>BRZM01000079.1:1103239-1703239 GCA_033238685.1 Lates japonicus | reverse complement strand
CTGGCTGGATGTCTTGATCTACCAGCTCCTTATAATGTTTTCTCTGCAGGCACAACACAAGCTCTACAGTGTCCTCAAGGTTACAGCCCACTTTACGGGCCAGCATTCGAGCATACTTAGCTGGCTGAAAACTGACAGCCCAGCTGGACAGAGCTGTGCCGCTCTGGGCGATGGCCCTCTGGAACAGGCCTAGTGATGAAAACAGCAGAGGAACAGGGAGGAAAGAAAAAAAAAATTATGGTTCAGAATTTTAATTTTTAATTTTTTTTGATCACCTCTTTCAAAAGGCGAGGTGTCAGAAATATTTGTCTTTGCTGGATATAATAAATAAGGATTACCAATTACAACAAACATGAATTTCTGAATTATCTGTATGGTTAAATGGTAAGGCTAGTGATATTCTCTAGCTTGTGCTCTTTCTTTCCTGTTTTTGGTCTTGTCATAGGGTTAACTGAACAATAAAGACTGACAACAGCCTTATCATTTAAAGTCCACAGAGAGACTTGAGATCTTGTTTATACTGAGGGCTATGTCACGCAAAAATCTCTTTTATTCCATCATGTTCACCCAAAGTGTGTGAAGGAGAGGTATTGCAGGTCCTTCCTTCCTGCTGCTGTTAGACTCTAAAAACCAGCACTGCTCCTAGTACACCACATACTCACATTTACCATGTTCACTAGCTGCTATCAGTCATTCATTGTGTGCAATTCCATTTCAAAATGTGCAATATCTGTATTTAGTTCATTTTCTGTCTCTATGTATAAAGTCCTGTGTATATTGCTCTTCTGTTAATATTTTTTATTATATTGTCATGTTTATACTGTTCTTATGTGTATATTTTTTGTAGCATTATCTTGTTTTTATATTGTATTTTGCTTGTATTTATGAATTTTTCTATCTTTTCAATCACTTATGCTGCTGCAACAATGTAAATTTCCCCATTGTTGGACTAATAAAGGATTATTTTATCTTATCTATGTAATGTTTCATATATCTTAGGCGGACAAATTGACTCTGTACATGAGCACAGCATTGATTATAAGTGGCACATTTCCCCCCTTTGCTCTGAACAAAATAAACAAAATGAAAGCAATTCTTATGGATTTTAAAAATATTTCTCTACAATGATTTTCAAATGTAAAAAATTATTGAAGAACTAAATTTAGAAAGCATCTGACCTTATCCTACTACAGCTAAAACTACATCTGACTCAACAAAGTGTCCTGTAGGGCAGCTGCTTTACATCTATTTTTCATGTTTGTACAGTGTGTGTCTACCTGCCTGCTAAATACGATTATAATCCATCCAAACACCTTATAATTAGTCAGGCTGGATTCACACCAAACATGCTCAGAGCTGTTTATTTCGCCTCTGGACTGTTTTCTTTTTAGTAGTAGTTTGTTTATGTAATGTGGAAACAACAGTATTTGAACACAGGTAGCATCACAGTTGTAATTATGGTTACATTAAGGAAAAGCAGCTTTTCTCTACATAAGAGCACAGGGCTCAGTTCAAGACACAGGACAATACATTTATACACATGCAGCCAAAACAAATGACAAATACAGTACAGCATACTTACTTAAATATACATGAAAATCCATGGTGACTTAGATTTTTACCTTTTGTGGAGTTGCTCCATCGGTTACCCTCAGAGTAGTGAGACAGTGTGAGCAGGTTGACGCAGGAAGCTCCAGCGCCTGAGCCAAACACAGTGATACGTAACGGGTCACCGCCAAAGGCTGCAATGTTCTCACTGGTCCAACGCAGAGCCTGGATCTGGTCCAACAAACCATAATTCCCTTTGGCTGCCTGATCACCTGTACTCAGGAACCCTGCACAGGAAGACAAAGAACAGAGAAGGTGTTAGTTTGGACTGTTACATCCTTTTATTATTATTGGTGTCAGTTCAGTTGAAATAATATTATCAGCTGGCATGAGAAAATAAATAAAAAGCAAAGACAAATTCTCTTTTTAAAATTATATCCATAAATATCATACACTATTTTTTTAATAAGAAATGGCACTCATTTTTGACCAATGAAAACAAGAGAGGTTGGAATGGTGTAAACAAGAAAATTGCTCAGATGAAAGAAAATGTATTGCTTCTAGAATTAATTTTGAGAAATAGAAAATTGATGTCTTTGTTCAATAAGAAGCCCCACATGATTTAAGATTTTTAAAAAAGGTTAAAAGCAAATAAATTATTGATTTAAAGAAAAAAAATACACAAGAGTTGTGACAGCTACTACAAGCAAACTCTGCAAACTAAACATGAATTAAATTCATTATCATTTGTAACAACTGAAGAAGTGAAAAAGACGAGAAATGAAAAGTGAGGACAGGATAGAAAAGGGGGGTAAATGTACAGTCTCTGTAATTTTGTTACCATGAAATTACTCTGCTACACACAGTTATTGATTTGTGTCAAAATTTTCATCACAAGGTTAACTTTCATAAATAAGAGACTACCAGATAGAGGTTAAAGAAGAAGTTAAAACCAATATGGCATGAAATAGATCAGCAGATTCAGCTACATACAGGATGAGAACTTTTTTCATATAAAAATCTTTTACATTGAAATATTTGCTGTTAATCATAGGTTACCTCACAAACTTATTTTGAATCTACTTGATTCTAATAAAATAGACAAAAAAAATCTACTTTTGAACCATCAGGGCATAACTGCCAGTAGATTAGTCGGCATATTTCCCAGTTATGCAAGGAAAACCAACAAGCCTGACTGTTTAATAATTTCCTCAGTTAAAACAAGAGTTATTATCCCTTAGAGCCACGTAAAGCGTGGACACGCTGAATATAACACAGATAGACTCATTTAGGAGAAAATCATATCTAAATCTATGGCCCAGCTCCAAGTAGAACTTACAGTAAAAAACAGCTCTCGGTTTGTTCATGGATAACATGGATTTGTTTTCACAAAGCAAAGAGTTGAGACCATGGTTGCATGAAGCAAAAATAATAATAACTCCTCAAAAGATCAGCTCCAGCCTTTCTAGTCCTAACTCTGCATCTAAATATCACATCTTTAAATTCATTAAAAGCCCATTTATAATTACAATCCACCCCCTAATGCCTGGTGAATATGCTTGTACAAAGACACAGTGCTTCATGGTGTATTTTATCACCCTGTATAAACTGTTAAGCATATAGTACTGTACAACTCAAATTCAGTTTCAACTGAAAGCATTTTATGTTGTGATAATGGTGGAGATGTATAGAGATATCTGATGTCGAGTTGTGGAGAGGATTAAAGGTAAATGAAAGTCACGTTTTTGTTCACACTTCCATTGTCTTTTTTCAAGTAGTAAGACTATTAATAGGTTTTAAAGGGTAATTCTTTTTTATTCCACCTGTTATCTTATTTTTTTTTAAATTTCATATAGTGTATTGGTTATGATAACACTGTAGTCACCAAAGTAACTGCTGAGATCTGGAAATGTTGCAACAATGCGACAACAGTCTGAGGGGAGAAACATGAGCAGTCAAACCATCAAACAGAGTACCTGTTGTAGTACCTAAACCAGTAGTACCAAAAACTTTATTTTACTTTGTTTGTACTAGACGGGAAAACTGTGCACATCCAACTACAGTAAGTATAGTAGGTCAGAGTTGTACAAATGTTTACAAAGGACAGTTTAGGTTCTAATTATACTGTTCACAGTAGTTTTCTCTTTAAGATGGAAATTTGCATCTCCAGCCCCACTTTAATCTACACTCCAACATTTTTTTCCCCGACCAATTAATCCTCTCAGGTTCTCCTGGTCACTGCAGCTGCATAACGATTTAGTGCTAGCAAGGTATCAAAGAACTGATGAGACAAGGCACCTCAAGTATCCCCACAGGAGAGCTCTGGTCCTTTAGAGCAAATTCATGTCCAACCCCTCCACCACCACCACTGCCATCACACGCTCCCTCCCCATCTGATTTCTATGCTAAAAGCTCCATTACCTGCTGCAAGCGTCCAGGGAGTCCCCCACACCCACCAACCTCACAGAGGAACAGTCCCCCTCCACCTCCCACGCTCACACATTTCCTCCCCTGTTCTCTTTGAGCTGGTTATTCTGACCAGTGTCCCACTCTGTGGCTGAATTGAGTGCTCATTACCTAGTGTCAGTCAACACTACAGTTCATTTCCACAGGCATGCATGCCTCATGTATGCAGTTATGCCTCTGAGGAGGTACATGCTCCTGTAATACACTGCAGAAAGGAGTGATGCCATCACTTCATAATTGCTACTATTGAATTACTCATCATGGACACAATTTTGACTCAGATTAATTCCAGTGTCCTGTTCTTTGCCATTCTTTTCTTTGCCATAAAGCTGTTAATACAGTTCAATACTTCCTGCAGATGTTCAAGATTAAAAGCCCAGCAGGAAAGGAAGTATATAAGAGTATATGTTTGTGGCTGCTAAGACATTTTAATGTCAAATGTTTTGCAGGAAGAGCTTAGTTTAATTTGCAGTAGCTTTAAAAAGTAGAACTGTCTGCATTAGAGTTGTGAGAATGACATGACTTTGAGTTGTACTCATGGAGCTGCTGTGGAAGTGTACATTATCAATAAAATGTGTCAAGACAACAGGTGAATATGGAGGAAGTGTTGTTTGCATTAGCACAAAACAACATCAACAGAGAATTAAATCAGGAGGAGATTACAAAAGATAAAAAAAATCGTGCCATCATTCTCCAAAACCTTGGTTTAGAACTAAATACTGAGAAGCTAATGACATTCCAATCAGCTTCAGCTATTTTTTTGTGTTTAACGCTACTTAGCATGTTAGCATGCTGGCATTCTAAAATAAAATGTCAACATAATAAACATTACCTGCTAAACATCAGCACTGTTGTGTCAAAATGCAGCCTTCACAGACCTGCTTGCGTGGCTGTCTGTGTGTGTGTGTGTGTGTGTGTGTGTGTTTGTGCATATATGCAGTGTATGGTGAACCATTGTGAGTATATGTTAAATCCATTCTATGCAGATTTTCATTACAACAGCATCTCATTATTATGCATTTTTATTGCATATTACACAATGATATGAATTAATGTGACTGTTATGAGATGTATGTATGTATGATAGCACATGAGTTTGTATTGTATTGAGATTATAATAACCTTAGACTTAGACTTGACTTTATTGATCCCTCTGGGATGACTCCCTCAGGGAAATTAAATGCATATATTATGTCTATAATTTACTAATACCGTGAGAATCATCTGAATGGCACTTAGTGTTAAGTATGACTTACTGAGATGTTGAGGTAATGAGTTTTGGAGAATTGACTGATAATATGTCTTGTAAAAATATTTGTCTGCATTTTTTCCCATGATGTCATAATTTCCAAAGGAGCATCCTGCTGTGCATAAGTGCTCTCTCTCTCTCTCTCTCTCACACACTCACACACACACACACACACACAAAGACACAAACACACACTGCACAGTTGACTTGAATATTTAGACTCTCTTACCAACTAATACAGTACAATTGCATCCACACACTCCCACTGACACCCGCAGACAGACACATCCCTCGGCTGACTGTTTAATTGAGTTCATTCCTCTCTATTCCCCTTCCACAGGGCTTATTTATTTATTTGTGTGTTTCTTGATCAAAGCCTAATCTGGTGGAAGCAACAGCAGCCATTTACAAGAAAGATTTTAATTGATTCAATTTAGCTGCAGTGCAGGGATGGGCTGGCAATCACAAAGAGCGAGGCAGGAAGAATGATTAGTACACCAACGGTGGGGGGGCAGCAGAGAAGGGCTCTCCCTCCCTCCCTGTCTCATACATACACGCACTCTCTCTCTCTCTCTCACACACACACACACACACACACACAGGTACTCTAATGCAGATATGTTGTGATACAAGAGCAACAAATGCGCACTAAGAGATGCAGATGTGAACAAAGCACAGGGACCTTTCATTGATTTTTTTTTTTCATCCACATTCTTTAACTCTTATGCTAGTGCTTGAATGCTTGAATCTAATATTAATTCTAATCTTAACAGAAAAACGTAAATCCTAAACAAAGTAGTTACTGAGATATGGTACCAGCAAAGCCACATTTTGTAGGTTTTCTTCACCTCGTATACTCTTGCAAGAACATTTGGTCTTCATAAGAAAGTAAATGCAGAGACAGACACGTAGAAAAGCTGCAGGTTGAAACTGCAAAAGAGAATCTGTAAAATTCTGTCCAGGCTATTCTTTTGTACTGAGTTTAAATAAATGCTGATTTGTTTTAAAATTCAATACTATATTGTTTTATGTAAAAAAGACTTATGTAAGGCATACTGTACAAACTAATAGATTAATCACACTGACCTGTTTTTTGTCACATTGTAAAATGGTGTCAAAAGAAAAATAATCTAGTTTCCTGCTGCTTATGAAGAAGCTGATGTGATATTAAAATGGTAACAATACTTTTTTGGTTATTCCTTTTATTCCTTTTTACTTAATTTTATAAATGAAAGAATTAGAGGATCTCATGAAAAAATCTTAATTTGTAGAGAGCTTTTTAAAATGAATTTCAGAGTGAGCTTATAATGTCCAAGTCTTTGGTGATGTGCTTTCAATGTTGAGTTCTATCAGCCTTTAAGCTCCTATGAGGCCAGACATGCTCCATTTTCCTCCCCTGTGTAGGATAGATCATATGTGTCTATGTCTAAGGTTTGGCTAAAAGCCACCGTCCGTGATCACTGAGACTGTGATACGGCCGCTCGTCCTCTAAGCTTCCCAGGATGACAATATTGAGGTGAACCCTGATCCAGGAATCCAGCTTTTATCCCTGCTATCTCTGTCGAACCAGAGAGAGAACGCAAGACGAAGAGAAAGATGGATTTTTTTTTTTTATACTTCTTCCTCTGCACACATCTATTTTTCACAGTCATGGTCTGAATACCATAATCCTCTTTCTGTTCTCTCTCTCATTCTCTATCTGTCCTTTTGACTTTTGATATCAAGAAAGACAGAATAAGAAAGAATTCCAGTCTGAGAAAGAGGAGGAAAACACCATCACTGATGCAGGTAAATTGTAGCAGTGGATATGGCTTATTACAGTGAGAGAAATCAAAATAAAATGTAGAAATCGGAGAGCAAAGAAAGGGAAGTTAGAGTGGAGAAAATGAGAGAGAGTTTGACAATGTCGTGTGATAAACAGTAGAGCAAGAAAGAGTGAGAGAAGGTGGCTTAAAGACCGAAAAAAAGGCAGAACCTGCTATCGTATGTTCCAAATGATGAATGATGCGTGGATTTTTTTTTTTTTCCTTTTTCAATCCCTGTATACAAATGTCCAAGGTGGGAGCTATAAACTGTCCAAAGATTTCTATCCATATTCAGTGTGTTAAATATGAGTGTTTCAGTGTAATTTGTGAGATGAAATTCCACTCATGGATCCCCAGGAATGTTACTCTTGTTAGGTTGAAATATATTAAAGATGGTTAATCCACCATGGAGGACTAAACTGTGGGATACCTTACTGACTATAAATATGGAAATAATAAACTGAATGATTTAACTAATGAATGATGAATATTTACATGGAAAAAAATGCTATCTCCAAGAATAAGCTGATAACCCCGATGACATTATTTTCTGACTTCATAAAGCTACTGAAAGTCTGAAATAATTCAAAATGATTTATACACACAAATTAGTCTTTTTTTTCTCTTTTCTCCCATGACAGCTGTGTTATAAAGATAAAAAAAAAATAACAACGAAAATTTTTGATCAGCCTTGAATCATATGTGATGTTTAATATATGCTCACACCATAACCTCACTATCTACAGCACATTCTTTCCTGCCCTACAGCCTGTAGACGTCTGCTTAAAACAAATGGTGCAACACTAGCTCCAAATATTTACAGTGCCTCAGCAGTACTCCATCTATATCTGCTCCCTCCATACAACCCCGAAGACAACAGTAGGCTGAGGGCAACTGAATGGGGAATATGCTGATGAGGCACAAAGCATTCCTCACTGGAAATAATGAATACAGAGCTACAGGATATTCACTCATTCAACCTTTATTTAGACAGCACTGGGGACAAACACAGAGCGAGCTCTCATTTTCAGGTGTGCCCTGTTTGCACAATGACAGTTAAAAATTGTGCATTGGCGGCAAAATGGATGTAAGTGTTAAAATGTAGAGTGTATTATCATATGAATAAATGAAATATGTGACCACAACATAATAAAATATATGATGTATAGCAATGTAAAGCCATTTTTTACAAGAAAAGATACAGCTCCGCTGACATACAGTAACGCTGAAAGCCTTTTATGTTTAAACTGAGAAAAAAGCTGTGCTTTTATGCTTGACTGTACCAAGAGTTACTGGGGACTTGATATGACATCACCTGGTCAGCTGTGACAAAAAAGACACATAACATCAGTCCAGGCACAATTAATTAAGTGAACAAAATCTATCCACTGATTCCATTAAAATGTGACATATTTAGGCTACAAAGGCACAATATATTGTTTACCAGATAATTTCAGGCTCTGCCTTAAATATCATTTTAAGGAAATAGAAAGTAGAGTGGAAAATATTCACCCGGCTCTACCGTTTTACAGGCTGCAACTTCACTGTTATGGTTCACACTCACTGTTCTTATCAGCACTGTTTTCAGTGAAAAAGCTCTGATAAACCCATGTATATCACCTACTCAGCACTAAGTAGTAGACAAAGTCAAAGACAAATGACTGAGAGCCAAATATTTCCCTCTGGAGTTGATGGAGACCAAAACAGGGTGAACTGAATGCTAATAATGTTGTGTATTTGTTGGATGTATATATGGTCAACAGTTTGCTGAAAAATTTACTATATAACCTCAAAGGTGATATATGTCAGTCTTTTCTTTACAGCTCATTGGCTCTGCCCCTGAGTTGTCAAAAATCAGTGACTGTAGATATACAACAGGAAATAACACGAAGCAGATAACACACTGTAGCAGTTTTAATGTTGGTAACCAGTAAAAAGTGACGATTTCCAGAGACTTCTCCCACAAATGTGTGGCTGTTACAGACCCACAAATACACAGAAAGGCTAAAATGTCTGGGTTATTTTACCTTTGTAATCCACTCACTAATTCAGTTACAAAGACAGCTGAAGTGAATAAGTGCGTATGCGTTTGTGTGAGTGTCTGAATTTGCATTTGAAAGGCTCAACTTATCTTCAGTAAGTTAACCAACACTGCAGAAGTTAAATGTCCATTTAAATAATACAACCAGAGAGAAAGAGAGAGAGGGGGAGAGAGAGATAAGGCAACAGCACACAGCTACAGATGTGTGCAGATACAATGTATGTGTTTTAAACCTATCAGATACCTTATCATTCAAACTCTGTCATTCTAATCTTTGCAGTTGACAGTGGGCAAAGAATTAACTGGTGGCACAGTGCTGTGTGATAATGAGGAACACATCAGGAATAATTTAATAATACAAAATATATAAAGCTGGGGAGAAAAATCAAACTGAAGCTGCATCGATGCTCTGTTAGTCATTCTACATACCAGCTGTTACAACATACACAGCAATACACACACAGCAGGTGCTGGTTAACATAGCATGTGACAGGCTGTAAGTCAGAGGTGTCTATTACTGTAAATATTTTATAGTAAAGGCTGAACGGCAACCACTCTGTCAGACGCCAGCTAATATTTCAAACACCGATATGTAGCAGCACGTCTGTGTTTAAACACAGCTATCCCTTCCTCCATCTATTCATGCATCCATTTATTCATCCATCCATCACCCTCCGTCTTGCTCTGAGTTCATCTACTGTCTCCGCTTTCTTGTCAATCAGATCTCCCCTCCTCTTCCTCTCTATTTCCTAACTCCCTTCCTCCCTCCTCCCGGTGCAAATCAAATTACCCTGTCAACTTCAAAAATGAAATGAGCCACTGTTCATATTTCTTGTTCTGCACAAACACAAACATGTGTTAATTTGTGTTGCTGCCCTAACAGATTTGCCTGCAGGACAAGCTGGTATAGATTACCTCCTTCTGCCGAGTTGAAGGTGGTGAGGGAGTGGGTTAGGATTTCTCTGTGTGGGTGTGGATGTGATTAAACTGTTACTCAAGCTATTCCAGCCTTGTGGAATGAATACATAACAGCCTGTAATTAAGAAAATGTTAAAATTAATAAATAAAAAAATATTGGACCTTGACTGCTGCCATATTATCAAGTTTACATTTAAGTTACCCACAAACAGGAACAAGGACAAAATCATGCAAAAACACAGTATACTGTCTAATAATAATGAACAGAGAGACCTTCTTTTTGAGGAAAGTTTCTGAAAGGGGTCATCTGTATTGCACTTCCATAAAGTTGTAGAACAAGAACCAGATTTGAATGAGAATTAATTCAGATTTTTGTCTTGCATGCGCGTGAAGTTCCAAAAACAGTCGATCCTACACTTCCCATAATGCAACACAAGCATCTTTTGTTAGACTCCTGCCACGTAGAGGCCTATATCTGTAAAAAAAACAATCCACTCTCCAAGTTTGCAATGCAAGATTTTTGTTATATAAAAAGTGCTGTCATCAAGTCCAAACTGAGAAATCCCTCTCAACAGAATCAGGATACTGTTCCGTTTCTTTTTTGTTTTTTGTTTTCTATAAGACTTGACGAGACTTCTCTAAAGCCATATGCCTATTACAGCCTAAAAAGTACTTCTGATTTACTTCCCACCAACCTCTGTGGCAGCCATATGCTGCCATTCATTAAATATGGTACAAATTCATTTGACATGAAGCTGAAAGTGGTTTAGATAGAAGATCCATTACAACTAACATTATATCTATTTTTACTGCTAGGTTGCACTGCAAAGATAGTGTAGCAAAAAAGGAAAAAAACAAACAAAAAAACAACAAGTTAAATAGTCTAATCTAGCAGCTTTACCCATCTGTCAAACTAAGAGAAGAATCCTTTCCTGTTGCCTTTTTAATGTAATTACTTTGAGGGTTGGGGAAATTACAAAAGCCCTGTCTAGAGACAAAAAGAATGAGACAAGCATATGGCCCTAGAACATGGGACGCGAGGTGTCAAGTGTAGGTATTGCAGATGTAATTGCAGGTTGATGAGAAAAATCTCATAATCACACTTTTTAAAACAAAACAAAACAAAAAAAAGCACACGTAATGACTGTTTTGTAGGAAATTCCAAATTTTTACATGTTGGTTTACATAGAGTGATATAAATAATAGAAGCCATTTTATCTGTAAGAGCACGCACACACACACACACAAGAAAACAACCATCTAATATTACAGGGATACTCTGGCTGTGTAGCTGTGCCTAAAATTGAGACTTTTGAAAGGACAATACAGGTACAAAGTTACAGTTTGACAAAGTAAGCGATTACAAGAAAACGACATTCAGTAAGACCTCTAGTAAATGAGAAAAAGACAGGTACTGTACAGTAGAGAGACAGAGCTCAGCTTAATGAGAAGAGGTGAGGCTGTGCTACTTCATTACAGGATTGGGGGGGGGGTACACTTCCACAGGCAAAAAGATATAGTATGTGTGTGTGTGTGTGCCTGTATAAGCATGTGTTTGTTTATGCATGCGTGCATGTGTTGAGTCCTCATGTGAATGGTTAAGTAGCTTCCTTTCTTAGCACAGGGACATTATTAGCATGGAGGGAAGACTGCACCCTAGAGAGTGAAAGATGAAAATGGAGTGGCAAAAACCAAACGGAAAGATTTTTAAGCGAGAGAGCAAGAGATTGAAGGAGGAGTGTGAGAGGTAGATGACAATGTGAGAAAAGGAATGTGGGAGGTGCTGAGAGAGAGAGAGAAAGTGAGAGAGAAAAGACTGGAGTATAAAAAAAGGAGGCAGAAAGGAAGAGGACTCTTCGAATGTAAAGTGGCATTTGAGAAAAACATAAATTCTGCAAAGGAAGTGAAGTCGAAATAGCTATAACATGCTCAGTCAATGGATGGATACTAAAATAAAGATGGAGGCACAAAGATGGACATAGACAGAGTAATAACGCCCCCAGTATAGGATCAGAGAGCTTTGGTCAAGTTGGTTGTGTGTACTGAATTGAGCAACCGTCTGACTTTATACTAAAAGGGGTGGTATTTGGAATACAGCTGAATCAGCACGAAGTACCAGCTCAAGTATCGTCAGCTTTCATACTAACACATTTCCATAAGCTCTGGTCTTCAAAACCACATACAGGTCAGACTCCAACAACACGTTTGCTAAAATCTTGAGGCAAGGTTGCTTTTAGATATGCATGCAGCATAAGCCGCTTAGTGCTTTTATAGTGATGGCACTCAGATGGATTCAGAGGCACAGCAGAGAGAAGAAGAAGGGACTGAATATGTGATCCATGTTATCTTATCTGAGCTCCAGGACAAGGTGGGAAAAGAAAGAAAGAACAAGGAAAGAAAAAAAAAATCAAGTGAGACAAAAATTGCCCTCTGCAGATTCATTCTCCATCAGCCTGCCAAGAGATGGCATTTATTCGGTGAAATGTAGACCACAATATAACAGAGAGGTAATGATACAGTAGTGGAAAATACTAAAGTACATTAAATGTGCTGTGCTTCAGTAGAATTTTGAGGTATTTGGACCTCACTCCCATATTTCCACACCATATTCCCACTTAACTCCATTTCATTTATTTGTTGGCCTCATGTAATATGCACATAAGATTTTAGGTACAATACACGTGATCAGCATATTCATTGATATACTTGATGAGACTCTAACATTAAAACCACTGACAGCTGAAGTGAATAACAGTCATAATCTTGTTACAATACAATGTTCTGCTGAGGAACCATGGGTCCTTCATTCATCTGGATGTTACTTTCACCATCACCCACCCAACATTATTATTGTTTTAGACCAAGCACACACCCCCAATGGCAACAACACCCCAGTGCTCAGTTTCCGCGGTGTGATAATGCTCCCACCACAATGCACAAAATTGCTCGAAATGTCTCCAGGAACACTAGACCCCAGACCCCAAATCTGACCTCATATCTGTGGGCTGATTGTAATGTTGTATCCTTGGAGGCCCCATCCGCAACCCGCGACCAGCGATCTGCTTTTCGCCAATGTCCTGGTGCCAGACACTGGTGAGATTCTATTCCTCTTTTGTGGTGTTCTGCATTTATGCTTTTTGGTAGGAACATTATTCCACTGTGGCCCCCGACATTGGGGGAGTGTTGTTGCTATTGAGGGGTCTGTGCTCTGTTTGTGACAATATTTAGGTGGGTGGTATGTGACAAAATAACGTCCAAATGAATGTCAGGACCAAAGGTTCCTCAGCAGAACATTGCGTTATAACGAGTTTTTCACTTCATCCACCAGTGGTCATAATGTTATGGCTGATCCGTGTATACAGCACAATACTATAACAGTCTTGATTCTTTAACCATATCACTTTACTCTTGACTAATTTTGATGGCCTTATAGCGAAAAGAGGCACACTGTTTCTTTGTACTATTTTTATCTTATCATTTTTTTCATCCACTGAACTAAAAGAAAGCTGAACACATTCAGCAGCCAACATTAGTATTAATTTTCTATGCTTTTGTCCACCTGACCAACCCCAGCTGCTACCTATTAGCTAAATTTGTCAAGTTCCATAAGTTGGTGCCAGCAGGTAGTGGTTAATCGAGCCTTTGGCTGATTAAAAGATGTGAAGAGAGCTACTGTATGTGTATGACCCAAAATAATGAGCTAAAGAGGCGGAAAAATCTGCACAGCAGAGGGGAATGGCATAGTCGGGCTTATACAATTGTTTGTGATTCCACACTGGCGATGCACCCTTTGACATTTATAGCAACTGGTTTCATTGTTATTATAAAAGGGATACTGATTGGTCCAGCTTTAAGAAAACTATTCCATTACTTCTCCAACACTGCTGATGAACATGCTGGTGCCGCGCGAAAATTGTTAAATGTGCACCAGCTTTCATATCTAAAAAGCCAAAATCCAGAGATGGAATTCAAACCCGACTGCGCATGCTTGAGTGAGAGTCGTTCTGCCTGTGTTTCCTGGATGTTGCAGTGATTTCAACCAAGGGCGTAAATGAATCAGCTTGCAAGGCTGCGGGCATTCAACCACCTTCCTGTTCCTCCCTTCATTTCACACCTCAATTTGGCTCCTTCCCTAGCACCTGCTTTTGCTCACTCTGGGCTTCGTGAAAGCAGCTGAACCACAGGTGTGCCCAAAGCAACAGTGGGGCAAGATCAACATTTTACATAAACCCTTACCTCTGCCTTCTCCACTCTTGGTCTCTGGCTCAGCTTTTCTGGCTGTAGTTCTGGCCGTGAGACCCAGCCCCAGGAGTATGTTTCAGGTCATTTATGAAGCTCTTATAGTCATAAACAGGTTATGTTGAAGCTGTTAAAGCCTGTTTCAGTATTCCCTGTTTGCACACGTGCATATCACACGCATGTGCACAAGGCAGTCACACAGCACATACAGTTTCTCAATTTCAAAGATAGTTCGCACACATGAAGTTATGCATAATGCCATGAATCACAACTTCCCTTACCTTGTCATTATTCATATTTTAACATTCAATAAAAAATATAATAACGTGAAGGCACTTCATTGGTGGCATCCACTCTGGCTGCAAAACAATCACATACCACCCAGATTACACAGCAGCATCTCACTTAAAAACACTTAGCCAATACCTGCATGAACACACACCAACACACACATAGTCATTGGTCCCAGTCGCCTGATTATGGTTGGAGAAAGGTTACCGTCCAGATGGGAATACCTGCCTTTTTCTCCTCTTTTGTCAATTTGTGTGAGTCTGAGTAAGCGTTAGCATCGTTGAAAATTTCTTGTGGTTGCTTCTTTCATTCTTGGCCTTTACTATTTCTGACTCACTACTGTTTCTCCAGTGAGACTGGCTTGAGCCTGGTGAGGCTGCTAAAGCAGCCAAGGGGTAAGGAAAGCAACATAGCATGAGTTCAACTGTGAGGCAAACACCAAAATTGCAACTGGCAGCTGCCCGCCCAATGACCTAACTTCCCCCAATTATCTCAAAAAAAGGAGAGCACCAGTTCAGCAGCCTGCAATGGGATTTTGACTAAAAGTGAGAGCAGATGTGGCTTAAGATTAACATTTTCAGGTAATGCAGCTTAGTAATGTTTGGGATCGACACTGACTATAATGCAAAAGTTTGGTTAAGGTGTCACATGAAGTGGTATACGGGTTAATTAATAATTCTTTTTATGGTCTCAACATGAGAATGTTTTCCATACAGTTTGCCTTGCCATCAGGCCAATGAAAAAATATCATTATTCTTTCTACTCCACAGCAATACCCACTGTTCAGAGCGTGGCCAGTCAGTGGTATGTTTTATCTGTAGACACTGCCTCATCTTGTATAGTCTGTTTTCAAACTACTGTCTAAATTAGGTTAATCAGTGATCATCTCCGTTCAAATTACAGTATTGATGTACCAGGATCAGCTCTATGAAAGATTAGGAACAAAGCAAAACGTTTGTCCTTTATCCCCGCGCGTTCTGTTGTCGGCCAGCTAACTTGAAGGATATTGTTGCTCGTTTCGGTTGATGAAATCGTTGACGTAAACCTAAGAGCAGAGGAAGTATTGACATCATAAATGGAAGGATAATGGATGCAGTGCAAGAACATATTTGGTTGACTTTAGCCACGGGCATGTCTCCCGACCGTAAATTATAGGCGGGCCTTCTGCCATTCGGCGTACGGCCATCGTCCACACTACATCCCGACTCATGATAACCCAATCATCAGTGCTCAGGAGGTTTAATGAGGCGAAAAGCCCCAATTTTATATGGTTAGTGCAAGAATCACAACAGCATGGGCACTTCTGACCAGTAGAATCATGAGGGAGCATCTGTTTTTTTTTTTTCCTAGCTTGATGATCAGCATGGCCAGAAGCCCTGTGGGTTTGAGTAATGAGTCGTGATGTTTTAATTTATTCATGTAGATCGTCTGATCTAGATGAACTACTCCCAACATAATTCCACCTGACTTAACTTTACAGTAGGTTGGAAACCAGTTTCAATTTGATATGTACTTGTTTCGTCATCTCAAAATGTGGAAGCTTCGGCACATTAAAACTTTTTCATGGTATAGTAGTTTCGGTTGATCCCACGGTATAAAATCCTCGACTTAGAATCAGATTACAGGAAGCCGCGAGCGCAACAGGGCAAGGCTTTGATGCTTCCTTAGGGTTAGAGATGACCGTCTTTACCGGTGCTTACGCGACAGAACACGAATGTTGAGAGCTGGTTGAGCTGTTGGCACATGATGCTGCAAACTCAACAGGGCGCACGCGAGGTGAAAAGCTGGACCAGGCGGGAAAAAGTACCGGTTATTGGTCGGCGGCGGATGCGTATCGAAAAGTCCCGTTTCCCGATGTATGGACACTGTATTTATAAAAATGCATGCCAAATACAGGACTAGTGGTCCGGCCACCAGTAGTCAGACATGCAAAAGGCATTTTTGTCCAGAAGGCGATGATCAGAAATGTACTTCAGTAATCTTCAGCGGTTTGCCGAAGGCACCGTCGCGCCGTTCATAATGTTGATCCCTTAGTCAGACATGAGTGATGAAAATCCCTTACTAAACTCGGTCACAGGTAAACCGCACACCAGTGTTACAGTGCCTTGCCAAGGCACAAGTCATTCTACAGCACTTGGCCGTGGTTATATGCAATGTCACGCCTCATCAGAGGCGTGTGCCAAGAAAAAGAGTGACTCTTCCACAAATGTGTCATTCTCAACAAACGGAGAAAGGTTTGTGCTAGAGAATTCATCGCATGTGCCAGGGATGTTTGGCTTTTTTTTTTTTTTTTTTTGAAGCTTTTTAAATGACTGCCATGACTGGAAAGCCCAAAGTATTTATTATGCAGTATTCTCACAAGATTTAGACCATTTCCCAATTTTATCACACATTTTGTTAAGTTGCAGCCTTATGTTATCAAACATAAAATAATCAAATGAATAACAACAGTATTTTTCCATCTCAATGAATCTACACCATGCCATATCTGAAAAGGAAAAAGAATATTTTAGGCCTGACCCCATTTACATGTGTTCCCGGGAAAAAACTGAAAATTAGACTCGCTGTATCATTACGGGTTTGTAGATTACACTACTCTATTTTCAAGATGTTTTACACCTGACGGTGTCAATCCTGTGGTAAATTCGAAATCAGTTCATAAGTCAAAGTGGAACTGCCTGCAGGAGTTTTAGATGATTGTGTCAGGTACCGATGTGTTTAGCGGTCCCAAAGCATGTGAACCCTTTAATTACAATTACTGAAAGAAGACCGAACAATCAGAAGACTAGAGTTGGTCACGCCAGGCCTAACTGAGCAATCTGGGTAGAAGGCTCACAAGAGGTAACCATGAACCCGATGGTCAGTCAGTGAAATGCCATCAATAACTGAAACAACAAAACAACAAAACATTTTGGTCCGTTATCATTCTGCTGTGTACCGTATTTGTGTTACATTGTTATTATGTCAAGGATATGTATTCATATATCTTAGTTTATACCAACAGAAATGCATTGAACATTTTGCTTTTCTGTAGTGTCAGTGTTGTGTTATAGTGAAACAGGCAAAGTTAAGTTGCTAATATATGTGTTTTTTACACATTTATGCAGCATTATACACCACAGGTCCCTGGGGAATGACGCGGTAATATCTGTAAAATGTAGTTCAACACATCAATATTTTAACCTCCTGATTATCACCTGGCCCTAAAAAGTAAGCTTAAACAAGGAGGATACAGCTTGATCAGGAGAGTGTTAGGTCAATCTACCTGTTAGTGCAGCACATACACGCTTAGTCCTCCAGATAATAATAAAGTACACAACAAGAATGTGAACAATGACACTGGCAAATATATACACATACTGTCATTACAGGTTGCAACAGAAGTATATCAGCGGAACTAAGATGGCTGTCACAAGTCTTCATCGGTCTTTAGAGTAGGCTTTCGGATACCCATTCTTTTCATGCCGCCAAAGATCTGCCTGCTTTACTTGGAAACAATGCTGATGGGAGAGTTTCTGCAGGCGGCAGAGACCCATGGAGCAAAGGGGAATTATTCCCTCGTTTTGGCACTAAGACCAAATTAATTTTCAAATTGCATATGGTCATTTTACATATGGTCAAGAACTGGATAGTAAGCATCAGAATCAATGGTATTGAGAAATAACATTGTTTGATTGATAGAGCAAAACACCAAAGAAGCATGATGGTGGCAGTTGTGAGAGGGTGGGACACAAAGACACAGAATCCCAGACACCAGACAGATCGAGAGGGAGAGACAGAACAAAGGCAGCTTTCTTCAGACATCTGCCTGTTCATGGGGTCCAGCAGACTTTGGCTTGGCTTTCTTTTCCCTCACTTTTCTCCATTTCAGCTGCAGCCTCCATACTGAAAGCTGACCGACAGAGACTCACAATAATAACACCAAATAGAAACTTTAACAGATGAAAACCAAAATAAAATGGTGTTTTCCACTAGGCGAGTACACGTCCAAAACTCTCCAAAACAAACTAGAATTCACAGAAAAAATTAAAGACAAAACAAACAAAAAATGAAAAGAAAAATAACTTTAGATGTGAGAGCTGACAAACCCAAAACACTGAACCAGAATGAGCAGCAGAAGGGTTTAGTTTTGATTTGTGCCCATCAGGTCCAGATCATCTTTAGCCGTACTCTGGTGGGAGTGCGATTTCTTCTGGATTAAAACCATTTGCCCGAGTAAATATAACGGATTTGACGTCGAGAGAAGAGCCGCCAGACAAAGAGAAGTCCTACACAATGGTCATATTTCTGTCTGTATGCCTCTAACTCTGTCTCTACTATAGTAAGCCCTCATGCCATCTTTGTTTATTTCAACGAGTAAATCCAATGTGTGTAGTTAGTAAGACAGAAGGACAAGGACAGAAAGGGCTGAAATGTGACAGTAAATGTTTAAACTAAGATGTAATGAACAAAGGATTTGATCAAGTGATTAAAGAAAAGGACTATGTTTTCTTGCTTTTCCTTCCTCACTGGTAGTTCAGTTTATTTTCTTCCTCTGTCTCTCTCTCTCTCTCGCCACCTCCCACGCACTCTTTTGTTTCCAGAATCAAAATGTCGCCTCATGGCCCAACTTCTCCACTGTACCTCCACACTCTCGCATATCTAGTTATCGATCCGCTCTTCATCACACTGGTGGCTATAACCACTTCATTATTCCACCTACCTCACACACCGCCGCTTGTTGACCTCTCAAACACACACACACACACACAGATGCAGCCATGGGGAGGTGAGCAGGCATCCATGCAGGCACATTGCACTGAGGCACACCCAAACACACGCAGCAGAGATACTTTCAATTAAACCTCAAACCCCACAGACAACCCACCATGCACTGCCGTGGCTGCCAATCAGCAGCTCTTTTGTCAAAACATGCAACAATTCTACTTAATATGTGACCCTGCAGGTACCAACAACTGAAAGCCGATATTAAGAAAACAACAACAAAAACACAGGTACACCCAGAAATGCATCCACCCAGCACGCTATAAAAGAAATGACGCTTGAATCAGCTTTGTCAACAGAATCATTTATTAGACCCCACAGAGCCGATGCAACAAAGACAAAGATAGTGAGGTTGAGTTATCGCCCAAGTGTAGGGTTAACCAAACCAATTCCGCATTTGAGAGAAAGTGTAAGAGGCCATATAAACATATTTGGTGTTCAGCAACAGGAGCACCAAAGACCAGCGAATCAGCATGTGCCGAAACCACCGCGCGTTTACGATACAGGCATATTTAATCAGTTGTCGATGCTACTTGCTGTGTGCCGACTAGCATCGGCTTAACTTCAGCCTTGGCGTAAACCCTGACATTAGCAGTGCACTTGCGGATGTTACGCCAGCGTGTTTGTTCAGCAAGTCACGCAACCCAAATCAATATAATATAATACCAGCGTGAAGGCTAGCTAGGGGAAGCTAGAAAACAGCGTGTAAATATGGCAGCGCCAATTGCCACGCCAATGCGCACACAAATATCACTAGCATTAGCGGCGGTGTTGACTTTTTTTGGTTCAGAGGAAACTTGGACAAAGCTATAGAATGGATCATGACAGTTAGTGCATATGAATTATAAAGCTGATCCCCTGACTATTTATTCAGTTCTCTCATCATTGCACAAAAAAATGCGGAATTTTTCGTCATCAGTTTTTGGCGAATTCAACTACCTGGAAAAATCACGCTGACACTTCCACTGGCCTCAACTCTATTTTGTTTTAGTGCTAACTAAACAAAGATGGCAAACATTATACCATTATACATCACCATCATTCGGGCTGATGTTAGTGTTTAGATGTGTTGTATTTATCGCACTGCCCCACACTAGTTTTTCTGTCATATCTGCTCTGCCAGAGGACTCCTGACACAGCCAGGTCTCATTCTGGCGCAGCACAGTAGCAGCCACTGTCCCAGCTTTTTGAATCTGTATAGGTGGAACAGCCTGTCAGTCACAGCCAAAGCAGATCAGGCCATGGCATCTACAAAGCAGATACAGCATCTATGCCATACTACAGATATGTAGCTTCCATTTCATTAAGATTTTAAGTGAATCCTCTAGATTGAGCAGCTTCTGCCTCCACAAACCGCAATCCCACTGAGACACCCTGGTGCTGCATTGAGCCTGGCGTTCGCGTGGCGTGACCACGCAACAAGATGAAATAGTCACAAGCTTCCAGGCTTCAAGGAAGATCACCATAGGTCCATGTAAATTTAAAAGAACTAAATTTCACCCCGGAAGATATGATTTACCTGTGACCAAAATACCCCCCCAAATAGAAGGACATCTAAAATACCTTTTGAAAACTTCCTGACTGTGTTGCAGCAACTTTGCAGAAGGTCAAGGACCTTCCAGTATCACAGTTAACAATCTTTAATTACTGAAATGCCTGACAATGGTGGAATTGGTTAACCTGTGATTATGTGTGTCTAGGGAGATTGTACATACACATGGTCAGGAGTAACCCATTGCGATATGGCCCTTTAGAAAGTGAGAGCACGATACCCGTCCTTTCCTATCCAGAGTAACACACACACAACTGACATACCTTCAGTCTCTCTTTTAAAGAGGAGAAAAGCTTTTCTCTGGAATGTTGATGAGCTCATCATGCATCTAACACTTTATCTTCTACTGCAAAACAACAGAGTAAAACCAGCGCAGAGTATTTACATATTAATTACGCATGGCCCATCATCACACCCGTCAGCAGAGGCATCTTTTATTTATCTGTCATATGGCTGGTATGTCTGCAAACAGATGTGCAATAAAACCCAGCACACAAGCAGGCTTTTTGGAGAGTTAACTCTAGTTCACACATTATACACTAAGTCCATGCTGTGGGTGAAAATATTCATGTAGGATAGAACTGAGATAAGACATTTGAAAAGTGATACAGTGCTTTCAATTAGTGTTCATATTTGATGTTTTAAACATTACTAGAGAATCTGCTTAAAAGGAGTGAGATGAGGCAAGAACTGTGAACAGTCCATTGCAGATTACATGCCACCAACTAGACAGAAGAAGGGAGGCCATGGGTGAGTTGAGTGGTATGACTGTAAGAATAGCAGGAAGAGAGGGATAAAAGTTTTTAGACAACAGAGAAGTCAGGTCAAAAGTAGAAAAAATACTGGTATAGAGCATTGCGAAAAGTCACAATGATAGTTGTAGGAGCACTGTTGCTCTATGTTACA
Organism: Lates japonicus; assembly: GCA_033238685.1. NCBI lineage: Eukaryota > Metazoa > Chordata > Actinopteri > Centropomidae > Lates > Lates japonicus. Next base: position 1,681,460 of record BRZM01000079.1, on the reverse strand, counting down.
TTAACTGATTTCGCAGAATTTCTTTTGTAGCTCATGATGTAACCTTGGCGGCATTGCGGCTGTTCTCAGACACTTTATGTGTTCTTCATCCACCTTTTAGCCGATAGGGATCTTGTTCACACTGCTATGCTACTCCTTATTGTTGCCTTTGATTTTTTTTTGTCCTCACCTTTCGCGTGGTGACAACTGACACCATAGATTCCCACCGCTCACGTGCACCAATTAAGTTTTTGGTCTCTCAGTTACTTGCACACAGTTTCTCTCGCAGATAATAGTATTGGATGCCCGCTTTTTCGATCATTGTTGGGTTTAATCCTGACGTATTTATCTACTTCTTTAGCGGTTCTAATTTAAAACAATGCCATTCAAGAGGCACAATTAATAATCAACACAACAGCTTATTTATAGCCACTTCCAGATAAGTTAACAGCCGCTATGTGCCAGGGCCTTTGGAAGTGAAGAGGAAAATCAGCACCGAGCATTTCTATCTGCTCAGACATTCCAAAGGAAATAATAAACTTACTGACGGGTTGCAGTCTGCAACGCCTCCCTACACATATCAGAGGTAGCCTCACATTGTGGTGTTGATATCTGATTTTTTAATTCAAGACCAAATATTAGTAAACTTATATAACGTCTACACCAAACAAAATTGCTGTTCCCACAGGTTTGGCATAGGGGCATTTACCTCTCTCTCACACACACACACGCACACACACACATATAGGCAAGGAGCAGGTTTTGTTGTTTTGTCTCACAAGGAGGGAGCTGTGAGGCTCCACATGGAACTGTCAATGAATACGAACTCAAAGATGTGAGAACTCGCTGTCGGATTCCCTATACATGCTAGGAAAGAAAGATTGAAGCACAGAGAGAAAGAGAGATGGAGAACAGGACAAATGAAGGCTCAGAAATGAGGACGGAAAGTGAGACAGGGTGAAAGGAGGAAGAGAGAAAAAGTGAGAAACGGAAAGAGAGACGGGAGGAGGAGGAGTAGGAGGAAGAAGAAGAGGCAGCATGGCGTCTTTGGGGACTTGCTGTCAAACCTCCAGGAAATTTGAGGAGAAATTTCAGAAACAGCTTCAATTCATCATCACGAACACACGTCCCCAACTGGCAGGTCCTGCAGGATGCATTTATTAAAGTCTTTGCACAAACATCACTAAGCAGCTTTGTTTTCAGCCTAGACAATTAATTCGGTCAAGTTTAAATGTTGGAAAATCCACCGAATTGATGGGCAAAGAGTATTCAATATCAAAACAGCAGGGTGTCCAGTGGAACTAAACCAAGCCATAAGGGCAAACACACATATTGACACAGACACACACGCACTCACATGAATGTATATGCATTATTAAAGCTAAAGTGTTGCCATTTGAACTTCTTTTTAAGATGGAATCTAATTACTAACATGATATTTACCTCGCAAACGCAAGTACACAGACCGTAAGCAGTTTTCACTAAGTTAATTTGTGGTGTAAGAGGTACTAGTAACCACTACACAGAAGTCTTGATGTTATTTATGTAGAGAAAAACAAAACAAAAAACCCTCAACATTTTTACTTTTTTTGTATTTGCCTCATCCAGACGGCATACCAAAATGCAAGCAAGCCAAGGTGTGAAATACGCCATGAGTTACATAAAGCTTTCTGTTAATTGGTTGTTCAGATGAAGGTTCTCCTGTTATAACCCACCGAAGATTATCAGAAGATGGAAAAGCAGGTCCCTTAGTTTCGACAATTTTAGCCCCACCTGCCATTCTTTGGCACAGTGTAAGGTAGTTTAATGATATGTCTCAGCAGACAGAGGGTCCATATAGACCTTATCACAATGAACTTGTCATGGTGGGAAGCCCAGGTTTGCTATTAGCATTGATGATGTATTCATGATCCAGCATGCACACAAAAGTTGTGATAGAAAGCTATTGTTAAGACATGTTTAAATTCAATGGACTTGACTAATAAAAACGAAGGGATAAATATTCACACTGGAGATGAATGAGTTTATATGCAATAAAAGAAAATAAAATCAGTTTGTCATGTCACTTGAAAGTCTTAACACATTTACTTTACATTGCAGATCATTTGATATGGGTACTGGTCTTGTACCCGTTTAATTTCCCAATCCCAATCCCTTGTCGCTTAGTTGAAGATCAAACCTGCATCGCTATGTCGATTTGACCCCTCGTAAAAGACAATTAATGAGTGACTGGTTTTTGGGAGGTGTAGTGCATTTTTGTTCTGCCCTTTGTTTTCCCCAGATGAATTTTATTGAGTAGAATGTGTTTACTGCTCACAGTTCTGAGGCAGAAAATAAAAGCTAATATGCAGAAAATCACTCAGAGTGCTCTCAGGGCTACCTTTAAACATTTTCTCGTAGTTAACATTATAACACACCAATAGCATCATAGTAAGATGAAAGCACACACACATGCGACCGATGGTGCCGTTAGCAGGGAGTACAGTGCAGGGCCATTAGCCTAACACTTAGACACACACCATGTCTTTCATTGGTCATGAATGACAGACACTGCTTTGTATGTGTGTGTGTGTGTGTGTGGTCATTGGTAAGACCAACAACCACCATAAAGCCGTGGTTTCAATAACACATTTTCCTCAAAGAGTGCACAAGGGGCTCCTCAACAACCCATAGCATCTCAGTGTGTGTAGAGGGTCTGTGTGTGGCGGTGGTGGCAGCCACAGGCTATAACAGCCCTGGTGCCTAGGCACCTTTGAAACTGTAGAAGCAGCTAAACAAGCATTGCGAACGCGCTATTGGCATTAGCGTCATATACATACGCTGGTCAGGTAGACATGACCAGGTTAAAAGAAAGGGCTGGGTCAGGGTGATGTATAGCCAAGGCCTCAGTCATGCCTAATAGACACAATGGACTAGACCTGGAACACGCCACACACACACACACATTCGGCTAAAGCAGAGGCTCGGCTGATGGCAGATGATGATCTCCTCTCCACTATCAATAACAATAACATCGTGATCAGATCACTTGATACTTGCCATCTTTGTCAGTCATTCAACATGTTGGACATCGTTGTACCATGGTGTAACTGGACAACTGGTGTACCACCGGTTGTGTTTCGGAGTTGTGCAACATCATCGACTGCTCGCCCAGGCAAGCCATCTGTTTAGCTGATGTGATAATCATAGACATTCCACTCCACAGTCTTTTTCACTATACTTGAATAAGCACATATCAGACAGTGTATGAGCCTTATTTAGTGCTGCATTACCCGAGAATACAGACCTATTGTCACTACTGGTACAGCTAAACACATAGCTCTTACTACATAATTACTGGTCAAAATACATGTGAAATGATTTTGTTCTATATTTATTTAAACTGAAGATAAACTGTCTTTATCACGGTCATTAATATTATGGGTCATTATTCCTATCCCCTGTGTTTTAAGTATACCCTACCATATTTTATAAGAAAACTTGTCTTTTTCTGTTGCTGTTTTCTTCAATATTCAAATACTACTTTATATGTTTCTGCCTTCTTTTATAAATTCAGCATAACAAAGCATTTGATAGCACTTATTCCACCGCGGTTTCCAGCACCATCATGTCACATTCAGCAGCACTGTTGCTCTCGTTTTCACTGAATACCAGAAAATACTTCATTTGACAGTTATTTCGCAAGTTGCCACCATTTTGTTGTTGTGTTTTCGATTTGTTGTTCGGTCATGTCACCACCATCTCTGGCACAGACAGTTTTACATTGAAGCATTGCACTGGCTTAAAGGGACATGGTACCTCCTGTCCCTGGTAGGTAAAATGTGTTTTGTTCTCTGTCTGAACACATCTTCATAGTGCCACAGGTTGGGGAGTGGGCAGTGGGATGTATGTCGTCTTGGACCCCGAGCCTATTCTCCTACCAACAATGGGTTAGGTTAACCTGTGACTGATACTCTCAACCCGATCCCCCGCAGTTTAACCAATCAACATTATTTCAGACAAGGCGGATCAAAGATGCTCACATCATGCTAAATTAAGCGAATTTTATAAACAGTAAGATGATAGTATTTTCGCTTTAAATAGCAAAGAGTTTTCAGCTGTCTCAACATGGGCTTAAAAGGTGTCACTACAAAGGAAAGTGATAAAACTATCAAAGCTGAAAACAGTTTTGCTTTCTAAATACTACTAGTGTATCACAAATGCTACTATGACAGACATGCATCACAGTTAGATGGTCTAGTCAGATTTTTGTTCTTCTTCCTCTGGTCTAACTGGCAGAATTTCTTTTCTCCTTCTTGAATCTCAGTTTGTGCAAAATGCAACACCTCATAATGATCTAGATAGTGCAATTAGAAGAGTTCCTGATGCTTTTTATTGTTACACCCACTGCACATACATAATTGTTCGTGGGTGTTGTATGTGTGTGCAGCATAGAGAATATGTGTATGGAAAGACATTCATAGCTGGTAATAGCATTGCAGCTTGATTGATCGTAGCTGTTAACCTGTGGGACCTGTTATTCAAAAAACCCTAAAGTAGTAGTATAGTAGTTTTCATGCATAAAGATGTGCAGGAAAAGCGGCAGTCACATGCTGTGTTTGTGTTCTCTTCTGTAAGCATTAATGTGTCCTTGGTAACTATACCAGCTGTTTACCCATCAGAACACCTGTTCCATTTCCTGTACCGTGACACTGACATACGTGACACAAAAAACACATACATGTTGTGTACCTACACACAAAGTCAGCGTGTTACTTAAACGTGCGCCGTGTTGTGTCGTAAGTTTGGACCATCATGTTCATTCGAATGATTTCTTGAACACACACGCTCACATGCTGTTACCTCGAACTAAAACACATTAAATGCCTCTTTTTTTCTCCCAGTGCAGATAATATCCCTCTAAAGCCTTTTCAGTCACATTATTCAGTTTTTCAGTGAAAAAATTCAGTTTGAGAGTTTTGAGGAGGGCCTTCAAGAAAGCTTCCTTCAAATCGTTTTATTCACTCATTTCTTAAGGTACAGTAATGTCCTGTTTATTTCATTTGATTGAGGTTTTATTTAGAAATGAGTCAAAATCACTAATTAGTTGAAAGAAATGACATTTAAAAAGAGGTCAAACTGAGTTGGAGTAGAGAACGTTAATGACTTCACTATGATTTCTATTCTCAGCACCTGTTAAAATGGCAAGTAATTAATTTTACTGAGTTATAAAGTCATTTCCATTCCAGCAGATTACTCATTCTAAAGTGGAGAATTTTTGGATGCATGCATGTCACTGTGTGTTTCATTAGTATCTTAAGTTTAGACTCCCACACAGTCCCAGGAGGGTGACGGATATGCAGCTGGAGTCAGTCAGGAGGGGAGTCACCCACTGCCCCCAGCGTGTTAACACATTTACACTGGCTTAGCCTGTTTATCAAGCTAGAAACCAAGTATGTACCAGACACACAAATAGACATATTCACAGACATGTCATTACCACAATTCAGAGTTATCAGAACTGTTTGTCAGTCTGCTGATCTTACGTTAAAGCAACCTGCTGATGGACATAATCCCTTTAGAGAGCGCAGTAGGAGAGCGTAACACTAGCTGACAGCAACTTGCCTCAACAAGGGGAACAACCACGAGAAGCCGCAGGCTAAGGAATACCATATAGTTACGACAATAAATGATGGATTTAATGAAAAATGGATGGAGTGTTATTGGCTAGAAGATGCTATACCGTACATGTACATGGAGGCTAAACAAGAAAATCCCACTGGTGGAGCAGACACTGCCTTTATAGCTGGGTATGTTTACATCACTGGCAAAATGAAACAGGCATATAATCTGTGTATTGTAACAGAACAGAAATTGGTCCTAATTTTTTTTTTCCATTGAAATTACATTCCCGTCATAGTCTAATGGAGTGGTGGTTGGTGTGTGTGTGCTTCATCTGTCGGCGGTTATCACCGAATTGCAGTGAGATTTGGCCAAGTTTTGATCACTAAGTGTAATTATAGGATATACTGGGGCAACTCCAGAGATGAGCATGGACCCTCTCCTTGTACCTGGTAACGCCTTTTTGGGTTTGTTTTCACACCCTCACAACACCCCACCACACTATTCACAACTGCATTTACACTATGCACACACCAGAGCTTGAATTATTGTTTAAGTCTATTTTCTTATTACAATAAATACTTTGGAATTTGCAGACATGTGTTGCTGTTTCGGTCCTGACATTGTACATGTTAGCAGATATTGTTAATGTTTGTAGAATCACCTGTGATTTTTCCTGATGTATAAAGTCATAAAGTCTGTTATTAAAACAGTGGCCAAAAAACATTTCATTTTATTTATTTTTAAAAAGTAAACACATTTTTAGTGCACTCAGATCAGCAGAGAGTTACTGTGTGCATTTCCACCTACCATGTAGAAATGAAACCAAAACAGAGAGGATGGAGATTATGTACAAAGAAATAGGTTAGGAAATGAATATTGCAATTGTTTACTTGATATAAGGCGTTGTAGTCTTATGGCTTGTGTTGCACATTTGTAAGAAAAATGGGCAGAATAAAATTCAAGTTTTAGGGCCTGGCTCATCAGTTGTTCTCATTTAAAATAAATAAAACCTTAAGCATCCTAAATCCTTTGACATGCAAGACGGACTAGCAAGATAACATACCCTGGATTCTTAGAGATTAAATGGATACATTATTAGTGATGTACAGCATTATACATCATGAGTAGCTAAGCAGAGCAACTGATTCTAGGAAGCTCAACTAAGCTGAGGTTCACAAATGTTATAAATTTGTTGTTTGTTTCGCTCTTAAACAAGCGCAAGCCGGCCAAGCAAAAGACATTGTTTGAGGCAAATATCTATTAAATTGTCTTTGGTAATTCTAAATCAATTATGTAATCCAATTATGTTTGGAAAAATAGTGACAGTTTGGTGGTGGAACTGAAGTGTATTGTTGTGGTCACAGTCAAACATATCAGCTCAGCCGAACACCCATGGGAGACTTTGTATTACGCAGTTTGACAGCACCTGGACAGTTCTCATAAAGCTCATAGCGGAACGAGACACCGGCACAACTGTCAAGCTCAAGGAAACCACAGCTCACAGTACAGCAGCATTTCTGAGACATTAGAGCTCAGAATAATGTTGCAATAGCGTTTAGCAACAAATGTAAGTGATTTGGCATACACTTAAATACAATAAACCTGAGTCTCTATTAATCAAGTCATAGTAATTTATACCACTGTTTATGCAAAAATAACAAACCACATGTAAATATAACAGTGTTGATGTTTCATACCAATGCAACTATGAGCTATTTAATACAGGTTACTGATACACTGACTGACAGTTTGGACTTAGATTAAAATAAGCGCAGGTGTCTAGAGTGAAATGTGAAATTCATCATTTTTGACTTTCATTTAAATCACATTGTACCTTATAAATGGTAATTCGATAATGTTCACTAAATCATGTCAAGTTTTCATTATTTAGGTACCGTAGTGTTCTCATGATAGTCAAATGAAACCCATCGTGTTAATCATTAGCAGTCACACAAAAAGCAGAAAATTGTAATGGACAACAGATGAACCCCAATTCATGTCATATCATCTAGTCCCACTTATTCTTTAAGGTTCTTGGGTCGTTGTCACCGTATTATGTCTTCATCCTATGGGATATATCTCACTTGTTACATGAGCCACAATACAGGGGGGGAAAGGACAAGATGATCCAACCAGTCAAAATAATAGAGTTTACGTATTCTGATCTGTAGATGCATCACTCATGGAGCTGTCCATTAGTGTTCTTCCTCACCATCAGAAAACAGGATAATAGAGTGAGAAGAGAGCACAGAAATGGCAGGGAAGGAAATGAGTGTTAGTCTAGAATCCTACATGAACTCTCAGGAGTTAACATGAAATTGAATGGAGACTGCAGTGCTGCTTCCTTTTCAAATGAAATGTCTTGGACATGTGGGTGTGTGTGTCTATATGTGTGTGTGTGTGTGTGTGTGTGTGTGCATGCATGTTGTGTGTCTGCCTTCTGACAAAGGTTAATTGAGGCTGCTGTTGGTCCCCAAAGACAGAGACAACAGGATTGTAATAGCTGTGACATTCTTGCTCCCCTGCACACCCCAGGCAATGGTGTGAGAGCCGCGGTGCTGTGTGTGGGAGGATGTGCAGAGGGTGTTGTGTTGTGTACCTATATAAAGGCTACTTTGTTACTTGAGAGAGAGTCAGACACAAAGCGAGATGCTATGGGGATCCAGTGTTTCCATTAGGTTCTTGTTGAAGTGCCGTGTCTGAACACAAGGTTGTCCTTACAGACCAGCTGATGGACTGTAAGCTAGTGCTCCTGTTCATAACAGTTTCCTCCTGCACCATTTGGATCAGTGCGGTGAAAGGTTGCGTTCAAACCTGTAATCCCTTGTTGGGACCTGACTGTTTGGGTCAGGTGAGCGAGTGAACATTTTTTTAGGTTGCCAGCAAAGTGTAACCATGTCAGCCATCAGATACCACCGAGTACTATGTACTTCATTTTAAATATAAGAGTCAATTGTTTCTTCCATATGAGACATTCTACCAACGACATGAAATAGAACATCATCTGTTTTCTATGATTCGCTTTATTCTGAGCATTTTTTCAATCTACTTTGTATTAAAACCTCAACACCAAACCAGCACCAGTCTTGAGTCAAACAAAATGTATTACAGGTGAGAAAGATGTGGGACATCTTTCTTAAAGAAAGTAGCTCTCTGTGCTCTCATGCTGGAGTGAAAGTGTGCAGCGATGTTCAATATTTCAACACACACACAAACGCACATCCCTTTTGAGGCTCAGGTGATGCGAGTGCAGGTGTCGTGAGTCATCAGCTCACTGAGTGTGCTAGAAGATATAGAGGCGCACACACACACACACACACATGAATGTTGCATTGGTGTGAACAGACAAGAGAAGGCTCCTAGCTAAAATGAGTCTGTGCTCATCTAATAATGATGCTGCCTGAGAAAATCAGACCTGATAGATCATCACCACCACATGTATAATCTACACAGAGAGGGAGAGAGTGACAAAGTTAGAGAGTGAGAGTGAAAGAAAGACGTGTGGATAAATAACTATTGTAGAGTTTTTAAAAAATGTAAATAATTAAATAAAAACAATAAATGTAATAAAATTAAATATAATATATATTTATAAAGCAAGTTAATTTATCTCTAATTAAAGATATCTATACCTACCTGTGTCTGTGCTGTTGTTTTTAATTATAAGCCATGCAACTTTATATTTGAAATCACTCAGTGAGGAATGCATTAATACAAATAACAACCACTCCTAACTGTTCTTTGTCTTCCTTCCACTTCTCTGAGAGCTGCTGATAAAGGTAATAAGTCCAGTAAAGTCCAACTGCAGTGTATGGTAATGTGCCATGGGAGGGTATGCAAATACAATTTGCAAGAATTTGCATTTAAATTTCAGTGCTAATGGACAACACTGTAACTTCTTTTAGTGTAGCAAAAGGGAATACAAATGTTTTACAAACAGCATAATCAAACCAAAGACTGTAAAAGCATGGCATTAAGACAAATGAAAAATATATACTAAAGAATTACAGACTGTTTTAAAAAGGAGGCTAATAAATGTATATCTTACCCAACACCTACTGCGAAGGATGTCTGTAAACCCTCCACTCATGGAAACCAACAAAATGATGTTCCATGCAAAAATCCGAATATTAGTATGTTTAAGTAATGAATGCACATAAAGGCATGCAAAAAATTGCTGTATGAATGTGTGACATCACACTGTGCAATAATGATGAACTGAAAATGCAGCTGATAATGGGAAAGAATTTGAAAACATGTGCAAGAGGCATAGATGCTTATAAAGAATATTAGAAACAAGAGGTGTATTATTAGTGCATGTTGTAAGAGTGTAATGTTGCAATATTGAATTAATAATATTATTAACATTCTAATAAATGTGTAAGCAGTGTGATTCTTCACTTTAGGTGTCTAGTCATGTGGTTGTGCTCTATTCAGGAGCTGTCTAATTATTTTATTATTCATATGCTGGATTTTCTGAAGGTGTTAACATGTTAAAGGTGGTGCTCAAGACAGCAGTGGTTAAAGCTTTCAAATGTGTGTGTGTGCATACTACAGGGAAGAAACCTGTAGGTCGATGCCTGTTTACGCTACGATCAAGTATACACTCACCTCACACAGACATGGCCTCTGGCTGAGAGTTGCTTTGTGGAAGTCCTTCCAGGTCAGTAACTTCAAGTCTACTGAAATACACGCACACTTCTATGTTGTCCTCCTTCCACCTCTGTTTTCCCTCCATTTTCTTGCCTCTTTCTTTTTTCCCACCACCAGCAGCTGTCTTCCTATCCACCCTCTGCTGTTTGACAATAAAACACCTTACAAACACCGCTAAATTAAAACAAATTACACCAGAAGTTCATAAAATATATATTTCTGCACATAGAAATGAAGATTTTACAGTTTTAACTCTGCTATAACCCTTCATCTCCATGCCTGTATTTTCTTTCTCTCTGCTTTGTGTTTCTGAGAAGCTGAAGGCACTGAAAACATGGTTGCAGTGCATCATTAGTACATTTTGATAAATGTAGACATTTTCCTAATGATCATCAGTAGGCCTGTGCTGAAACTTGATTCTGTTTATGCCATAAAATAATGCAAAATGTAATCTTTTAGTCATTGTATTTTCTCTCCATGGTTTAGAAAGGGAAAAGAAACAGCATCACACCATCTGGCACTAAAACTCCAAAACCTTTGAAACCAATAATAGTAATTACATTTCTGTGTGGAGTCCAATCAACTTGTGGCAACAACATGAATGCTGGTTGTGGTAGTTCCACAGACTACCTGTGTGATACTGAAACAAACAGGTGGACAGTATTGAAAAAACACACATACATACACACCCACAGAATGTGAGCTCCATTCAGCCACTGTGTAATATCACATTTCCTCTCTTAAACTGCTTTCTCCATATGACATTGATGACTCTGCTTAATGAGGCCACAGTGGCTCAGATGTGGAGCGTCTGCTTTATTTACACCACATATGATGACTGTGATGTGAATTCTTCAGAAGCTCATTTTTGTCCATTGTGATTGCTCCTTTCACAGTCACTGTGATTTCAGTAGCTCTATGGGTTGTGAGTCTCATGCAGACAAACCTTCTCCTCTTCAACCCCCTTTTTACCCACCCTTTCAAAAAAGTAATACCCACTCTGTGGCACTGAATATAATTTTTTTACGTAAGGAGTCATCATGGATCTCCCATACACTTTTAGACAGAAATATGCATTTAGAACTAAATCATAAAGTACACTTCAATTATAATTTCATTCTCTACCATAACAATGGCCAGTTCAACAGCAATAATACTATTCTCTTTATAACCTTGTTTTTTTTTTTTTTTTTTTTTCCCCCCACTGGAGCTTGACAGGACTGTACTTTTTGATCTGGTGATACAGTACTTTTTAAAAAAAAGGTGCTTTATTCATTCTTCACGGTCCAGTCTACGATAGAAGACATGTTTAATGTTCTAGAATGCATAAAACTTAGATTGTGCACCACAGTATTAGTTTTCTGTGTGAAGTTATGTTGAATGTTCTGTGACTGAACCTAACCCATGGATACATTTCACAAAATCAACCAATTTCAACCGAAATCACTCTGAATATGTCTTTCTCCTCTACTATACTGTACAGTGAACAAGTCCATCAGTCACCAAAGGCAAGACACTTGGCCTCACTTTGACTTCACAAACAGCCACTGCTATGCCTCAAGAGAAGTTACAGTTTGCTAGATAGTAGTTAGACCAAAGGCATATCACACACACAAACACCCACACAAACCCAGAGCTCTCTTGATAAGGCTATTCGTGTAAACATCATTTTGCCTAGTAAGTTACTGCTGTTGGGAGGTATTTTTTTGTGAACGTAGCTTATTTGGAGTTCAAGGAGGAGGCCACAAAGGGAGAAGGAACTGGAAATCAGGAAGAATAAAGACACCAGAAGGAGAGGGCATGCAGAAAAGAGTGCAGGAAGGAGGAGGAGGAGGAAGAGGAAAAGAGACCCAGGCATCCCAGATAAAGAGGTTTAATTGACTGTCACAGAGCCTTGTGGTTGTGCTGCAGCTCCTAATAGCCAGCTAGAGGCTACCGAGGCTAGCGGACACACGGAGAAGCTGGACTCTCCTCTCATTATCGCTGCTACCCTCAAGCTTTCACTCTCATCTCCTCTCCCACACACTGTGTTTCAGCTTCATTTTGGTTTATTTGGTTCAAGTCACTGTGCTTTATTGGCACGATGTTAGATGAATCCCATTGTCAAAGCATCCCACAATGAATAGAAATCAGGAAAATAAGTAGCACACAGCAATCAGCTGTACCAGTGTGACTGTAAGTATGTATGTGTATGTATGTTTGTTGCAAGAATGGTGGATCTGGGTTGCTGCGTATGAAATGCTGGATCTATTGCAACATCATTATGGGTCTTGTCTATTTGACCATGTGTGTATGTGTATCACACTCTCTATTTTCAGTTCAACTGAATGTGGTTTATTAGAATGAATAAAGCAAAACATCAAAATGCAATAAGATAAAAATAACAGCAAAATTAATTAAGTGTGTATGTGCGTGTTTGTGTGTGTGCTACACAGAATTTTTGCTATAGCAGTTACTGTAATTAGTTATTTTGGGGGTTTACATTTCTTAAGAAAAAAAACATCAGAGACATTGATTTGAATTCATCTACTTCCCCCCGCTTCCCTCTCTTCTTCTCACCACCTCCTAATTCCATCTAACCCCCGTCACCTTCATCGTCCCCCTCTTCCTCTCCCTCCTCCCTTCATGTCCCTCCTGCCCTGTACACTCTAATAGGCTATTGATTTTCCATCTACTCACGAAGCAGCCTCTACTTTTACTGTTCACTCATGATATTAGCTGTCCATTAACAGCAGCGAGCAGCTCTGCTTCGACATCAGCACCTTGGCCAACACATTTTCACACACCTTTGACTCAAACACAGAGAGGTCAGCTGCATTAGTCCTCTTCAGCACATTGACTTCCTATATTCTCTTATAATTAAAAGAGTTAGAGGGTAAAAGTGGTTATTTTCAATGTTACTGACCAACCCTGTCTCCTAGAAATCAGATTTCTTTATTAAACATGACTACAATAGTTAATACACTAAACTAACTAAACTGCAAGTAAATGTTTTATATGAAACATTAATTTCTGGCTGGATTATGCTCAACATTTTGCAACATTTTTTTAATGAATGAAGTGCCACATTTATTGATAGCAGCCAAGTCTTCAGGAGGTGGTTGGGATGGATGGCAGGCATGCAAAGTGAATGATCGTCACACCAGAGACCAGGGTTTCACATCAACAGCCTCATGTAGTTAGGGTTTAGGCGATGAAAGCATCAGTTAAGGTCAGGGAAAAATGGTTTTGTTTAAATGTACACACATTCTGTCTGAATTCACTGTGAACTTTTTCAGTTTTAGAACAGACCACAATCTTTCTCGAACCATAAACAAGTACTGTGAGTGCTGTTGTACCTACAAGTGGATGATGTACTGCAAGATTAGAACAAGCTCATAGGGCATGTGGAGACTGCAGTTGTGAGTTCCCAGATATTTCTTTGTAAACTGTCCCTACTTCTTGAAAACACATAATTTCAAAAGCATAATTGTGCATTATTACAAGTGTTGGCCAGGTTGTTGCAAGTTTAAGTCAGCAGGGAAGAGTGAACAAGCTCATGCCCCAAAAACCAAATCATTTTATGCAGCTAATCCAGAAGGTGTATTCAGCTGCATGCAATCAATCCTGTCACACGAACAGCTGTGGGACAGCTATAGTGTTCAACCCTCCTCCTGTGAAGAGCTACTCTGGTAAAGACCAGCAAACCTACCTATGCAAATCCACAGAGCAAGGCCACTAAGAAGGTAACTGTCCTACTACCTCTTGGCATCTAATCTCTGTCCATACCTGGCATTGTAACCATGTGCCTCCATTCCATTCCTGCTGTCTCTGGTAAATGCATAAAGTATCACTGTGCCAAAAGGCAAAGAAATGCGCTATCCACAGGCCCTCACAACAATCCTCACCCACACGTGCTTCCCTCTGGTGGGCTGTGGAACTGCCAGTCTGCAGTGAACAGAACTGATTTCATTCCTGGATAGGCTAACCAGTCATCCCTTGAACTTCTGGCACTTGGGCCAGAAAATACTGCCACGCTGGCTGCACTCTCCATTAACTACATTTTCTCCCATACTTCTCATCTGTCCAGCCAAGAAGGGGAGACTGGTCTCCTAATTTCTAAAAAAAAGGCAATTCACTCAACTGTTGCCTCCAAACATATACTCCTCTTTCGAGTACCACGCCGTTATGACGACTGTTCCAGTAATTATCATCAGCCAGGACAAATGGGAGAATTTGTGGATGAGCTAGACACACAGTTGTCTTCCATTCCTGAACACAGCTGTCCACTAGTCACCCTAGGTGATATGAACATCTGTTTAGATGATCCAAGCGCAGATCTCTTGTCCCTAATACAGTACATTTGTTTGAACTAAAACAGGTTTGCAGCCTTCTAAAGCCACAAAACCTTAAAAAAACAACAACAACAAAAAAAAACTTGACCTCATCCTTACCTGAAACTGTGCCTCAGGCAGTCTTACCTCTGTACCTTTCTGACCATTACTTCATCTTCATTTCTACATCAATACATCTTCATTCTGCCACAACCTCTGCAACTTTTCTCCCACCCACTTTTCCTCAGTGGTCATCACCACTATACCTCCACTTAACACATTCTCCTAACTAGAGGTCAATGATGCCACAGAGTCTATCCACTCTACACTAACATCATGTCTGGATAGTCCACCAAATCTGCTCACAAGAGCTCTGCACCAATCTCAGCGCTGCTGAGAGAAACTGGTGATGCCACTGATCTAACAAGCTTTCAGTCAGTCGTAGCTTTCTTTTCATCCAGCATCAATGTTGTCAAAACTGCTTTTTACAATGACAAGATCAAGAGTACCAGAGACACTTGGAAAATTTTTTCCACCTTCAAAGCTACTCAGTCCTCCATCACCTCCACCAGTCACAAACCTCTTAGCTGATATCTTTGCTTCCTTTTTTACTAAAAAGGTGGTGGCCATCAGCAGCCAATTCTCAGAACCACTCAGGGACAATTGTCCTCTCTGATCTCATGCCCCTTTTTAGCTCCTCTGGTCAATAGCTCTCCACCTCCCTCATTCAGGTCTTTATTGGTGTGCAAGGCTCCAAAAATGTAGCAGTAAAACGATATGTTACTCTTTGTCTCCCCAGGACAATGGCATATCGTTTCACTTATTCACTTGTCCTGACTGGTAACAGTCCTATATGTGCACTGGATCCCATTCCCACCAACCTCCTCCAAGCCATATCTCACACCATTGTGCCAGCGATCACAAGTAATAATCACATGTAATAAATACTTCACTGGCTTCAGGAACATTTCCAACCACTTTCAAACTGGATCAGGTAACACCTCTGCTCAAAAAGCCTTCACTCTACCCTGTTAAAGTCAAGGACTAATGCCAGTTTTGTTACGTCCATTCTTATCTTACGCTATTGAAAGGGCAGTTCTCAACCAGGTCTCAGAATTTCTTTCATGGAATGCTCTCCTTGATCCAAATCAGTCTGGCTTTAGGAACAGCTAGTGTTCTGTTGTCTGTTGTCTGATATGTGCATCTCAGCCTGAGCACTTTCTTGGTTTGAATCCTATCTTACTGGGCACTCCTTCAAAATGTCAGGGTAAGGACAAATATCCTTATCCCATCCCCTCCCCATGGGGGTACCCCAAGGATCAGTGCTGGGGTCCCTTCTCTTTGCAATATATATCAGGTCCTGAGGTCCAGTTTACCACTCTCATATCTCTGCTACACAGACAACACCCAATTATACCTGTTGCTGGCCAGATGAGAGCGCAGATCTCAGCTTGTCTCTCAGACATATTCACATAGATAAAATTTGTCCGCCAAATAAGTAAATGTAATGTAATGAGTAAATGCAATGTAAATGTAAAAGATTGGATATTTGGTGGAAAACAAATACATTAACATTCAACATTTTACTGATATGGTCAGTATAAGTATATTTGCAACTTGCCAGATACGTAGATTAGTAATATATCCTCCTTCCGTTAATAGACAGCATAATCTAGTGGTAATTACGTTTCCTAAAATTGAATTTGCTGTTGCAGTTTAATTGCATAGAAATGTAATTTCTGGGAGAGAGGGTTGTACTGATAAAATTGGCCAGGTTGATTATGATTAACTCCAGGTCACAATTTTATCAGTTAACTTTAGTCTGGATTGTCATCCTAAAACATTAATTGTATAATATTTTGCATACAATAGCACTCATCCTATTGTTACAGATTTCTGTTACCCAGTAATCAGGTAGCATCACTTTTTTCTTGTAAACAAATAATTCATTCATACATTAGCTATGGAATCACACATTAGCAACGGGATCACTTGCCATAGATACAGGTTTTGCAGTTCACATGTGCTGCTTAGGTTCCAAACAATTGCTTTAATTTTATAGATGGCACAACACAGCATGTGCTTCACTGATTCTTGTTGATATTGTTTATTTATATTTGGGGTTCTCCCAAATACTTAGGGCAGTTTAGTTTAAGGCATAAGGATTAAAGTGATGGAGGTTTGCTGCATGTCCTTCCCTATCTGTCTCTGTCCTTTCTCATGTCGAGTGTCATCTCACAAGTGAATGCACAAAATACCCAAAAGGTCACTATATTTCACTATATTTATCAGTAACTCCAAAATCCTAAATTGGTGATGGCGTCTACATTGCATCATCCCACCTTGCACAGTCACATTACTGAACTGAGTAATGGTTATACAATTTACCTTAATTTTCAGCTGACATGATGTGACTATACTATACTGCAATTTCTAAATAGAGTAAAAACAGTTATTGACCAAATTTAAATGTTGGCACATGTATTTCTAGTAATGCATAAGCCTTTAGATACATTTTAGATATTTAAAAAAAACAAAACACTACAATTCAGTGTCATAACAAAGATAAAGTCATCATATGTAAAAAAAAAAACAAACAAACAAAAAAAAAACATTTATTGGTATTACAAATAAGTTTTTCTGTCTCTCTGTGACACTACTACAGAACTTGTGTTTGTCTTGTGAAGTGGAATGATTCTGCATTTCTGTTTTTGTCTTTCACTGCTGATCATTGTGGATCCAGCTTAATCTGCTAAATTTTTTATTGCATTAAACTGTCTCTCACATGCTCACACTTGCATTTTTGTGTAGTTGCTTCACATATGTAGCAACCTACACAGCTAAAATGAACAGCCAAAGGAGGAAGCTGAAATATTATCTTGATACAGGATAGAGGAATGTGTATATCTACACAGTTTATGGACGTTTTTAACAAAACATATTATTTCTGTGATGAACTGTGCTGCTATATCTCAACCGTCTCCCCAGTTCTGTAAACCTGACAGGGGTGGAGGTGTATACTGCCGGTAAGGCCTTCATGAAAAGCAACAAAGAATGTGGGTGAAACAAAGGACAGTAAGATGTCTGAGGGATGTTAATGATGTATAGTGTAGTAGCTTTGTACAGTCAGAGGTTGTCTGGCCATTTAGCAGTTTGTTTCCACTGCCAGTTACTGCCTTCATCACTTGGTAATGAAAGTTGTGCATAATGAAAGTCCCTGCTATGGTAATCTGCAGTTAGAGTTGGATTGCAACAGATTTGGTGTCAGTTTTCTTCATGTCTTACCATACTTTTATTGTCATTTTGCCTGCTTTCCTTTTCCGTCCTTTTTCTTTTTTCCTCTCTGTTCTGTTTGATCTTCCTTTTTATATCTGTCTCCTTTCACTTTGTTTTAATTTCTTCTCTCGTTTCCTTCTTTAAAGGTGTACTTTGGAGTTTTTGACCAGTAGTAATGCTGTAGAGCACAAGATTAGGTGATGCGGTACATGCGGCACTTGGAGAACATTGCTAAACCAGAGCCACTGGCCCTAGTTGAATACACATTTTTACAATGAACGTGTTAAGATTATGTCAGTGGAACATTTTCACCACAGCAGAATTAGGTTAGATTTTTAATTGACTGAATCAATTGGTAGCTGTAATGGTATTTTTTAGTTATTTTTATCCTTTGTGTTCTCTCACTTTCAATCTCTCACTCACTTTAATTTGTTTTCTTGCACAACTCTCACTGCATCAGTGTTTCATTTGCCCTGCTGTCAGCCTGTGGAAGTGAACAGTTGCTTTCTTATTGAATATGATCCTTGTAATTAGATGCTCCAAAAATAGGAGATTTGTCCAATTTCCTGCCATGTCACTCTGCAACATTGTCTCCTCTGTCTTTATCCCTGTTGTCTCATTTCCCCCCCTGCTCTGTTGCTCCATTACCTGCTTGGCGCATCTGATCTGTCTACTGATGATTAAAATCACACAATCCCCACATTATTTCAAAACACACAAAAGCAGCTCATTTGCGATCCCACGCTTTATAGGCTTTCAAATTTGAATGTTTTTACCTGCCAGAGAGGCTGCAGACGAAATCTAAAAATAAATAAATAGCTAAATAAATAATTCCAAATACACTGTAATATAAACGCTTTATCATATTTTTTTGTGATGAAATATTACAGTTACGGAATTGAAAACACTGAAAACTAAAATTGGACACGGACTAGCATCTACATGTTATTATTATTGTCTAAAATTCAAATTTTTCAGGATATCACTTACTTTTGTTCCATTTTCAAGACATGAAGCTATAATTTTACAAGCAGTGATCAATAAAATAAAATGTTTTGGAGCTGGTTCTCTCATAATCCAAATATCATGTGACCATCTGACAAATTTGAAAATCAGTATTTGTGGCACATAAACAAAATACATAAACAATGTTCCAATAGCAAGATAAAGACACATAATGATACATAATTTATAAGCACAACACTTATAAAGTTGTGAAAGGATCCCAAACCATCCCTACTACCTGCTGCTAATAAACTCACATTCTGCCTGGATTTCTTTTGGCCCATGCCAATACATATGTAACAAATACCACATTAGCATTGCTAAATGTATTGCAGACCTTGACCACTGGAAAATATTTAGCATAAACTGGACCTACAAAGGGTAATGTATTGTTCAAGTGTAAAGTGTAAACCAACAAACTTTAATCTTTGTTCTTGTTGTCTGCCTGGATATATAGTGATTTTAAGTTTAACGATATATTCACCATTAACATGCCACAGTATTTTTCTGTTTTGCAATCACTGCTTCTTTCTCATGACACTTGCTCTGTTTTATCATGGGACTTTGCAATTAGTGAGCTGTTAAAGGGCAATTTCCTGGTCATAAACCTTTAAATATTTGACTTTACAAGTTGAGGAACACCTGAATGCACCATTAGCCAGCTTTGTGAGCTGCGTCCTTCAGGGGATCTGGATGCTGTAATTTAGTAATTGACTTCATTATTGACATAGATCTTTCAGCATCTGAAGACCTTAAACGCACTTTTTTTCTGGCAGGTGAGGCTCGTTGTGCAGAAACTTATGAGTTCAGTTTGACGTTTAGAATTAGGATTACATTTGTTGGTTTGGGAATGAATCTAATCAATGTAAGATCCTTATAAGCAGTGCAACACGTGTGCATGTAAGTGAGTGTATGTGTGTGTGTGTGAATATGTGTGCAAGATGAAATTGCACTGGCCTTTACGGAGCTGAGTTAATTGTCTGATTGGGCGGCTCAGCTCCCTCCTGGATGGCTGTAATTTACGGATCCCCCGGCATATGTGAGGCTGCCGCAACACATACTTGACCTTCTCAAATAACCAGGCCAGATAGAGAGAAAGGCAGAGAGAGAGAGACGTCTGTATGAGCGTGCATGCACGTCTGTGTGTGTGAGTGTGTGTGTACTGACAATTTGTTTAATGCTAAAGTGGACAGCTGGGCTGACAGCTCTCTCTTTGGAGAGCTAAAAGCCTCTTTAATTTAGAGAGTTGGAGTGAGGGAGAAACAGGCTGACAAACAGAGAACGAGTCAGACCACAAAAAAATGCAGGCTGCCCAGTGAGGAAGGAAATGAAATGAGACAGATGTTGATTTCCACTTCTAAGCACATATAAATAAATAAATAGATAGAAAAGAACATAGAAATGACACATTAAAAACAGATTAAAGTCAGAATCCCCCTCTAGTTGTCATACAAAAAAAAAAATATATATATATATATATATATATGCTTCTTAATTTTTTGAGGTGATATTTAGTTTTCTTTGGTATGAGCTGAGATTGGAACACATATAATGAAAACTAATGTGTGTGTCTGTGTGAAAGAGTGCGGACTTAATCTATATCTAATCATGGTACCTGAACTCACATCACCTGGGCCCAATGTGCTGTGTATGTGTGTGTCTGTGGTGTGTGTGTTAAAATACTGAACTGCACACTTTCTCCAGCATGAGAGCTACACTTGGATGTAAGACACCTTTCTCACCTCAAGTAAATTTGGTTTGGTCAAGTGCATCATTACTTTGGTACAGAGCCCCAGAATGGTCATATCATGGTCAAGTTTTTTTTTTGTTGTTTTTTTTTGTCAAATGTGAACGGAATAGCAAAATGTGCGAACAAATTAATCAAAACATGCACACAAAATACAATTCATTCCCACATTTTAACTAAAACATGAAATAAGTGTATATACAGGGAGCCATGACAACACTTTTTCTCCGAAGCATGAAGTGCACTGCACATAGGTTACTTCAGACATCAGTGTTACAGTGATTATTAACTAACAAGACAACATTAGTTAGAGTAAATACCCTCCATAATACATTAGTTAATTGTTAATCATGACAATGTGTATAAAGTATCACAACCACATCAGGCTTCTTCACCTGACTCTGAAGCTGTTCACAAGTTCGTTCACTTAAGCTGAGGGGTACCGGCTCTTGCACTCTCCGACGTCCGGTGCGTGAGTGCTGAAGAGCCGATGCTAACTTGTGAGCATACCTGGTGCTCGTCAGCATAAGGTGAAGGAGAGCAAAGGTTATATTTAAATTATGTCAATAAGTTAACAGAACCTAATATGAGGGCCAGTATTTCCCTCTCTCTCTCTCTCTCTCTCTCTCTCTCTGAAGGAGGGTATAATAAAATGAAATCAATCATTCTCTTAATTATGGCCATCATCAGAGATTGGGTTACGCTGCATGCCAGTGGTGTGGACACACACACACTAGCCTGCCTGCTGCAGCAGTTCAGAGGTAGACACACAGCTGAGGACTATGAACAGATTATGGAGTTAAATGTATTGACTTTGAGTTTTGTACTGCTGGAACATTTTAACATTAAAAACTGTAGTGTCATAACCATATCGGAAGTTCCATTAGATGGCATTGCCCTGGCCTCCAGCTCCACTGTAAAGAATCTGGGAGTTATCTTTGATCAGGATATGTCCTTTAACTCCCACATAAAACAAACTTCTAGGACTGCCTTCTTTCACCTGCGTAATATCACCAAAATCAGACATTTTCTGTCTCAAACGATGCAGAAAAACTAGTCCATGCATTTGTTACTTCTAGGCTGGACTACTGTAATTCATTATTATCAGGCTGCCCCAACAAGTCTCTAAAGACTCTGCAGCTGATTCAAAATGCTACAGCATGATTACTGACAGGAACTAGAAAAAGAGACCATATGTCCTGTGTTAGCCTCTCTACATTGGCTCCCAGTCAAATCCAGAATAGAATTCAAAATCCTCCTTGGTCAGGCTCCATCATACCTTAAAGACCTCATAGTCCCCTACAATCCCACTAGGACACTGCGCTCCCAGAATGCTGGTTTACTGGTGGTTCCCAGAGTTTCCAGGAGTAGAATGGGAGGCAGAGCCTTCAGTTATCAGGCTCCTCTACTATGGAACCTTCTCCCAGTTTGGGTCCAGGAGGCAGACACCCTCTGTACCTTTAAGAGTCGGCTTAAAACTTTCCTCTTTGATAAAGCTTATAGTTAGGGTTGGCTCAGGCTTGAACCATCCCTTAGTTATGCTGCTATAGACCTAGACTGCTGGGAGATCTCCCATGATGCACTGAGCTTCTCTCTCTCCCTCTCTCTCTCTCCCTCTCTCTCTACTCAATATGGATTCATATCCCATAAATACATGTTACTAACTCAGTATCTTCCCTTTCCTGTAGTATTGTGCTCTTCCGTCTCTCTCTCCTCTTCTGTCTCTTTCTGCAGGTATTTCTGCCTCTGGAGCTGTAGAGTCTGATCTGTAATGACAAGTCTCCTGCTGCTCCTACAACTCCACTCAACACCTGCTGCTAGAATTAGAAATTACTTACACTGCTATTAGTTGTATTGCTATGTTAGCAGTTAATACTTTAATTATCACTACTATCATTACTACTACTGTATTATTGGCATCACCTTACATCTTATATGGAACCCGTGCTATGCCATGTTCTTCTCCCACTATTCTCTACCCCCTCCCACCCCACAGTATGGTCTAGACCTGCTCTATATGAAAAGTGCCTTGAGATGACTTTTGTTGTGATATGATGCTATATAAATAAAATTGAAGTGAATTGAATATGTGAAGGGAATAACTTGTCCTGGTCCTGGCATCCATCTTGATGTGACTTTGTCATATACCATCCACCCAAACATTGCAGGCCAATAATACCCCTCCCACCTCCCTATGGCAACAGCACTCCCTTATGGCAGCAGCCTCCCCCAGCAGAACAATGCACCCACCAAACCACAAAAAATGCTCAGAAATGGCACAAGTAACTGAGCCCAAGGCGTTGACCCAAGTACTTGGTAAGTGTACAGCCTTTAGTTCTTTAAGGTTAGGGGACATTTGTCATCATGGTTACAATCATCAGCACTTGGCTATGGTTAGAGAATGATCATGGATGTGGTTAAACAAGGAACAAATAACAGCTGACCCGTTCATCAACTATGTCTAACAGGGACTTCCTCCTTTGCTCCTGTCATAATTACTACAGCTGCTGGGAGCCTTTGTCAGTAGAACATAAACATACTGTTAGTTGTTTTGGGGCACTTGGTGAAATGATGATGTTTTCATTCTTCTTGGGAGGACTGTATCTTTCACGCACTTGGAGAATCTTTGCCATGGAGCAATAGGCATACAAGCTGCTTTGAGCTAAGGTCAATTGGACTTTGCTATTAATAATTAATTATTACACAAAGAATCTGGCTGGTTTAAGACATAATACGCTGCAGCCAACCTCTATCTGACTAGCACTGGTACTCCAGCTGAAGGGTGGGTATGGTGCATCACTGGAAACAGCATGAAAAAGTCAAATTTCTATGACTTCTGTAAATGCTCATAAAAATGTACAGCATTTATCATAATATCATTCGGTCAAGTGCACTTAATATTTTATATCCACATTTTGACATGCTGCATGAAATATTTCCTTCAAAACTATATAACCATGTGTTTTTCTCTATCCACCCCCCACCCCCCTTCACCCTCACACTTCCATCTGCAAACTTAAACACCATCAAATATGTCTTTGAAGAAAAGTTCTGTCAAATAACTTCCGAGAGTTTTCATTGAGAGGAGCAACTTGTGAAATTTCACAGCTCCAGACTTCAGTGGGTGGCCATTACAGCATGCAATTCAAGCTTTAATACACAGCATTTAATGCTTATTTTGTAAAGATGTATTCGGAACGTGTCAACATGTGTGTAACTTTGTATTTATGTATGTGCATATTCTTGTGACTTTGGCTGCATGTGTGTGTGTGTGTGTGTGTGTGTGTGTGTGTGTGTGTGTGTGTGTGCAGGGAGAGGTGGGCATGCATACATGTGCCTGTTTGTTGGTGCAATGACTGCAACATGAACTTCAGAATTATTCATCATATTCCTCTGAGGACACCACAGGGAGCCCAAAATAAGACTATTTATACCACAGAGACACCACGCACTTCACCCCTCTGCATTTTAACTTTATGTGGACTGACTGGAAAATTATCTGCAATGTAAAAATACGCCAGAAACACTGTCTCCACCTTCTTGTTTGCACTAGCAGTAAAACATCCCAAACCTAACAGCTTGGTGGTATGATAGTGTCTGCAGATGTAGCCATTGTAGATGTCCTCCATCCTGCATCCATACTGCAATTAGTTCTGCAGCACTGACTGGAGAGATTTCTGTCTACATCGCTGCCAACAAGAGCTAAATGAAACATCCTGTTACCCAAAGAACATCTCTCAAATGACTGGGTGCTAAACTAACCTTTGCCTGTAAATGCAGAATTGACTATAAATGAAATAATATAAAAGACTTACAAATTTGAGACAGATTTGTTTCATTTGTTTATTCCAAACTTTATTATGCCTTGAATAAAACTTACAGTAAATGGTTTGGGTCATGCCTTTCCAGGAATTATTCACTCTGTGGTTTCTGTTCTGTGAAAGCAGTAATCAGCGCTCACTTTGTGGACTGTGCACCTTACCACTTATTTTTATTGGAGCCAAATTGATGTTATGTGGACCATGCTTACAGTTTTTTTTTTTCTGTGTATGTACACACACACACACGTGTACATGTGTGTGTATGTATATATATATATTTGAATTAATCAAGCCATCTAAACAGGCTGTGTAACGCAAAGTTACACCCCAAGTCTATTTTCCTGTGTGTAGCTACAGTGATTGTGTATTCCAAAACACAGGGGACCCACAACTTAATACTGTGCCTTAACACTAAATCAGAGAAGTTGGAGGATGAATGTCTGTGTAATTTGTACCATAACTCTCTGTAAAGTTCTCCTTCACTTGTTAAAACCTCCAATGTCCCTAAAGTACTAAGGACGAGTACAGTGTCCTTGATGCTAGTGCGGACACTGAATGCAACTGGTAATAAATCCAAAGTATCTTTAAAGATACCCTTTTTAAATACATGTTAAATATCTTAAATCTATCCCAGCATCACACACTCACCTTCTTTTCTTTCCAGACAGCAGTTAGCCACTCTATGAGACCAGAATGAGTCTGTTTCTCCAACCTGCACTGCATCTAAATTTCCCATCTGCTTGTAGCCCCCTCCTGGTGGTGGCTCTCCTGTCTGCTAGCAGGGTTCGCTTGTGTTGGCTTAACCCATCCAGCTATCTGCTTGCTGTCTCGTTGATGCTGGCTTCACCACTCTCTGTTACGGGACTCCTTTCAGTCCTGCTAATCCTTCACTTTCAGGCTAATCCCACTCATTCACGCTGCTCCCGCTCTCCTCCTGCACTCCCCTCACTCTGTTTTTCTCTATACAGAGCTTGTTTACTCAACAGTCTCTTTTTCTTTCTGCCTCTCTTTCCCTCTTTTACAGTACCCATTTGTGCCATTCTGCTGTTTCTTTCCTGCTGGAACAGTTCTCACCTTGCTGCTTTTATTATGGATTTACCGTCTCAGAATTTGGCTACCATCAGTCACAGTTCTTACACTGAAAATATTTTGATCAATATTAATTTTACTGTCAATTTAACTTAACCCTTTCTGCACATATGTGTCACCAGAGGGATATCATTCATCCATTTCATGGTAGACTTTTAAGGTGAAATGTTAGTTTGCAAATGTTTTATGAGGAAGGAGATGCAATTTATTTTACGAGGAAGAAAATGCATTCATCACATTTGTTAGCCTTCAAAGATACACACTGTGTGTGTTTACGGTGTAACACAGAATGTCTGAATTAAGCAATATTAACTGAGAGGGTGTGCTTTAACGTCATTTGAGCACGACAGTGATGTGGTCAGCAAGCATCACTGAAGTGCTCAAATGATGTTAAGCACACCCTTGAGTATAATATTGCAATTATACAACTATGACCAACAAAGTAAAATGTATAATCAAAATCTGTTCATGTTGAGGAGCAATTTGCTCTCAAAATTAAAAGGTTTTGGTTTCCATGGAAATACATGGGATCTGACTAATAACTGGAACACAATCAGTCACGTCAGTGGACTCCTACGTGTAATGGAACCGAGTTTACCACTACGGCAAATAATCAGACCCTCAGTAACGACCTAGCAACAGAAATGATCTTCTAGTCCCAGATGAGTGAACTCTGAGCTGACGTTAATGCTTTATCAAGGTCTCGGAATTTACCGAACTAAATCAATAGCCTACTGCACAAATCAATGCTTACTTTTATCAACCATGTTATAACAAAGACGCTGCATTTATTTACTCACACAGATGTAGCTTCTGCAACCGCAAACTTTTACATGAATTTTAAGTTATAGTGCCGTGTCACCGGCACAGCTGATGGAGAAAGCCGAGGCGCTTTGCTCAAATGACGTTACAGGACACCCTCGACTGTAATCTTTATACAACTATTACCAACAACAACTATTACCAACAAAGTAAAATGTATATGGCGGAGTAATATTTTTAGTGATGAGTAAGGTGTGCTGTCATGCTGATTTGAGCACGTTCTAAATGTCTTGTTGACCAATCAGATTGCTTGGTTGGAACTACGTGTTGTATAATGTTGCTTACAAGAAAACTTCAACAGGGAACCTGTAGGGCAATCAAAAACAAACAAAAAAAAAGTAGACATTTTGGTTTTTATTAAAAAGAGAAATGAAACTACCATTTGATTATTGTTATTATTATTGTTATTATTATTATTATCATTATTATTATTGCTTTTTGCCCAGGTTTGTTTTGTCCAGCCTTTTGTATGAACTCAGTCATATTCCAAAACATACATGTCCAGTACTGGTGTAGTGATAAATGGGACTGATATTAGTCTTTTGTTTATCATCTGGTCTGCATTGGTGACAATGGTTCAAATCTGATACACTCTGCTGCCATACTTAATGTATGATTATTAGCATACTGTACTTGAATGTCTGTGAAACGCTGTTAGATGGTGCTGATTCAAATGAGATATTTTGATCATATTTCACACAAGTAGCCTATGCATGAATATGTATGATTGTAATCATTTTCATTATTCATGTTTTCAGTGGACACTTCAAAGTTCCAGGCTACATGCTGTTTTGGAACCTTATTTTTCCCCTAATGAACAAAGTTTTGGCAGAGATGTTTTATATTGAAGTAGCCTAATGCAGTCTCAAATATACATGCGAGTTGAGCACTAGTTTTCACCAATAGGGGTTACTTTTGTGATTCACACCTGTTTTTATTAAATGAAAGTAATAAATAAATAAACAAAGCTTTGAAGAAAACCAAATGGAAAATATTTTCTTCCTGCCTTTTTTCGTACTGCTTTACTATCTGCAGTGGAGCCAATATTGGAGATCATTTGGGCAAGGCACATTATTGCTTTTTCAGCCCTGATGTTACTTCAGTCCTTCGGTGGCATGTAGGGAGGGCAAAGGGGCTATTAGACAGACAGCCCACCCATGTCTGGACTAGGTTAAAAGCTCTGCATGTTGACGCACTGTTTCTCTGCTGGGTGGGTCAACACAGTGACTGGAAGTGGTTACAAGGGGAGCAGTAGCTGTCACTGCACAGTAAAACCTAATCTACAGATGTTACAAAATGGTTGTGCAAGAATGTTTTTTACACTATTTACCTTGTGTCAGCTACTGTGCAGCTCAAGTTTACTGCTGCTATTAAACTGTAATTCTGCACCTGGGCTTTTTTGAACTGAGGGATTTCTTTGTATTTCCACCACTCCACACCCTAATGAGAAACTAATATTAATGTTCAACTCACTCAACATTGTCACAGAATATTCAATTCCTGGTACAAATCAAGGTCATAACCCTCCCATTCACATACAGACACATATTAATCTAAAATCCTCCCTTCAGAAACACTGAGCAGCTAATCAAATAAGAGAAGCTGGATGACTACATGAGCTCAGTTGTCATTTTATTAGGTACACCTAGCTACAACTTATCTAGTCCAATACAACAGTCCTATCTTCATGGTTTCAATGTTCAGTTTTGTTTAAACTGTTTTAGAAGGTATTGATTAGATTGTATGATCATTTTGGAGAATATAGTCTATGTGGTGCCTTCTTCTTATTGCAGTATGTTGGCTACATTATTTTGTCTGCCCCATTCAAATCAATGTTACAAACACCTGTCTCTGTAATGCAATAGTTAAACAACACCACAAACACATAGCGTCAAAATGCTCAAACAGTTAATTGAACACCCTTTCACAGTTCAAGAAAAACTGACCATTATAACAACAATGAAGGAGAGTTTATTGCAGGCAGGCCCCAATACAAACATCTTTGGCAAAATAGTTTGTAAATTGACAACCGACAAACAGATGTATTTTTTCATTTCAGGAGAGTTACTTTTAAAGGAAAACATCTCTTGTTTTGCATCGTTTGTTAATTGATAAATTGTTTTAGTTTTGTTTGGTCTATTAATAATAATAAAAAGTTATACTTGGGGATCATGACATATTTCAGCGGTCATGATTTACGGGGCTGTTAGATTAGACTGTGTTAGTTTTAGCTAAATGCTCCTGAAATTAGCGAGTCAGGTTTGCTATTATAGGGATAAAAAGTAAAGTAATTTATTTGCTGGTAGCAGACTATCCAGTCAATGTGACTACTGTCTGCCGAATTCCTTTAAAAAGTAAATTCTGCTGCAGATTGAGAATTTTATACTTAAGTGATACATCTGTGCCACCAAAACATTAAAAGTATGACATAATTTCATTAAAGACAGCCTAGCTGAGCCCACACTGATGTGAAATTCAATGAACCCATAACAGACATACGTATATTTCTGAATCAAAACTCACTCCTTGACAACTATGCCCCAGTGCTTACAGACTGAACAAACATGTACATGATGCCTTTTATTTATTGTTAATCTGTTTATTGCTTATGTTTTGACATTGACATCAGTGACATCTGTCAATTCAAATAAATATAGAGTCCCATTCAAAAATACTGAAGATATTATAATAGCCACCCCAAGAAAATAAAAGGCAAGCAACAACCCAAATGTGCATGATGGCATGTAGTGTCAGTGCAGCTTAAGAGTTCATGTTTCTGCTCCCTTCATTTTCTGCATTCTGAAACCATTTTATGAGGTGTCCTGGTGGACTAGTGGTGTAAGAAATCATATAACTGCAAAATTCAATTACGACAAGGTTCATTTGCTGTCATACCTCCCTCTCTTCCTTCTATTCCTGCCTCTATTTACACCTTAGACTATACACTATTTCATGTGTATGAATTATGCTAGTGTCAAAATGAGTTTTGCTAAAAGTTCGTCTAACCACAGCTCCCACTAACCACCACAAATGGAGATTGTTTACTTTTCTTACTTTTCATACTTTCTTTTTTTTTTTCAGGAATATGTTAAATATGCAATCTGCACACCCACTCTTGTTGTTAACTTATTAAAAAACAATGACAACAGCATTCTGCATCTCTTTTTTGCACCTCACCAGTATTGGGTATCAACTATGCCTAAAGTAAGTGTACATTAGGACAAAATATAACCTCATCATGAGTTCCTCCAAATTGAGGCATATCACCTATGAAGCCAGAGTATAACATGAGGTCAAATGAATGCGTGAATTAAAAAAAACCTGGGAAAGAACAAAGGAAACACTAAGGAAGCCAGAGACAGTCCTAAAAACCCATAAGATGGTATAAGAAACCACCATGGGACAATGAGTAAAGCCAATAAACACCCATGAGACAGCTCTGGACATCACAGGAAAACAGGAAAAAGGACAGACAACAGGTGAGGAAGCGAAGAAGAGTCCTAATACCTTTTCCATAAGTATTTAAGATCCATCTTGCCCTTGTCAACTGTGACACAAAGTTTGGAATGAAGACATTTGGATTGATGAATGTCTCTCATCTGCCATCAGTAAGTGGTTTACACAAGGTAATGGTGGACATGCTATTCGATGCCAGTGGCCGCAATGTGATGATATGACTACTCATCCTGCCTGCAGGGAGAAGCATGTGAAGCATTCTGGCAAGAACAACCACCTTGTCAAACTGCGATTCTCTGTGGTTCTCTGTACAGTCATGATTAAAGGTTAAGCTGTCAGCAAAACCACTGTCAAAACAGGATCTGTGTGTGTGTGTGTGTGTATGTGTGTGTATGCGTGTGCGTGTCTGGCATGCTGCCATATAACAGGTTATTTCTCTACCAGACAGCTCTGGGCGGTTGTGAGACCTATTTCCTCCCAAGCCATCTTGTGGAAATCGATTCACCTTTCGCCTCCTTAAAACACCGTGACACATACACAGTACGCAAAAGATCGCTGGAGTCCTTGTACACACAGACAAGGAAAACCTCCATCGTTGCCTCAGTGGGCACACCTTAGTTGGAGTGACATCAATTGCACTCAGATAAAAATGGATTTGGCCCGGTTGTTGGCTCAGTAATACATTCTGAGTGCACGCAGCAGAAAAGATTTATCAGGAGTCAAATCAGGCGTTCCACTTTCACCCAAACACATATCACATACGCGGGAAAGGCCAAATGGAACTCATGCATGAAATTACACCATGCTCATAGCATTCATTTCATTTCCTCTCTTCAAAACACTAATTACTTCTGGAAGGTTTGAGGATATTACAAAATAAGGTGATTGGTCTTGTCTAAACGGTGGATAAGCATCCTTGCTGAGTTGAGAGGCCAAAGAGAATATCCTCAGAAATCTAAACTCCTTTAACTTTGATTTTTAAAGCTTTACTGTCTTACTTAGAAGACTCAAGATGAATACACTGACCTCAAAAATCCAGCAAACTACTAGGATATGTTCAAGGGGGGGGTCAGGATACAAGGGTTAATCCCTGACTCACTCAACTCTAAAGCTTCTTAAGTATACACATAAATACAATAGCTGAGTTAATGTGAGTGAAAAGCTAAACAACAACTGTACAGCTAGACGATAAACTCTTCAAGGGTGCCAAGTACCTTCCGAGCTGAAGAGAGGTCAAAATTCCATAAATTCAGATGGATTTCAAAGTAAATATTTAAATACTGCAATGTAATGGTATTTAAAAACTCTGTCATTGAGTATTTCCATAAATTGCATATTAAGAGAGACAGTGGCATAGAAATTAAACATAAATAAAGGTGTGAAAGTTGCTGTTGCGTCTGTGCTTTCAAACAAGAGAGTGACTTATGTTGGTCATTAGAGTTATTTGGACCCTATTAATGTCTCAAATGCTTGAAACTGGAAGATAGCAGGGACTTAAGAAAAGAACCTGCTTGGATAGCAAACAGACCACATCAATACCATGGGATACAACATAGCTTTGAAAGTGACCTGTGGATGTGGTAGGGCAGTAGTTACCCCTCACTTTGCGTCTTCTACACCTCTAACCCAACCCGTAATGATGGTTTCTACAGTTGGCCTTTCAGGCCTCATGATCACCTAGAAGTCTCCTCTCTGACTGGCTTTTGTTGAATACCAGAACTAGTCTAGAAGTAGATAGGTGAGTTGATTTGGCTGGGGATCAGGACTCTTCATCGTCAAGAAATATCCAACTGATGTTTCTGTTATCTGAACAGTGTGTCTAGCATCCATTTATGCTCAATCTGGACAGTGTTTTAGGCGCCCAGTTCTGAACGCTGCTTTGCCCTGCTGGCCAGAAACACTCCTTTGATCCTTAATTATTTAAATCTGGTGCCAAAGAAAAGAACCTGGGGGAAAGGGTTGGTGGGGTGTCTCTGGGATTTAGGTTAAGCCCAGTAGATACGTACAGGGCCTTCTTCCGGGTCTACACTTTGTTGGCCAGCACGAGTAGATAAACTACTGTATCTATTTATCTATTTGTATCTACTTATCCCATAACAATATGACGCTTAATCATGATTATAAGTGAAAATTGAAGTTTAAAAAATAAATACTTTCAGTTTTCATCCTTAATAGGTGTCTACTGTTCTTTACCAAACTTAATGGATTTGACAGCTGTGGGACTGGAATGTTCCAAAGATGAAAACTGACAGGCTGCTTAGGCTTTTCAAAGTTTGGGATAAGACTAAAGCAGTGAGAAAGAGTTAACATAAACTCAGGCTACTGTAAAAATATTTACCAGGGAAACCAAGCAATATGGTCCTGGACGCCAAAAAACCAGGTTCCATGCATTTCAGATAGTTTTAAATTTGATTGATAGAAAGTTTTCTGGAGAAAATATATGTATATATATGAAAATATACATATTCTAAATAAAGTAATGTTTAACCATATTATCACAAACTAATTGGTCACAGGAAACCTGCGACAATGAGGACTGTTGGTTTCTTGTTGTGTGAAAGCTGCCATGTATAATCTGCTATCAAGTCAATTTTATTTATATATAGTGGCAAATCACAAAAGTTATCATGAGGCACTTTTCATATTAAGCAGGTCCTAGACCATACTCTTAATGTTATATATCTTCAAAAGAGAGACCAACAATTCCCACCATGACCAAACACTAGGCGACAGTGGCAAGGAAAAACATCCTTTTTGGTAAGGGGAAACCTGAACCAGGAGAAAGAAAACATAGCTATAAAAATAATATTAGCATTATAATAGCAACAACAGTAATATTAATATGACTACAAGTAAAGTTATGTATATATATGTATTCACTGTGAGCTACAGAGATATTCATTGATCAAATACTAGAATATAAAGCGGACAACCTTCAGCCAGTCTAAAACAGTTTATCTATACCCCATTTTCCAGCTGACTTATCAACACTTTAGAACACTGCTCTCTCTCTCTCTCATATAGCATATATGACTTGCAGCTACTATAATTATTACAATAACGTCTTCTCTGGATTCTTCTTTTTTGTCTCCGCCTGCAAGCAATGTCATATTCAAACTACATATGGAAATACCACAGATACACACATCACCACGCCAGTTGTCAGCCAGTGAGCCAATGTACAGTTGTCGGTGTTCTTTTGACTATTGAGCAGATAAATGGCTAGTGTTCATGAACAGTGGTTTGCCTAGGTCCCTTATATATCAAATCATGCATCTATCTGCTCACACTCACACTCTCTCTATATGCACACAGATACATATAGACAGATGAACAGAGAGTGGACATGAGGAGGACACATAGAGACTTTCCTGTTCCTTGGCAAAATGGTTAATACACTTTCCAGAACTACCCACACTCTGAAGTCTATGGAGTAAATGTGTTATGCTGGCCTTAGGTTAAATCATTTATCAATTTCTTATGGACTGATGTAGCTAAAAAAAGAGGGTTAAAGAAAAAGCGAGACAAAAGAGAAAATACCAGAGTTATCTGAGGTAAGGCTATGAGTGTATTTTTGGACTTTTCGCGACAGTTGGGGTAGGGACATGAAGGGGCTAGAAAAAGGAAAAGGTAATCAAGGAGTCCAGATATCATGCCAAGCCTCATTACCTTTACCTCAGAGAAGAGTGACACGGAAAACACTTCCTCCACAGTGATGACTGGATGGAGAAAATTACTCTCTGGAGAAAAGATGGTGGGAACAAAACTGATCTGTCAAAATGTGCCTGTGTGTTCACCCTTGCTGGCTCATGTGTATGTGTGCCCTTGTCACATGGACAGTGCAGATATACTTGTGTGCTGCATGCGTGCATGCACACACACATAGTGATTGTCAGGTTCATGGGGCTACTGCACTGCATCTGATTGGAACAGTTTGGTGAAATTACCAGATCTAGAGACTCAGACTAGAAACTCAAACTATTTTTAGCAGACAGACAAGCAAACAGACAGACTCAGGCACACGATATGCTATGCAGGTAATCTGACTACAAAAACTTAAACTATACTGATTCTTACATATGATGTCATTTCTATTGTCCACAGCTTTACCAAAACCCTGAGGCCCAAATCCCAATTTTAAAATATCAAAACACACATATTCACGTATAAGTTGTCACAGTCATTTGGAAGCATTAAAGACTAATGACATTTAAACATACATACAATCAGATTGAATTTTCAACTTGTTTTCAACCTTTACTTTTTTTCTGCTGTCTGGTTCTAGACATTTGAATTGCTGCATACACCTCTGATTTGTTCAGCAATTCAATGAAAAAGAGAGAAAATTCAGGAAAACAGAAAAGTATAAAACCTGATACAGCATTAGCAGAGATATTGTCTTTTTTGTTACATGAATTCTTTATTGTGAAGACCTGGTGTCTACATTACCCACAATGCAACTTGACTTAGATTCACGTTATGCTAGTAGTAGTCAATGTCACATTGAGCCTTCTAGAAGTGGGCTACAGAGTTCTGGCAAGCTCACATCTTTCTAACTCCAGAATCCCTTTCTTTTTTTTCACATTCCAACTTAAGTCTACAATCGTCAGCCCCAATAGCAGCTGACTCACTTGAGGTGCTAGTGGTTCTCAACTTTTTAAACTTGTTCCATTTGTCAATTATTGGCCACTGTTATATCTTAGCACTCAAAGCTTTAGAAATGCTTTTTAGCCATCCCCTGATTTATACCTCCACCACAGAATTTTTATGTAAGGGTCAACAGATAATGGAGTATTGGATTGTGACTTGTACTTGTGTGGTGTGGTGTCAGGACCTTACGCCCTTTCTAAATTTGTCCGATCAGGGCTCAATTTGACACAGGTTCTGAACACTTTGGGATACACCTGACCCTGCAAGGTCTGAATTGATTTTTAATAAATGGGAAATGTCAGTATTTGATTATTAATCTTTTTCAATAATTTAACCCTAATTGTCCCTAAAAATATTTTCAGTTTTTTCATTATGGATTATTGAGTAGATAGATGGGCAAAATGGCAGTTTCCATTTTAAAGTGAAATCTACAGCACAAAACAGTGAGAATTCAACCAACATAACTTCTCTTGATGAAAGGTCAGTGTGGATGGTTGGGCATAGAATGTCAGACTCTAATGCCATAGATTCTGGTTTGCATACTGTATGTTTAACCAGCCACCACCACCAATCAAGTATTTTTTAGTAACCAAACCCGTAACCATAGAACGCCCAAATGAGAAAACTCTCAAATAATTTGGACCATTTCAGCTGTCTGTTTTGGAAGGCACTGATAGATATGTCATCCTGCCAAAAAGAGGCAACACATTCGAAAGACTCCTTTGGGTTTGTTTCAATAGGCAATGACAAATGGCCTGGTAATGGTCTTTTGGAATTATTCAATTTTATCATTTTCTTCTCTATTCTATTTCTCCTTTACTTTTTTTTCTACTATCTTCACAACCTCTACTTCTTCCCTCTTATTTTTTACCTTTAAACCCTCTAACCCTCTCTTGCTAGAATTTTCTATTACCCTCCTTGTCCATCACAATGTACAATTTTCCCATCTTTGTAATCCTCCTGCCTTCCCTCCTGTGGTGTCTCAAATGTCCTTCCTTATCTCATCTGTCTGTCCATCTCCTCCTTTTATGTTCCCTCCCTGCCAGATTCCACAGAGTCCCTAAAAGCTTAGAGAATCAGTTGTTCAAAGATGGCAAATTAAAGCATACTACCTGTCATCTCCATTGTGTATTCTTTCCTCTACTTTTTACTCTTATGTCATGACTCTTAATGCCTTTCATATCTCTCTCCCTCCTTTCTTTTTGTGGATCTACTTGATGTTTATTTGGTGACTTAATTCAGTTAGACAAGTCACACTGTAGGGGATACATCTTCATATCAATATGACTTATTTCTTCAACTTTTCTTAGCTTAATTTGTGAATGTCATACAACAAAGTGTGTGATTTCAGACGAGTTAATCAACCTTTATTCTGGCATAACTTCCTGTCGTATGACCAGAAACTATACTTTGGAATAATACCAACTCCCATATTGGTTTATATTAACCTTTTTTCTTTCAATTGCATGACAGAGCATGCTGATCAGCAGTCATGACTATTCTGCACAGCGAGTCATGGTGTGAAAATTATATAAAGGGGCATGGTTTTCATGTAAAAGTACTGTACATTGAAGAGGGGCCCAGAGGCTGTGTTTTAATACAATCTGCATCAAGCTGAGAAGTAATGACTATCTCGGTCAAACATAATCACCAGAATGATTTGGCTTCTGCATGAATCTAATATTACCTTCTCCTAGTCAAATAAATAAGCCAGAAACTTTCTAAGTGCTATCTTTAAAATATGCACAATAGCTGCTCTGTACTGTAGTCTGGGCGCCAGACATTCCCACAATACCCAGGGTTCATGGTAAATATACACTCTCATGCTTTTAGTTCCTTGAGGTGGGGGCTGTTCACGACTGCAGTAGTAATAGTACTATGAATTTGCAAAACTTCACCTGTTATCACTGAAGTGCTGTGCTAGCATAATGCTGTTGGCAGTATTGAATCGGTGAAACAAATTGTTTTAATGCATCGTGACTGGTTTCTGCTCAGAAAATCGCATATAAGGCCACTTCTTGGTGTATAGACCCTGGGCAGAACACCTTACCCAGGCTGGTTGATGTTTCATGATAAATGCCATAACATCTGGTGTGAGATCAAACCTAACGTCCTTTTGCAGACTTTGGGTTTCTGCAAAAACTTAAAAGAAATTCTCCTGGAGTCATTTCTGAAGAGCTAATCTACATGAAGCAAAGGCAATGATGGATCAGGGAATTTACAAAAGGTCAACTGAGAACTTGTGTACCTTTATTGATTAAGTTGACTGATAATTAACTAGTGAATGGTAACTTACAGAACATGTATGCTTTTAATAGGTCGAGTTTTCCAAAGGTAAATTTTCATTAATTGTCAATGTATGTTAGATTAGCAGTACCATTAGTTTGCTGTAGCACTTGGTGACAGTGACATCCCAGTAATGAGAAACCTTTTACATCCATTGTCCAGCTTGTTTTTCCAGCACGAAGTCAGATGTACTACCAAAGCCATGCATCATCACAACCTCCATACCATCCTCACTTTTCCACCCTGTTACACTAAGGACACACTACTTCCCTCTTTACTGAAGGTTGACATTGGGAATAAATCATGAGGTGCAAATTGTTGTCAATATGGATGTAACTTCTAGGGATAGAGAGCTGACCGTGGGTTGTAGTAGAGGGATCTGAGCAGACTGACCAGATCCTGATCCCATGTGCAGTTTGATAATTTGAGTTGCTTCATGCTACTGTCGGTTTTGATTGTAACTGCGGGTAAGGTGAAGGTAACTGCATTCTAAATACAAACCAAAAGTTGCATAGGATCTTGTATGTAGCAAACACTTGAGCCAAGTCAGGATTTTTGCTAGAAATGCCTTGCGGTCTTTTGCCACAACTCAGCCTCTGGATACTCTGTGTGCCAATGAAATCTCACTGAAATAAAGATATAGAGACTACATTTTAATCCTTCACTCATGTCAGTCAGAACACAGCATTACTACTACTGGAGCAACCAGAGACTACCATTGATACTACTGTACAGCTATTACTAATACTGCCACAAGCACTGCTGTAAGCATTACATAAGTACCATTTATTTTTTCTGTAACTGATGCTCCATGAGAATAGATGTTTGATGTTGATAAAGAAAGCGGTTACAGTGCTGCTGCTCATATCATTTTAAGATTAAAAATGTGACCTTGCTAATGTTGGTGGGAGCACAAAGCTGGTGTATGTAAAAGCACTTTAAGTTCATCTTAATCTCACTCTAACAGCTATCAGGACTCATTTCAGAAAGATGCACAGTCCCAAGATCCTCACTGGTGCTATCTGATGGCAAGGGACCATAAAGCACAGCCCTGCCACTCAAGTAAGAGTAAACACACATAAGTATGCACAATCACATGATCATGCACATGCACACAAAGAGGAGAGTTTTAGTCATAATGGATCGTGCTGCCATAATATTCTCATTTTGCTTCTCCTCCCATTTCCTCCCTTCCCTTCTTCTAGGAGGGTCACTGCTGAGGATATGCACACACACACACACACACATACAAAGAGACATACTTTACTCCTTAGACTTACCTCTCTTGTCAGTCACTCTCTCTCTCTTCCCATATCTCTTTCATACTGACAAAATCCAATTTATGACAGACCTCTGGGAGCTTGTGTGTGTACCTACGTGTGTGAATGTGTGTGTGGGTATGTGTGAGCATGTGCGAGCATCTGAGTGGATGTGCACTCTTGACGGTGCGCACATGCTTTCATAAATATATGTGTAAGTACATATTGTATGTGTGTGCAGGGTGGGGGTATTTTTATGGTTATTTGTGCATGTGTGTGTGTAAATGTGTGTGTCTAAAGAGATGGGGTTAGCTTCTGAAGGTTTCTGGTGAAAGGCAATAAAATATGTCGCAGTGAAAATGCCCTCAGCAATGAGATTTCCAGGATAGTTGTAAATGTTCAATCACTTTTCCTCTTTTCTCTCAGCCTCTGTAAGTCTAGAGCCAAAAGAGCAGAGAGAGGGTAGAGAGACATATAGAAAGAGGGTCAGGCAGAACTGTGAGATGGAAAAAAACAACTAGAGACCATCTTGAGATGGGATCACTACAGCCTCAATGCCCATCAACATGTTACCTATGGATTGGACCACACCCTTCTTTGAACTCAACATTTATTTTGATCAGATCTACACACCTGTACAGTTTTGTTACTGTATCTTGCATGGTTGCGACCCAACTGCAGTGTCAAAGTCTATCCACAGACATAAACACCCACCAAAGAACTCAAACCACATGTGAGGTGGTGCCTGCTGCAGTTGTTCATCAGAATGACCACCGTCAAAGTCCTCTGACCTTAGTTTTCGTACCTGCCTGATTCCAGTTTCTGACTGTTTGCCTGCCTGGTTAACTAAAATCCTGCCTGCCATCCTCCTGTACTATTCCCAGGTTTGTTTGCCTTGTTTTCAACATTTCAGTGGAGACTCTTCAGCTGCCATCATTGACTCTATTGTAACCAGAGGGGAGAGAATAAGGAGTTGCAGGAGAGTGAAAGAGAGAAGCGATTGCACACACAGCAGCAGGACATCTTGGTGTTTAACTCCACCCCTAACCCTGAGACAGATGGCCCCGAGCTAGGAACAGAGAGAAGTGACCAGAATGTATTTCTGTATGTGTGTGTGTGTGTGTGTGTGTGTGTGTGCATGTGCGTGCATGTGCATGCGAGTATTTGTGGTCAGGTTGGTAGTATTATTACGTTAACTACAGTAATCATACATTATTCCAGGACGATTACAGTTTTACTACTGTTGTTACAACTAATACTTGAACTAGCATCACTGTCCTGTCGCTACTGCTACAGCTATTACCACTATCTCTACAACTGCTACTGTCCCTGCTGCTACAACTAAAGAGACTACTGCTACTACTTCTGCAAGTTGACCTACTGCTGTCACCACTACAACCATTGCTACTAGTCTTGCTATCACTGCTACTACTTACTATTGCTGTCCTTGGTGCTGCCACTTCTACTATTACCATTTCCTTTACTACTAATACTTTTAACAACTCAATGCATCGCTATAAAGAAAACACATGCTATTGCACATCCTATCACACTTGATTCGTGTATTTCCAGCTGTGTGCACCTACAGTGGTTTCTCCATGTAAAGTGTCTTGCCTGGATCGAGGTAAAACAGCTGAGGATTAAGTTATCTGTCTGTGAGACAGAGACAGCCTCCCCTGCATCATTCCTTGTAATCGGCAGACTCAATGACAATAAAAGCCTGCTGCGCTGGCACTACGCACTCAGAGCGCCTACTCAGGGGAGATCCATATGATGGGAAGGATGAGGACAGAGAGGAAGAGCCTTGAGGGAAAGGAGAGGGCTGGCTATGGGTTCCTCTATCTCCCTTCTCACCTGCTCTGTCTCTCTCTCTGGATAATGAATCAGACATAGAGAGCAGGGTTTCACAGAGAGTGTCCAATTCATAAATAACACCTGCAGGATAGAGGCCTTATTATAGTGTTTCTGCATGAATCCATGTTTCTCACACAGACACTAATGCAAACACACACACCTCTAGCAGAGAATAGATGGTATGGTACCATAACAAGGTCTGCACAGTCATAAAAAGCTTTCAGACAAATGGAAATCTGTCCTTTATCATAAATTAGGTGACATGAACAGGGAGGGAGACTGTGTGTGTGTGTGTGTGTGTGTGTGCGTGCGCGCCTGTGTATGAGACAGAGAGAGAGAGAGAGAGAGAGCGGCAACTACTGTGTATGACAAAAAGAGAAAACACTGAAGAAATACAATGATGGAGGGGCACTTGATGGGGGGTCACTTGCTAGGTTATCACAACTGATACAGCATTTTTACATTACAGATCCCAGTGGACAGTCACACTGTGCAATTGCTGGCAACAAAAATCTTACAAAATTCTCCTATTTCTACATCAGCAATATCATGAAATCTCCCCTCATGAAACTTTAATTTGGATTCTTGATTGTGTTTTCCTGTTCCTTTTCATTTTTCTGTTCATTATCTTGCTTTAAGTCTATACCCCACTCTCTCTGATTGCTCTATATGATGCATCTCTCTATGTCCTGTAAGGATACACACAACATACACCTCATTTCCGTCTACTCTTTCTGCAAAATTCATTTTCATTTATCTTTTACCTAATCAGCTGGGAAAAGATCAACCTCTCTACTTCTAAAGGCAGGCTGAGAACAAAAACATAAAATGTCGGTGGAAATACACAACATAATTCAGTCACACATTTCAACAGTCAAACAGATTGTAAGACATAAAAAAATGCTTTTATTTATCCATCTCTTTGTGTCCAGTACTGCTTCATCTCTCCACCACTGTCTCAGACTCTCCATCTTGAAGCACACAGGGAGAGAGTGAAATCTCTTCTTTGGTCTTGGTGGAAAACTTAATAATTTAAAGCACATATTAAATGCTGTGCGTATTATTGTGTGTGTGCGATGCTGGCCTGTGTATACTACATTATTATTTTTTATTGTTTTTGCCAATGCCTGAGTCCTGTTCAAGTAACTAATCTACCGTGACATCTATATGAAATATGCTGTGATATATTACGAGCGTGGTTTCACAAAAACATCAATCCATCTTTGCAACAATAAAATAATCATTCAATCAATCATTGAACAACAATTGCCCTCAAGAAAGCCTATATTTTGTGTGAAAATGAATGGTACACACAAAAATGGGCAACTTAGGGAAAGGCTAGAAAACAAAACAGTGTAAAACAGGAATGAGGAAGGTTGGGTTTACACATAATAAAACACTAGATTACAAGCACACGTCAGGACTGAGTAATAAACCATTATCATTATTCACTGACTTTGGCCGGTGATCATAATGTGATGAAATGATCATATTATCTCAAATTTATAACTCCAAGTTAAACTCCAGATTAAGATTTTATCCCTGAACAAAACACAACACCTGTCACTACATGACTGAGTTTGATACTTAGGCCACATGGTAACTAGCTTTGGTTTCATGCAATTTGTGATCCAAATGGTATCCTAAACCTTTCTTTTTTCATTAGTAGATCCTAACTGAATGCTGAAGATTCTCCCAGGCCACTTGT
Source organism: Lates japonicus (assembly GCA_033238685.1). NCBI lineage: Eukaryota > Metazoa > Chordata > Actinopteri > Centropomidae > Lates > Lates japonicus. Next base: position 1,639,938 of record BRZM01000079.1, on the reverse strand, counting down.
TCTTCCATTTTAGCTCATCGCTATACCATAAGGTGGTAAAAGTAGAGAAAAATGTGCTCTGAATGCAATGAGTCTCCACTGCAGCTACTAATATGCTGACAGGGAGGAGTTTCATATCTGAAATGCATCTCTCTCTTTATGTCTTTGTCTATTTCCCACAGTCTTTTACTTTTCCTTTGAGGCTTGTGCTGAACAAGCTGCTATGACTGAAGCCATTAGATAAGGAGAGAGAGAGAGAAAGAGTGTGTGTGTGTGTGTATGTGTGTGTGAGAATGTGGATTTCTGTCTGTGGTGGGGGTGGATGGTCAGAAGTGGTTCATCGATGCATGAATCTATGCAGATTTTTATGAATTTAGGTTTTTCTGGGGTATATGATTGACGGATGTGCTTTCTTATAAATGCATGGTGTACAAATAATAATAATAATAATAATAATACTACGGGAAACTGGGGAAGCTTGCTGCTGAAAAGAACAACATCCAACTCCAACATCTAACTCCCACTGGCTCAGTGTGTATGAGTGACAAAACGCCAACCCAGCAGGCTAGTGGATCATGAACCTCGCCTAGCTACACACACATACGCATTCATATGGGGAAACTCATTGAAAACACACATACCCTCTGGGCAATGCAACAACAGCCTTTGCCCCGCGGCTTGGGACACTCACATGTGGAACTGAACCAGACTGCAACAGAGCAGACTATCAGAGCCTGGGGGATCAATGTACTCAGACACACACTCAGTCACATATACACAAGCAAACACACACACACTGGCACCACTGACTAATCTATTGTCAACAACGCAGTGAGCCAGATCAACCAGACCAGCTGCTACCGATATCATTCAGTTGCACAGGAGCTGCGCCAGCAGTTCCAGAGTTGCAGTACTTAATGTGGCAACATGCACCACCTATATTCAAGAAAAGGAGTAGCAGCTAGACTTTTAACCCAGCAAGCAGACACATTGACATAGATATGCAAGCTAGACATAGCATATTTAGCTGCTTATGTTAATAACAGGCAGGTAAACATTTAGTAAAATACTAGTCTCTATACTCTTGCAATCTCTGACATTATTGAGGACACCCAGTCAAACAAATGAATATAATGTAAACTAGCTTTTTGAGTGATTTTGGAGTATTTGTTTAAAACCTTTATTTTATTTACATGACATTGAATATGACATTGAATATGGGAAATGAAGAAAATGTATGTATGTATGTATAGCCATGGGTCAAAATTATTATTCACAGCATTCAAATAACTTACAGCAAATATATAGTAAATCTATCTGGTACTTTTGTCAGCTTTGAGAATATTGATTGTAATACTGTGAAGATACTGTGCAGAAATTCAGAATGATCTGAACTCTACATCTTACGCAAGTAATGACTGCAGAGTTTTGTTCACAGTACAGCAGTAAAAAGGGAATGTTCATGGAGGAACTCTACAGGAGAAGCGTCAAACTTTTTAAGACTGAAGCAAAACCTGAAAACTACCTTGACCAGGCTTGTACAGAGGAATAAGTCCCCATTAGATCAGATTATATATATTTTATAAAACATAAATTTCCATAATAATTGTAAAAGAGATGCTCAAATTACTTGGATGTTTTTATTGTTCTTGTTATGTACAGATATGAAAAATAATTCAATACATTTTCTCCACCCTTAAAATCCTAATAACAAAACATTAAACCTCAGTCTGGTTTGTTCCACAGACATTTGCTGCATTATGAGGTGCTCTGTAGAATCCACAGGCTCATGTATTGACAATCAGAACAGATAGGAGTTTGTGTAATGAGGCTTTAATCTATAGCTAACACACAATTGGGCTGGTTCATATTAACTGAAGAACATCTCCCTGCCTGTCATAAACTAGCACCAGCAAACACAATGAATGAGTGGGGGTGTTGTATTAATAGGTGGAAGGCTTGTTTGACCAGCTGACCATTCCTATACAATGTCTAGTGGACACAGTATTATAACTGGCTGAGTAATGAAATGCTGGAGAGATGAAAAACAGCATAATGATGTCCGTAATGTAATGAGATTAATGAATGCTGCAGAGAGAATTGGGCAAAAACAAGCCTTGAAGCAAACAAAAACATTAGAAGTACTGCTTCAAAAGTATGTGTCTGCTCTAGTACATCTCAAATCAATGATTTATTACTCTGTGTGAACACTTGTACTCTAACACATTTTTACCAAAGTGACAGAAATGAATACATGCAAATTTACAAGTAGAAGATGTGAATACATGTTTGTTGCACTTCTGCTACAGTAGCTGAAAGTTGCAGACTCAATGGCTTTGCATTGACGACATTTTTAATTACAAATTAGTATTTTCTGCTTCAGTTTTTACATAACTTATAGAACATAGCTGCATGTGCTGTAAAACTAGCACCAAACAGTGCATATAATTTAATCAAGGGCAATTGTTGGAATATCCCTTTAGTCATATCAAGCACACAGCATAAGGTCAGCGTCTTATGTAATACATGCCCATATGTTACCATGGAGCTAAATTAGGTGTACTAAAATGTAGATGACGAATCACCCTTAGTGATGGTCACTGCTGTTCAATTCCCATCAGGCTGAGGTTCAGATGGTCTGTGAGCAGATGAAGTACACAGGCAGAGGCAGAAGCTAACACTGGAGGGATTTGGTAAAACAGAGAAAAAATAGGAAAAAAGTATATTCATTTATCATAATGTAAAATGGTTTGTAACTGACTGATTATCTGCTTGTGACTGGGATAAAAATAAATAAATCCCTCAAATTGCTGCAATTAAGAAGATCAAGTAAGGACTCCAATATTTGCTAAAAATCAAATAAAGGATCTCAGTTTATACTGTATCAGTGATTCTATCTTCTACACTGCTGACAAATGTTGAAAGTAATGCAATCTGTCATATTTGTTTCTGGAACAATCTGTGGTGAATGCAAGATTTTATAGGGCTGCACATGTCCTTGGTAGTTATCTTAAGGTGTCTTTTGAACTATAATCAGGGGTGAGATGAGGGGTGCTTTGTCCCCCACACTGTTCACATTAATCATTTACATCAGCCTGAATGAGAAAACAAAATTTGTCATTTGCCATTTTAATACAGAAAATGAGCCCAATCTGGAATGCCCTTTGTACCACACAATATATTGTTTAAAATAACAACAGAACAGAAAATTTTAAATATTGAAAACATGAAAAAAATCTATTCCCCAGTCACTTTAAGGCAGCCTGGCATATGAGGAAAAAATTGCATTAATCAGAAAAAATAGGCTGACAGATTAGTATGAATTTGTGTCATTTACACACATAATACACAAATGATAATTATGTGGCTATTATAGAATCAATTTCCCCCTTCTCCCTGTGGTTATCTGATCAACCACTTCACTGTATTATCCTCCTTAAGCTCTACCTTTTTTATTTGCAGTCATCTTGAATTACACCCTCAAGGCTGAGCGAGTACTATAGACTCAAGTACCTAATACATCTTTATTCCACAAGCCCGAGGCTTCTCCTCCACAGGCATATCTCTGTATTTGTCCAGCCAAGGCCAGCACTGTATAGGCTGGCAGAGGCTGGAGATTGTGCAAAGCAGCAAGGTGAAGGTGAGTCAAACTGGCAACATAGTCTGGAGCCAAGTTGATAATTCTGTTAGCATAGGCCACTATAGGCAAAGTGACGCAGCATCGGACTGTTCTGCATGCACCCGGCTTTCAGAGAAATCTCCTGAGACACAGACAGGGAGTGGGAGAGAGTGGGGGAGAGATAAAGAGAGGGAGCGAGGGAATGGAAACATGAGGGAGACAGAAAAAAATAAAGAGAGAAAGAGATAAAAGGCCCTTCTGTATTCACTCGGCTTCCATCCTCTTTCTCCCAGCGGGCTGGGATCGCCTCCACTTATTGAAGAATAAGAGCCATTGGTGGATTGGCTGATAGCTAAGACAATATATGGGAGGGCAAAGGGAAGGAGGAGAAAGGAGATGGGAGAGAAAAACGGAGGATGACAAAGATGTAGAGGAGTGAATTGGGAAAAAGTAAGGAGGAGCGTTAACACTGATTTCCCTCCATTTAGAAAGCCCTGCATATTTTACACACAAACACACAGAGAGCTACATGCTCCACACAATAGTCTAACTAGAGTATTAGGACACTGCAGTGCTGTGACCTTGCATCACACACCAAGGTCAAACAGCAGAGCCAGACAGTGGATGAAAACAGGGAAGAAGAGACAGAGGAATCTCTAAATCTCTATTAAAGCCAGTAACTTTGGCTCCTATTAGTTTTTCCATTCAGTGATAACCAAACAGGCTTTGAGGAGGCTATTGTAAGCATTCATAGCATAAAAACCTTCTTTACCCTCAAGGACCCAACGGAGAGAAGGCTGAGGGAATTTCATTTAAATGCATGAGGTTAAAATGTTATCAATGATGTCTGGAAATGGTGAAAATGAAAATAGGAAAATACAGCATGACACTAGTGCTAAGAATCTCAGCAATAAAAGTATTTTAAGTGCATCCAGCTGTTTGTGACAGCTGTTGAAGCATAAGACTTGCTTTGCACCTGGTATTAAAATGCAGTCTGACACCTTCTTTTTCACAGAATCTTTATCGGAAAAAAAAATAAAATAAAATAAAAAAATACCTGGATGTGTGGATAAAAGGAACAGATTGGTGTTGAGATGTTGCCATTCAAATTTTATGTTCCACACAGCAAAAATCAGTTTGTGTCTTGCTGCAAGAAGACACTTGGTCCTGAGTACAGCTCAGAGTGCTTGATTCCAATAATAGAATGTGAGGAGAAAATGCATAGATAGGTTTGCCCCTGGACACGGATGCATCCAATCACCTCCTTTTTTTCTTTTTTTCCCTCTCTTTTCTTTCTTTTTCTTTTTTCTTTTTTTTTTGTTTAGAAAAATTCTGTTTTATTGCATCCATTGAGCTGACAGATTTGTTTTTGTAACACTCACCTGAGGTCACATTCTTGATACATCGCTTCTTTTATGCGTTACTATTTCCAGCCAACTTGCAGCGGATAAAATGTGAGTGAGCATTTCTACAAGCTACAAAGTAATGAGACTAATTTATTTCCACTGACTAATATTTCTAATACAAACTGTTTAGCTTGTAACCCCAGATGTTTAGCTAAAGATAGGGCTCAGGGGTTTTGCCACAAAAATACCCTCTAAATTACAGTTCTCATTTGTTTTTAGTTCAGTGCAGTGCATTGATGGTGTCAACAGCACATTTGGTGAATATGAAATTTTATCTCAATGAGAATCTTTCATGATTCATCATTTGCCCAGAGATCACCTGTGGGCAATACTTTACTGCTGAATACTTGTATGTGTGGCTGTATTCTTTTTCTGGACATAATAATTAGAGATCACTTTTTGACTCCCATTTTGAGGCATCATTTCCAGATTATTCTTGATTATAATATTGCACTGAAATGGAACACTCAAGTGTTGAGTTGCTTAAACTCAATCAAAATGTAACCCTATTTCATTTGCAATAAATACTATTTTGTAGAAATAAGGAATTAAAATACTCCCCCAACACACAAATTCCACCATTTCTCAAACAAATACCAGCTTATGTGCACTCACATCTCTGTGTGACACGCTGGCCCAGATGGTTTGATGATTCAGGGCATGCAGTGAGATATCAGACACCAGATACAAGTGAGGATTTTTACTTGCCTTGATCTCATATCTTTTATGTCTTCTGATGAGGGTTACATATGCAAACAGCAGCGCAGCTACATAAACAATAGACGAAGGGAAAACCAAGCAGAAACCTGTTTTTGTTTTTTGCTTTTTTTCACCTTGTGCTGTATGAAAAGTCTGACGTTAAAGGATTATGGTTTAGGTTAGGTTAGGTTGGGACAGGAGAGGAAATAACATAAACCACTACACAGACAGAAAAGAATAAGGAAGAGCTGTTTTGTGAACAAGAATCTTGACATCATCCACCTCCCTGGAGAAGTGCAGCCATTTGCAAATAAATTAAGGCCCTTAGTTTAGAGTTAATTGGATCAACCGGCAGCGCGCCTTTGCAGTCACCAGGGTCACTTCGGATTATTCATATCCAGGTAATTATGTATTGCATGAATGTGTTTTTGTCAGCCTGCCATCTATGGCCTGAACTCAGCACAATATGTGAGAAGGTTAAACTGGCCTCCGGCAGTGGAGCTAAGAGAGCATATAAGGTGAAACATTATCATAACGTTCTGTAATTGAAAGAAAAAACAAATACAGGATCTGGTAAATGACTTAATCTCTGTGTTTGTCCCTCATGAATTATTGAAAAAAGTGAATATCATTTTTATACAGTCATTTTATTTCTTTTTTTTCTTTCTCTCAGTTACAGTGACAGTTACATCATCTGCTCACGCACACTCTTTTTCTCTCAGTTTCATTCTGTCTCTCTGTGTGTCTTGCTCAGACACACAGCTCACCTACACACACACACACACCCACACACAAATGCACGCACACACATGCGCGAACAAACATATGCACATGCACTTTTTGCTTTGGGAGACTGGCTTCGGTGCCGGTGAATAAAAAACCCATTATTCAGCTAATTAATAACTTAATTAAAGCTCGCTGGCACGTCAGCCATGCTTGATTACATCATTATTAGGAGTAATTGGGGATTTCTTTAATGGCACCTTGAGAGAAGAAGGGAGAGAGAGTAAAAGAGATAGAAAGCGAAATATATAAAGAGGAGAGAGCGATTCACCTACAGCTACAAAGTGCTTGCTTTTCCTCAAATGCTCAAATTTACCTTTTGACGAACATCTATGGAATACACAGGATGGGGAATTCACCTCAGCTATCAGCTAAGTGTTCTGTGCACTGTTTTGGCATCAGTGAGGCATTGATAAATCAGATGGCAGGTGCTAGCCTCTTTTGTGCCTTCGTCCGCAACAGTGCTTAGGTGGGTGTACTGCAGGACCAATGGTTTCCCTGCAGCATTGTATTGTAACAAGATGATCAATTCACTTCATCTGTCAGTGGTTTTAATGTTGTGGCAGATTTGCAAAAGATCTGCATTCAAAAAAAGAAAAGAAAAGAAAACCTCTGAAAACAATAATATTCATTTAAGAATTGTGGCAAAGCAAATGACAAAACTGTAATTCAATAATTTGTGTTAGTGTCAATAATAGGCTATATTGTAATTGTTACTGCAAGTAATGGTGGCTTTGTAGCCATGTTGCTGTCAGTTTGTGGACATAGTTGTGGAAAATACTGAAGCTGTCAGGAATTCCCCAAATCTCAAAATAAAAGTTTTTCCCTTGGCTACTCATTATTATGGTGTAATATAATGCAATTGAGGCCTAAGGGCAACAGACAGGAGAAAGGTCAGCGCTCAGTGTGAATGCTTTCTCTCAGGGACAAATCACTTTTTCAGAGATGGTAAGGTGGAAGAAAGGAATCAGATCATCTTTACCAAACCTAAGGACACCATTTCACCCATACTTTCATTTTTGCATTCAGACATATCAACATGTAAAAATCGCAAACATTGTTCTTTTAATTCTGATTCCCTGTTTACACACAAATGCATCACTGGGCACACACCCCTCCCAGCCACCATTCCATTAACAATATATCAGCTGTTATCTGAGCATTATGCTGTCCTCTGGACTATTATGCCCATCTGAGAATGCCCTATTTATCTCTGACTACAATGACTGGGGACTGGAAGACGCTAATGAAATTAGTCCAGACGCACCCCTTCCATTCTCTTTGTGCCTCATTAGAGCCTGGTGTCCATTCACTGTGAACCATCCAGCAGCAAACTGCCCAGCCCCTCAATGGGAACCATTAAAAGCCTGGAAAAGCCACCTCTGTTAGTCTAATCAGCTGCTGGATGAACGCAGAGGAAAAGGGGAATTGGACAGGTGGATACAGAGGGATGCTTTTTTTTTTCTTCAGTAAATGTTTATATCTGATATGAATCAGACTAATTGCTTTATCATTCAACAATGCATGCAAACACAACTTGTGTGATTACATTTTTCACATAGTAAGTCCTGCATAAAATGTGTTTGACATTATTGTGAGAGCACTATTGCTAGCCAATACTACAACTTTAATGAGTGTTGCTTTGTTATTATTTAAATAACTTTTTTTTCTTTGAATTTCAGTATTTCAACTACTGTTTCCATTGCTGCTACTTGTACACTCAAATTATTAGTACTTCATCCACTGTTTTTGAACCTGAACCATATATTTCCATGTATTTGGGTATAAATGACTGATAGGGACAAAAATCTTTTCAATCAGTCCCTTACTGAGCATGGACCTGTAGACTGTGACACAGCACTGCAGTGTAATCCAACTGAGCATATGTATGTGTCAAATGAAGTCCACTAAAGTGCTTTTTTTTTTGCCATTTTTTTGTTATTATATTTGTCTGACAACATTAGGATTCCTAAAGAGATTTTTTTTTTTTTCACTATGTTCAAATCCACCAGACTCCACCAGAAAAAAATATGAATTGTCCTTTAAGTCTCACACCAGTCCAAATTAGGTCTCAAGTACTCAAGTCTGCCAAATATAACCTTTCAATCACAGCCAAAAAAATGTATATACAAACAGAATCAACAATGTCAATACATACGTGAAAAAGGCACAGAGGGCTTTTGGGCTTGGGTTTGGCCTTTGTAAATAACTAGCTGTGCACTAATAAATGTGCTTAGATGGTCTGAGGAGACTATAGTGTTTGTGCAAAGGAGCTATTCTTAAGTGGATTTTATTGTTTCCCTTCTTCCTCTAAATCCCTTTTGTTGTTTTTGTTAATTTTTTTTTTTCTTTCTTTTTTTTCTCTTTAGTAGACGAAGAATAATCACCAAGGAACAAGGCTGGGTATTTCATTTATAAAGCACATTTAAACAGATGTTCACCCTAACCTCTGAGAATTAAGGGGCCGAATATATCTTTGTTCAAATTTTGCTGATCCACTTTTAAATCCTCACTTATTTAATTTTATACACTCCAGCACAGTGGGGGTAGATTGACTATGAGCTTGTTTAGAGACACCATTTTAAACTTCATTTGCACACACACAGGCAAAGTGAGAAATAAATTACTGTATTACCCACATTATCTCATTACTGTGTGAATCACCTGCAGTATTTCATTTCTAAGGAAAATAAATAGATGGTAGAAATGTTAAATTCCTTCCCATACTCATGTGAAATAAATATCTGCAACTATTCTAAGTCTATACATACATGTATTTTTTGGATACATTTTCCAACACCATGAAAAAAAATAACACTCAGAGAACACAGAACTGGAATGATTGTTAGGATTTAGGATTAGGATTTTTACTCACATGCTGTAATTTAAATATTGCATGTCCTGATGCTGCTAAATACTTATTTTACTTAACCTCTTGCTGTTAATTGACAATTGCTCTCCTGGGTAAGCGAACATTGTGAATAAAACCCTATGAGTCCAACTCTGCAGGGAGACTGAATCTGGATCATCACACTCAGAAAAAGACTACTTTCTGCTCAAAAAAAACCAACAACTCAGTTCCTCCTCTGTTTAGGCCAAAAACATGTAAAATGTAAAAGTTTCTTGCAGAAGCTTTCATGGTTTGGCCCTAATACGAATGGCTATTATGTTACAGAATACAGAACATGATTATAAAATAGAAATGTAATTATTCAAACATCATGGATAGTTACTGTCAGCAGTTAGACATACAGTATGTATCACTCTAAAATAGCTGCTAGTTACACTGACAACTGTTTTAATTAATTAAGAATTAGGAGATACAAATGAATATTACAGTCACACTTAAACAATGACATGAAATTCAAAATATTGAAATACAGTTATACTATCTTATATTATTATTTTATAATTTTGATTTAGTATGCTCATAATCTGAGAATATTTTTCATTTTAGTTATTTCATTCATTTCAAAATTTATTTTTTTCTAGCCCAGGCACTATCCCATAATGTGACTTGCAGAACTAGATGTGTATTGTTATGTTGCTTTATACATACATTTATACATGAACTTTAGTAATACATAAAAAAGTAACCATTTCATTTAGCCAATTTGAAAGTATCATATTTCTTTTTTCAAGTGGGACTATCAGACGGAGTTCAGATAACAGCTTTATAATTTGGCCAAACCATTGGTGTTGTTTTTGAGTGAACAAATTGAACCACTTGTGTTGAAAAAGTTAACCTCATCCGTTCTCTGTACCTCCTCATTTCTTCAGCTGCCTTCACTTGCCTTCTACTTAATGCTCCTCTCTCTCCCTTTACCTCCTCTCCCTTACAGCCTCCTTCTGTCTTTCACAGTCTCTCACTCCTTCCCTCCAGATCTCCCCTTTTGAGCCTCTGCACACAAAGTCAATGGTGGTGATGTTTTTTTTCCACCAGAAACCCACATCCCATAAGTATTATTTATTTTTCATTTCCCTCTCGCTCAGTGGTATGGTGAGGTCAGCCATCTATTTCTAGTTATGAAGCTGAAAACTTCTCAACCAATCAATAGCAAGGATCATGAGAATCTGAATTTGACCGACCAGCCTTGCTATAAGAGATGACCATGGTTACCTATTCCCTTTTCCATGTCTCCTATTTCCCTGTGTTACTAACATCTGCCATGACTCAGTATACTCCTTATTTCCACCATCTACCATTTTGAATCATAATCACAATCAGAATCAGAATCAGATGAATCATGTGAATCTCCTAATTTATTATGTCATTAAACTCTCCCTTTTCTCTCTCTCTCTCTTTTTTTTACATATACCAAACAATGGACTACATTTAAAGACAACAGCTAATTCAATCCAACTTCCCTACCCCCTGATACGACCCATAAGAGCGTACTAGCATCATAAGTACCAGACCTTCATTGTCATGGTTACAGTTAGTGAAGTTTGAGGAACAGTTATGGCTTGGTTAGGTTTGGGGAATATCATGGTTTGGCTTATAATAAGTATTTTGTTAAGGTTTCGTTTCTGCAAAAGCTTTTATGGTTTGGCCTTAAGGTCCCGTCTTAATTATTATAGCCACTAGAGGTCGCTTAACAATAAAATGGAATTATGGGTCGTAATTAAGCGGCTGGCACAGATGACCTATGGGGCTGTTTAAAAGAATGACACATCACAAGCACACATGGACAACAATGTTATCAATGTAGTTATTGATATCCATATTGATTCTTTCTGTTTGAGAAATATGTAGTTGTTATTGTATAGATGTCCATTGAGAGCACAATTTGATTAGACCATGATGACTGGAGTGAGCATGAGATCCATATTATCAGAAATAATGTGATCATTAAGTTGAAAATGTGAATGTTGACATGAATGACCGGCAATCCATCAATACAACATAAATTTCATCTAATATTCAGTGTATAAATATAGATTAATAAATATAAGCTTATAAGAGTTATACATGTTTATTAAAATTATGAGATATAAAGTGCCACATTTTTGTTCACCTCTCTGTTGATTATTATTACATTTGTTCAAAATAATTTTTCAGTTATTTCAATGGACAAAAGTGTCTGACATATGAATACATGTAAACATGTACGTACTATCCTCAAATGATGAATGTGTGCAGCTAAATGATCAAAAGAGGACTTCTGTATGTACTCTGGCGCTCTCCATGGTGCTGATCCTGGAGCTATCGCCTCAGTTCACACTGGCACTAACACTTAGCAGGAAGTCTTCACCCATTCACTGGGCTTATCCAGTCACTGGGACTTTGTGTTTACTTGCTTGTGACTTATTGTAAACTGTCAGGGTCACTCAAGCAGACCTTCAGTCCTTAAACAGAGTTATTCAATAAAGTTTTGAATATACAAATCAACACTTGTTGTGCTTTTACTATCACAGCATAGAGTATATTTGGGTCTGAGTTAGTCCTGTTTATTATATGTGCTATTAGTGTAATGCTTACCAATGTGTTTAATCTGGTCTATTTAACCCTATTGGCTGTTGCTTTTGTTATCTTGCCAACACAGTCTTTTGGAGATCATCTTCAGTAATTTGCCTTTCATGTGCGCTGCATGACTCTGGTTGTAAAAGAGTTTTGGGGACTGCAATTTTATTACCCCTGGGACTGAACGAAAACCATATCTACTCTACTGAGTCAAGGCATTTTGTATGAAAGAGTCCCTGGGTGTACACCAATATGCATAGTGTTGTCTACTTGCATGCAACTGAAAGATGCATTATACAATCCCTAATGTATAATATATGCATAACTGCTTGTAAAATATGGGAAAGGAAACATTTTATCCTCAATAATTCTGTAGACTTGTATGTCTAAGTCAGACTAATTGGTATAGGTGACAAAACTGTTGTATTAAAGTGTCTCCTAAAGAGTAAAGAGCAGGCATTCTACTAGAAACTCTCATCTGCCTCTCTCTGATTGCTCTTTCTTTTAAATCCATCAGATTAAATGCATCTGTCTGCCAAACTTTTTTGCCACGTTAAAATGTTCTGTCACAACAGTGCTGTCTGCCAGCCAGACAGTGGCTAATCATACATTGTCTGTGTGAGCATTTGCAAGTGTGTGTGCAAGTCTGTGAGTTGAGTAATGCTCTCAGCAGAAGAAGCAATCCAGACAGCCTGCTCAAATGAAGAATAAAATAAGCATGACCATTGCTGTAGGAAAATGAAATTTTGGCACTCCATTTAATTGACTTTATTGCAGCTATAAATCAATGTGAGGTGCATATGTCCTGGGATATGTCAGCAGATAAAGTCTTCACATGTGGAAACAGATGGGAGCTATTGCTGTAATTTCCATTTTAGATCAAAATAACATGAATGCACATATCGTTTGTGCTCTCATGCTGTCCGGCATAAGGCTGAGGCAAATAACAATTTTTCTGATAACTGCATGCCTCTTCAGATACAGACTGCGGTCATCTCTCAACCAGCACACAACTGCCTGCTGGCGCAAATCATGCACATCCACATTTAATCAGCTGCAGATGAAGGCTTAGCAATCCTCAGGAAACAGGGTGAATTTACATTTTGTATTTACTGCAAAATACAAAATAACCTTTTAGCTGTTTTTGAATTCAACTGTTTATTTTTTTCTCTTTTTTTTGGCTATCTTTCCTTCCCAGTCTTCTAAAAATCAGTGTATCTTATACTGAAGGACCAACCATACCTTTTTTTTTTAATGTGGTAGTTGAAATAAAATATTAGATATATTAGAAATATTAAAAGACTATTCTACATTCTTAAAGATACTTTCATTTCATAGACGCATGATAATATACAGAACTTAAACTCTGCCTCTTCTTCCTGGGGACTACCTGCACCCAACAATCCCTGAGTTCCCAAACAACACTTTGAGAGGCAGCATCCCATGCATCCTCTTCCTCTGGTGAGAACAGAGAAGCACCTCTGGCCTACATTTTACAACTCATTAACTATATGAAGACTAGCTGCACAATGTATACAGACAGGGAGCATGACTGTGTTGTCTTCAGGCCCATCCCTGAGAGGTAGCACATGCATGAAAGTTACATCGTGTATATGTATGCATATCCATAGAAGAGACAAGAGAGGCAATAGACACTGTCAGTCCTCCTGAATTAACTGATACAGTTTATGGGTATTTACTCAGAACAGGAACATGGTCTCAGACTTTTGAACACTTACTTTGAACATTACTGATAACCCCTGACAACCTACAGCTATTTTGATAATCAATGTATCATTTTTTTTAATCAAGGAAAAATGCTTATGGTTCAGTGGTTGCACCTTTCAAATATGAGAGATATGTGATTTTCGCTGTTTTCTGCCATTATAAATTTCTTATTTTGGTGTTGGACTTTTTTCAGTTGTGTTACACAGTCTGAACCAAACAATTTGTCAAGTAATCAAACAATAACCTTGTAATAATAATAATTTTGAATTAATAAGGTTTGAAAAACATACAGAGATACACTATTTTGTACACGACACATACCTTGCACAAGAACCAGGTCCAGGTGGCTCCACATGTACACTCAGTATCATCTGTTCAACACGTGTTTTTTCTCAGCCTGTGACTTAGTTTTACTCCTCTGAACAACCACCTCTTTTCGGGGTGTCACTGAATCATTAGCTGATTAATGTCTTCCTGCTGTGAATGTTAATTGACATAATCTGTTCTCCATTAGCTCTGCCCCTCTGCAGACAGAGTAAATGTGTTCCTTCACCCCTCATTTCACCCAAGGTGGTCTTGCCCTTCACCTTGGGCTAATGATGGGCTGAACCAAGTCAATGTCTTCTCAGGGGTGCTGAAGGGAGGTATTGATTAAGTTCTGGCATTGTCAGTAGTGTCAGCAGTGCTCAGATTCTAAGTCATAATTTCACAAACTGTGTTTGGGCAATTATGGAAATGGACAGTTATTACTATGCACGTGTTATAGATCATTTCTCTGTTGTTAAAAGCTCTGTTGTCCTTCTAACCAGTGAAGCCACCTTCAACAACCAAACCATAAGATCCTTTTGAATCACTGAAAAGAACTGGTGATGTAAGTAGTGACTTAGAGGTATAGAACAAGAGTACTTTGATTTCACAAAATTAATGTATAACTATGTAACATTAGTACATGTTTTGGAATGCCAAGAAAGCACCAAAAACATTGAGAAGCAGGATGTGCCACTGACAATCAGAAAATTGACTCAGTTGGTATTTAGGTTCTGAGCCAACTGGTGTTCTAGCTGAGAGAGAAAATAGAGGCAACATCTTTTCCTTCATTCTTCTTGAAATAAGTTAAGAAAATCGATCAAAGAAAGGCTGAGTTCTTGTTAGAAAAATGAAGAAAGCCAAACAGAGCTGAGCAATGTTCTCAATAAGAGTCAAAAAAATCAACATGTTGTAAAGTCAAGGAAACCAAGTAGAGACAGGCTGAGTTATTGGTGTATATTTAGACTGAAGCCAGCACAGAGTGGGAAAGAAAAAGAAGGAAGGAACAGATCTGGGGAGAGAGAGTAAAATGGTTGAGAAGGATGGAAGGGATTGATTTTCTCTGACATTTCCCACCGAAAAAGTTCTGAACTCGTCACAGAGAGTTGGAAACAAAAAAAAGGAAGAAAGAAAGAAAGAAAGGAAGCATATCTAATACGTACACTGACTCCCCTATCCGTCTCTTAGCAACAGCCTGCACCCTAGGTGAGAAAGATGAGCTGTGGAGATGGAGTGATAGAGAGAGATAGCTGCGGAAAAGAAGAGAGAAAGAGAAAGGGAGAGATATTGGAGTGCACGCCCTTACAAAGTGTTTGGCTGATGGTTTGGTACATATTGATTTTAGCTGATATCCTCACTTAATCCTCCAAGATATTTAGAAAAACTCGCACACTTCCATTGCCATATGGATTTTCTGTGGAAACACCTTTTTTGAAAACCGTTATCTACTTTTTATGTATCATATATCATATTTAAACCTATACATGTGTCAACATATTCCAAACTCCTGTTGGTCTTTATTTGTCTCTTTATTTAAGTTATAGTCCTTCAAGCTGTGCCAATTATTAACAACAATTAGCAATCTGAATTTAACTGAATTGGAGTGAATTAAATTAACAGCCACCTGCTATATTTTGTGATTTTCTCTGTATATGGTGTTCACTGTTGAGTCACTCTGGAGTCTCACACAGGATACACAAAGGATTCAGAGGAAATGATACATGTATGTGCTGTGGAAGACAAAAGCAGCTCCTGGTGCACCTGTTATTTAAAGCTGAAGACAACACTGATCATTTTTTTAGTGTTACCATGTCGTCTGTCTATTTTAGTCTTTTTTTTTTCTATTAAAACATGATGAATCCTCTCAGCACACAGTTTGTCTCACTGTGATGTAAATAGATGCACTAGTGTCTTTGCAGTGCATTTCTGACAGAGCAGTAGCTCACGGTGTGTTTGCTGCCATGAGAGTCATCATTTAGAATGGAAGCCCAGGATTTGTATTATTAACACGCATTATTAACATAATGCAAACACATTTGCCATCAAATCACCTACAACTGAGATCTTGAGGATTATAGCACTTACTATAACATATTAAAATTAAAAGTATTGTGTCACTGTTCTAAGAGAGTGTGTGCCTGTGTGTGTGTGTGTGTGGTCATCAGCAGAAAGTGAGTATTTGACCTTGATGCCAGCATGGCAGACAGACAACTGTAACCACCAGATGGCCGGTGACCCATTGACTACAGCTGCTGTATACAGAGTGCAAACACACTTCCATGCAAATGCATGCACACACCTGGTTCACACACACTGAATACAACCAATAATGGATCTGGGAGGTGCTGCTGTTTCAAGTCAATTGTCCTTTATTACAGTGGAGCTTAGAGCATGCTAGAGCTACGAAAAGGCTAACATGCCCAAAAACTGGATGCAGATGCTTTTAAGCACTTTATAGGAAGAGAGAGGTGTACAAGTCAATGCCACAGAGGAGTGTAAAATATAGTGAGTGTAGACACATACAGTATAAATCAGTTTGGATACTTGTTTGTGTCTGAGCTGTTTGTTTGTATATTTCTGCATGGTAACACACAATAATACGACTGCTAACTATGATAGGGCACAGTAGAGAAATAAATTATTCAGTCAACATGAGGTCACCTCCAAACACTGGGTATGTCTGATCATTATTCTTTGCAGTTGAAGTACTATTATAGTGGTAAGATTTAAAGGCACTACCCGCAGGAGGGTCTCCTGAAATAGCTGCTGGAAATGGATAAGCTGATGGAATGGTCATGGTTTGGTTAGGTTAAGCAAAAACAAAACAAACAACAAAAAAAAACTACTTGATTAGGTTTAGTAAAAGATTGTTGTTTGGGTTGGAATATGTACCTCTATTGGTTTCAAACAAGACCTGAACAATAGTCTCCCGTATCAAAGTCTTGTGTTTTGTGGACCCATACATCCACCCTAAACTCCTCCTAACATTGACTTTGTCACTGTATACTATGTCACCTGATTTCCTCCTAGAGGTTATATAAGAATAAAGTGCAACTTTGGTCAGTAAGCTGCTAGCACAGATGACCTACAGCAGGACTCTTTTGTTTTAAGCGTATCTTGATCAGACATGTAGATAAACGTGGCGTACATCTCATAATACAATGAAATAAATAGGTTTGGATGCTTCCTTTGTCTCTCTCTTCTCAGTCAGCAGTCATACTTATATACATTGAAGGATCCCTGGTTTAGCCTTTTTTTATGGCGAGAAGAATGCAGGTCTGAGAATGTTTCATTTTAAACAATCATACGGTGGGAGGGAAACCAGCAGTAGCCAATCAGATCTGATTTCCAAGACTGACTTTTGACAGTTCGCTCAACCATGACTACAAAAAGTAAGCAAACTGCATTTATTTGTGGGCAGCCAGTGCTTTTTAGATAAAAGCTGTGCCATGGATGTACAATATATCTCTATCTTTGCTTTTTCTCAGTTTTTTTTTTTTTCTTCTTCTTCAGCAGGGAGGTTTGTGTGAGAGAGAGTGAAATACAGAGACAGTCTATTTGGGACAGTGATGGCAGCTAAAGATAGAAGTCGAGTTTGAGGGGCGAGGAGAGGAAACATAGCCTGTTTCAGAGAGATCTAAAGTATGATCTGAGCCTGAATCAAGGCAGAGAATAACAGAGATTATAAATAAGCCATGATTCTCTCTCTGTCATTTCCCTCTTGTTTAGATCTCTCTCACCTCTCTCTCTACCTCCCTCTCTACTTTTAGATGTCCTCATATGTTCTCACTAACTCAGTCTCTTCTATCACACAGATATATTCTTTCCCTCTCTCAAAATTGCCAGTTTTCACCCTTGTCTTTCCACTGGTTTTCTTCTCATCCTCTCTATTAGCCAGTGCTACCACAACACCCACCATATGTCTCATGTAACAGGGTCATTTTCAAGAGAGCAAAGCGGCAATGCTTTTGATGCATTTCATACCAGCACGTCCTTCCTCCCTTTTTCATCCCTCCCCTCCCTCCTACGTCTCTTCTGTTGAATGCTCACAGCCCTGCCAACAAGTAGAGCTCCTATGCACAATTACTGGTCCTTTATTTTTCAAGTTGCCATGAATGCCAAATGCAGTCATGTGTTGGGCTAGGATGGTGTGCAGAATTCAGAAGTCATACTTTATTTATCTCAACTGCTCAACTACGTCATTGATATGTATATATATAGAATAGGCTTTTAATGTAAAACAAATGCTGGTGTTTTTTAAAACAGCCTTTGTTATTGCTGGCTACTGTTTGAGACACAGCCATTACATGTCCTGGCCTTTACTTACGGGATATGTGATGGAACTTCTGCTATTTGAAATATTGTAATACTAATCAATATCATACTGGTTGTGAATGTGTTACACTCAATCTGAGTTTCCTCTACTTCTAGATTTTGAAGAATGAATAAAGTCTGCATATTGCATCAGATCAAATCTTTGATAATGGATCCCAGTTTTTGCACTGATTTCAGGTTCAAATGGCAGTTTCAATCAATGTAAGAACTTGTTTTGATAAAAAACAAGAAAGGCGGTCCTGTGACTGGGCTTCCTCATTATGATGTTTAACTGGAAAACATGATAAAGCAAACCATACCAATGCAGTGATGACTAATGTGAAAAGAAAGAATTAACCTGCAGGTCTGTCAGCCTGTCAGTTTGCAGAATGAGACTGGAAGTGGTTTTGTCACCCTGACAATTCCCCTTGTGTTTCCAAACAACAAGTTAATGTTGATAAGAATTCATATAGAATGTGCACAAGTAAAATCAAACCTCTTCATGCATACAGTTCTCATGGTAGAGCAATTTAACAGAGCAAAATGAATTCAAAGAAAGAAGACGCCTACAAAAACCCAATCACACTGAAGATTTTTTTTTTTTGTCAGCACACTAACCATGAAGTTCTTCCTCCTATGTCTGGCAGAGGTGTCACTCATCCACATATGTGCACACACACACACACGCACATAATATGCACGTTTAGTGAAGCCACAGCCCCCTGAGACCCACTGCTTGCAATGCAAATCAACTGGAAAAAAAGGTTCTACCACAGAGTGCTCTTAACTAGTCACCATGGAAACTCAGCGGGACATTGCTTGGCCTCTCAGCTCTGTTTGTTTGTTTTTCCTGTTTGTTTACTAGTTAGTTGAAAAACACATCAGAGGCTGCAAGCTGCCTCTGTAGAAGACAGCCAGATGATTACAGCTGTGTCAGGAGCAACAAGAAACAGAGCAACCAGTTTATGATTGACTTCATTAGATTAGATTAGGTTGCATCACATTACACTAAATTAGATGTTATTGATCCCAGTGGTGACATTGGCCAACTGCAACAAGAAAATGCAAAAAGCAAATCTAAAATAAAACATATATGGTGTTATGGTGACTAGTACCTGGAATGCAGCTGCTTTGAAAACAGAGAGAGGGAAAACAGAGTAAAACTAAGACAACTACAATTTGGTATAAACATGTTTTACTGCACTAGGCATTTCAAAACTGGAGTTACTGCAACACTGCTATCTGCTGTTTGCATAGTTACTAACAAATGGCTTTTTCACTTTTGAACAGACCAACAATGATCAGTTTTCCCCTGTTGTACTTTAGAGACTGGTTGTGGACAGTTGTGCTGCATTCAAGTCTCATGGGGAAAAAGATATAGTTTGTGCCTTGAAACTTTTAGATCATAATGAAAAGCTACAATTAAAGATCAAGTTGTGTATTGTTTAGTGGGTTTTTATTGGCTTTCAAACACTAAATCAAATCAAGATGAGATTAATGATGAAAAATCTATTATTAGTATTGATGGATGCATCCATTCCCCAGGTGTCATTTTCATGACTTTTTTTTTTCTAGTTTCTTTTTTTAAAAATATCCTTTCTATTAGGATCTGAGAAAAGAAATGCTGAATCACTGCAGTGAAAGTCGCATCCCTCTGTCACATGATAACTGATAATTATCTTCAACATTGCACTTGACAAACACCACATCGTCAGTGGGATATGACTTTGTCATATTCTGGAGCAAAACCAAATGCAGTACATAATGTGCTGTGGCATATTAACCATAGCAATCCCAAAATGTTTTACATGAAGAAAATGGTTTGTTTTGGGTTATACAAAATGAAACTGAACTATCACTCTTTTCAGAGTCTAAAAGCTCAGGTTAAGAGTTGTCCATGTGATCTGAATGCAGCATTAGTCCAATGGTTTAGTTTAACAACTGGGTGTGAAAATTATTTGATATAGCTTTGTATGCTGTGGTTCCTTAGTGTTTTATCTTAGGGTCTTAGTGCAGAATTGTACCATGTCTCTACGGCAATAAACCACTTTAGAGGCTCGAGGCAGCCCAATATTTTATCTCAGCACCATCACAGAAGGCAGGTGGAACTGATTGAAAAGAAATTATGAAAGAGGAGTAAAAAAAGAGGCACACAGCATCTGCAGAGCCTGGCTGAGGACACTGGAGGGAAGATTGAATACAGGTTATCAAATCTGAACCCAAAATAAATCTCTTTCATCAAGCTCTCTGTCTCATTCCTTCTCAGACGCTTTTCTCTGAGCTGCCTGTATATTCTGTATAACGAGATCAAACCTGCAATGAACCGCTGACTCAGTCAAGGCTCTGGCTCCAAACTCAGATGCACAGAATTATCACCCCCACTAAATACTGAAATGGAAGTTTAAGACCCATTCTGTTGGAATCTTTTGTAAGTTTGGAATATTCTGCATTGTGTCTGACACAATTTATTTCAAATTCAAAGTCCAGGATTGCACATTATCAATACTAAAATCCATGAATTGCAATTGCACATTCCTAAAATATTCATATCTTAGCATACAAAATCATTATTTATGACAATAGAGTATGTTAGACAATCATTTGCATTATCAATGTTTTTTTTTTTTACTTATGTTTTTTTATTATTATTTAATTAGTGACTTTTTCCTTGTAGGTGTTATAGATGAACAATACTCACCTTAACATTTACATTCAAAAGCTTATTGGTGTCTGAAAATGAAGAAAAATTCTCTGCCTTCTCTATCTTTCTAATCTCAGCTCTCTCCTCCAGATACTGGAGGCCAACAGGCTTCATTCTGCATGGGCTCACCTCCCCAGACTGACATCTGAACTCTGTGGGAGACTGCCAGCAGACCAGCCAGTCTCTGTCCCGCTATTAGTGCCACATACACTATATCACATTTTGCTGGTGGCATACTTTGAAGTCTTTCTAACATAATTCTATAATGCTCAGTTATACAGTAATTAGTGTATCACAGTTGTTATTGTCTCATTTCACTTTAACTGTACATCTAAAGATGTTTCATTCTTCTTTTTTGCAATTATTTCTCCTACTTTTTTTTAGTTTTGACTTGCTTACTCTCTAAGAATCTTTTAATGGTATTTTTGTCATTAATTACAACACCATGTTTTACTCACTGTACATTGCAATGCCCATTTACAACATTCATTTTTGTTGTTTACTGATAAAATCACTATCTCTGTGTTGTTGTGCATTATGTTGCTTACTTTGATACTATTGCTTCTTACTGTTCCTTTTTGGATCCATCTAACATACTCACATATGCACTGCGCATTGTGGAAGTTACATACAAACACAAATTTACAGATGCAGTCAAAAACACATACTACAATCACCTTCTTTTAAGGAATCAACTTGCCCTTTTTTAATAATTAGAATATTAGTAATTCTAAATAATTAAATTAAATATGGATATAGTATAAATATTTATCAATATATTGTAAATCTTGTTCATTATCTCTGTTGTAGCTGTTGCTGAGGTAACTGTCAACCTCCTAGGACAAGCAAGGTGGCCACTTTGTTTTTGACTGTGCACCTTCCTGGTAAATCTGGAAGGAATTGAAATGAAGGCAATGTGTTTCCTGACCTTTTCTCTTCATAAGCCCAAAGGAGTGATTAGCTTCTTCGTCACAATGTTCCAGAGCTACACATATCAGGGATCCAGGACTGGAGCTGGGTACACTAGACTCAAAAGTCCTGTTCTTTTGATTAGTGTGAACACTGTGCACCTTACTGGGTCCACTTTAAAAGCTGGTCTTGAGTACAGTTCATGTGTACTTGTATACGGTTCCCCATCAGGTGTGAAAACAAGTGTACCAAAACGTGGAAGTTGGCTGCCATTTTATGTGATGTAATGTACTCTTCTTCTTCTCGTTTGTTGGCAGATCACAAACCAGCTAGGGTTCATACTACCACCTACTTTATTGGAGTGTGAAGATACTTTAGTACAGAATAACAATACTAGTGTGAAAGCTGACAGGCTGGGGAGTCAAGAGGGGGTTCAGTTCCACTTGGGCATAGTATAAAGCCGTTGGAATGAAAACCTACTAAGACATATTTCCACCAAAATACTAACAACTCACTTTGCACTGCCTCATTTGAATAAACCTCCCACCTGTTTGCGCCTCTCCTCCCACCAGTGCACCCTGTGGTTTGCGCTTGGCTCCAAAATACCACACAGATGGGCAAAAGGAATTTCAAGGTCAGGCCGCCACTTGTACTGCACCTTGCGTCGCCAAGAAAATATGTCCCTAAGAGTAAAAATCCTCTTAGCTTCAAACTGTAACACCATGCAGTGTGATTATAATGACCTACACATCACTGTGTTGTTGTTTGTATTACATGGTGGTATTTTGAAGGATATGACCATCTGCATTCATGAAACACTGATCGGTGAACATCTGGTAGTCTCATATGCAAACGAACACAGAGAAGCCAATTTCAGTAGCACCTTTGATCAGTATTATGTGGACAGTGTGTTATATGTGGCAGACAGGTCATGGCAGGTCTCTGTGGGCTGTCAGAAATGAGACATATCCAGTCCAGTACAATTAACACACTCATACATGAACACTCATACACAGACAGATGCATGCAGCACAGTTATACTGTATGCATAGATGCATGCAAACACACGCAGAGGCAGGGCAGAGTGGTGGTGTGGAGGCTTTGGTAATTGTAGTGCTCTGACAGCCATCTAATGAGATAACGAGAGGAGGAGGGTGAGTCAAAAGCCACCTTCCTCCCACCTCCCTCCCTCTACAGAGCCAAAGACAGACGGAGGGCTCACCTCAAACTGAGCAAGATGACAGAATAGAAATGGATGGAGGTTAAAGAGGAAGGAGAGAGAGAGAGATAAGAGAGAAAACAGTGGAATGGAAGATATTTGAAAGAGTTTAAGAAAAGGATGGAGGCTTATGAAGAAGTTAATAATACAAAATGGTACAGGAATACTGACGAGGATGATGGAAAAAATGATGGAGGGAAAAGGTGGTTCTGACCTGGTAGAAAATAGTACAAAGGACAGAATAAAGAAAAGGTCAAAAGACAGAAGGGTAAAGACAATAGAGCTGCCACAAATGGGGGTTGCATCTGATTCCATGTTTTCCCTGGTATGAGGGCAACACTGATTGAGGCCAGCTGTCGCCTGCCAGACAAAAATGAACAGCAGCAAATGGGCCGAGCTAATGGAAACATTTTATCGTAAATAGAAACAAGTTGCTTTGAGTTTAGTAGGTGCTACTCATTTTGTTCAGCACATCACTGTTTATTCAATAGTAAGTCAGTGACACCTGTTGGACAAAACTGAGCAGCAGGTAGCAGTATTAGTGTATTTCCCGTCAGCATATTCTCACTTAAAATGAAGTACCTAATAGGTCCTGCCAAGAGCATCAGGGAACAATGATACACACATAAAAATACATTTGAAAAATCTATTGTTGCATTGTACTGTAGTTTTAAAATGAGCGAGTTAGCTGTGATCCTTTTACTGCTGTTAATCTTTACCGATAAGCCAACAGCTGGCTGAGAGATCACCGCAGGACATTTAACCTTGGCTAATGTCCTTAATAACCACAGCAATAATACACACCACTTCTAATAGAAATATTAAAATTTAAAATGTTTGTTAGAAAAAAATAGCAGAATCTATACCAAAGCCTGTCGATGTGGTTCATGTGTGTAACTGTAAATTTCCTCAGAATGTTTAAACTATAAAGATCCCATGACAAAACTGACCTATGACCTGAATGATAGTTACAACCCTGTTTCTAAGCTTTTACCTTGACAATTTAATGAACACACATTTACAATGAAGTTCACAGTAACCCAAAATGTCCCTCTTTACTGTGTTTGTATCTCTATCCAAGCATCCTTTATCTCTCTTTCCTAAACACCAATAACACTCCCAATAGTCTCATCTCAAATTTTCTTTTTTTCCCCGTTTTTGTGCCAAAATGCTTGTACTCCATAATCCAGCCCCCAGGTGTTTTTCAGGAGGTTACTAATGTGGAGTGATCCTGCTCTGTTCTAGGACTCACTGTTCTTTTAGGGCACTTGCACACACACACACACATATACACACACACACACATGTGCATGATGCAGATGAACACACATGCATATACTCAAAGTGGAGGCCAGATAGGCACATCTGTGACCAACTGCCATCTCATACAGACCAGGTGTTGAGGTGCTGCTGCATGTGTGTGTGTGTGTGTGTGTGTGTGTGTATGTGTGTGTCAGTGTTTTTACACAATGAAATCGCACTAAAAACCCTTTTAGTGGATTGGAGTTACCTCAGATTAGAGAACGTTTGACTGTTTGTGTATAATTTGCAAACCAAAGCATGGATTACAGTCATTGTATGGTATTTTATTCTGTTCTCTATAAGTGTTAGCTTATAAAAAATGGGCCAACAACAAATATGCAAGATTTAACATTACTGACATATCCTACCAACTGTGCACAAAACATTATGTACTAGACCAGTAAGTCTAAAGGAAACACTTATTTTCTTAAGAAGTATCACCAGAGTTCTGCATCTTTAGTTTGTAATTATCAATTTAAAATGAGGTTGAGTCAAAAGGAAATGTAACACAGCATCATTTGTAATTCCATATGTACATCCAGAGCTGACCAGCATAATCAGACTTTTGTGCTAATCACTAGGACTTGTAGATCAAGACACAGCTCCCAGTGTGTTTCGTAAAATTATATGATTATATTTTATATAAACTAAGAATCACAGGACAGTATTTATTGTAGCTGTATTATCATTTTAGGTAATGTTGTAAATGAACGAGCAGGCTGCTTTATGGATATACTGAATTTATGCATCAGTAACATTAGATAGTTTGATGTGTTAGATATGAATAAAACATATACATCCTAGTATTATCTGAATTAAACTGAATAGAAACTAGAAAGTTTAGAAGGTATGATTATTGAGACATGTCACCATATAAATTTAAAAATACTACTTGGTGACACTAAATTTGAGAATGGCCCAATAAATGGCAATATGTTTACTATATATGCTAATAATATATACTTTGGTTTTAATTTCAGAGAATAGAGCCAGTGTAGCTGGCACTTAACTAATTAATTTGATAATTGTTAAAACTGCTTAGGGAGTCTTTTTGGTCATGCAAGAGGTCATTGAAGAGTATACTTTTGATAACATGTATTATACATGGATAATTGTGTGGGTGTAAATGAAGTTCAATTCCTCATTTTCCTTTACAACTTAGTGCCAAATTATATAATTAGGTTTCAAACTATTCATTTATTTTATCAATATCACCTGCTCCTATTTAGGAATCAAGACCTATATTCTTTGTTTAACATAGACAGAATATCTCTACAAAGGTGTTTTCTTCATCTCATTCTTCATGTATCTCTCTCTCTCCTGTCCTTAAAGAAACATGAGAAGCGTTATGGGCATCTTTTTATTTTAATTCTAGGCAGAACATTTTTTTATTTTAACTCTCTTTTAAAGGTCATAAGATTGTTCTCGAATCCAATATGTTAAAACCTTATTTATCTCTGTAGTCTATTTAGACCCTGTTCTACCAAAGTTTAAAGATAAAAGTCAAACAGTACATAGTTCCTCGTGAACACTGTTGGAACAGTTTAACTATACAATTCTTCCTCTCCTTTTTAATGTTTCTTCTACATAACCATCATTACAATGAAGGATTCATGTAATTCTTTTGATATTACACACAGTCATGGAGTGTTATTTAATGTAATTGATAAATGCACTGTGTTATTCATCCCAAGATCATCTTCTTCCTCTATTACAAAGGCTTAGCTCTATCTTATCAATGACTATTTTGGAGATTGTAATTGAAATACAATCATTTTTTTCATCTTCTGTTACAGCTCAGCTAAAATCTCTTAATAGAATGGTTAGAATTTAGATTTCCCACTGTTGGTTTCATACCTTTATTGTAATGTAGAATATTTAGCCCGCATTACACCTCCTCTGACAGCAAGGTTTCCAATATTACCATAGTAGTTGGTGGCCTCCCCACACACACATCTTGAAACACACACACACACTCAGTACCCTGACGCTGTACTGTGGCATCTCCTGTCAGGTTTCCTGGAAGTGACGGTGAAACTGATGGTGATTTATAGCAGGCACAGAATGGCTGCCTGAAGATGGATGCAGCGCACGCGCTGTTTTAATATATCAAACACATACCACGCGCACACACACACACACATGCACAGTCCTGTAATATATCACACACACACACGCACAAGTTGTTTTTAATTCATCATAGCTGACTGACCTATATACTGCTACTAAAACCACTGTGAGAGAAAGCAAAAGAGGGGAAGGACACAAAAACAGAGGAGTAACTAAAGAAGTAGGGAGACAGCAGAGGAGTAGAGGACAAAATAATGGATGGAGGGAGGTGGGTAAATAGTGTTGTAATCTGGCTATATGCTGTGTAATACAAGATGACGTCTAACAGTAACATCACAGATCAGACAAAAAAACATGTAAAATTGCTGACACTATTAAATAGCATACTGAGTTGTTGATTATAGTCTATAATTACAAAAACACCAAAATCCACAAAACATAAATTGTTGATAGAAATACATGATTTTGATTTGCATCATCTACTCAGTTGGGAAAAAAGGGGATGGAGACCTCAACTTCATCTCTCATCATAATGATGAAATTGAAACTTCATCACCGCTGGATTGAGAGTGCCAGTGCAACTTTTGCATCAAACCTGGCAAAAAATCAGGGGGTTGCAATTTCTTATTATTGATGCTCATGCAGCTGGCTGAAAACAAGGACATACTCTTTATTGAAAATAAATAAATGCCTATGCAATGCTGCACGCAAATTTTCAATCTTTTTGAATACTATACTATGTGAAAATGTGATATCGGCACTGTCTTATGTACTCAAGAAGGAGGAATAGAGGCGCAAAAAATGAGAGGAAAAAACGTTTTTTGATGAATCATGCATTCCCACAGAGAAAGCAACAGTAACACCTGGCCCCGTCACCAAAACTGCGCTTTTAACAAATTTTCATCTCTATTGATCTGCAAGATACAACTCTCTCCTCTGCCTCTATCTTTCTCTGCTGTCTCTCTTCCTCTCCCTCTGCAGACAGTGTACAGATTACATCTGTGCTTTCATTACACAGCTTATTTTCCATTGCTGAGCTGAAATTGTGTCTTGCTGTTTGCCATCATTCGGCTTTATTATCAAGCAGCCAGACAGTGTCAACAGGCTGCTCTGTCTGATCCCTCTGCCTGTTGGTTGCTAGACTGTCATGTTACATGGAAGCTTGTTGACTTGGGAAATTCCTGGCAGCCATCATGATATTGTGTATCAAAATATTGCAAGTAGAGCTTGAATTAACACTAACCACCAGCCTGTGGTAATCGTTTATAAGTCTTTTAGGATTTTATGTCTGTCAGTCACACTAGCTGCCGGTGTCAAAAACCTTCAGTTGTGCCACTGTTTTCTGTCCCATACATACAGTATGTGTGTAACTGAAAATACAACTAACCAGTTAAATTTCAATGAAAGATTTAAGTATCTACAATAGAAAGATTTTGTTTCTCCATCTAATGTTTTGCATTGTGTTTTCCCATCATTTTTCTTTTCTTCTTCTATTTTGATTTTCCTCACTCGCCGATACTATATCCAACACTGCAAATCCCTCTGAATCCATCAACTCACTATCAATTCACCAATTATTAAATATCCAATATTTGAGCCAATGTGCTATTAATTACAAATCAATGAACAAATTAACTTTTTAGTTACTAACAATTATTTAGAATAACCCTACTCTGAAAAAAGTGCTTTTTCATATTGTTATTTTACTGAAAGATTCACTGTTCTAACCTTTACTATATCTCAGTTTAATACATGTACATTCACACACAATTTGTGACATTGCAACTAGTTTGGAAGCTGTCATAGTTCAGTGTGAAACCTGTTCAAATGTGTAGTGTACATACACTGGAGAACAACTGTCACATCTTGTGTCCAGCAGCTTTTAAAATTAAGGTATTCATTGATTATTTTGTTTCAATGAGGTAGAAGGAATGGATGCAACATCAGAATTTTTAAGTTTATTCAACATTTTAAAAAGTAACATATGAGATACAAATTATTGAACAAAGCAGAATACTGTATATGTTTGTGGGCGTTCAGATCTTTCATTTTTTAATTACTTTGTCAATTTTCTGTCTACATCTGCTATTTTTTGGCCCAAAAGTCACAAACAGAAAAAAAAAAAAGAAAAAACACAGATCATAATGTAACATTCTAAAATTAAGTTATTTTGTCTGGCTAGCAGTCAGTTTATTTATATCATAAATGTAACTTAATAACAGGGTAAATAAGGAATGTTAGCGTTTGAAAAACTGGAACTTGCAAATGGTTGGTATTTTTTGTTGAGAAATGATGATAATGATTACATTGGTTGATTATACTGTTGTTCCACCGCAAAGATCTCTCTACAGGTAGTTTTGCTAATTTGTTAGACTTTCATTGTAACTTGATAAGTTGGCTTTTTGGCATTTTGCTAGATTGGATTTTTCATTAGAATGGTTTTCTCAGGATAAGACACATGTATGTACTCAATAATATTTGCAGCAAGGTACTGTGTTTCTGATTAAATTTTTACATGTTGATTTTGCAATGAGCTGCGACATGCTTTTCTGCCATCCGTCACAAAGAGGCAAGGTATCCACTACTATCTACAATTTAGAGGTACTTAAAATGTGAATGCAGGAAAAGCAGGAGGGGTAATGCATACTCTCTCTTTCTCTCCCTCTCTCACACACACACACACACACACACAAACACAAAGCTACACAGAACATATACAGTGATCTGTGTCACAGCCAGACTTTTTCACCCATCTGATACAAGACAAGGGACAAATCCATCTTTCAGGCATTTGAGGATATAACAATCTCTCTGCTCATCAAAAGGCAAGTGGCCAATATCCTGGCTCACTGGGGTGCCAGAGATGGCGACTCATGCACACACACACACACATATGCCAGCACAGAGACATATGTCTCAGGCATCTCCTCTGGGCAGGATAATAAGCATGCTGTCTGAGATCTAATCAGAATACCAGCTACAGCAGACTCTATTTAAACAGAAATTTGAGTTCATGAGTTGAGAATTTCAAAGAAAAAAAAAAAAGGCTTTACTCTTTAATCCTCCTCTTTCTCTCGGAGACTCCTCAGGTCTATTTACATATATATTAGATAGACTGATTATCGTCGGCCGATTTTTTTGGCCGATATTCTGCATTTTGACGCATTTTTTTAAATCTGACGGCCGATAAGAGATCAATTTAAAACTGGGTTATTTTTGGCCTGATGCAGTTGCGTTCTCTCTGTCTGCAGACACTACTCTGTTCCAGCATTGTCCCGCCCCACAGCACCATCTGATTGGTTACACGAGCCATGGCAGCAACAGCCAATCAGCAGTGAAAGCTGTGTGCTGCACAGTGCTCACACACGCATGAACAATCCCCTGCTTTTGCACCACAATTGGTGCTGCTCAATTGGGACTACTAATTGATTTGAGATCTCACATTTCTGTGCAAATTTTAATCAACTTTTTTTATTTACTTCAAACTTCAGGAAGCTATTTATTTATTTTAAATTTCCAGTTAAGTTTTACGAGATGCTACTGACCTGGGAACTCCTCAATTTTTGTTTGAACTTAAACAAAGATAAGTGAAAGATAAAATAACATTTCAGTTATATTGAAATTTTGGAAAACTTTATTACTGTAGAAACTTAGGGAGCTATTTATTTGTTTACGCTTATTTAACTTTATATTTATTATGCTGCTGAGCCTGGGAGCTCCTGCACTTTTGTTAGAATTTTAAAACAAAGATGTCTATTGTCTAAGATAAAAAAAAAAAAAAAAACCTTTAACATGTTGCAACTCTGAAAGCTGTTAATAAACATAAGTTTAAAGGCATTTAAACAAAGTTTAAAGTGTTATAAGTTGGCTTTACTGCAAATGAATATCGGCTCCAAATATCGGTTATCGGCCTCCCTTTACTACTAATAATCGGGTATCGGTATCGCTCTGAAAAATATATCGTTCATCTCAATATATTAGAGATAGACCGACATGTTTTATATATATATATATATATATAGCATATGAGTGGAAAAAGGCATAGCATATATGTTCATATATGTTCATATGTTCACATGACATCTTCTGTGATCCACTTTCATCAGATTACTGCTTCCTGCTGACTACAAGCCTTCCATTAGCCTCCTCTCAGTTCTTCAGCTCCCAACCTGGGCACTCTTGTTTTCTAACAAATGTCAGTGTCCCCAGGTAGATTTGGACAGAAATCGTGAGAATAAAACATTCAAATTGGGGATATCTGTTACTAAATCTCTCATTTATGTGTCCCCTTCTGTTGTTTCTCAGTCTGTTTCTTTACACGCTTGCTGAAGTGTCTTGAAAATGCTAAAGAAATGGAAGAGGTTCTGTCTGGAGCAGAGTTTTTTTTTATTTTTTATTTACAGTATACTGTCTAGAGCAATAGTAGGCAGCTGAAGCACTGCAGTGTCTTCAGGGTCCTCAGAGCTGAAATTATGTGTTTTTTTTTTTTTTTTTTTTTTTTTAAGGCTACTATTTACAGGTCAAGTTGAGACTTTATCAAGAAAATATCACATACTGCAGTGGAATCTGTTCACACGTTGACACATGAACACCAATTAGCAAAATGAGCAGAACATCATTTTCACTGACTACACCACACTGGTCTGACTGTAACCCCAGTTATACCGCTTAGAGCTGTATGCCACTCTCTCTCCCTCCCTCCATGTTTCATTCTCCTGCTCTCATTCTCTCTCAGTAAGGAACACCATCAAGGTGCAATATTTTGGGCCTGAGCTGCCATGCTTTATTGCTTCTCCTCCCTGGTCTCTACTCCCCATTCCCACCTCCTTTATACCTGCCCCCCACTCAGCCATCCTTTTCCTTATCTATTCTCCTTTCAGTGGATACATTTTTTCATCTATTGGTATTTATTACATACAACACTCTTCATAATATTTGTTATTTCTCTACCACAACCACATCCCTCAACCATTTAAGAGGCAGGGCATGCATATGTTTGATATTAATACTAAGATGGTAATGTCACACTGTAAACAGACCAAACTGACTGAGGAGATTAGTCTTCTGATTTCAGAGTTGCCTGTAAAGTATACTGTGTCCAACCAGGTTCAGATTTAGTAAGAAATGTGAAGTATGACTTTATCAAGTGGATAAAAGACCTTTTCTCACAGGACTAGGGAATTTAGATAAGAAAATGCAAAAAAAATGGTTGGTGGTAAAAGGACGCTAAACATGTTTGGTTGGTAAAAAAGCCTCATCAAATTCCTTACAAGAAGTCCCAGTGCTTTTCTGAGATGTTTACAATTCTGTAATTCTCATCTGCCTACAGGCAAATAATATGGTGCCTGGATGAGTAGTCACTATGCACATGGTGAATTTATATTCGATAATTAAAGGAAATGTTAAAAACCCAACTGGGAATGTTAATACATGTTCTACCATTAATTAGAATAAATCAAATGTTAATGTTGATTATTTTCATCAGATGACAAAGACAGATTACATTTACTTTTTAAATACTGTACGTTATATGCACAAATGAGTGTGTTACAGTGTTACAAAATTGTTATAAATTATTCGTGAGAGCTTATTTATCATTCTTCAAGTGATAGAATCTCTAAATGACAGGAAGGCAAACAAAATAGCAAATAGATTATTTTGGTCTGTTTCTATATGTTTTTCATTTTTTATTCATTAATTTATTTCTGGTAGGATTTTATTTATTTATTTATTTTAATCAAAATGGTGAATATTTAATGGGTAGTTCAAAGGCAGTGTCTCATGATATGTTAACATCTTAAGTTTTTCTGACCAATAAAAATAAGCTTACCTTTGAAAATTAATTACCTTTAGCTCTGCTGTTATCTTCTCCAACCACTGGGATACATTTTCCAGGGGTGGATACAAAAGGGAAAAAATTCCACCGCGTACAAAGAGGCCAGAGAGTTTGGAGAAGTACGAAGTTTCAGTGAAATGTAGTCTTCCTTTAGAAACATCATAATTATAGTGATTTGAGCATGACACTGCCAGCCATTTATTTGTGCTTATGGTAATTATATCAAGGTGTCATTGTTTTGTTTTTGTTTTGTTTGTTTTTCAAATATGTACTAGCATTGTTCCCTGCTCTTTTCAATTTCTGCCATTCTTCATCTAACATTGTGGAATGCATGGCTTGCTTTGGCATTTTTCGTGGTGATAACCAGGAGAGTCCTTTCACTGTGACCCCAGCCTCATCACATCACACACTCCATTGCCACAGACTGATAAGACCCTCAGAAACGTGCACACACACACGGAAAGAAAGAGATACAAACACTCACCCACACTTGTCACTGAGCCAATTTAGACCAATCAGCCACGCAGCCTACAGCAGTACATAGATAAAGCTAGTTGTCTCTTTGATATGAGCCATACCGCTAAATAGGAACTAAATTAATTCTTAATCCCTTCTTTTACTCGTTCTGTCTGTTTCTAATGCTTTCATGTGTGTATATGTGTACAGTATGCACCTCAGTGCACAAGGCTTCACACATACAGTATGTGTGTGTGAGCATGGGTGAGTGTACCTACTGGCATGTGTTAATGAACATGTATAAGTGTGCATATGTCCCCTGTATGTGTGTGTGTGTGTGTGTGGGTGGAGTGAGTGAAATGTCATTAGCTAGTGGCATTGAACACCGCGAAGCAAGACGGCTATCTGCTAATTGGCAAAGGTTTGCTGGAGCTTCCCAGTGGGCTGACAAATAAAGCGCTCCCGTTTTTGCCTCTCTTCTCCTCTGCATGGGTGTTTTAATGAAAATGGAGGGGAAAAAAGGTTAGAGTCTGTGCCACACTGACTGCCTTGAAAACAAAGGAGGAAATAATCGGAAGGGAGATGCTATGAAAGAAAGTTGAGGTAAAAATTCATCGAGCTGCAATGCTGCTTCTGGCTTTGTCAGCTAGATGGATAATAAGACTGTGCTGAATTCATTTAGCAAAGATGACAAAGCCGGCATAACAATGTCTCGCTCCCTTTCTTTCTGTCTGTGTCTTCTTGTAGCTCAGCCTCTTTTAGCACACACTCTCTCTGTGAACCTTCCCTCTGACTCTCCATCTTGCTCAGTCCCCGTTTGTGTTACCTCTAGTTCTTGCACTGTCTCTGTTTCTGTCTCTGTTTCTGTCACTCTATCTCCCTCTCCCTGTTTCTATCAGTCTCTGTCTGTCTCTGTACCCTTACCTCTTTCTTTGTAAAGGTACTGTCAGATAGCAAGCAGTTGTAACCATGCCAACAAGGTACACAGTAGTGGTGAGAAGAGAGAGGGCAGCTAACTGCTCTTGTGAGTAAGAATTTCCATCTGACGTGATGATGAGATAACCATTCTAACTTAGCATCACAAGTCATTGAGAGACCATGGCAACCAATGAAACCACAGAAAATGCATGGGACTAAATGTGCTGGTGTCATAACTGGATGCACCAAAGGTTCTTTTCAGTATCTCACTGATTTTCCAACTTTTTTAGTTCTACTGAATGAAATCTTTTTTAGATTATAAACTGAACAATTAAAATAAACTTATTCAACTGATGAAACAAACATAACTACATACACACCCCTCAGATGGGTACACAGAGACCTAGACCACATTTATCAGCTAATCCTGATAATGTAGTTATCACAGGGCTGACACATTTACACACACACACACACACACAGACACACACACACACATTCTCCATTTAACCTAACTTCCACATCTGTAGCAAATGGGAAAAAACTGGAGCACACAGTCAATTTAAAAGCAAAAAAAAAAAAAAAAATTAAATAAAATGTTTGATTAGCTAGAGATCTGTTAACTGCATTTGCCATATTGACTGGGTCATACCACTCAACACTTCCTTCTACTTTAAAGCTGCCTTGATAACAATGAAATGACTGCACTACATGTGAGGGTGACAAGCCACAGAGAGTTGCCACCTATATTTGCAGTATGCTATATTTGGCCCATAAAGTCACTGTTTTCATGGCTTATATCAATGTTGTTTCCAGATGCTGTGTTTTCTGCAAAGAAGTGCTGAAAATATTTAGCATCGAGAGCCAAATCATTTTTCATGAACTTAAAAAAAACAGAACTAAAAAGTAAGTGAATATTAGACTTGGACTAGATGGCCAGAAACACATCTCCAAATGAATTCTAATCCCTCTCCATGAGTGCCGGATGTGTAAGCCACTGTTAATAAGCCACTGTTTGCTACCATTTTTAGCATATCAACTTTATGGTGTGATTATCTGTGCTGTGCTTGGAACACGATGCACTCAAATGTCTCAAATCACTGTATAATTGTTAATGCAGATTTAAGGTACAGCCTACTCTATTTAGCCACCTGCAACATATGATATAGTTTATTAGAAGGACTGGATGTTGCCAGGACTCACAACAGCAGGGTTGCACCCTGCTGCCACCAGTTTGGTAGGAAGATCAACAGTTCTGCACAGCAAACACAGTGGCTTGTTGTGTGAAAGAACCATAAGTCTATGTCTCTCTGCCACTACCTTGCTCTGTCACTCTGTTTCACTCTTCTCATCTCTCTTCTTCAGTGTCCTTTTCGGTGTCTCTCTCTATGCTTCTCTCCACCACTTCTCCTCAGACATATTAGCACA
Organism: Lates japonicus; assembly: GCA_033238685.1. Lineage (NCBI taxonomy): Eukaryota > Metazoa > Chordata > Actinopteri > Centropomidae > Lates > Lates japonicus. The sequence continues at coordinate 1,604,801 of BRZM01000079.1, read as the reverse complement.
CAATAATTAAAGCAGGGAGACAGACATGGCACAGGACAACAAGACAGACGAACTGACTGTTGCCCTATTTTGTTTTTTGTTTTTTAAAGGCCATAGATTGCCTGGGGAGGAAGCAGGGTTTTTTTTTTTTTCTCATTGAAATAAATAGTCATCATTGTTATCCATGATTGCTACACAACCTGCCTACTGGCTCCATAGAGACACTATTTCAGGGGACACTCCCACGGGTCGTATCAGATGGCAGGAACAAACAATCTCTACAGTCGTTCAGGTTGGAGGACTTCTTAGACAGTGTCAAAATACACCCAATGCACTCTCTTGTCTGCTCTGCAGTGATGCCGTGTAAATAGCTGGCCTTCAGTGAACCAGTGAGAGCGCCTCATAGATCCACACACAAACACCCACATGCATACACAAACACAGACACATACTCCATTCTACTCGGGTGTTCCACTTTCATACAGTGTTTCTGACTTTTAGTGTTAATGAAAATGAGTCAGAAATAGCTAACCTACTTTCAGTTCAACCCCTCTAATGACATGAAAAAACTTAATCACCAGGGCTTCTCCCATGCTTCAGGGTGACAGACGTGTCGTAGTTTTATGGGTAAAACACTGGGTTAAACAGTGTGTTGAAGTTGGGTGAGCAACATGTGGTGTAGTTTTTACAGTGATAGTGAAATTTAAATTTTGATAATTTATATTTGTAGGATCCATCACACATTGAGGCACTACTTATGACAAACAAATTCAAAAGGCAATTCAAACACCATGACGGACAAGTTGTGTTTTCTTCTGACTGAACAAATGGTTGATCAAAAACACAATATATTCTTAGTTTAACCACCCAGACATACATTTTTAATTTACTAATGGTATGTTTCCTTCATTTGTATGTTTCTATCTGGCATTGTTTATTGTATTTGATTGAATCAGAAATTGTTTTAATTTGGGAAAGTAACTTGCATAACCACTTTATCTGCACTGCGTGTGTATTCATTATGATGTTTTAATTGAACAAATGAACACATTCTCTCACTGTCCTGGTGCCATCAGTGGTAATGAGCTTGCAGGACTGTGCTGCTTTATGAAACAGTTGATGGCTCTGTCATTTGTGAGACAATGCTCCTCCTATTGTGTTAAATTGTACTGCAGACTCTCAAATGCTCCTCACTCATGTTTAAGAGTTCATTTATGCTGAAGAGTATTTTCATCGGAATGTCTGTCTAGAGAGTACACACTGGCTCCAAGTATTGTGTCTTGTTCCATCACGTAAGAACTTTTATCTCAAGTGGAAGCTCTGGATGGTATGCTATTCAACACTTCAGAAGCAGCTCCTTTGTGGAGTGGTAAAGTAATGCTTGAGTTGGGAACAACAGCCCTGTGTGTCTGGGTAATGATACAAACACAGATACAGACACAAACAATTCAGTTTCCTCCTGAATAGTCTTTTTTAATTTAATACTTGTAGAAATAGAAATGTGGTAGTGTGTTTGTTCAACAACTGCCACTGGGCATTGTAACTCCAGTATCTGCAATGCGTCCCTATTTTCAGAGTAGAGGTTGCCAGGTTTGAGTTCTGCTAAGTCCTGTGAGAAAATGCATGTACATATTCAAATCAACAGGAGCTGTGTAATTGCAAACTTCAGAACTTTGAACTCTAAACATCAAACAATAATTCAATCCTCTGTGTATCAGCAGATGTATGTACCCCTGTTCAGACAGACTTAGTTCACTACAGAAGTTTCAACAGGCGACACGCTACTGTGAGTGTATCTTCAGACGGCACTACATCATGACTTTGAGACTGAGTCTTTCAACCCTCAGCACCTACAACTAGGTCAGGCAGCTGATATTCTGTGTTTTTAGAGGGACAGAAAAGGAGGCTCTGATCAAACAGGATGGGGAGCTGAAGGCTCAACTCCGAAGGGCAGAGGAACACAGTTCTTCTTAGCAGTAACACATCACTGAGCTCTCCACCAACCTGGGTTTAAAGTAACATTATATAACTATTTTACCTCAAAATGACAAATTTATAATCATTATGCTAGCACAGTGACTTATAATAGAAAGAATGGTGCCTCTGTTGTCCCGAATGTTATGATCTCCCCCTAACTCAACTTTAAATGCAAGAATCAGGCCCAGCAAGTTCAAGAGTCATGCTAAACTGTCAATCAGTTAAAAAGACTTGGGAATCTTAAAAGTCGGTGTTCATCTCCAATATCAAGCGAGGAAACTATAAGACAAAACTAAAATATAGAAAATTCTAAACAGAGTTTGGTGTGTTTGTTAGAGTGACAGCAACTCTGCTACAGAAGCCAGAGATTATGAGTAATATGCACTGGCCAGCTGTGTTCAATGAATTCAACTATGCAGTTGGAGCTCCAGTCAAGCAAGTGATAGGCTTTTTTTTCTGCGTATGAAAATTACTTAACCGCTCTGACTCGGAGCCCAACAGGATGAATTACCACTTGTGGCTCCAGAGGCCACTGTTGCTCAGCAAAATTACATTTTGTTGCTGTAAAGGTAAATGAAAACAAGTCTCTCTAGAGCCAGTTGAAGTATTTGACCAACAAGCTGTGCAAAGAGAAGATCTGGGGACAGTTGCAAAGCAATCTGTTCCCCAAGTGTTTTGAAGAGCAAAACTTGAGGATCAAACTTGCCAAAAAACTGGAGGAAAAAAAGGAACAACAACAACAAATACAGGGAAACCATGAGTGAGCTTGAAACGCTTACGGTTTCATATAATGAGATCCATCAGAAACTGGGCTCAAGAAAGAAAAAAGTTGTTGGTAACAACATTGACATAGTAGCTGTAAAAAACATAAGAACCAAATGAATGTGTTTAATGTCCTGAGATTATAAATAATGATAATTTATAGCTTGTGATGGTTAGAGTATAAAAGAGTAATTCAATTCCATTTTCAGGTAAAATACTTTAAGAAGCATTCAAAGAGACCATTTTTAAAGGAAAAGATAAAAAGGTAAGGTAAAGGTAAAAAAAAAAAAAAAAGAATAAATAAATGACAGAACTTCACCTAGCATGTATGCCGAACAGACTGTAAAGCCCCTTGATGAATACATATAATAGATTACACTAACCTAATTACAAAAAGGGTGTTTTAACCAAGTGGTAATGACTAAGAGTCTACTACCAACACTGCCTGTGAACACAATTCAGACTTAATTTCTAGAAGACAGATTTAAATTCCGTCACCTCCCTCTGATCTACCTACTACTGATCTTAGAAGATACAGGAATAATGATTTGGTGAGCTGCAATATTTCACCAGGTCTAAATCTGAGATGATTCACATGACAAAAGAAGAGAAGAAACTCAGTCCTTGAATTCATTTGGGAAATCATGGGACTAAACAGGAGTTTTCTTTAAAAGCTGCGCCACTGGCAATATCATCGTGCTCTTGAGCCAGGCACATTCACTGTAAGCCCCTTTCACTCAAACCCAGATTCCTCTATGAGGGCATTAAAATGCATCAACACGTCTTAGCCTTAGTAATCAGCCAATTTGGGGAGTAAATGAGCACAGCGAAAAGCAAGTGAAACATTGTTTCAGCACAGCATGACCAGACAAATATAATCAGCCTCATATTAAAATGTACCATGCATGCACAAAGACACATGCGTGCATACACGCACTGGTTAACATGTTCACATACTGTAATTGGGAGCCTCTAATACCTTGTCTACAGCCTTGAAGTGTCCATCATCCTTAATAAGTCAAAAAGAATTAAGGTGTGTGTAGGTATATATATGAGGGTATCTGGGTATACTGTATCAGACACATATAAATGTGCATGTGTGTGTATCCTGAAGGTTAACACTATAAAAAAAATTATAGTATTTGTGCTGTATATTCCTATAGCAGCTCGACCAGCCTCATTTAGACAAACTTGCTCTCCAAACAGAGGATGAATAATTCTCTTTGAGCCTCCTCCTGCCTTCTGCCTTCTCCTTTCTGAACCCCACCACCCCCACCTCCATTTCCCACCCACCCCAACTCCTGCCTCCTTCTCTGGAGTTTTTTTTTTTTTTTTTTTTGGATAAGACAATTTTTGTTGGAGAGAAGCAGCAGCCTTGAGATGCTCTTCCTCCAGGCTGAGATGGATTTATGATGTGCTGTCAACTTGTGGAGGGAGAGGGAGAGAGAATGAGAAAGCATAGTAAACATGTTTTCCTCCTTCCTACCATAATTTGAGGGGAGGAGGGTGGAAAAAAGGAACACAGCTGGGTGCGTTTTCATAATCCTTCTCATTGAAAACCGAAACTAGAAAACATACTCATGCAAAGATGTGAGGTGAGTGCAGCATGGCCAAAGACATGCACTGCACTGATTTTGGAAAGTTACAAATAGAACTCAAGGGGCAGACTGCAGTATATCATGACATGTTAGAGTGTTCCTTGACCTTTTTTTGCTTGGGACTCCATAAAACAAAGAGACCGCAAGAGGTAAAATTATCCAATAAGTGAGCCCAGTAAGTTCCTGATTTACCTTTTGACTAGAGGTTAGGAACAACTTTTTTGGACTGTGGTGTAAATCATCAAGTTAATTTTATGCATGTAGCATGTATCGGTGCAGTGTAAGTCTGCAACTCTTTGTAACAGCTGATTGTTTTGACATGGCAGGCTCAACAGAATTCAAAGACATTTGTGTTACAATGAGACTTCCTTAATATATATTTACAACACATTATGTGCTTATTAATTTCACTGCATGCAGTATTCCGTGAATCGCACCTTTACTATAATCACATTAGATTTATAATCTCCCCTGTAGAAGTTAAACATTTAAATGTATTATACATTATCAAGGCCTGAAGTGGAAATCTGTCCCAGACACTAGACAACAGTGACATGTTGGTAATGGTAGTTATCTGTTGTTAGTTATTGTAGTTGCTAAATTAGTATGTTTGCCAGATAACGCTATGAGTGTCATTTTTCTTTTTTTCTGCAATCCCCTCTCATGTAATACATTATGGAGTGCAGACTAAGCCCAAAGTGTTGATCTCATTCTCTCATATACCCTGCCACTTTGAAGCTTGTAATATACAGTATACTGTTAGTGACAGCAGTTGTCATTTTAACAAAGTCATGCTCAGAGAATGTACAGTATGCTGTGCAGGAAACAATAGTGATGTATCTCAAATCAGGAATACAAATAATAATGATAATAATTGACAACAGACTTGTGTAAATCGGCTACAATGGTCCACTATGACCAATGTACTCAGTGTCCTCCACTGTTAATGGTGACTCTGATACTCCACTATGATATTGTCTGCTTCAAACCATCATGCCTCCTGTCTTTCCTAATTTAGACCCAGCAGACTTACTAAATGTTCACCGCCTATGTGGTATGAACAAACACAATCATCACAGTTTTGCAGTTTTGTTGTTTTAAGTGTCGCCGTCACTGTCTGGTGATTTTGAATTTTTCACACACAGTTTACTGTTGGATTTTAATCTGTAAATAGATGTTGTATGTTGGTGTATGTACTCAACATGCTATATTTGTGTTGCTGTATGTATATCTTTCTGTATATTTGTTCTTGGCACTGCATTACCTAGGTGCCGTTGAAAACTGAATTCACATTTCTGTTTCTATGCTGAAACTTGGCCAATGAAACTGATCCTCATTCTGATATTCAGACTAACAGTACATATTCAATCTCCAGTCTGATACAGAGAGGTGCTGACCTTGAGCCTGTAAAACTGAAGAAGGGTTAGAGATTATTCTTTAGGCAAGGTATTTACTTCAGTTAATATCACATCTTTTCACAGATCATCACCACATAGCTTTTAGTGACATAATTTGACTTAACTGAGTTTAGAGGAGTTATTATTTCTGACAAGGTCATCCTCTTAATTAAACTCTCTAACTCTACCTCTTAAAAAAGGTTGATCTGATCTGAAAGTCTGTTTTCTGTGTGAAATTACAAAGAATGGGGTGAAGTAATTTTATTTTGTTCAAAAGTAGTATCCCCTGTCCTGCGCTTCTGAAACCAGCAGCCTGAAGTATGTCACTCTACAGGTACTCAAGGAAAATCTTAAGGCAAGCTGAGTGCAATTAGAACCGAATGGAACTGTCTCACTGCAATGCAGAATTTTTTTCCCCTCACTTATCATGATAAAAGCTAAATGCTTGACTAATTCACTACTAAAGAAACACTTTTCCAAGACCTCTCTTTCTCCTTCCTTCTCTGCTGCAGACAAGATAAACTCACAAGTCCCCCCAGCTCGGCAGGAAAAAAAAAAAAAAAAAGGAGAAAAAACACCACTCCAGTATCCCATGATTTGCCCAGAATACTGGTTCCCATAGCAACGGGGGTGATGATAAATTAGCCCATTGGCACTAAGGATTCTGCTCACACACCCATCTTGCCTGGCTCACACTTTGTTTTCTGCCTCTCCATCTCCATTTTCCCCCTCTCTCCATTTAGTGGCATTACTCACATAGTTGTTTATCTAAAAACAATACTGGTTTCAAAGTAGGGGTGAATAAACAGTGAGAAAGACATACATTATTTTGTACTTTCAGTTTATACCACATATCACCACATTCACAAAGACCTGAACAGCTAGGGCATATGGTTACAAATCAAATAGTGAGGATATAGTGAGGACATATGGGTCACTGTAGTAACCACTGAGTGTCTCTGTCTGGCCAACAACCTCCAGTTTGGCTCATTAGTTCTATTTTTACAAAAGCAGAGTTTTGGAGTGCAGAGGCATCAACGGGAACAGCTTCCCAAACTTGTAAACCCTCCAGCTAATTTAATTAAAGCTTTTGTGTCCACAAGGCTTTCCCAGTATTAGTCAACCCAAAGAACAATTAGGCTATTGTGGCAACTGTGGCTTTGGCTGTCCTACAGAATCTCACACACACTCGTGCACACAAACACTCTCACATATCAATGCCATGACCCCATCCAGCTCCCACTCACCCAAAGTTCAAGACCTTACTTTGAAATTAATTAAGTAAAAACTGTTGGCTTTCATACACTTCATTCACTTGCTGGGTTACATCATACTGAGGGCTGAAAATTGTCACAGAAAGAGCAGAGAGATGGAAACAGCAGTAAAATCAAATGGTTGCTGTATATAAGAAAATGAATAAAACTAAACCTGTGGAAGCATATTTTCCCCTTATTGTTTAAATATTATATATAAGGGATAAGGTATAAAGATTTTCTCTAAGCTAAACAGCTAAACAGTGAGAAATATTATTTTCTGCTAAAAAAGCATTTGAAAGTAACACATATTACATGTTGTTGGAAGGGGACACTGAACACTGTCTTTTCAGTGGAAAGTTCAGAGGAGAGTGTTTTTCATAGTTTGAGATATATTAGCACAACATATCATCAGTGCTCTTATTTTCAAAAGCAAACTGTATGCCACCTCCTTATTGTCAACGCTTACGATCCTTAGTAGTATCCATGTTGTCCTTCCCAAATGTTTGTAATTGGCCATCTTTGTGCAGTAGCATTATTTAACTTAAACTAACTTTATAATATTTGTTTTCACATCGTCTATCATTTCACTCAGTAAATCAGTTGCACTTTTCACACTTCTGCTCCTGAATAATCTTCACTTTGCCTCCATCATCCTCATCTCATCAATTGGATGTATTCATTATTTGAAGCAGTTTTTGCAGAGGGTTTGGCAGGGAGCCAGCACTGAGCTAAAAACAAAACCTTGGACAGATTCCTTATATTTGGATATGGATTCAAGCAATCAAAGAGCTAGAAAAGATTTCCCTTTCTTTTCTGTCCAAGTATATTGAATACCCTGAAGAAACATCAGTTGTAAAACAAGCTGAAACAAATGTAATGTTTTTAATTAATTTATTTATTTGTTTGTTTCTGTTATTTGCAGAGCTGCATGGCTTTTTCTATCATTTCTCAGAAAGCAGATTATAGATTTAATATGATTTTAACATGATCTAGCAGCCTTTATCTATAAATATTTCATGTTTGTTTGAAGTGAGATACAAATTTATTGACAAGACAGGCCCAGGACCCTACAGGAGTCCGTCCATTTCTCATTCCCGTAAACATATTCTATATAATTAGGAATTATACATTCTATGTAACTCAAACACCTCTGCATGTGTCTTTGTATTTGTTTGTGTTTTGGGCTCCCCCTATTGGTTGATTACACAAACAATGAGGTTGCTTCTTGTGCTAAGAAGTAGAAAAGCTGTGTTATCCAGGAACCTAAACCAGTGAAAATCCAAAACAGAGACCTCACACATATATATCAAAATTTATATATATAAATATATAATATATATAAATTTTGATCCAGCTGACACAGGTCAATTAGTAAATATTTGAGTTCAAAAATAGCCAAACAAATAAACAGAAAAAAGGAGGAAAAGTCCAGTGTATCCAGCCAACAGTGCACAGGATGAGCTGATACTTCACAGACTACTTCTGGCTGTAGCCACTCTCCTGGCATCAGCTACCGACAGTGTGTTACACTTCACGATCACCTTGAGGTCATTGTTTGACTGCTGTGTTCAGGATGCTTATAGTGTGTCAGAGCATCACCTCAATTAGCATATAAAGTATGAGGGAGATCTCTCTGTGTTTTCTCACTCATCTGTCTCTCTCCTAATGTTTCTCCTGCTGTTTCACTCTAGGTCCTTGCCTCCTTCTTTTATAGGGCTTGAGGTTCTGCTATTTTTTCTATACTGGCAGGTGTGTGTGTGTGTGTGTGTGTGTGTGTGTGCGTGTAATGTGCGTGTGTGAGAGTGAGAGTGAGAGAATGAGAGCTGCAGGTAGATGAGTCAACAGAGCAGAGTTAAAATGGAACAAAACAGATGAGGATGTCTGCATACAAACACACCCAGCCAGCATCAGTTTACAAGTTACCACAAACTAATATAATCCAGTTCCAGGATTCAATGCATGTACTGTACAGAGGGGTGAAGGGATGACATATTTTTGTAGGCCATCCATAAAGTTACCCTGGTTCCCTCAACAAAAAGCCAATGGGATTTTTCTATTGGTTTTTGGATTATTGCAGAAAATAATCTCTGTGACCAACAAATGAGGCCTAAATCCAATCTCCAGAAGTAAAAAGCTAATGTATAAACCAACTACACCACGGTCACATGATGTCAACATCACCACCGTTAAGCTTCCAATTTGTAATATAATTTAGCTGTTTACCTCCTCTGCAAAAGCCTTTCTTTTTACAAAGTTAGTAATAGTTTGAAAGAGCGTGAATATAAACACGATACTGCAATGGTGGACTGTGGTTAGGTTGGTTCGTGTGCAGTGTTACGACATCCTCAACCTCTGTAGTCTCATTTAGCCACTTGTTAGCAAACTTCTTTTTAAGACAAGTAACAGCTTAAAAAGTCACAAGTGGGGAAATTTTAGAATAAAACATGAATGTGTCTTCAGCTTGTGTTAAAACCACAGACCTCATTTCAGAAATTTGACCAAAAACCCATTCAAAAAACCCATTGACATTGATGAGGGAATTCTGCACCACTCTGTTTTCAAATTATACTATAAACAGTCCAAAACTAAAGCATACCAACCTACATCATTAAAATTACCAGATTTACAGATTTTCAATGTCTCCCTGGCCCAAGCAGTCATCCCCTCTTGCATGAAATCTGCCATAATAATCCCAGTACCAAAAAAGTCACCCACAACCAGCCTTAATGACTACCGCCCTGTTGCCCTCACACCTGTAATTATGAAGTGCTTTGAGAGACTGGTTCTCCAGCACGTCAAAGACTGTCTCCCATCCACACTCGACCCCCACCAGTTCACATACCGGGCAAACAGATCCACAGAGGACGCCATCACCATTGCTCTGCATGCTGTGCTAAGCCATCTGAAGCAACAGCAGAGCTATGCCAGGATGCTCTTTGTGGATTACAGCTCAGCATTCAACACGATCATCCCGGATATCCTGACCACCAAACTGGTCACCTTGGGCCTCTCCCCTCTCACATGTACCTGGATCAAGGACTTTCTGACCAAAGGACCCCAGACTGTGAGACTTGGCCCCCACCTTTCCTCCACCCACACACTGAGCACCGGTTCACCACAGGGCTGCGTGCTGAGCGCCCTCATGTACTGTCTCTACACCTACGATTGTAGTCCGGCCCACAGGAACAACATCATGGTGAAATACGCTGACGACACCACAGTGGTAGGACTGATCTCAAAGGGAGACGAGACAGCCTACAGAGAGGAGGTCCAGAAGCTAACGACCTGCTGTACAGACAGCAACCTGGCAATAGAAGGAGGAATAGAACTGACCTGCCCCCCCTCTACATCAACGGCGAGCGTGTGGAGAGGGTCCACACATTCAGGTTCCTGGGAGTCCAGATCTCCGATGACCTCTCCTGGACGCACAACGTCTCAGCGGTCATAAAGAAGGCAGAGCACCATCTACACTTCCTGAGAGTCCTCAGAAAGAACAACCTAGACAGGAAGCTGCTGCTGGCCTTCTACCGCTCATCCATCGAGAGCCTGCTGACGTACTATGTTTCCACCTGGTACGGAAGTTGCACTGAGGCAGACAGAGCAAGGCTTCAGAGGACAGTCAAAGCAGCACAGAGGATCGTTGGCTGCCCTCTCCCCTCCCTGACGGACATCTACACCACCCGGTGCCTCAGCAGAGCTCAGAACATCATCAAAGACAGCTCACATCCTGGTTCCCAGCTGTTTGACCTGTTGCCCTCTGGCAGGTGCTACAGGTGCATCAAAGCCAGGACAAACAGACTGAAAAACAGTTTCTTCCCAAGAGCCATCACCACCTTGAACTCTCATACACAACGACCCCCACCATCAACATAGCATAGACTGTGCAATATGGCTCACTCTGTGCACTTTAATATTTAACTATTTAACTGTACAGCCGTCCTGTGCAATACAACACACCTGTGCAATACGTTCACATTCACACTTATACCTCATTGTATATAGAGTTGCACTGTTTTTTTTATCTTCTTTATATATTTGTTTCTGCATATTTTGTATGTTTGCACTGGAAGGGAGAAGCTCTCCAATCTCGTTGTACTTTTAGTATAATGACAATAAAGGGCATTCTACATACAGTCTATGGGACTTTCATTTTGGCACCCATGTTACCAGCTTAGAGCAGCCACACCGCAAAGTGATGCATGTGTAATGCCTAGGTCAAGCCTTGCAGCTACAGCGGTCATCTTGAGTTCTGGGTGTCGCCTCTGTTTTTCCCTTGTGGTGCGCACAGTTCCCAGCAAAAATAGACCTAGAAAAGAACTGTTGATAATAATATTGACATCATAGCAGCAACATTACATAACACCTTTCGAAAGGCAGTGGTTTTCAAGTGCGCCGTGTGTGTGTGTCTCGAGATATGTAGATTGCGCGCGCCTTGCCCCTCCTTCCAATACAACTTTTACCAATGCAGGTATTTCAATGTCAGTGTTTCATTTTTCAGTTCAGGACTTCAATACTAAATTTTAATTTCAATGTCAGATTTTTACTGAAACTGTTCTAGCTCTGCAGTAGCAGGAGGTTGGGGTGGACGGAGAATCAACAAAACACAGCAGACCGCTGTTCAGTTCCCATTTTAGCTGTCGTTGCTTTAATCCATTGTTTAGCTTAGAGGACTTATTTTGAGAGCGATCATCTATACAGAATATTTCAGTGGTTTATTTGGAAATGTAAAAAAAAAAAGACCCTCCTCAGTCACTGTAGTATATGCAGAGAAAGAATGGGGCAAGTAATAGGGAAATGTGGTAAAAAGACTTGTCTATGTATCTCTATTACACAGTTCTTATCATAATCCATTTTCTTTCAGATTTTTTTCTTTTTTTTCCAGTTTTGCTTTCCTCAATAACAAGAGCAAAAACACTGGTTATTGTGCAACTGTGCAACTAAAAATAAATTACAGAAGATAAAAAAAAAGTCCTATAAGTGCTCAGAATAATAATAAAAATTCTGCAGTTCCATCCAATGATTAAGACCATGTAACACTGTCAAATGATTTAGAACGTGTGAGTAAACATGTTTTCAGGAGGTAAAGAATGGGTTTTGGGCTGAGTGCCACAGACAGGATATGAAAAGCTTTGGTGCCTTGCTTGCTAGTGCCTAGGAGAGTGCAGTGCGTTTTTGTCTTTCACCTACACTCAACAGAATTTGCATATGATTCACCCATTCAAATCAATGAGCTGCCACTCATAAGCCTGATACTTAAGGCCATTACCCTCCCTCCTCCCCTGTTATGCTTTTTTTTTTTTTTTTTTTTTTTTTTTAACAACAGAATGGAAATTGCAGAATAAAATGAAGTGGGTTCATATTTGGGGCATAATTTGTGAATGATGTTGCTTTTCTCTTGTTTTATTGAAAACAATAGCAGGTGCGAATTGAGCCGACGCCTGCCAAGGTTATCAATTTCATAATAGTTATTAGTCCCCAAACTGCTCTGCTTTGCCGTTCAATCAACTGAGAGTCCATTACACTGATGTCTGGGCTGTCAACACACACAAATGCACACATACACAACACTAGTTTCCGCTTCCAGCAACTGGTGTCTGCTACCACATTAAGTGGCGCACCATAAAGCCCAAATCTGTCCATCCATTCTTTGCTCCTTCTGCATGGCAACAACAATAACGACAGCCATTTTAAATGCACAATTACATAGAAGTGCTCTTGGGCAGACGAGCTGATGGCACGTTACTGCACACACTCGGCTCCACTGACTCAAGCGTTTGTATGTACAATTTGTCAGAGCAATCTGAGAGTCTCTTGACTACGATTGTCTGTCTGTGTGTGTTCTGTGTGTGCATGTGTGTGTGTTATGTAAGTCAGAGTGAAGTTAGCTGGTCTCTTTTGTGATGAGAATAGTGTGGGTATTAATTTATGGGTTTTATGTCTTGTGGTGACAAAAACAAGTTCTTCAAAATTATTCATTCTCTGTTTTAAGGTGGATTATTTATATCAAAATAACCATCAAATATGGCATGCTGCTTATAACAGTAATTTGCAGTATTCTGCCATCTCTATTTTATGAACAATTTCACATTAAGAAAACCTGAAAAAAATCATGGTTTTCTTTCAAATACAGTTTTTTAAGGTTTTCTATTAAATATTTAGTTGAACTATTCCAGTTTCAGGTCAAAGTCAAACTGAAATTGAAAACATATTTTTCAAGGAAATCTGTTCATGTATCATCTGTGTTTGTCTTGACTTGTGAACTTAATTTGTCGCAATTTTAATCACCAAAAAGAAGAAACTGAAACTTTTTTCTGCAGTGATAATGCCCCTATTTTAGGGAATGTTCTTTATTTACAATTGGCAATGTTAGTGTTGTGATTTGATTTTGTGTAAAATCTGTGTAGGTGGCAACAAAAATATTTTGTGTACCACTGGTATTCCAAATTCCACACCAGCAGCTATCTAGCTGGGGGGCAGTGTTATTAGCCATTGCTAAAGCTTTTCCAATTTTCCATTTGATTTTAACAGCCTCTTCATTTGCCATCACCACAACTGCAGCCATAAAAAATATACAGCTAATGCTACCTGAACCCTCTGCTTTCAGCAGGTGTTGAAATAATTTGAACAAAAAGCAGCAGCAAGTGGAAATCAGTGGTAATGTTGGCAAACAAATTTCCACTTTGTGATTAAAGCTAGTTACACAAGCCCACTAGCTACCACTCTCCATTGAAAAAATGCAAAATGCTGCATTTTAAGAACTGCCATCCATCTACTGTATCTATCCCTCCATCCATCCGTGTATATACCATGGCAGTCATCCAGAATGCCCAGTAGGAGCTCAGTGATGCAGAAAACTGAATTGTTGTCGACCAGTTATTCTCAAACATGAGAGTTCAGGGGTAAAAGTCACCCTGAGGGCTGATGAGGAGCCATGCATGTCAGTGTTCCTAAGAAGAGATGCTCTTACTACAAACATGCAGAGCTCAACTTGCTAACCTCCCATTACGTTATTCTTTACCCTCACACACACACACGAACACACACACATATATTCCTCTTCCTCAGTCACCACAACATTGGACACTGAAATTTAATAGGTTAATTCATTTTAAAAAGGAAGTGATCCTCTCCACATAAGCATTACACTGTAGATTACTAGCTTTGGTGTGAAAAGGTCTTAATCCTATAAAACTGTATTACAGTGTTCATTTACAGTGTACCATACCTCTCACCCAATGTCAGCTGGATTGGCTCCAGCCCCTGTTCGATCCTCAAGGGATAGGCAGTATAGCTAATAGATGGATGGATACCCAGTGTTTTTTTTTTTTTTATTTTTTTTAATCACTTTCCTTAACACTGCAACACTGGACCAGGTGGAGGTATATGCTCTAATGAGTGCCATTAAGAATGTATTATTATTATTATTATTATTATTATTATTATTTTAGAATAGTTCAATTTGTAATTGCTGCATATTTATAAATAATTATTTTGTGTTTTATGGAACACCTCAAGTCATCGTAAAATGATTATTTCCTCTTTCAAAGAATAACTGTACTCAGCAAATTCAAATCATGATTTATCTTTTGTGCAATTTTGACATTTTGTGGGTGGCACCAAAGAGTAATTCATCACTCATTTACAAAAATTTTCAGTCTTAACCTTCAGAGCAGCATAAAAATGCTTGGTAAATGTTATGAGTTTTCATTCACAAGACTTTTGGCCTCGTGATGATGGAATCTTAGTAGAACATGAATGCATATCAAATGTGATGGGAATTTCTGGCTTACACAGTTTGTTACTACTTGCTATCATATTATATACATTTACATCACAACTATTTAATGCAGCCCTGAAAAGTGAAATCTCTTGTGTCTATGTTCTATCTGTTTAAACAGATGGGCAAACTAAAGTTGGGTGTTGGTCTACCCTCTAACACATCTCTGAAGAAATGCCTTGAAAACTCCTTTGACAAAGAATCTTGTTAATTTGCTTCAGCATTGTAGATGACGTTGATTTTGTCTTTTCCTGGCACCTGAAGCTTAAGCTTTTCTTGGCAGGTGTCGCACCGGCGGGAGGCATTTAGTTCTTGATCAGTGCACTCCTGCTGTGCCTACTGCAAAGCATGGGGTTGTGGGCGATGCTGGATGAGGTGTTTATACACTCTTCACTCTTCCTGGACGGGTTGGCCCCAGGGCCATGCTGGGGTGACCCACCTTACCACCACCAGATACAGAAAAAAGCCTGGAGGATACAGGGAGCTTGAGCTGGAGTGTTAACTCAAGCTCCATCAGCTGCAATAACGACTAATAAAATTGTGTTGGTTTAATAAAATCATTTATAATCATTATTTCCACTATTTTCATTATTAACAACAGTATGGAGATTGCATTTTGGGAAAATAATAATAATGATTAATTATAAAACAATACAGAGAGTATTTTGAAGAATGGGTATGAAGCGAGAAAAGCAATAAAACTCAAGCACATACAGCATCAGCATTTGCATAAAACAGCAATTAGCTCATGATTAAAATGGATGCTAGGACTAACATTGCATCAGTCACTTCTCTATTCAGTCACTGCTTCAGTGTTTTCAGCTATGAAAAACACCTGATATTATTCCTGAATGTGAATGAGCTTTTTGATTAAATCTCTGATTTGCAATGTACGACTGCCTGTCACCTCGCTACCTGAGGAAGAGTTCATCTTGTTACCAGAAACAAGACAAGACACCAAGAGGACAAACAACCGCCATGGCCCATCAAGCTTCGACTATATCACATCAATTCTGGATACAAAAATCCTAAAGCATGCAAAATAGATTTTGCAAGGGGTCACCACAAACAGGGCATGAAGTAATAATGAGAAGCACACGCTCAGACAAGTGCTGAT
Source organism: Lates japonicus (assembly GCA_033238685.1). NCBI lineage: Eukaryota > Metazoa > Chordata > Actinopteri > Centropomidae > Lates > Lates japonicus. The sequence goes on along the minus strand of BRZM01000079.1, from coordinate 1,588,938 downwards.
GGGGCGAACAAAAGACAGACAAGGAGAGAAGAAGAGAGACTGAAAGAGTAGACTTCGGCAAGTAGGAGGCTTTGAAGGTCACTGACAGTTCTGATGATTTACTAAAGCTGCCATAATATTTTCTGCTAGTTTATATCTTTAAATCTGAACCTTTTCACTGCGCTTTAGAAATCAGATGGTGTAACACAATGGTCATTAGTTGCATTACTTGTTACATTACTTTCCGTTAATTACTACCCTCACTTGACTGTTACTGGTTCGCTCTCGAGTTCCCGCAGTGTCTGGCAGCTAATTACATAAAAAAATATGAATAAGAAGAAGAACTACCTGTCGAGCACCAAACAGCAGATAAACAAAGTTAGCAACTAGCTGGTGAACAGGTGAACATAGGAACATTGAGAAACAGCTATCTTAACCCCAGTGGCTGGACACATTGCTCCAAAAGTCCCATCGTCACAGCACAACAATAGGCTTCACACTCTCTCCAACTCTGAACAAAAGCAAGTGTTTCTTGACTGTAGATCAGTGTCTAATGTTAGCAAGCCAGCTAAGAAAACAACATGTAAATAACAGGGATATAACGGTCATCAATTTCACAATATCGTGAGAGTAAAAGTGTCTTGACACTGCCGCAGACCTGGACGGTAATAAACAAGAGGTCTTCTGGGTAAAACTGTAGTTTTTTTACAGCCGTGGTGGAGTACAGCAAAGGGAAATGAGAACTACAGAGACTATCACCCCATAAAGGCGAGGGAGAACAGAGCAGGAGAGAGACGAAGCCTTTGAGATTGTGGATGCTCCAGTGTCTTTTAGATCTGATGTGTGGAAGCATTTTGGTTTCCCCGTGTCACGAAATGAGATTGGGGAAAAGATGACAGATAAAAAACAATATGCAGGCGCTGCCAGACTGCAGTTACCTACACGTAGGGGAATACAATTGTTTTAAAAATGCACTTAAAAATTAATTCCTTGACCATTGTTCAATAAACAGATTTTTTTCAAAGTCTTCCTTTGCTTTTTCTTTTTTAAATTTTTTTAAATATCACAATAAATATTGTATTGTAGACTTGTTATCAAGGTATTATCATATCAATACTGTATATTTGTAGTAAATAACTTTGGTAGCTTTTTTTCCCAAATGCTAGCCATCCTCCCCACCTCTAGCCAAGCTAACAGCAGTCTCTTAACTGAATGCACAGACACAAAATGCAGATAAACCAACACAATCCCTTAGAAATTGTATAATACATTTTGGAGGAAATGTAACTGCCGCATGAATTAGATTCACTGCCAGTGTTCTTACCAGTTCCCGAAGTGCTACATTTGTGTACTCTACATGTGATAGGGAGATGGTTGGAAAACAACACGTTATTATGACATATTACTAACCCATGCATTACCGACAGCAATGGTGTTACATTCACATAACCAGCTGATAGTCATACAACTAATGCCTCTCAATTGTGTGCCATTTAAGTTTGGATAAAATTACTGAAGACCAAATGTTTTACCTGATAAATGCAATCAGCACAATTGTCACTATTGATTCAACAGATTCTCTACCACAGGTATTTTTACACTCACTGGTTGGGGTGAAAAAGCCTACTGAAACAGCACTTACACACCCTCATAGAGCAGTGAAACTCTCCACTGACACTGTGACAAATGAAATTGTTTTAGGTGGGTTAGCAGCTCCTTAAGCCAGGGTGAGGCAGCTTTTACTGCAGCATTTACAGACTGGTACCATCCAAGCTGCTGAGCAAAAACACATCCTTGCCTCCTTCTTATTGGCAGGAGACAGGATCAAATCAAAATTTTAATAAAAGGGCAATATCAAGCAGATAAAAGCAATACTTCTCACAGTGAGAAAAAAAAACAGAGGCAGAGACAGATAAAAAGAAGGGTGAGCACAATCTATCTAATAAGTAGCCAGAGGAGCAAACAGTATGAGAGGCTGTAAGCCAGACTAATGTGACTTCTTACACTGTACTGGTCGTAATGACATTGCTATCAAGTGGGGAACCACAGACAATATCCATAACACACCTCAGACTGACCAGTCACCTGCAAACACACCTATGTGTGTGTGTCTGTGTGCACGTGTGTGTGAGCAATTTGCAGATATATGCAGCACAGGCCTGCAATTGCTTTGTGCAGTTTAACAATGCATAAGTCATACCATGGGAGTGTGTGTGTGGTTAAGTGCATCCAGATGCTTAACTACTTAACTAAATTAATCTTTTGTTACCCGTTACCTTTCCACATCTTCCTTTTCCTCTTTCTTTGAGTCTCTCTCTCTGCTGTTTGCTCACAAGACCTCTGCCCTTTTTTTCTCTGCCCTTCTGAGCCCGTAGGAGACATTAATAATTCAACCCTGAGTCATTATTTCAAATATTAGAAAAGGAAATTGACTTTCTGACAGCATCAAAAAAAAAAAAAAAAAAAAAAAACTTTCACTGGCAAAGAGAAAAGCCAATCACCTTGTCAAATCTGCACTTCACATCATCTCTTTGCTTTTAATAATTTTCTTAATTCCACTGCAGCTATTACACATCATGAGAGGTATGTCACCTTGACATGCTCTGCTCTTGCACATCAGCTATATTCTTATTTGCTGTTATTGTTTGCTGCTGTAATGGCCCTGTTTCCCCATAGGGATCATTAAAGTTTAAACTAATGGAATCTAACCTATTCTAATCATGCTACAACCTTGTCTTATGATAAAGGTATCTTGGCTTAATTTTATAGTCATTGTCATAGCATGGTGAGTGTAATGCAATCCTCCTCCTCAGTATGTACTCATAAAGTTCTTCTGACGTGGTTTAAATGCATTAAAATAAGTATTCTCTGCCATAGAAATGCAGTCAAAGCACAGTGAGTGAAGGCCTTTTTGTCTGCCTCCATTACTCTTTCCTCAAATAAATCCCCCACATTGTTGCCCTTTTCCTCCACTGCAGCTTCATCCCTATCCACTTTTTTCCCCTCTATAGACAAAAGAGCAATGTTTATTACCCTGACTCCTCTAATATAGCTCTGCTGTGTAAAATCATTAGTGGAAAAGTCCTTTCATCGTGTAATTATTATTGATTTGACAACAAGCTGTTTCAGCCGTTGGAATACGCTGATAGCAGCAGCAGCAGCAACAACTCTACAAGTTATTAGCATTGTTTTAAAAAAGAGATGCCAATGTGAGCAATCGAAGAAACATGGGTGTGCGTGGACTGGTTTCTCAGGCTTATGCTGAGAGAATAGAGGGTTCGAGACAGTGTGCAAAAGAAGGAAGGACAGACAGCAGGCTAACAGTCATATAAACCAAGACTCAGTTTCACAGGTATTTTTCAGAGGTACGTTGAGACATTTTTACATACAGATGGGCAAATATAAGCTTCTTCTATTAGTCACTTCTTTAGATGTGGTACCATTTGGGGAGCTCTCTGTCTAAAAGTTAAATAATTAGTTCAGTCCACTCTAAATATAATGTAAGGGAAAGAGGGAAAAGCAAATTATGATATCTCAAAATCATTTCGACTGATCCAAAATGCCAGCACAGTATGTATCTTGTTGTAGGCAGTGCTAGATTAACCTAACAGACTCATACACACAAAAAGCAAAGCTGAGTCCACACCAAGCCTCCTTCATGCACTCTCACCTCCAAGCTCCTAATTTAGACTGTGTAACTTAATTATATACATATACACCCAGAAACGTTTTATGCACAGGTGAATTAAGGCACCTAGGGTCCCTGCAGTGGGAGGGGTTGCACAGAGTCAGATTTTTTTTTCATTTCTTTTCTTTTTTTTTAAGATGTCCATTTTAAAAGCAAGCCACACACATAAATGTTGCACATTTCATTGTTTTTTTCCTGCATTGGTCACATTCATGCTTCAGATTTCAAAAGTGGCTCATTTTCAGCACCATAATCAATATGAACAAAAACGATTAAGACAGGTCCACCAGGTTAGGTAAGAATGTAGACTCTGTCCAGTTTACTGTGTACCTTCGTGGTGCAAATACACTGCCATTATTATTATTATTATTATTATTTTTCAGTTACTTAAATAACCAAAGACCAACTGTCAAGCATTGAACCCTAAGCTTTTGGAGCACCTTGAGATGTAGGGCCTCGGAACTGTTGCCAGCTTTGCCCTGCTGGTAATCCACCATTTCCTGTAGACTTAATTAACAGAATTTTAGCATCATTATTGTGCTGATAACTTTAAACCTGCATAAAATATAAAAGTGTTCCAACAAAGCAGCTGAATTATGAGGCCACAACAATTAAATAAATCCACAGGGAGGACAAAATCAATATGCACACCCTAAATCAAAGACACCACAACTCATTGTTAGCATAATACCACTGGCCAGAGCTAATTATAATGAAAGAATAAACAGTTTATATAATTGCAACTGGATGAAGTTATAGTTTCCCCCATCACAGCCCAGTTGGTAATCTGACTGATGAGGTTACTTAAAACCCTCCATTTCAAAATTATGCAGGTCAGTCTAACGCTGACCCTTCTTTGGCTCTTTTAATTTCTTCACTTTGATCTCATCTCTTCACCTCCACCCATTTTCTTCCTCTGCACCAGTCCCTCATCATCTTTCGCAGGGTCAATATCCCTCTGCCTCTGCATCCCAGCCTGTATTTTCTGACCCTCAATGGACATCCACTGGGGCAAACCAGCACCTAAAATAAACCACAATGTCCAAAGGATGATCATTCATTACCACAAGTGATTCACACAAACAGATACCCTCGTGTATATTAACAGCTACATAAGTAATTTCTTCTCAAGCACTTTGCACTCAAATGAACCAAAACCAGTGAGTATTTATTTGAATTAAAGGGGACAATGTGACTAATTTCCCCTCAAAACTTGGTTAATAACATCTACTGATGAAATGACTCCTTTTCACTCCAATTTAACATTATCCTTCTTAATTAAAAAAAGGGAACTAATAAAATATTTTTTCCACTGCAATTAACCAAAATAACAGAGTGATGGGTATCTAGTGTACCTTCGGTAAATTAATCACATCTTATCTTCTGCCCTTGAATTAACCTAAACCAAAGAATTGATGTTTATCTTGTTCAAATTAATTAATTAAAACCAGGGATGATGTGTATCTTGTGGACGGAAATTAACCTAACAAGAATTTTTTGTATCTTTTACTCATAAATTAATTAAAATAATGAAGTAACATTACGTTTCACATGTGTACTGTATGCCTTGTCTGTCTGAATTAACACTATGTGAGATTATTAAATATGCCACATAGGGGTAAACAGTGGTGATATTTGGACTCCAAGTGACCTAATCAAGAAAAAAAGACTGCATCGTATAGCATGATGAATAATATGTACCATGAGCTCCATTCTTGACTGGTTCTTCAGCAACTAAATGCTCCATTATGTTCACCAGGTAGCTGCTAACTTTGCCTGTCTGCTGTCCTGGGCAGGTAGCATATAGTTTTCAGAGCATTTTCACTGAAAAAAAGCTTACCGCGCTGACCAAAAATGACAGCTAAACAACGAACTGAAACTTCTGACTATCAAAGCCCAGTGGAGTTGAGGGGAGTTTATATTGCCAGAAGTATGTGAACAACCCTATTTTGTGTACTTTGTGTCTGGGACTGTTTCATATTGTGAGTTAGACCCCTTAGTCTCCTACAGAAATCTTGATGCTATAGTATACAGTTATATTTTAAATAAAAGACAACACAAAGCACTACTGCAGTGAACTGGAATGCAAATTGTGCGCCAGGCCTCAGTGATCGAACTCATTAATGCTCTTGTGAATGCATCAGTGCAAATTTACCTGGGGTGCAGCAATGGTGCTCTGCATACCTGTGTTAAGGCCCTTTTCCTCTCACCTAGTTCTCCCAGTGTTTCTCTGTTTGTCCTCCCTATATCTCCTCATCAGCCTACAGCTTATCTACAGCTCATCCCGTCACCCATTGCCACTTTGTTCTGCTTATACTCGTGGTAACGCTCCGGCCACTCAGCGTTAACTTGTGTAGTTTACTGAGAATTCTCTCAGTGTTTTTGGAGCATTTTACCCTTACCCTGATTTCTCCTCTGCCTTGTTTGCCTACCAGTGCTGCTGGCTACTGGCTGGGGAGTCTGTCTGAGTACCATTCCTCTGATCCATTCTTAGAGTGCATCATCTCACTCCGTCTCGCCATATTCAAGTCAAGTCAAGTCAAGTCTCTTCCCCCCAGATCTCCCCTTCGAGGACTCGCCAGCTCATCCATCCCTCTTTCCCCTCTGCTCTCCACCACAGAACTTTGCACTTGCCATTAAATATTACCTGTTTAATCATGGTGTTGAGTGTCTTGAGTAACAACATGTTAACCCTAACCCTGCCTTTTTCCATGATGGGACTTGAAATGTTTTGTGCCTGACAGTGAACCATGACAGACTGAAACCCTGTAGAGCAACAGCGAATAAAAAATATTTTGTCAATGCAAGTAAAAATGCAGCCAGATTCTAAATTTGTAGAAAGCCAACCCCAAGGTTGTAGAATCATATCAAAGTCCATGGTTTTGGACTGCAATGTTACAATTAATGTTAGATTAGATTGTCTAAATGCTTTTGTGCTTTGTGTAGCATTGTCTCAAAGAAAAGAAAAGAATCAGTAGTCACAGTTATGCTTGTTATGTTTTGTTGTATCACATCCTGACAATTTTTATTTTATCTTCTGTAATTACTGCAGAGGATTTTTTTTCCTTGGGTTTATTTCTCTTCCTCTTTTATCCTCTCCTCTTTTTTGTCATCCATCTGTCTTGTTTGTTCAACTGCCAAACAATCAGTGTTGAAAGCCATTTTCTCTCCTCTCCTATACTGTCTCCTGTCACATTTTTTTCCTCTGCCTCTCTTTAACCCATAGAATTACATTTCCAAATTTCTTTGAATAATCACCTCTTGACTAACAGCTTCTTCTTTTTTTCATGAAACAATAATACACAACACGTCTCTACAGATTGTGACTGTGGATTTTCTGGCTGTAGTTTTTATGTAGGCCAAATTCCCCATGAAGAATCTAGTTGCCAGCTAACTGCCCCGGAGTGCAGATTATCCAACATTAGAATGGGTTGATAACCCTGTAAATGCTCTATCTCTTCCTCTGTAATGTGTGTGTGTGTGTGTGTGAGAGAGAGAGAGAGAGAGCACCTATATCTGTCACAATAATGATAACTCTCAGCTCTGCTACGATAACCCTAATCTGACACAGGAAGTAATTCCTTGTCTTCCTCCAACAACAGCAGGATTTGGCGCTGTGGCTGTAGGCTGATAGTGTCATGGGAGAAGAATAAGGGGTTTCAGTCCCTACAGTGCAGGGATTATGTTAAGACAATGTGCCTCTGTGTATTGCCTTTCTCTTTATCTGAGCTTTATATTAAATTATACTACATGGATGTATATTGTCACTGTTTAATGGATTTGTAATTACAAAATTACAAGGTGTAAAATGTGAAGTTCGTCAGACTGAATAGGGAGGGCATGGTAGTGCTTTACAATAGCTCTAACAGTGTGCGGCATAGTGGTGCAGTGATTAGCACTATTGCTTCACAACAAGGAGGTTCTGGGTTTGAGCCCCTTTTCATCCAAGGCATTTCTGAGTTTGCATGTTCTTCCTGTCCTGTCCTTCCTGAGCGTGTTTCCTCCCAGTACTCAGGTTTCTTCCCGTCATCTGAAGACATGCAGGTTGGGATAACTGGTAAAGTAAAAAGGCCCGTATGTGTGAAAGTGATTGTAAATGGTTGTTTGTCTCATTTTTCATTTTTTCTAGATCCTGCTAGAGATGCCCTGTCTGCTGAGGTGCCGGTTTGAGCTTTGAGTTGACTTATATGCTTTCCATTTAATCTCTTTGCCTTCACTCTTGACCCCTCCCTTTCTTATAGCGCGATCCTGTGAAACCCTTCTTCCTCCAGACTGAATGTTGTCAGGTGATCCTTGAGATCAACTCTGTCCTCGGCACCTTGCAGTTAGCTGAAGAATGAAAATTAACAGCAGTGATCAACTTTAAATTTAATGAAATTTAAACATTACTCTGTATGGCTTCCATTTTACTGTTGTCTTCTCCATTTTATAATGAAGTAACAATCACCATAGTTTTCATATAGTTTTTGGAGGGTCACTCCACTCAAATAATGGGGAGGATAAAGGGGGAGAATTGAGACACAACACTCTCTGTTAACTAACCACGTAAAGTCACAAGGCCTTCTCACTGATTCAACCCTTTTCTGTCACTGTGATAGTGGAGGTGCTTTTGGGCCAACAGCCAAATGTGATTGTACCGGTCAGTGAATGTAAGGCAAGGTGTTGGAGCTCAGTCAAGTTTCAAGTGAGTGACGGTTTAAAGAATCTGTAGTGTCTTTGGTATAGAGGAAGACTGGGTGGTTTCCTGTGCATCACAAGGTTTGTGCTGTGAGATGTTCTTTGCCTGGGAAAGTGGTCTACTTGAGTGGGTGCACTGAGGGCTGTCCTGACAGGCCTGCACTTGGCCACTGATAATGAGCCACTATGTTTTGTCATGAGTTACTTGATGGAGGCATTTGTGTCAGGTAAATCCGAAGAGAGGGAGAGTGAGCAGGGCAGGCTGGACAGATTTAGAGGTGCAACAGTATGCTGAGGTAAGACTAACACCATCTGTGTATTACATAACTGGGAGCAGTCTGAAAAATATAACCCTTATTACACTGTAGCCCGAAATAAGGTGAAGCTCTGGTAATGTCATATGAAGCATTTTGTGATTACCAAGGGTCTAATTTCTTCTATTGGCTTAAATGTCAAAATCATATTTTTGTCTCCCTCCACTTTTATAGATGCAACCGAATTTACTCACTAAAATCCCTCTCAACAGTGTTCACTTTACAGTTTAGCTGCCAACATCCAGAGTAGAGAAAAGAAATGCTGACCAAACGTATGCGCTCATCCAGTATGACTTCAAATACTACAGTGCATTAACAACCAGTAGCTCTGGGCACCACTGCCTCATAGTTAAGGTGAATGTCATGCATAACTGCAGTGTCCTTGGTTTGATCCCAGCAGTAGATCTACAACTAATACAGATTTGTCGGCTGTGGAGGCCATTTGAATACATTGAACTCATTGTAATGTTGCAATAACCAGTTTTAGATGATTTGAGCTTTGTGACATGGCACGTTATCTTGCTGGAAGCAGCCCTCAGAAGGTGGGCACACTGTGGTCATAAAGGGATGGACATGGTCAGCAATAATACTCAGGTAGGCTGTTTCGTATAAACAATGGTCAGTTGTTACCAAGTGGTCACAAAGTCACTTAAATCTATAGTCATATTCACAAATTCTTTTTTGCTTTACTCATTCTGTTTTGTTTGTGATTTCAGTGTCTTATCATGTCTTAGGAGCTATATATTACTAAAATGCTTAAAACAAAATCCCAATCTGTTTCTAGCTACCACAAGTATATTTTAACACTAATGGAGGGGTGGTGTGATTTTTTTTATGTTGTGTGTGTGTGTGTCTTTTTCTTTTTGGTGGAGTAAAAAGGAGGACAGCATCCTCCAGAGACAGCTTTATTCTGTTGGCTGGCGTGCAGTCCTGTTATTGGCAGTCAAATAAGGATACATGCTTTCTCCTTTTCATGTCACACATTCTGCTTCATTGCTTCATCATTTCTGTATGTTTTCTGTTCCTCTGTCGTGACTACACACGCACAAACTCATTTACGGTGCATACACACTGGCACGTACAAGGCCTGCAGGCACACTAGAAGTCCTCACACACACAGGAGTGAAGACATACATACACACTCACTTCGGTACAGAGGAGGCAGAAATTACATGAATTAAAGATTGATTGACATTTAGCATGTGTTCCCCTGTCAGGTTAGTATGTTATTGTGTTTTTTTTTTGACATCCTGAAGATCCTTCCATTTTAATTCTGACCTCAGTTTTGATCCCACTATTAGTCATTACTATGTTGTTTTGTGTTTTTCGTGATGCAAACACTGAAAGGATGCTGTTCATAGAATGTGGGTGGGCAGAGCCTCAGGAAGCCACATTATGTTCCTAAGGTCACTAATTGAACTCCGAGCAACAGTGGGGAAACTGCGGGATTGGGTGGTCAGAGACAAACCAGCGAATGAGGCCTCACTGTGACCTGCACTGATTTTTCTAGGTAGCTCCCATGCAAGGATTCATGTAGCTAAATGTGTGGGATGCATGGTATTGTATCTGAGTAAACATTTCCACTGTAAATGCAGGCAGTGAGGGAGAGAGGTTTTTCCACACCTCTTTGAATTCTGGCAAGGGACACAAAAGATTTTGGTCTTATTTTGAAATCTAAGTTTCGGTGGACTATTTTAGAAAGTTGAGAATTAGGTGGCTTTTGTTGGATCTATTGCACAAAGCTTCTCAGTGTGAGATTCATTTATGTGTTTGTGTATTTATTTGTATGACATGAACCCATCTGGTTATGCTTATTAAGAAAAAAATACTTGAATCTCATGAAATCCAAACATTTTTTTTTTTCCTGTAAGATTTCAATTTCATAAAGCACATTATGTGACATTTCTGATGGCTATAACACAAGAATGATAATTGTCTATGGGTTGTAACATTTAAGGATATGAGTTGTTAGAAAAGGTGCTCTTGCCAGCCCTCACAATACTCTTTGTCTGATTAAGCTGTTACATAAAAGGTTTAAAAGAGCTTACAAATTTAGAGTATTTACAAGCATTTTTAATGCAAAATCTTCTCTTTGACTTTAGTTGGGGTGCTGTTCCAGAATAAAGGGTTAACCAGTGGAAAGATCACCTTACTCTCCTGACACCCAAGTGAGTTTCTCTGAGACTTGAAAAGTTAAGTTAACAAATATGAAAGTGCCTCAAACGTTCACAGCTGTACGTCAAGAATTCCAATTTGCAAACAAAACAATGACTATCAGGTGAGTTCTCCTGACTTCTAGTCACTTCTGAGGCTTGGTATGTTCCTTTGAAAGTCAAAGGATGTCAGCTCCACATAGTAACTTCTAAGCAGGACACTAACCAGTAAAAGTAGGCTCATACTTGTTTGTAAAATAAAATTACAGCAATCAATATTAATGGGTTTAAAAAATGCTGAGCATTGTTCTTTAGACAGATCATTAATCTGGCACATGAAATAAGGAAACAAAGTACATCCTTTGAAAAAAATGGTTCTACCAGTACTGATGCTGTTACACATTACTTTTTAAAAAATGGATTTAATACTCCCTGTTTTCTGTCTACTATTAGCTGACTGCGGTTCAGACAAATCAAATTCATTGTCTGTGAGCACTTCGAACTAATATGATTTTAAATAATTGGATTGTTAATATAAACCATAATCCCATTGTAATCATTTTTAGTAGAAAAATGATATGCTGTTGAAGTTTGGTTGTATAGAAACATAATTTTTAGGAGACATAGTTGCCTACATAGTGGAGTACATCAAACTACATCAGTGTACAATCGCAGTCTACCAGACACTGTGCAGCAGATGGAGAGAGAATAGTGTGACATTTAGAAAAAAAGCTAAGCTAAGCTCTCTCTATTACAGCCACTCTGTCACCTCTGACTGAAACCCACCAACAAATACAAAAGCACGGAGGAAAAAAAATATATATACAACATATTCTGTAATCTTTTATGTGTGAGTTAGGAGAGACAAAATGGCATTTGGAAAATATCACAAGGGATCATGTTGATCCTGGTGTGGCTGAATAAACACACTCACAGTGAGATTTAGAGGATGATAGGAGGGAGAGAGAGGAGAAAGGAAGGAAGCAAGATGAGAAGTAAGCTTTCCAAAACCAGTAAAGTGACAAGAAAGAAATTATACATGGAAACACAGGAGGGAAAATAGGGAGAAAAAAGTGAGTGATAAGTACAGTAGGTGGAGAGAGGTGGAGAGTAGTAGAGACAGAGAGAGGGCTTTCCAGCAGATGAAATCCATCTCCATAAAAATCCAATCCTCTTACTCTGCAATATGCTCCAAATGGACGGATTGACATAAGGGGTCACAACCCTGACCGTAACCCTGGCAACCATTCCACTTCCCATCCCAACCCTCACACTCCTCTCTTCATATCTCTTTTGGCTCTCACATCTTGTCCTTCACTATGTTTTCCTCCTTGCATCACCACCATCTCTCCTTCTACTCCTCCACATTTCTATAAAACCTACACAGTGCAGTTTTACACTGACATGTGCTGATTGTATTGTGGATATTAAAAGACTTACAGGCCATAACCTTTTGACCCTTGTTAAAGGATTGAACTTTTCCCTCATGCAAGCAAAAGACTTAGGGACATGTAATAAATAAGTCGAAGCAGGAACACAAAGAGTCTCATGTAAGAACTTTTCCTTATTCTCCTAAATCTCACTTACTTTTGTTCCCAGTAATTTGACAAATTAATAGTTCTGTTCATTTTAGCCAAATAAATGGCACAAGTTCAAGTTCATAGGTCTCATCCTTAACATATACACCACTAAAATTGCAATATCAGGCTACCTGCTCCATTCTGTTTCACTCAAAAATATGTTATCAAAGACTAAAAATAGGAATTTCACACTGCAGAGCTTCAAATCTACTTTTGGAAATCAGCATACTTAGCAGTGTCAGTTATATTAGAAGACAGGAAACAATTAGAAAATATTAATAGCTACAGCTGCCAAACGCGCTATTAGAGCAGCTCTGTGTGGTGTACTGCTGTATGAGTAGTTCTTGCACGAAGCCCAAAGTCATTAACACCAAATCGATGGCCTGAGAGAGATCTGAACTGTCACACAAAAAATGTCCAGTTTGAGCTCCATATAGCTCCCATATACAGTACAGTAGAGTCACAGTTTCCATTCACAGACCACCTGCATCCAGGGCCATTACATGTGTAGTGTCATGTAGGGAGGATAAAACTTAAGAAAAGGAAAAGTAATGTGGTTTGATAGATCTCTCTGGCCTTCCTTTCATCTGAACAGATTTGGAAGAGTTTCAAACACTCCTGCAACCTTCAGTGTCTACTGCTAAACATACAGGTCTACATGGTACAGCAGCCATTAGGCATAACGACCGCTCTAAATGGCCTGATCACCCTCAGGTACAAACATCATTCCAGTATAACAGTGTCTCCAATTCCACTAACCTGCCGATGAAGTCATGGACCAGGGTGAAGTCAGACTCCTTCCATTACTACAAGTAACAAATGCAACCATGAATAAATATTTTCTGGATGTAAATTTTGATTTACTTCATCACCAGACTCTCAATAGACTGATACAACCTGTAAGGCCATTTCACATAATCCATGTGATCGAAGGAGCTGAGGTTCACAGTGGTATATCAGTTATGAAAATTTGTGCAAACATGTAGTTAAATCTATTTTGAAAACCAAATTTAAGGATCTTGTCAATATGAAAAAAAGACAAAATAATAATAATCATAGCTGTTTCCAACCACAAAAATATGTTAAAAAGTTAAATAAGTTGGTTGTTAATTTAGTTTTGTATTATTCTCCATAAAGACATCCCTTTGTATTTATCCACCAGCATATTCAAAATTTGGTAAATTATGACAAATTCTCTGACAGTCTGACAGCAGGTTAAGGAGGACTGTGGCCAGTCCGAAGGTGAAACATTCATCTATTTAATACTTGTTAGGTGATACCTGTACTGTACATCCAAACAAGCTACACAACTACAGTTCTTTAAGACATGTACTGACTGGATGAAGGTATACAGGCCATCACCTCTGGCCCTTGTTATGGATTTGAGGGGGCAGGAGTGATAGAGTGATGCAGAGAATACCTGGAGAGAAAGATGGAGTGAAAAATACTCAGCAAAGGAGGTCTGAGGTCAAACAACAGGAGCTGAGGAAGGAAGCAGAAATAAGACAAACCCAGAAATGACAAATGATTTCCTGGTATTCTTCTGAGTTCAATACGTATAAAATTCACACTGGCTCATACTGCCTTCAGGAAATAGCAATATGCCTGTACTTTTAGTCTAACAATTAGACAGTGTTAAGAGAGAAAAAAAAATACATTGACAGCAACACTGGCTTCACAAGCTTCCTATGACTTCCTTCTCTCCTGCTATTACTTTGACTACACTGAGCTACATTTCACTAAAACACATTAAAAAGTAAAAGTCTACGCATGGACATGTCACATGAGAGTGATTTTAACTCTCATAATAAATAGAAGAACACCATGTGCTTGTTTACTACATAGTGATGTGTGACTGACAGGAAGCTAAAATCACATGCTATCCTCAAAACTCACACTTATTCCCACTGGGCACAAGCACTGTGAATCCTGAAAATTCCATAAAGGTTCTGTAAAGATGAGATGAAAAACAGTATATTATTTATTTCTTCCCACAGTATCTGCCTTACCTAAAGATTACATGTAAATAACATATGCTATGTGATGTGTTTATCATTGATGCAATATAATGAAGTGCAGATAAGGACATGAGCAGCTTTGCCAACCCTACTTCAATGAATTTCACTTAACTGTGTGTTAATTTTGTTAAGTAGCCCACTGATGTTTATTTTGAACATTACTGAATAATTACTGATTACATGGTATACATAGTACAGAGTACATTGCACCCACCATGTGGAAAATCAAATGGCACCAAAAAGGGGGAAAAAGAAAAGGAAAGGGCCTTTGTCCTTTGTACATTTGAAAACTAATAATGTAATAATGTTTTATGGAGCCACAATGCCTCACACATTTAGTGAAAACAGATGCTAATTGAGTGTTTTTTAAATTAAATCTATTCATTTATGTATTAATTAATGTATTGCTTGTTTTATCAATGACCAATGTGTCTTTATGTGTCAATGTGTGTGTGTGTGTGTGTGTGTGTGTGTGTGTGTGTTTGTTGTTGATGAAAATTCTGTTCTAGCTCTCTCTAATTGTACTCTAATTGCTTCTACCTTGTCATATTTGAACTGTTAAGGTACCATCAGTAAAATCATCACTTCTTGCACAGATGGTTTATATTAAAAACTTCTTACAGTGGGCATCATTCCCTCCTTTCCCGGTATTTACGCAGGGCTTCTCTAAAGCTCGTCTGAAGTTATCTGCTGTTTTACCTGATGTACTGTCGCAGTCAGATGTGCAAAGCAGCTGCTCAGTCAGCTCCCACTTGTTGATGTAACGCAAAGTGACACAAAGATATATTCAAAGTGACTACCAACTATCAGTCAACTGCATCCTCAGTTCTGTAATGATGATGAATTGAGGGGTGAGAGGTTGTGACGTAGAAATTCAAAACAAAATTTTAAAAAAGAAAAAAAAGAAACAAACAACAACAAAAAATAAATACTTCACCTTTACCTGTGTCCTCACCCATGACACCTGCACATGCTGTGGGACTCTGGTTTTAAGTTTCTCTCATGTCAAACCACAGTCATGACTTATGGACATGCTGTTATGTGAGACTGGTTTATTAATTAATTATTATTTACCTGAGAATTTGTGTTAATAAAATGAACATAAATAAGTGAGTTGCTATCTACTGAACCGCCTACATATACATGTATGTGGCTTGATTCTATGTTTTTATGTCTTCGAATTCATAGGAAAACCAGGGGCTGATACACTTGACAACAAAGCATACAGAATGGAAGACACTGCTGCCTCTACATAGAGAGAGGTAGAAAGATTTGAGAGTCTCAAATCTCCAACTACACCCACTTCAAAGATAAAAAACCCTACCATTACGTTTTTACTTTTTTATTTATTTATTTATTTATTTTTTTTCATTATTCATGTATGTATGTATGTATTTGTTTGTTTGTTTTTCTTGTGGATTGCAAATATCAGTCAAGTAAGTCAGACAGTCAGACTAGCAGCTATTCCCTGGCTGCACTGTGTAGAGTGTGTGGCGGGAATACAGATTTTTTTTTTTTTCCTGACATGCTTTGTACTGTTCTATTTTAGCCTCTTCAAACACTGGGAGACATCTCTCCATAGAAATGAACCAACCAGGCGAGTCTCCCCTGGCACAGAGAATTATGCAGCAAGTTACTGGAGCGATGTTTCTACTATTCTCTGCAGTAAGTATAACACAGACACTCACATACACTGGGACAATCATATGCTAAGGAAATAACACACACACACACACACATATTCTCAATAAGGTGCACACACAAGCATAAATGGAAGCATGGCTCATTTGAAACAGGCAGGAAAATAAGAGATGTGGCTGTTTGTTGTTAGTGGGGGTAAACAGACTGAATGAAGTGTTGAATGGTAAGAATAATGGACATTGACATGCATCGCAGACACACTGGGTTGGTAAATATGAGCATGCTGTGCATTTTCCTGACATCACAATGCAAGATTTTTGGGTATTGAATTCATTCAGAATTTTGTCTGTCTCGCTGCTATTCAAAGCTTCCATCACACAGAGTGCGGTCTTAATTCTTAATTCTTAATTCTTCATTTGCAATCCAGCAGATGGGGGAAATGAATGAGGAAGGTCTAAAGTATCGTCTGGACATTGTTGGTGTGGTCATTACATGGATGCTGAGGTGATATCAGATGCAGACTTCACAGCATTGCCTGAGTGGCTAGTGCAGGTGTGTGGTCAATCGAAAATCGGGTGTAAAAATAGTGCAGCGATGGTGATAAATATATAACTTCAGACAAAAGCAAGTTAGTTAACCCCCCACAGAAGAGACCTATGCAGAAGCAATGACATTTCAAGGGGTGGGCGTGGGGGGTCCCAAAAAACTGATAAATAACCTGTAACATTTCAACAGGTACACTGAATGATCAAAGAAATTCATAAAGTCCAATTAAAATTGAATGTCTTGCCATCTGTAGTTTTAAATGCATGTGTGCAGCTGTGGTTGTTTTTATTTATCATGGTCCATGAGCTGCTTTCATGTGTTATCTTCTGTGCCTATGCGTAATTATTGTGTGTGGATTTGGTGTCAGATCAGCAATTCTCAGCGACTGGCCACTGGAGCGTACCTCCAGATGGTACATTCAGTTTAGCAGCCTCTCTCTCATCTCATCAACACCCTCCCAGAGTGATTTTTTCACGCAATGACAAATGAATTATAAAGCAGCCCTAAATTTCGTAACAAGTAATACGATTTTTATTTTTCCGTGTAATATTTGGTACTAGTTTGGTATCTCTGTTGTGCTCACACTCCCTCTCTGAAGCTACAGATTTCACAAAATTCAATCATATTTGTTACACTAGTATATAAAAAATATACCTTACTTTTTTGTTTTATTTATTGTTCTCTTTTTCTTTTATTCTTTTTTTTTGTAGTTGTTTTGTTTCAGTCCATTTTCAGGTAGCACTGGCAAACTTTTCAAAAAGTCAAATGAAATCTGAAACCTGTAGACACTTTCTTAAAATTCATTTTGCAGTCAATTTTGGCCGAAGATTGTGGAGCATATGAGGATTCATGGGGCAGAAGAGGAAATGACTATGCCATATGGATGCCCCCAGCTGTGAAACACTATAATTGCATTTCAGCTTAGCATCAAAGAGTTAATGAGTGCAGGATAAGACAGGACAGTACGACACACTGGCGTCCGCAGGTGAAAAATGACCACAGGGTCTTGTCTTAAAGACTACAGCAAGCCACAATAACTCACTAGAATAGGTTCAAGTGCACATCAATCACTCCCCCATCCAATCAAAGAAGCACAGATGGCGGGACTCGCCATCAGCAGAGTTGTGATTGGGTTAGAAGGGGCACAGCACGGAGTCTGTTGGTGCATTATCGGCTTCAATCACAGTAATGCACCATGCTCCTACAATGACCTCTGGGGTGTCTGTGTAGACGATTTATCATCACTATCCATTTTGCTGGATCCACTGACCAACACGCTCGCACATATACACTATCTCACCGCATATCCTGGCACTGAGGGTGCAGACAAACAGGCAGACAACATAGCACAACATGCATGAAATAGCTCATACAGACTATGTCAGAGCATGAACACACCCCAGAGTAGTCTATCATAGAGCGTGTGAAGAGGAAACAGGATTATAGCAGTGGTTCGTAGAGACCTGCGGCACATACGCGACGCTCCATCCCCGGTCTACAAGCACTTATAGAGACAGAGAGACAGTGAGAGGCTGAGATGAAAAGGAGGATTCTCTCCTCTTTTATTTCAGTCCCTCCCACTGCTCTTTATCTAACCCTTGACTTAGATGAATCCTGTTATGCTGTGACATGAACCTGGGGCGGCAGAGAGACACAGACAGACAGAGGGAGAGAGGGAGATATTGGGGGAAATGCAGTAACGTACAGCAAAGGCTCAATGTGAACACAGCCAGAGCAGATACAGACTGATAGAGGTCAAACTCTAGTTTTATGCATAAAAATATAATTTGGCAACACCAAGGCATCACCAGGCTGACATAGATCCACTTACTTTCTGCCTTGCTGTATAAAGTATAGAGAAAATTACCTCTTGCACAATCACTAGTCAATGGACTTGTGAAATATGAAATTGTAATGTCACTTTGGGAAGGCACAGGTGTTGGTTAAGGTCAAATAAGAGATTGTTTTTATCATCATGACAAAGTGGTGAGTGAATGACTAATGAAGCTTAGCTAAAGTTCAGTCAGGAAAACGGTCTATCTGCACATGGCCATCTGAATCGCAAGCAGTTTCCCGCTATCTCTAAACCCTACCTGCTAATTCTGTTTTCACCCAGTTACAGCCTGACACGCTCAACTCGAGCCAATCACCCGTAAGCTATCAAAGTTTTAAATGTTCTCTCTCTCTCTCTGCCGTCTTTCAGCTGTCATTTCAGCACCGCGATGTTCACCGCCTCAACTGGAGATGCCTGGCCATCTACCCCCCGGGGTAGTTTCCTGCTACTTCTACTTCCTGCCGGGGTCTAACCACCACAAGTCTATTTCTCCTGTGCACAATCAATTTTTATTCTATTCAAGATTTGCTCACGCTTTTTTGTTCCAAGTCTCTCCTGATTGAAATGGTATTTGTGGGTAATATTAATATCAGCTATTATTAATTATTAAGCTTTATCTGAATGAGTTTCAAGTGTGATTTTCAAATGTGTGAGACATTTTAGAGGAACAAAATGTACTTTGTTTAATTTTATGTTATTTGTGTGGTGACTGGAGATAACAGTTCAAGTAGTTATTTATTCAAAACATACACTGAGCTCATCAAATATGTACCTTCAGAGTGTCCCAACTGACAGAGAATGTGTCTGCTTCAAAAGCACTTCCATTTTCATCACATATTTTCTAACAGCAGAATTAAATTAATGTTCAGTTGGACTTCATAGGGGAAACACAGACTAATCTTTCTTATTCATTATTGGGTGAAGTGCGTATGTGTGTCTGTGTCTGTGTGTGGTTATTCTCTTCTCAAAAAAGGTCCAACGTCAGCAGTATATGAAGTAGTCAGACCACCCACAGGTTTAAAATTGCATTTAGAGGTTTATTTTTGCTGATTTAGAAAAAAAATGTTATTCTTATTCTTGACATGAAATAACATTTCCTAAAATAAAAGCAATATTTCTATGGCAGATTATATATCAGTGCATATATTAAGTTCTGGAAAATTCTAACTCTAATTCCCAGTGATAAGTAAGTACACTGAATGTAGTAATACTGAATCTGGACTTTGAATATTCATGCAGGCAGTGAAGAAGCACTGTTTTGTAACAGCACAGCAAAAACCTGGCAAAATAGACACATTACTGATAAGCAGCAACATGCTGTGAAATCATAAAGCAAAATAATTTGCCTGCACAATTACACAGCATAATGGTAGGCTCTGTGAGCACTAAGCTAAACCTGAGAGATGGTGGAGAGTGAGATGGAGAGAAAGAAAGAGCAAGAGAGAGTCAGTACAATGTGGAGATATATATTCACAAGACAGGCACCACAATTATGTGTCTGCAAAGACAGGGAGTGGGTCATGGGAGGTCTATCTTATTAGGTAATATTAAGCTTTAACTAGTGATTGGAGGGCAAATGTTTTATGATGGACTATGTATTTTGGAGGAAGGACCACCAGGACATATGGTAGGGTTTATAGTTAAAACTCTTTTATCCTACGTATAACTTTGTACTGATCAAGTTGGGATTTAAAAAGTGCCTAAAGTTTTTTGTGTAGTGGTCTAGGTTTGTTTTGTAGATTTTCTAGGTTAATATACCTTTAAAACTGTGAAAACCTCTCATTTACTCTTTGAGAGGAGCTAATGTATGCGGTTTAGAGTGGAAGTCATTTATTTGAGTAAGTATAAAAGACATTTTGACAATGTATGTGCGTATAATTTTGCTTCTGTGTGTGTGCGTGCTTGTCTTTTTCAGTAAGATCTATTTACCAGTCACTTGAGTGTCAAAGAAACGACTGAAGAAATCAGAAGAAGTAAGGAACAGAGTCAGTCAAGTAGAGTAGCATCATCCAGGCCTGTTCCATTTAGATTGATTTACCCCAAGCAAAAGGTCTGCAATTATTGCCTGAGCAATCTCTTCAAGTCAAGAGCACAAAATTAGAGTGGAATCCCACTTCTCCCTCTCCTCTTCTTCTCTTCTCCTCCAGCTACAGACTGGCTCAACAGTGAAGTGGATACGCAGGCTGGCACAAAGCAGCAAACTCATAAATGCAGCGACAGCCATAGAGTGAGCTCCACTAGAAGGGAAACAACATCTACCCAGGGTATTCTGGGACAGCTAAGACAGAAATGCTCTAAGGCCACAACAGCCTTTAAATTACATACAGTACTGTGCCTGATCACAGAGCTCCCATGAGTCTTGGCGTTTCTGGAATATAAAGACTTTTCATTCTGCTAGAGGTATTTCTAACGTGGGAAGTCAGAGAGTGTGTTGAAAGCTCTCTATTGTTTTCTTTCACCTATTTTTTTTTACCACCAGGCAAATAATCTGATTAATCAAAATAAATCAAAGTACAAATGGCATGTCAGTATTTTGTGATTGTGTACATTTTGTTATTTCATTCAAATATAGATATAACTGGACTTAAAGAGTAATGTAATCCACTTCGAGTTCATAAATTCTATGTAAAGTTTTGTCATCATACTCATCACTGAAATGTTTCAGTTTCAGTCAAGGTAAGTTCAGAGCCAATTATCCAGTGTGCAGAATATTTACATTCATTTTGCCATATTATCTTGTATTGTGATATAGAAAAATATCCTTATTAATACTGTGGTGATGATTTTAAAATTATTGCCTAGCCCCAACCTTCACTTTTTATTGATTTGTTTGTAAATTTCTTGCAGCATTGAGTCCTGATGCAATATTTTGATTTTCAAAGATAATGTAACTGCTGAGTGCAAATGTAGCCTAAGGTACACACAGCCTAAGGGAGGCCATTTGTGCATGTGTATGTCTATATTAGCTTGTGCATATACAAGTGTAAATACACTGCAGTGTGTGTGCATGTGAGCCATCAATCCTATAAGCCTAACTAGATGTAAGCAGAAGGGCCAGTATAATCCAATGGATGCCCCTGTAAATAGGATAGACAACTATATAGATCAGCTAGAAGGAGTTATAACTCTACTTCTAATCAGATAAAAAGAGAGACAGAATGGATGGGAGGAGGGAATGGAGAGGAAATGAAGGAAGAGCAGGGGAGGATATGATGTAAAAAGGAAACAGGGGAAGGGAAGTGGAGAATATAAAAAAGAGCGATAAGTCGAAGCTCCTGAGCGTTAAGGAGGCTAATGGTCAATTTTGAGGGAAAGGCAGATTAATGTGGGTAAATGATAGAGAAAGAAAGAGCGACACACACAGAGAGAGAAGAGAGGGCTGGATATGTGAAGTGTTTCTATTTTGTCCTAAGCTGCTTGGCCACTTCAGCTGAAAACTAAATTAAAAGCCTTGCTCTCTCTCTCTTTCTCTCGCTCTCTGTGTATGTGTGTGTGTCTGTGTGTGTTTGTTTGAGGGGTTATCTGGGGGGTGAGGGAGTGGGAAGCGGAAGAGGAAATACCAAAAGCAAGAGAAGATGAACCAGCATCGTGTGTCCTCTCTTCTGGCATTTTTTGCTTTCTAATGTAACCTGATGTGTGAATGCTTATTCAAGCTCTAAACACAAAAATCCCTCCAAATTAAGATCCTCCTTCACCTGTCACACCCCACCCCTCCTCTCCCCATCAGTGGTGATGGATGTTGCTTGTGCTTCAGACTGAAATGAGAATAGACTATTCTCTGTGCATTTCACACAGCAATCTGGAGCTGTCAATGAACCGCGCACACACTCACGATACACACACGCACACAC
This sequence comes from Lates japonicus, assembly GCA_033238685.1. NCBI lineage: Eukaryota > Metazoa > Chordata > Actinopteri > Centropomidae > Lates > Lates japonicus. The sequence goes on along the minus strand of BRZM01000079.1, from coordinate 1,566,657 downwards.
ACATACACACACAATGACTCATGTCTCTATCAAACAACCTCATGCATCAGAATGAAGGCAAACACCCGCAGAACATACGAACCCAGCAACAACAGCTAAAAGTTTGTGTCCAAAATGTAGACAAATTTAATTTTGTGCAAGAAGTTGTTTTTCAGAAACTTCCAGTTTCTTCTAGTTTCAGACCTCGTGCAGCTTTATACCTTTACAAGACCCATCTTAGAAATCAACAGAGTGAATAAGTGTTTACAGACACCTCTTATACACTGCAAAAATGAGGTTTAAACACCACATTTCTCTTTCATATCCCAAGGCTGTTCACTCTGTACCTGACCTTGACCTTTGACCTCCAGCAGAGGCACAGAGAGGAAACTTATGTTGCCAGACTCTTTTGAATCTGTCTAAAAAACACCAAACATACAGATATACTCTACCACTGATATTGTCTTTGCTGCTTGTCTTTGTTCCATGAATTGGGTATTTTAATATTCTATACATCTGGTTTTCTGCTAGTAGGTTTTGGTTGATGGTCAATATCAATAAAAGATACTGTCTGTCTCAAAAGCATTTAATCAGGATCATTGTTTGACTATGTGTATTCATATATGATAACCAATTCAGTTATACAACTTGTTTGCAGTTCATAACAGCCGCTGGTATTGCTATGCAGAATCTGAATGGACATGTATTATATATCCATAGTAAAGCTTTTTTAAATTAATTTATAATGGTTTATGCCTGTATGTGCATCCTGAACCTTTAGAAACAATAAGCTAAAAGACTGGTAGTAGGGACAATCAGATTTACAGTAAATAATAATAATAATATAATAACAGACTTTTGGGGCATTTGAGTCTCCTATCCCTGGGCCACACTGTACACAATGTCCTATGTACAGAATGTTCTTTAGTTAGTGACATATGAATTACTACAGTGATCCAAATGGAAACAATAAAAAATGTGACAATTAAAAAAAAAAAAGTAAGTCCAAATTGCGCACATAATAATATGAAATAAATAAATATCTAATTAAGAAAATTTGTGGCTGGTAATCAAGTTATTTGTAATTTCTACAGTCAAGATTGCAGATAATAGCTGTGCTTTATTTTAGTAACACTGAAGAATGACTCATTCTACACATAACAGTACATTCAGACATTCTAAGTGTCTAACCTCTCATCAGTATTGAGATGCTTCATATACGTGACCTCTTCTTTTCTCTCATAATATGACTCATACAATCCTGGTGGCATCTGTCGCTCCGTGTTTGTGTGTAGATACGACCATATGTGAATGTGCATGTTTTTTCATTTGTATGCTCAAGTCTGTTTTCTTTTTTTTTCTACTTCAACTGCACATTCATATACGACCCTCCCATTTACCATCAAAGTTTAGATCAGATCTGGTGACTGGGAACTCCATATTACTAAACCTGTGTGGTTCCTCTGCCTACACTCATCAAGATGTTTTCTTTTGAATTATTTATTTATTTATTTACCACTATAGTACATCATATGATCGAATGATATGCAGTGATATTAAAATGCTTAATCATCTATTGATATTCAACAGTAATCAGACACACTGACAATCAGCTAGTCAAGTGGCAATCAGGAACATTGATATCTTCACTAGCAAATGAGGTAACATCCTGCTTAATTTTCCGGTAACACCTACATTACTGACTAACAAGTCTGTTTTAGTTTAAAAATTAAAATATAAATAGATCATTTGAATCTGTCCAGCTGTCGGCCTGTCTTGGCTGCACCATAAGAATACTCCTTCCCGACTTTGTGGGGATTCAAAAGCTAGATCAAATTAGATTTTTGCATTACACAGAATGCTTACAGATTGTAATTTGCCTTGAGACCATGTATCGGTGGAGTTTTTCCAAAATGGCTAAAATGAAGTGCCACTAATATTATTCTGGCCTGGACCTCTTCTCAGTGATCCATTGAGCCAGTGTGCTCTGTTAATGGAGGCGAGACAAGAGCACTGTCCTACAAAGGCGAGGGGCAATAACAACAGAAACTTCTGTTTTAGTCTAGCTACGTAACTTCCAAATGGATGGGAGGAGAATGAGAGGAAATGAAGGAAGAGGGAGGATATGACAAAGAAAAGGAGAACATAAAAAGAGCGATGTCAAAGCTCCTGGAGTCGTTAAGGAGGCTAATGGTCACCTGAGGAGTATCAATGGAAATAGAGAAAGAAAGAGCGACACACACAGAGAGAGAAGAGAGGGCTGGATATGTGAAGTGTTTCTATTTTGTCCTAAGCTGCTTGGCCACTTCAGCTGAAAACTAAATTAAAAGCCTTGCTCTCTCTCTCTCTCTCTCGCTCTCTCTGTGTATGTGTGTGTGTCTGTGTGTGTTTGTTTGAGGGGTTATCTGGGGGTGAGGGAGTGGGGGGCGGGAAGAAGGAAATACCAAAAAGCAGAGAAGATGAACCAGCATCGTGTCATCTACACTCCTCTTCTACCTGGCATTTTTCTTTCTAATGTAACCTGATGTGTGATCTTGTATTCAAGCTCTAAACACAAAAAAATCCCTCCAGAATTAAGATCACTCCTTCACCTGTCACACCCCCACCCCCCTCCTCTCTGTCAGTGGTGATGGATGTTGCTTGTGCTTCAGACTGAAATGGGAATAGACTGTTCTCTCTGTGCATTTCACAGCAATCTGGAGCTGTCAATAGACACGCACACACTCACGTACACACACACGCACACACACACATACACACACAACTGTGTGAAGCTGTCATGTCTCTATCAAACAACCTGCCTCATGCATCAAAGACAGAGAGCAAAACACCCGCAGAACATACAGACAGCAACAACAGCTAAAAGTTTGTCCAAAATGTAGACAAGTTTAATTTTGTGCAAGAAGTTGTTTTTCAGAAACTTCCAGTTTCTTCTAGTTTCAGACCTCGTACTATGACTTTATACCTTTACAGACACACATCATAGAAAATCAACAGAGTGAACAAGTGTTTACAGACACCTCTTATCCACTGCAAAATGAGGGTTGGGCACCACATTCTCTTTCTACTGCTCCAAGGCTGTTGCTCTGTACCTGACCTTGACCTTTGACCTCCCAGCAGAGGCACAGAGAGGAAACTTATGTTGCTTAGACTCTTTTGAATCTGTCTAAAAAACACCAAAATACAGATATACTCTACCACTGAGATGGTCTTGTCTTTGCTGCTTGTCTTTGTTTCCATGAATTGGGTATTTTAATGACCTGTGTCCCTGAGTTTATATGCTAGCCTACAATTACACAGTTTTTAAAGGATCGTTCTGACATTCATTACAGTTAATATCTTAAAAGCAAAAAGAGCCTTTAATATTCATATTCCTCCAAAAGCATTAGTGTGAAGATGGTTTTGCAGCACCATTTGATAGGGGCTGTTTTTTACATACATGGAGGGACCTTCATTCAGCTGTGGGGATCAAAACTGACCCTGAGCTTGCTGTCCTCCTATTGGACAGGTAAACTAACATCATAACTGCTTTCTAATGTTAACAACAAGCTTTCCGTTTGATAATCCATATGCCAACAAACCAACTCCAGATTCCTGCAGTGTAGCTAAGTTACAGCTACATGGCTAACCTTTGCTTGTTTGCAGTTCACTTAACAGCCGCTGGTATTGCTACATACAGAATCTGAATGGACATGTATTATATATCCATAGTAAAAGCTTTTTTAAATTAATTTATAATGGTTTATGCCTGTATGTGCATCCTAGACAACCTACCCTTTAGAAACAATAAAGCTAAGACTGGTAGTAGGGACAATCAGATTTACAGTAAATAATAATAATAATAATAATAATAACAGACTTTTGGGGGGCATTTTTGAGTCTCCTATCCCTGAATACACTGTACACAATGTCCTATGTACAGAATGTTCTTTAGTTAGTGACATATGAATTACTACAGTGATCCAAATGGAAACAATAAAAAATGTGACAATTAAAAAAAAAAAAAAGTAAGTCAAATTGCATACATAATAATATATGAAATAAATAAATATCTAATTAAGAAAATTTGTGGCTGGTAATCAAGTTATTTGTAATTTCTACAGTCAAGATTGCAGATAATGGCTGTGCTTTATTTTTAGTAACACTGAAGAATGACTCATTCTACACATAACAGTACATTCAGACATTCTAAGTGTCTAACCTCTCATCAGTATTGAGATGCTTCATATCGTGACCTCTTCTTTTTTCTCTCATAATATGACTCATACAATCCTGGTGGCATCTGTCGCTCCGTGTTTGTGTGTAGATAAACCATATGTATGAATGTGCATGTTTTTTTCATTTGTATGCTCAGAATCTGTTTTCTTTTTTTTTTTCTACTTCAACTGCACATTCATGCTGCGACCCTCCCATTTTACCACATCCAAAGGATTTAGATCCAGATCTGGTGACTGGGGAACTCCATGCTAAACCTGTGTGTGGATTTCCTCTGCTGCTACACTCATCAAGATGTTTCTTTTGAATTATTTATTTATTTATTTTACCACTATAGTACATCATATGATCGAATGATATGCAGTGATAATGGAAATGCTTAATCATCTATTGATATTCAACAGTAATCAGACACTGACAATCAGCTAGTCAAGTGGCAATCAGGAACATTGATATCTTCACTAACAAATGAGGTAACATCCTGCTTAGTTTTCCGGTAACACCTACATTACTGACTAACAAGTCTGTTTAGATTTAAAAATTAAAATAATAAAAATAGATCCATTTGAATCTGTCCAGCTGTCTGACCTGTCTTGGCTGCACTATAAGAATACTCACCCGACTTTGTGGGGATTCAAAGCTAGATCAAATTAGATTTTTTGCATTACACAGAATGCTTACAGATTGTAATTTGCCTTGGCAAGGACCATGTATCTGGTGGAGTTTTTCCAAATATGGCTAAATGAAGTGCTGCACTAATATTATTCTGGCCTGGACCTCTTCTCAGTGATCCATTGAGCCAGTGTGCTCTGTTAATGGAGCGAGACAAGAGCACTGTCCTACAAAGGCAGGGAGCAATAACAACAGAAACTTCTGTTTAATTCTAAGGAATGTCATGTGACTGATTAACAACATTCTGATGGTGAAAATGGTGAAGAGTTGGGTGACATATGAAACACATGTTTTCAAGAGATGGGTTTTAAAATGACACAACACCAATGGTATAAAACCAACAAAGGCCAAAAAAAAAAAAAAAAAAAAAAACCTCAATCAAATTGCAATCCACTTCTGCTGTTCTCCAATGGGCAGCTAATTTCACTACTGTCAAAATATGACTGTGGGGTCACACTTGTCTCTCTTAAATGTAAATGTTCCAATTTCATCTCTGGCAGAAATCAAATTGAATTAACAGTTAGTGAATACATCCTTTACCCTTTGTTGTGTTTTGCTTTCACTCCCCCCTTTTCTGTCTGTCTCTCTGGCTACTAGCGACTGGTCTGTTATGAAGCTAGCGTGGCCGCAATGCTCGAGATGTGAAATTGAAAAGCCAGTCAGCTGGTTAAATATCCTATTTATTGTCACTCGCTAATGAAAACAATCTTTCACTGTTAAATTTGAATAGTCGAAATTGCATTTAAAAACACATAAACCAAGAGAGCCTGACAAGTGCGAGATGATAGTGAGAGACGGTTGGCGGTTGGAGGGGCAGAGGAGAGGGAGGTGTAGACAAGTAGAACAAGAAAGAGCCAATGTGCTGCTCATTATGGAGGCTGTAGAAACATCCCTACTTAAAATGTATATAAAAGAAACACAGGTCGCTATGTACCCAAATGGATTTTTTTGCCCTCTTTTTATGTCTCTCCTTTCTTCACCTTATGTCACTATGAAGCCCAACAAACCTAATTAGTGTATACCAATCCAAATACACTGAGTTGCTGTATGTGTTTTCACCCTCTGTCCAATGGCTGTCCCTGGTATCTAAGCAATGTGTTTTTAACTACGAATGGGAAGGCCTGTATAAAAGTGGTTATAATGGCTATAAACAATATAAACATGTATTGTTGCCATGTCCAATAAACGTCTAAAACTTAATAGGTCTTTAACATTATATAACATGTGGCTGTAACCAGTGCAAGTGAAGCAGCACAGGCATCACACTATATAAGGAGAGACTCAAAAAGCACATATAACATTAAACATTAAACAAATACTCTCATAATTCATAAAACCAGTGTTTTGGACATTGCAATTTATTGTTGTTTTATACAATCAAGGCCACATAGGTCACATAGTGGGTAAATCAAAATTGTTTACCTTGCCATTATTGACCTCAATAACAAGACTGTCCAGACCAGAATATCAATTTGCTTTGTTGTATGTTCAAAGACTTAAAACAGCCAATTTTTGAGTTTTTATCAGAAGGACCTCTTGAGACAGTGCAAATGAAGACTCTTTGACAGACTTTGTCTGTTTGCATCAATTCTCATACCAATTTTTTGTAACCTTAAACAAATAGGGTTTATTTGGCTGAAGCCCAAACTTTTAGGTTTTCATTTATTTCTACTTTAGAAATATAAATATATGATTTACACATATACATGTACAAATACTGATACAAATGCTTTTAATACTCTCCCTTACTGCCTCATAGGATTCCTTGAGTCCAGTGAAGTCTCTAATAGCGATTGTGAGCTGTAGCTATGACAAAACTGTAACACTGCCACAGATGGCTCTAAGTTAAAATAAATAAATAAATAACACTGTGCCAACAGTTGTGTGGTCATCTTGGCACTACTGATTTAAACACAGAGGGATCATGCTACACCAGAGAATGCACTATGATACTGCTGCTCACGCTGCATCAGCCTCATAAAGGCTCAGGCTACAAAGTCAGATACAGACCCCTTGGTTAGAGATCAATAGCTGTGGTCAGATAAGGTTGCAGAGGTCTTCAGCCTGGGGAGGCAAGCCCATGTTTAGAAAGAGAGAGTGTGGCATAAACAAGAGGGAAAAGTACATTTTTATTATTATTATTATTATTTTGATTATTATTGATTGCAGACTTAAATCTAATAATAGTGATAATAATAATAATAATAAGAAGAAGAAGAAGAAGAATTGGCAAATGTAAACTAATGCTTTCATTTTTGTTAGGTAATGTGATTAATACACTGTTTTGCTCACAAGCCCATCCTTCTCCATTGTACCACCATAAAGCACAGACTCTAATCATTCATAATAATAATTCAATCAGGGTCAAGGTTCAATTGGGAATAAGTAGTCTTGGTAACTGAAACAGTTAAAAGCTCCATGTTGTTCCAAATCTAAAAAGTTTAAGCTGTTTGAGTTTCTTTTACCTGGTCACTAACTATGAGAGGTTCTCACGCTGTGTTCTACTGTAGGTGGATCAATAAACACCATTGTGCAGATGTTGCGAAATGCCAATGACAATTACTGAGATTACAACCAGCCACAAGGTAACATGTCTGCTAAACCATTATTATTTTCTTTTTCTTGCCAAATCTGTTGTTCTCTCATTGTCTTGTTCTTCAAACCACTGATATCAGAGAAGCACTCCATGTCCAGGATCAAGCTGCTAAATCAATTCACCTCAAACCAGGCCAATCACAATCACTTGAATGTGATTGCAGCTCTCACAGCAAGACTGCACAGTGCCAAAACGTCTTCCACTGTTCGCCCACTGTTACTGCTGGATATGGGGCCTGTTATACTGGAGCTTAAAAAAAAACAAAAAACAGGTTCTGTTGCAGTGTTGCCCTGTACTTTCAAAGCACTTTGAAATTCAAATACATAATGCATGACACCTGCTAATAGGAGATCAGCACTTTTGGCTTTATTTTATCTTCTAGACTACTTTGGACAGTGTCAAATAATATCCCAGTTTAAGCTAATTTCCCCCCAGTGCCAAGAGCGGTTATTTCACCTGTAGATGCAGATTATAGCTGTCCCACTGCACAGTTTTGAAGCATGGAAATACAAGCTCCAGCTACAGATATGATTAAATTATCAGTGCACTGAGAATTAATTTTGTTCTATTTGATCAACTGCATTCATCTCCACAGTAGAAGTCTCTACAGAGTAATTAACACAATTTTTGTCCTGAGCAATTCATTACACCAGGTTCAGTTGGCCTTAGAAAGTATGCACTTCAGACCTTACTTGAGTTGGGTTGGATTTTAAGGGAGTAGGATCTGCCTGAAAACATCTAGAACGCAGTGGCTTCATCAATAGCAAGGTAACCATAGCATCTGAGACAGAAGCCCAGCCCAGTATCCCTAAGGGGTAATAGATTTCAACAATTTTCATGCTTGAGACCAGACCAGTTCTCCAACTTAAACAGCTAGATAGGTTGTCCCCATCCCTGGGACCTATACCAATGGCAGGTGTAGCAGACTTTTATCACAGATTTTAAAAAAACAAAACAAACAAACATGTTGACTTTCCTTTACACAAGAAGACACACACGTCTCCTGGGTGAAAGTCTTGTGTTTTGTCAACCCATCTATCCACCTCAAACTTTCTCCTAATGCAGATCATTTCACTCCCATAGTTTTGTCCTCTCTTGTCTCTCTCCTCCTGTTGCTCTCTGCAGGTATTTCTGCCTCTGGTGCTGTAGAGTCTGGATCTGTGACCACAAGCAGCCTACTGCCCCTATGATCCTGTTCAACACACACTGCTATTATTATTATTATTATTATTATTATTATTATTATTATTATTATCACAATTGCCTTACTTCTATATGGAATTTGCTTGTGCTATGCTCCTTTTCCTCTCTGTCTATCTCAGTGTTTCTCTCTCTCTTAACTCAGCTGACTGAGGCAGGGGGCTGCCCACCATGAGTCCGGTTCTGCTTGTGGTTTCTATTCCATAAAAGGAAGTTTTTCCTTGCCACGTTCCCTTCTGTTGTGATTTAGTGCTATATGAATGCAATTGAATTAAATTGAATTGAATCTTAACTATACCCTGACAATACAGTAGTTGCCCTGCAGTTGTAGAAACCTATCATTTGCAAAAGTTAGCATGGGATATTCAAAAATATTGTCATTGAATATCATCTAGGGATTAGGAGATTTGTTCAGTAGCAACATTTTGTCTGGTGAGTATCTTAGGAAGGCAAAATAGCACACAGGGAGCATCTACCAGCATTCCTCCTCACCTCCTCACATTGCATTTGACACATTTTATTCCTTTTCAACATATATATATATATATATATATATGTATATATATGTGTATATATATATATATATATAACAGAATTGCTATTTAAGAAGAATACCTGTATATGTTTGCTCGACTAAGATGTGAGGTTGACAAGAAGGCGTGTGGTTAAGAGAGACAGCTAGCGAGTCGGTTATCTTCCAGCAACACCCCGTCTATGTGAGAACCTCTCTATGTGGATCACTCATTAAAGCACAGCAGTGGGTACTGATAAAGAGAATGGGATTACTGTGATTAATACCATGTGTCACTTGTAATGTCCTTAGCAGAATGGATCATAGAGCTGCATACACACATGCCTGAGTGTGCAGACAAACACACACATACTCGCTTTTATTTTCAAAATGATTTTGGAAGTTGGGAAAACTTAAGAATTTTGAAGTGTCATTTATTACAAACAGGCGTTGTAATGTTGAGGTCACCTCTCACAGATAACTCCATAAAGACCTTTTTTTTTTGTTTTTTTTTTTGTTCCCCTTGCCAAAACATACACTTACATATACATAATGCTACACACACACACACACACACACACACATACATATGCACACTTATACTGTCACCCTTGGTGATTAGTCACAGTTTTGTCACCCTAGGGCCTCTACAGGAAACCAGTTGCGATGTGTGAATTCCAAACATAGAAACACTGCTGGTGTGTGTGTGCATATTTCTTTCTCTCTGTGTGTGTGGTGTATATGGGTGTCTTGAGCTGTTTGGCAAATCCCAAGAGTTCTGCAGTGTATGCAGAGTCCCCAAATTGAGAGAGAGAGATAATAAAAGAGAGGCAAACACACACACACACACACACACACACAGTAAGAGATGTGACAGTAACCTGAAAAAAGGAGGCTAGGAGTAAGTGTGTGTGTGCTGTGTGGGACGACCCCTGGCTGAGGCTCTGTCTGGCCCTAAGGCACAGCAGATGTTGCTCTATTGCCTATGACTGTGCACGCTCACACACACACACACCACACACACATACACATACACATACACATACACATGGTGACATACATATACGTTATACATATAAGTATCAGTCAGAAAGGAATATAGACCTGGAGAAAACAACACAGTCTATCTATATAGATAGATAATCCCATCTATCTATCTGTCTGTCTGTCTGTCTGTCTGTCCCCCCATTGAGTCCTAGGCATCATCTTTACATACTCATTTAGCCCTGTCTATGGGCCTATGGATTCCTTTAGAACCTGACATGAGGACTTTTTCTTTATATTTATTTATTTTTGAAGTTTGTCTCATGTGATATGTGTAAGAAATCAATCATTTCTTTTGGATTGTATGCAGATTAATGAGTGGTGACTCTGGATTATCTGTGGCTGATGGTGATGCATCAGCATGGTATTGATGCTCACTGAATATTTATCAAAGTTCTTGTTTTTCTTCATCAAACCATGCAAAATTTCCTCCGACTGTACCTAATCCAAGGAAGTTAGATGACGACAGTAACAAGTTGTTAGATAATCTCCAGAATAATCAATGTTACATACAAAGGACACTAAACTGTTAAGTGTGAATATACCATAGAAAATAGCCAAGTAGAAAATAGAGGACAGAGGGGAAAAGAAACTTTCTTTTTCATTTTCTTATTCGTACCTTGTTGTTACTCTTTGATATTGCCGGCGGGATGCAGTTATATGTCACAGGCTGGTTAACGGACAGCCAATTCTGTTAAAATTTGCTGTTGTCATCAGGAAACTGCTTAACAGCAAAGTGATTTTCATATTCATGAGTTACCTAAAATGTATCACTGTTTGAAAATGTCCAACTTTCCAAAGATTCTGTGATGATAACAGATCCAGCATCATTAGGCATAAACTGATAAAATGACAGTGTCAGCTGAAGGCTGGTATATGGTTAGTATTCCGTTATAACCTGGTATATGGTTATAACCTGGGTTACATGCAGGCTTTTAGAGGCTAGGCTCAGGCTATAAGCTGGGTCAGCAGCGGTTAAAGTGCAAGCATCAATAAATGTATGACGAAGGAAAGGTCTCCCTGGGGCAGTAAATGAATTGCTCCTCTGCTTTCATTTCTCCATCAGAGAAGCCACGGACACACCAATACACACACACACACACATATGCAGAGACACACACAACAACTTGTCAACATCATGACTAGTTCACAGCTCCCAGGGGGCCAGTTATGAACCTGCAAGGCCAGCGTTTATAGATCCTACTCCAGTTTTCTCCACTAATACACAAACACATACCTACACTCACAAAACACACAGGTGATATGGCTGGACTGAACACTGATATATACTTAATCTGTCTGGGAGGTGTTTCTCCTGGTCGCTTGTTAGACCTGACTAAACTTGAGCTGTAACTGACAATATGTCTGGTGTCATGCCACGGCAGAGGTTAACCTTAAAACTAAATTTTGTCTGTGGTGCTCAAACATTGAAAAATGCAACGTCAGTGTCCCTACAGAATCCAGAACACAGCATTAAAGGTTTTCACTGGGACTAAATCTCAAAACCTGGACACCACTAGCGTTGAGAAAATATTCATTTTGCAATTTTGGGTGAAGTAAAACTTTCATTCACAATGTCCACGAGGCCTGTGCTAGCATTCAAATTTAACATTTCTGTGCATTATATGCTTTTTAGAAAAAATTATTCTAAAAATATAAACTTTTGTGGAGAGGATTCGTGCTTCATGGTGTTTTCACTATGTTTCATACCACTAAGGGCATATACCATTGTCTTACAGCCAAACAGATGAACATATGGACGTCAGATTGTTTTATGCTGTAATTGCCATTGTAGTGAGTCTTATCTAAAGCCATAATGTATGTCATCCTATGTAAAATGCACAAAACTGAAGAAAAACAGAGGCAAGATGATTTGCATTCTAAAAAATAATCAAGACTCAAGTCACTTCAGATTTGAATGTCACATACAGACAGAGAGGAAGAGAGAGAGAGCAAAAGAGAGAGCTGATTAGCAGAAGGTGTGTGTATAATGAAGATAGATGTTGGTGTAAACACAAGTAGCTGAGGCCCTGCAGTGCTGCCATGTTGGAGGGGGAAACAGAATTATTAATAATTATGCATATTAATATTGATGATTAAGTGTTTGATATTAATGGTTGCTCCCCTAATTAGCATCAGCAGGATGCAATATGCTGCAGATTAATTTTACACATGCAAATCAAGCAGTGAGTCTGCAGTGATGACGCTGCACCTCTCTCTCTCTCTCTCTCTCTGTCTCACACACACACACTCTCTCTCTCTCTCTCCCCCCATCTCTATGATTTAACCAGTGTTACAGTGTGTTTACTTGCACAACGTGCTTGAGGGTGTGTTTGCTCAACATCTTCTGGTGGTTTTCTTATTTTTTTTTTTATTTCTAGCACAGGATTCACTGACTACAAAGTCATTTTTATAACATGAGCCGAAATAATAAAGGGAAACTGACTTTGAATTAAATTTGTAATAAAAAAATAGAGCCCCACAAGGTAAACTTACTCAACAACATATCATGTGATTCCCGCCATCTGTCTTGACAGGGATGGTACATTTGTTTTAAAAATTTGCATTATTTGATATGTGTTTTTTTTTTCTGCTTATGTCTGCATTTAATAGACACTATATTGCAAGGGTTTATTTGTGTATTTAGACAGCAAAGATTATCGCTACAAAGCTGAAGTTGAAAGGAAAGATGGATATGGAAGTCCAAAGTTACAGTGGCATACAAGCCAATATATGCACCGCATTGGTGGTAAATCATCACACCATTTTATCATCTTAAAACTAACAAATAGCTTGTGGTTTAAAGCTGCACTTCTCAATATTGTTTCTATACATTATTAATGGCTCAAATAAATATAATGTAAGAAAAATCACTGGATGGGACAAACCATTTTAGCATCTTTTAGCAGGTTGTTTTATTTTACAGCCAGCACCTTTACTGTTTCGGCTCATGATACCTCTGTTTTCAGCAGCAGCAGCAGTCAGCTGTTTTCAGCAACGATACCTTTGATAAACCCACTGCATACTACCTGTCCAGCAACATGGAGAGCGCTTTTACAGTCTCTCTGCAAAACCTTCACTTTTACAGAAAGACTGGTGAAAGAAACCCTCAAAGACAGAGTGCACTGACTTGAAGAAGCTAGTGGAGTAGCAGGCAAACAGGAAGTGATGTCAGTACTTCGGCTCTCTATGAGGACACTTGCGTAACGTTTATGAGACAGCACTTGGATACTAACAGACATATCAGTTTGACTATGCACACATATATACTTGCTGGTTTTTGTTCATTTACCAAAACATTCTGGTTTTTTTTACAGATATTGATAACTTGTGGACTATGTAATATTATTGGCTTTTCAAAATACATCTTATGCCAATAAATAACTGAACTGAATTCAAATGAATGGACATAAAAAGAAACAGAGAGACAGAGGACAGTAATACTTTAGGGAGATGAAGAGAAACAACAGGATCTTCCTCCTTCTCCACCACCTCCTCGTCCTCTTTTATTATCCATATTGTTCTATTATTTCCATTGGGAAAAAAAAATGAATACACGGCAAGGGGTGAGAGCGGAAGCAGGGAGAAAAGAGAGGGCTGACCTTTGAGAGGATTATGGGATTTGTGTTAGAACAAAGCGAGGAGGCAATATGGCAGATGTATTCTGTAAAATAGACTATTTAGCAGCGAGACACTGTGATTGCAAAGAGAGCAAGCCAGTGGGAGACAAAAAGGAGAGGATCGCTGTATTAATGTAAAGCTTTATGAATAGCAGTTCACTGGGGGAGGGGGCGATGCGCTCATACTAGCAGAGTATGAGGGAGTTTGTTATTCAAGTGAGGTGGGAATGGGAGGGTGGCACATTTGATGGACTGCACTTTATTGTTGTACTCATTAATGGTGTACTGGTGTTGCTCTCCTGAAAGTTTTAAATGCAACATTTGGACCATATATAAATTACTTCTGATAGATACTGGTATAAAGACTGTCAAATTCATAGATATGTAATAATATATCAGTAGATTAGTCACATACCACTAAAATCCCTGAGAGAGTAAGTGGTAAACAATGATGGAAAGAGGGGGAAAAGACAGACAGAAACACACACACACACACACACACACACACACACATGATACAAAGCAAGAGCAGTGAGTCCTCATCCTCTGCCTACTGGACAAAAAACAACAACTCATCTCTCATTCTTTTTCTCAATATATACACTGCATATAAACACACTCCCACACACTCTCAAAAAACACACAATGATGCTGTTCAACTTCATATAGTATATATATACACACACACACACATATATATATATATATATATATATATATATATTTTTTTTTTTTCCCCAAAAAAAGTTAAAGGTCCTAAATCAGCCCATTATCAGTATTCAATAATTCTGCAATTAATTATTTAATTAATATTTATTGTGGGTCTATGACAAGAAATGAACTCCAGTCTCCTGTCTGAAAGTCCGATGTGCTACACACACACTGTTTAAGAGCACACCATTGCCTGCCCTGGTACTGGACAGAAATCAACAGGAGTAAAATTTTCCAATGCTGATGCAGTTTGTAGGATACCAGGTTTAGGTTTCTAAAATGAAAGGACACATACATTTTTGTAATGTAACCCATTATTCAGTTTTAATGCACAGTCTGTTTAGGATGAAAGAGCCTTCATTTTGGTAACAGAAGGTATAACTGTCAGACATCTAGTATTTAATGAAAGCTACATATTGACCAAACTATCTGTCTAACCCTCAAATGAATACACATAACATTTGTCTCATTTTCACTCACTCGTGCTGTTCCTCCCTCCCTCCCTCACTGCCTGGTGTCTCAGCAAGACACTCCTATCTGACCTCTAAAAATATGGCAATGGCAGATTTGTGACTCGTGCTGATAACCAATCAGACGGCTCGTGTTGTGCAGGGCAGATGACCCCCGTCGAGTCCTAAATCACATTTTCTCTTCATCGTTCTCTCCCTCAGTCTCTCAGTCTTCTTTATTGCTTGTTGGCAATGGTTTTATTTGGTACCAGCAGATAGTATGGTGAGTTCCTCAGTGGGCTATGGAGAGACTGACAGCCTGAGAATCTGAAAAGATCAAAACCAGGTTTACCTGCAACTACGTCAGGCCAGTGAACAGAGCAGAATGAGTTATGAAGTTATAGGTATGAAAAATAAAATTATGGCTTTAAAAATATCATCACACAGACAGACAGTTGTTCAGAGTCAGGAGTGGTCCACTCCCCTACATATGTAGTTTGCAGTGATCAGAGCTGTTACACACCATACACTTTGATCCTGCTGCTACACGTGTCCATCTGCTGTACTAGCCCCATTATGCACACACGCGCATATACTCATGTTCAAGCATGCATTCACACTTTAGCAGAGGCCAAAGCTTTGATCAATAAATAACACTGTCACAGGGGGTTCTGTAAACACACACAGATATCTACACATGCAGTTTGCACTGAGGTGCCTGGTAATAGCTTGGTGTGTTTTTTTTTTTTTTCTTGACTCTCCATCTGCACCCTGCTCCCCTGCCCAGCCAGTCAGCTTCTATCCAACCTGTAGCCAATTAGCTGGACCCTTTGGCCCATGCCAGGCCAACAGTAGTAGTTAACACAAAAGACTAAGGCCTAGTCCACATGTATACAGGTATGTACAGTATTAAAGCAGGTTTTCTCTCACTGTGTCCACATGGAAATGCAAAAACAACTGATGAGCAGCTATATGACCCCAACCAAAAGTTATACTGGACAATCAGAATCCTGAAAAAGTAAAGTTTCAGCCGGCTAACAACAGTGGTGCATTGAAGCCAAAAACTCAGTTTTCCCATCAATAATAAAAACAGAGTTTCTAAACATCTTCACACTGGAAGGTGTTTGCAAAAATGTTCATTTTCAGCGATCTTTACGTGTGGAAGAAAGGCAAGAAATCCACAGAGAAAGCTACCAGTGTACGTGTGGACTCAGCCTAACTGAGACTAACTGCGATTCAACCATAAATCTGTAGAAAAGTGAATCCCACTCTGCCTAGAGAGCCAACTTCATGACTAATCAAACTGATCATCCAATCAAATCCAGTTTTATTGTTACAGTGTTAGGCCTATATTTTATATTACATGTGGCTATCTAGAGAACAGCTGGATGAATAGCTCAATCAGGCTCTTTTCTGACAGATCAAAATCAAAATATCATGAATGGGTTGGAATGGTTTTAGTCTGTCATACTGATTGAAAGCAGTTTCTGAACCATTCTGGTCTGTTGTCACATGATGATCTGTAATGTGGCCTTAGAGTTTTGTGGGGGACAAACATATTGAATATCCATGCAAACATTTGATTGCACCAATACAAAACTAAGAACAGCGGCCTTGCGATTTGCACAACACATTGGTTTTTACTGTTGATTAGACAGGACAGAGAGAAAGAGAACAAAATTCATGCAAAGGAAATGATGATGTGAAAAAAGAAAGAAGGGAGTCAAAAGGAAATGAGGTGGAAAGAAAAACTAGGACAGACTTAATCTGAAAGCTCATACAGAAATGCAGAAATATTGTAATTGCATTAATTTGGTTTTTAATGGTTTTTAATGTCAGTTGCTTATTTTCTGAAATATATTGTGATTCTTCTAGTAGACTTGATAGTTGTTTAAAAAAAAAAGCTGCATGAGTTTTGAGAACTTGCAGATCTTGCCCAGATACCAGTTAGAAAGTGGAAGCAGAGGTGAATGTTTTTAGCATACATTTAGCACGTTCTGCAGTTTAGTTAGTATTGTTCAGTTTAGTATAATTAGTAGTAATTTTAGTTTGCTTCAGTTAGTTCATTTCATATTAGTATTTTTAGTATTTAGGTTACAGTATGTCATGGTTGAAGAGCATGACAAAGAAGGAAAACAGTTTAGAGTGTATCAGGGAAAGCATGCACATACAGGATGGCTGCTGGTTCCATTTGACCATTTTGGTATCAAAGAGTGATTTGTGTCTTGCAGAACTGTTGTATTGCTTTTTTGTGTTGTAATGGAAGACAAAAGTGACCATTAGCATGGTGATATCTCAGACAAAAATTCAGTATTTTTATTTATTATTTAACTATGACCATGATATTTACTCTATTTATCACCACCTTTATCAAGTGCCTTTAGTAACATGGACATAAGAATGTATTATAGGGGCAATGTGTAAGAATTTGCCAATTGTTGAATTCATACTCCAAACAAATGTGTGGGGCTGCATATTGCCAGGGGTTGATTGATCCATTGATCATAAAGTTTTTACCAGCCCCAGTTAAGTTTCTGGTTATTTTTTTTAAATATTTTAAACTTATAGACTTACATATAGTCTATTTAAAGTCACTGTATAGTGATTTTGAAAGTTCCACTTTTGGTGTCCCCCACTGATACCAAAAATGACACTCGTGCAGACTAGGTTCTGGGTAGAAAAATGGCAAAAGGTTGGTCTAGAGCTTGGAAGGTTTTTGAGAAATATAATTCAAGCTCAGATAAGTTTATTACTAACTGCAGGTGAATAATGTGTAAAACAGTTTATCCTTGATCTTGAAAATAGTAGTTTGACGAAATAATCCCAAATTGAGGTCCATTTACAAAGCTATTCTAAAGCAACCACATCACATGGTTTCCATCACATTATGGTGTTTTCTCAGTTGGAGATTGGATGGAGATTGATCTGTTGCAAGCTTGGTACCTGTAATGATTCATCCATATCACTTTCTTGAATTCCTCATCCATATTGGCTTAATGAACTTCCGTGTTTACCTTTAAACCAACATGGACAAGTTAAGCTACTAAGTGGACCTTAATTTAGGATTGTTTTGTCAAACTACCAGTACTGTTAAATTATTGTTAGGCAAATCTTCTCCCCTGAAATGCAAGTGAATGCTATGAAGGCCGCTGCTTTAGCAGTGGAACTTTTTTTTTTTAACTCCACTTTAAGCTCTGCCATTGGCTGAATGAAACCAGCTGCAATTAAATTGTTTATGCACTGATTGTTTGGTTTTAGGAATTATGCTTTAAAAGATTGTATAACCAGACTGTGGCTGTAGTCATGTATAACACATAGTAAATTTAACATGCATATTATTGTTTGCATAATGGTGGTACATGGCAAAAGTTGTGGCTACAGACGCCTGGCACAGTGGAGCATGCCCAGATGGTCCTCTGTTGTCCTGGCCTTGACCAGATTAATCCGATCCGCAGAGCTGCTGTAAACCTTGCTACGCCAAGCCTGCTGTTGCCAGATCAACATTAGCATAGCATAGCATAGCACAGCTTCCATTAGCATTGCAGCCTGCTTACTGAAATCATTATAATAACACATTATGCCAATGAAATTGAGCCAAATGAGCAGGACAAAAACAAACGGAGCAATGGCAAACTGAGAGAACCTCACAATGACCAAGAGACTACTACACCCTGACATCAAGAGAGTGCCAACAAAAAAATATCTTGGCTTTCAAATGGTGGACACAGTCCTGGTGGTTTGGTACAACATGATAGCATTGAGTGTCTGTAATCACACTGCTATTAGCTGATATTTTAGCCAAATTTTTGCTGCCATTTTACACTATTAAAATATTACAAGGCTGGAACATTGCAGGTTATCACAAAGACTCACTGTTCAAATACAATTATGTGAACATTGTATGAAAAAAATTGCATTAGATAAAAATCTAACCAAGGCTGGAACAGCATTTAGGCCATTATGAGGCAGAACTTTCCACTGAAAAACTGGCTGATGATAACATACGGTATATACTGGAATTTAATAAAAGCTCTCATTCGATCCATTCAGTTTAGAAAAATAAATCAAATAATGTTATCAAATAATTATTTCAAATATGAACCACACTGAGTGGAGCAGACGGCATTCTAATCAAAAGGCAAATTTGGGCCAATTTCACACTAAATCTGAGGGAAAGTTATGGTCTCTGATCATGTTATCTTTTTCTGTTTGGTCTGACATTTGATTGTACTGCAACCTCTTGCAATGAAACAACTCATATGTGGTTACTTTATAATGGTAAAAGGACACAGGGACTTCTTTGAACTTGTAGGACACAATCTTGCAATTTATCTTTCTATCTGTCCATTTACATCTAAAGGCAATATAAAAATGCCCAAGATGCTCTCAGATATCTGGAGGTTTTCCTCCTTTGTGGGATTTTGGCACATGGCAGGAGAGGAAAGTAAGAAAATGTTGCAGAAAATATTACAACAAATCTCAATGAAGCCAATCCTCTGATCAAGGTCCCCTCTGCCTTAAAATAGCTCAGGAAATGGTTGAGCCTCATATGGCCAATTCATGGGAGAAAACATCCATGCAGCATGGCAGAGATCTGCTGATGATACATTTATATGCACACACGCACACACATACACACACACACACACACTGTATAGCCTGTCAGCGTTGGATGTCTGCGATGCAGAATCAGAAAAATGACAATAACAAATAAAACCCTAAAATAATTTTGGCGCACTAAATTGTTTGATAAGAGCTAAATCAGAACAAGAGAGAGGGTTTTAGGGTGTAACTCTGACAAACTTCTTTTGTCACATTTTTCTAACATTACAATAGAAATATACAGTATTATTTCCTGTAGTGCAGTAAATAATGCAGTTATTAATACTTTGCAGGGTGTAGTAATACAGTTCAAACACTGCCTTTGTACAAACAGAGGACTTGTAAAAAGGCTTTTTTGTGAAATCTACATAATAAAACCTTGAAAAATGGGGGTGTTCTAAAACATTTGACTGCTAGCATACATACAGTATGTCATGTTTTATAGAAACACTGTAAAATTATATTGAAAAAATTGTGAGATTGATTGGTTGCCTCTATCATGCACCAGTGGTACTGTTGATGTTTCCACAGGTGAGGATCACGTCTTGTGGTAATTTTACTAAACAGAATGAACAAGTTAGAAGAGATCTTCTTTCCCTCCTTTTTTCACTCATATTGTAATTAATTTAATTTCTTCCCACATTTAGTGTGAAATTATTCCAAATAAAGCAACAGAGGGTATAAATTGTTTCATTAACTTTTGCATTTTTTACATTACCAACATGACCGACAACTGCAGTAGTTGCATCGTGTAAGCATGCATACAACACACAACACAAACAACACAAAAAGTCTGTATGCATCAAGTTAAGGGAAAGCTGGTCTCAACCATTGTACACAGAGGAAAAAGTGCAAGTACAAATCCCAATATTTGGAAGGAAAGTAATCATTAGACACTAATAAAGACTCAAGCGCAGCATTTTGTTTAGGGGTCAGACACCTCTCATAACTTTCTGAATGAGCAGTGTCAGGGCTACAAGCAAGGAAGGATGCAAAGAAGAGGGGAAGACTAGAGGAGAAATGGCACCAAGAGAGGCACAGAAAGAGTAATGAACCCAAATCATAGGGATATTTGTTTCAGGGAGAAATAAATTAATAAGCATGAAAATAATAGTCCCCAACACTTAGCCAGCAGGAAATAAACAGAAAAGAGAAGGACCAATTACTGTGGGGGGAGAAAAGGAAAAAAGATATATGGGAGAGGGTGGGGGTGGGAGGATTGGTGGTAATATCTGGGTAGGATAAACATTAGGGATAATGCCTATGTGAGAGGGACTGCTCCTCAAGCAAGTGCACAGTTATTTGGACATAATTAAAACCATGCTTGCTGGATCTAATGTATGGGTGTTTCTGAGGGTGTACTACATGCTGAAAACTTTGCAGGACACCAAATCTTTCCACCCAGAGTGATAATGATAAAGTTAGTGTTTGTTTAAGTTTGCACGTTAGAACATACTTTTTTTCCCTCTGTCTCTTTCTTGAGTGTTTTAATTTGTTTGAAATTTTTTTCTTTGGCTTTTCTGTCTTTTTTAACTAATCACAGGGCTCCACAAATACAACATTGACACTTTATTAATTAATTAGACTGTAACTACCATATTAAATCCAATTACATCATGTCAGTCAATTGTTTTTGAGAAAATGACATCTGCATCTTGTTTACTACCTCTGCCTGCTGGCTGGCCATTTTTCTGGCCATTTTTCTGCATGGTCTTTTCTCAAGCCAGGACTTTTTAAATGTGATTGTGGTGCTGAAAGCAGGGCATAGTTAGAGAAGCAGTGCTGTGCAGAGAAATGGATATTTTACTGGCCAGGTATATCTTAAAACAATCAGAGGCTTGATGAATTGGCTGAATGGCTGATGTATGGCTGGAATGGAAGGGTTATTTGGAGAGGGTTTGAGTCAGGGAAATGCACCTCATCAATCAGCATGATTAAAGGTTTTGGCTGGGCCGAAACAAACTCAACACTGTTAGGGCCTGGCCTTAAAGGCATAGTCCACTGTTTGGAAGAACAACAAACAAATCCCTGGGAAGGTATTGGATTCATGTATTGGCAATTTCAGTCAACTTTTGTCGCTTTGTGCTTGTTAGAATACCACTACAGTGCATTTTGGACCTAACTCTTGCATGAGATCTATTCTTGCACAGCACTAAAAACAACTAAGGCTAGTCAGAAGGGTGACACATTAAAGGAAAAATAACTGCAGAAACAGAATGACAATGCCTTCATCTATAGGACATGAGGGGTCAGGATTTAGTGAATATGAAAATGATGTGAAACATATGCTATGGCCTTCACAGTCACCAGATCCTGACCCAATTTAGCACTCTCCTCCACCATCATCAAGACACCAGATAAGGAAATATATCTTGTAAAATTGTGATATGTGATGTTCACTGGGGTCAGAGTCAGGATAGAAAAGTATTTTGGGCAGGACACACCTTTCAGTGAGTATACTGACACTCTTCAAGCACCCCTCAGAGTATTTAGCTACTTCTGTAGCTTTACTGTTCCCATTATAAACCAGGGAAAAGTCAGATGACAAAGACAATAAATATGTGCCACCCTTAATAATGACACTTTGACAGCACTATACCATTAACACCCCATCCCACACACAGGAGGAGCTCCTAATTCATTAAACACACACATGTTCAAATGCCCATGGACAGACACTGACAGTAGCATACTATATACGTGCCCCATGGCCAAATCCATTGTATCCAAGGCCCTTAAACGATAAATACAGCTTTGCGTCAGCAGCTCTGCATATTTAAAGCCACTAATGGCTTCTTGCAAAGCACTCGCTCTCACAGACACACAAACACACACTAAGCCAGGGAGAAAAATCACTGGCGTGAGAGTAGGGAGTTCTGTCAGCAGAGCAGCATCTCAAAGCGAACAGGTGCTGCAGTGGCTTGCTGGGTAAGGTCAACCACACACTTTTAGCCAGTGGAGGCTAACCAGCTGGCTGAAGAACACAGTTATGAGCGTGGGAGACAGTTGATCGTTATTAATGAAGGGACACGTTAACAGACTCTACACTGCTTTCTAGTCTTTTAGCCAAGGATCTTAAATCTCATTTTTGAGAGGTGTAATATCTTTTGGTTCATTGTGAATAGAACCCATTTCAATTAATTAATTCATTGTGTCACTCACAGTCATCAGTCAAGGGGGTTCTCACATGTGGGCTAGTCAGAGATGTTTGCAAGGGTGCTCCAAGAGTTTGGAGCTTATCTCTTATGTTCATAGGACTTGCACACTCATCGAGGTGATGAGGGCCTCTGATGTATGTGTGCTTATCAATATACTGTATGCCACACAATCAGTTCATAGTCTGGATATTTCTTTCAATTGAAAACAAATAAAACATTTCTGAAAGAAAAGAACCTGGCTAAGGCTTTAATAGTGTAACCAACAGTTTCATATACATTGAGAGTCAATGACAATATTTCAGAACAAGTACTGAGAGTTAGGGAACAAATGCAACATCTTATGTGTGTGTGTGTGTATATATATATATATATATACACACACACACACACCCATCTTAAGATGGATAATTTTGGCAGTGGAGTGACTTACTAATCACTTACATACTTACTAAAAACTGGATGACTGACTAGAAAGCCCAGCGGTTATGAGTCCTACACCTACTGTAGTCGAGTACACACTCCTCCCCTGTCACTCACACACACACACACACGTATACACACAATCACATGTTTGGTGAGGTAAAGCCATATACTTTTGTCCATTGCCAGGGGGGTAAACAAACACACAGAGTCTAATCTGAGAGCAAACAGCGGCGCCTCATGTTAACCAGCAGGGATACAGTTTCCCCCAACGCTATGAGGCCTGCAGCAGTTAAGAACTTGCACATCAGAGAGAGAGAGAGAGACTGGGGATCTTGCCATGTCCAAAATAATTACAAGTTATAAAATGTGAGTGTTTATCCTTTACTTTCCTTGTCCTTGTTGGCATTTTCATCCACGTCTGCACATAGTGTTGTCTCTAATACATAATGGGAGGCACACTGTGCTCCAGAAATTCTAAACTAAACAGTGACATCTTAGCAGATAACAGCATTTCACCCCTGAAATGATGAACCTTTACATGGTTGTAGGGCTGCCACTTTCCATTGGCTATCACTCCAATAATCATGTATTAGTCTATAAAACAAAATAAAACCCAAGAAGCATTTTTGATTTATTAAAGACAAAATGATTCATTTTTTAACTGTTGTTGATTTTGTTGATCAGCTAATACTTGCAATCTGTAGCACTGTGTAATTCTAACATTATTATTTAGCTATAGAGAAGATAATGTAATGTAAACCATTCAAACTAATTCCACTTTTGCAAGAGTAAGGGCCAGGATTTGAATCTCAGCTGTGACTACATGCAAGTTTTGAGCTATGAACTTGACTGCAACTGTGAATGTACATTATGTATTATGTATGTAGTATGAACTCTATCACTATTTCTATATGGTACTTTTGTCCCCCACACTGGGATAGCCTCCAGCCCCATCATGACCCTGAAAAGGAATAAGTGGTAATTGAAAATGAATGAATGATTGGCAAATACAGATGATGGAATGCTTTCTTTAATACCCAGTTGTGGTTTTGGCGGGGCTTGAAGGTTAGTCCATGCAGTCACTGGCTAACTGGCAGTTTTATCTACTCAGGATGTGAAACACAATTGCTCAGCAGGCATACAGACAGAGAATTTCTACTTAGTATACTAAGTTTCTCAACTGATTTCTAGCTGTGAGAAAATTTAATACCAGAGTCTTTCTTCAGATTACACACAAGAACACAAATTAGGTCTTTCATTGATGCTCAGTATTTACAATGCAAACAAATAAATATAAGTCACGTAAAAGAAATCAGTGGCTGAATAACAGACGAGACAGCAATACAGGGACAATGTAGACCACCTGCAGAGAACATTAACACTGTGATTCACTTTCTGTTTCTGCCATTAACATCTCAAGAATTGCCTTTAAGCCTTATTGTTCTTTCTTCATAGGCACACACAAATATATGCACACACACATGCCCCCAGGCAAATTATATTGTAGTTGAGTGAAAGGCGGATATTGCCCCATATCTTTATTCTGGTATAGTTTAATAAGAAAGGGAGAAAAGCCCCAGCAACCAAAACAACATGGATATGAAATCGGCCCCTTCCATTCAAACAAATGAGAGCATAATCTCATTTGGGAATGAGGCAGCAAACCTTTGTTTCTGTCATGTGTCACAATATATACCTTCCCTCTGGGTAAGGCAGTGACATCCATACACAGGGGAAAAGGAATTGGGAATTAGACTAATGAGAAGAGATAGGACAGAAGGAGAGGAAAACAGAGAGATAGGAATTGAAGAAGAAGGGACAGGAGATCAGAGAAGACATTGCCATGATAGATTAAAGGCTACTAAATATAAGAAAGCAGACAGGAAGGGTAGATGCATAAAACAGAAAAAAAAAAAAAAAAAAAAACAGTGGCAAGCAGGCCAGCTCGTCATGACCCAGCAAACATTTCAGTGTTGAATAGCGTCTGTATGGATATGAAGTCTGACACGACACCATTCTGTGTGTGACACATTATCTGCAGGACTCTACCCACAAAATATAACTCCATGACAAAGTAGGAAAAAACAAATCACAATCAAAAACCTCAAAGATTCAAATCCAGCCTTTGGATATAAATATCAGAACTGTGATCAGCACAGCAGCGAGAGCATATATCAGCTGTTATTAACAGACACAAAGACCAATGAAACCAAGTGAGGAGCTCAGATTCCTACTAAAGAATCAAGTGGTTATCTAGGACCAGTGATTAAAAATGGAGGAGAAGTAGAGGTATTGATCAAATGAAGAAAGGAAACAACAACACCTGAGGTTTTCCCCTACATTTTAGCACATGACTCTTGGCAAGAAAGTCAATGTAACATAACAAGAAAAGAAAGAAAGAAGTTAAAACATGAAATCCCTTTTTTTAGCATTAAGCTCTCTGGAATATCACAAGCATCAGCATATGGAACCACGAAGAAAAGACAGAGGAAAAAAGGGAGGAGGAAAGAGAGAAGACAGACACAAAAGAGAAAAGCAGTTGGGAAAGAATTTATAAATTCTAGTGTAGCACTAGCTAAATGTTGGAATGCAACCAGCAGTGACGCCAAAACAGATTGATAAATAGACAGAAAGTTGAAAAATGCAGTTGCTATTGTGAGTCTTCATGCCAGCTGATAGAAACCCCAGTAACAGAGGAACAGATAAAACAAAGCAACAATGGTTGTGTATCAAACTTAACAGTAGGATCCTTACCTAGGACGCCCAGCCGGTAGTTAACAGTTATGACAATCACATTCCCATAGCTGGCCAGGATGCTGCCATCAAACATATTTCCAGTTCCTTCCATGTAGGAGCCCCCATGGATGAAAACCATCACCGGCTTAGGGCTTCCACTCTCCCTAATGTCTGAAGGAGGGGAGAGGAAGAGGAGGAAGAGGAGGAAGTGGAAAAGGCAGAAGGACTGATTAGGCGACAGATTGAAGGTGGCAGCAAGAAATGCAATTTCAATACTTTAGGAGGTTTTGGCCACCTCTTTAATTTTATTTATTTTGATAAATAATCTTGGCACACTGGCTTTTGAATGCGGAGACCTTGTTAGTTTGAGGCGTCAAACCATTCATTTTTCTACATGAAGGCCATGACATGTTTGTGGTGATTGGGAAATGTTGTTTTCTTTATTTATTAATCCATTTTAAATTCCATATAGGTGTTAATGAAACAGGATATTTAATGTGGCGTGTCTTAATTTTCCTCCAGGCAATGGTCTGTCAACATGCAAGAGTGGCAATCTAAACTGTCATACCATGTTGAGGTAATATTAATCTGGAAGAAAATCTAATAAGAAATGGCATATTGGGTTTGACAATTTTATAAAAAACAAAAACAAAAAAAAAAACACTGCTTTATTCAAGCTATAATTTGAATTCAGGTTAACATTTCATGGTTGTTTAGCTGTAGAGAAATGCCTAGTTTTTGTGAATATAATTCCTGTGAGCACATTTTGGCACCAGGGGAAATTAAACAAAACTAAAAACTAACTGAGGCACTTGTCTTTTTAAAGATTTTTTTCACGTGAGGGATAAAATGTCGATTCAGCTTTTAAATTGCTGTTCAATCATTTACATAACTACAGTGTAATAAGACACTCGCTAAATATAATATGTGGTAGACGATGAGTTGTCATACTGAAACTACAAACTACAAAAAAGCAGGGGGTGTGTCTCTATATGCAAGGTCTTTTTTTTTTTTTTTATTCACTGTGTAGTTGCATCTGTCAAATATGAGGTCATGGTCAGGGAAATGCTAGCTTGCTGTTAACAGCAGAATTGTATAAAAATGTGTTACATCTGTCTGATTAGAGTAGAAGAAAGAAGGGCTGCATTGTAAAGCCTTAGCCCTTGACGTAGCTCTAATATGGGTAGGTTGTGAGCTAAAAGGATGAGAAGGCTTGGAGAGATCTAACAACATGCTGCAACCCATGTTCAAAACAAGGTTTCACTTTCATCTTCCCCATCCCAGAGATGAAGCTTTTCATCTTGCTTCCTAACTATCTCCATCAGTATATGCAGCAGCACACATCGTTTACCCCGCTGATGCTTTACCACTGAGGGACTCAGGTCCAAAGAGAGATCAGTAAGTCTATGGGGAATAAAAAATTAACCAAGTAAGAAAATAGAAAAGCACTACCTTGAGGTGAGAGACTAAAAAAGACTTTCAATTACAAGGGGAGTCAGAGAGGCAGAAAGATAGTGTTTGTGTCTAAAAGTTTCTCTACAGTGTGTGTTTAAAGTACTCCAGATCCAGGGGGTAGACAAAATAATGTAAACACTATAGGGACAAACTCTGAATAACTCTTGAGGAGCTTAGTCATCCTAACAAACACTATGAAAATGGCTCAGTTATACTTTCAAATTGTGTAAAAGGTTCCTCCCTAATGTGCCTCAGTGTTATTCCAATGACGATAGAAATCATTACTTTATTATATTAAGTTGATATGAAAACTACTCAGGCAAAAAAAAAGAAAACTTACCTTTCTTCTGCCTATCAGTAAAGAAGAAAGATAATGCATTTCTGAGGAAACAGGACATTATGCAGCAGAAATAGGGTGGAGGAGCTAAATATTACAGTATGTCTGTATATTGGAGAAGTACAGAAATTGTTTTCTTCCCAACAGGGAATGTAAAATAGACAGTCTTATTAAAAAAAAAGAAAGAAAGAAAAAAAAACTCAATTGGCAAAAGGAAATGGGGTAAAAGAAAACAAAAATCTAGCAGGAAATTAAAATGAGCCTCATCTAGGTGAAATGTTTTCTCCTTGTGTGTGTGTGTGTGTGTGTGTGTGTGTGTGTGTGTATACTATGTCCTTTCCTCCATTTCTCTTGGTGCAGAGCTCATTACATCACTTCTATCATTCTCTGTCCTTTGTAGTGTTTTTATTTATTTATTTATTTTCTTTTCGAAGTTGTTCTGCTCCCTCTGTCGCAGCGGGCAGTGGCCACAGCGTAGCAGCACATCATAACTCTCCTCTGGAAGGGCTTCCAGAAACTCCTGACAAAAAAGGTCAGGGGATTATAGTGGTGTGTGTGTGTGTGTGTTTGTGTACCTTGCAGTACAGTTATACCCTGACAAAAGGAGAGGAGGAAAGACAAAAGGAGCAAATGACAAAAACCTGGTAATGGTGATGATTACCATGATTCTGATAATGAGGGTGGTAACGTGTGATGATGATAATGTTGATGTGACAGTGATGATGGCAGCCATGACAGTGGTAGTAGATCATGAAAATAACTAAATGCCTTGATGATGACAGCAATGATAATGCTGAAAATGATGACAACCATAGTGATGATATCTGTGATTAGTGATCATAATACTAATTCTAATAATACATTCACCAGTTACTACATTACTACACTACACTCTAATTAATTATTGGTGATGACAATGCTGACAATGATGGCAACAACCAGCAACAGCTTAGATGACAATAGTTACCATGATGGTGATGATGATGATAATAATGTCGATGATGGTGATAACTATACCAATGACAATAATGTTGATATAATTACGGCGTTAACCATGATGATGATGACGATGACAGTAGTGTTGGTGATAATACCTGTAGCAACCATGGTGGTATTGATGTTGTCAGTGGTGGCAGTCACAGTAATTCTGATGATGTTGGTAATGATGATGAGAACATGTTTCCCACTATCTTAATGATAATATGGACAGTGATGACAACATGGCAGTAATGATGTTGATGATATCACATCCACGACAATTATGATAAGATTAAAGTCTATGGTGTGGTGTCTATGATGAGGATGGCAACTATGACATTAATAATGATGTAGATATTGATGATATATTGGTGATGCTGCCCAAGACATTATGGTAGTCAAGTTAAGTCAAGTAAATTTTTATTTATATAGCCCCAGAAGTTATCTTGATGAATGTGATATTGATAATAGCATCAACCATGACAATGTTAATGGACATGCTCATGGCAATTACAGTGGTAATGGTAACATCATGAAACCCATAAACAACTATAAAACCTAAGAAGTTGATGATTGCTTAAACCAATGGCAAACTTGACACTAATGATGATGACAGCCACACAAATAAAAACGATTTGATGATCATGATGACATCCAGTGATTTAAATACAATGGTAATGATGATGAAGATAAATGATGATGTTGAGGGTGATCTGCTGATCACTAAAAATGCTCCTGGGATCTAACAAAGCCTTCATACTGAAACAGTGTATTTTTGTTTAAAGCAAATACATTGATCTCTGTATATGTGTAATATGACATGTTTGTATGTGTATATGTGCTCTCAACTGTTACATTAACATATTAATTTGCTGCAGTGAGATATATCAATGCAGTTGTTAATAGCTGCCTCTTTGTTTAGCACTGAAGGTCAGTGGTAATGAGGTAAGGTGAGGATAAAATTGTCTTGGCAATATTTGAGCATTTGATGGATTTACCTGAATTTACCTGGATTTACTAGCTGAAACAAGTCCCGCTGTATAATGAACACGCTGTACCTTGAGGTTTTAAGTTTATGCAATCCAGCTTGCTCTCAGTATGGTCTCCTGGCATCCTTTATTGGCTGCCACTGCAAGCCTCCGAGCCAAAAAAACCCTCTAAACCCCAGTCTCTCCCTTCATTCCCCTAACTTATCAATTAATCCTTATTCAGCTGATTGCAGGTTTCATCTCTTCCCATCATACTCTTATGTGCAGTGAGGTAATGGTGTATCTGAGGTGATTTCTGGAACACTGACATTTACTTTTGCAATATCAATATGCCCCTTTATTCCTCTGTTTAAAGCGACTTGTTTTCAATGCAGCTGTTTAGAAACAAGTTTTTTACAACAAGCAGCAAGATGAAAGCTTGCATTGGGAAGAGATAAAAATGAGATGCAATCTTGTAGTGATCCGACCATTCAATCTTCCTTGGGTTAGTGTGAGTGAGGGAGAGTTTGTCAGAGGATAGGTGCCATGCCAACATGGAGTAGATCATTGCTTCCTCGAGGATGAGGTTATGATCAAAGAGATTCAGGTGCTTTAGATTTCTCTGAGCAAACCCTGAGAGATGCCCCTGGGCTATTGCAACAACTTTGGTATCCTCTCCCTCTGCCGGTGTAGAGGACTTATCAAACCAACAGCAGACACAAGGAGCAGAGGTGTTTTTTTCCTGACTTCAGCCTTTTCCTGAAGGGAGCAAAGCCATGGGGATTCAGCAAAAGCAACAGGAAACAAAAACAAGGCCCTGTGGTGAACATCAATTGGACGCTTCCAGATGAAATACTCTTGTAATACTAATTAGTAAACATATCCACTGGCATATGTAACATAAGTGTGTAATAACAAATCTATTTCTGCTATATACAAATAAATTTTTACATACAATAGGAGCTGATATTTTCAGGAACTGAAATTTTGGCTGAACTAATGCATGATGGTTATGAAACTGTTTTAGAGAGGTGTGGATTCAACTTTGTGTCTAAATAACACAAGCACCACTCTGTATAATGTAATACAGTTCTACAGTAACACAAACTACATGCTCTAAAATGATCATACAGTTGAATCAACAACTCTCTGAAACAATTTTAATAATAACTGAATATTCTAACCTTCATAAAGGTAGAATTAATTGCAGGACTATTAGACAGCATTAGTTTTAACTAGGTGTGCCTAATAAACTGCTAAGTGAGTGTATATGTGTATTAGAGCTGTGCTGTTGCTCTTAATGACAAAAAAAAAAAAAACATTCAAGGTCGTGCTGTGAAACTGTCCTCAGAAGAAAGACATTTTCATTTTCAATGCTTAAATATGTTTTGTTTGTTTTATGCTTTCCTGATTGGTGCCTCCATTCCATCTGAATGTGCCATTAAGTAGAAAACTTATTATTGTACCATTGCAAAATACCTTAGGTTGGAGGATGGTTGAGTCTACAGGGCATCATGCCAGATCATGAAGTGTGCAGCTAACTCATTGTTTTCTGGTTTTACATTGGTTGGTTTTTCCTTTTCTTTTAGTTTGTCATTACAGGTGGACTTAATCCTTTCATGTTATTACTGGTTTTAATCAAATGTTATCTGCTGTTTTTCATTTGTAATATGGCGGTTGGTAGTGATAGAGGAGGTTTCAGTTTTACTGTATGCAATCATGTCCCCTCAAAGTTGAAGTTGCAATTGAAATGTCACCAGCTGGAGCCTATGGATGAGCCTGATGGAACAAGGTAACACATTCCCCAGTTGATCTTTTATGATCCTTTCATCTGCTCCTGGATTGTTGTCATGCTGTCAGCAAAATCTATATCCTTGTGCCCTCAAAGTAATATATCCATAGTGTATAGGAAGATTAATAGCTCACAGGTATTGCCATATAATACTTTATATATGATACCAGGGGCCCCATAAGAGCCTGGTTGCTACGACAGTTCACAACATCTCCACTTCTGTATACACACTCTTAACCACTCCAGCAATATTCGTTGTAAAAAAAAAAATGGAGCTTCTAACAGATCCTCAGCTCTCAGGGACTTTCCTGTTTACATCTCTATTCCCAGCACAAAAGGATTACAAACACCAGCTTTACTGAGTATAAAAGGACTGTAAAATCCAAGGTTTGCTGGGTGTTAGTGATGGGGAGGTAAGGGGATGTCCTCATTGAGTTTGCATCTACAAGGCGACAAGAGGTCAAGGGGTAAGAGCATCAAGAACCACTGGGGGGGAATCCAAGTTGATCAGAGTCAGCCCGGATAACAGAGTGTGTGACTGTGTGTGTGTGTGTGGGATCTCTAGCATATTTTCCTCTATATTAAACTGGATTAGTTGTCTGCCCTGCATCCTTTATCGAGATAATACTTGAAGCTTGCTGGGATTTCATTGAATAGATCTGTGTGAGCCGTGTGACTCTCTCTAATCTTATTGGTGTGCGTGTGTGTGTGTGTGTGCGTGTGTGTGTCTATTTGAGTTCCCGGAAAAACAGCATGATGGCACACATCAAAGGGATCTGGATGGTTGTGAGTCTTATTTGGATGTAATTGCTGTTTACCTCGTCACATTATACAGTGAAGGTGCCTTATTAAAGGCTTTCTGCCTGCCATTAAAGTTGCATATGGCAGCCATGAGAATCTGACTCTATCTCAATTGTTTATCAAGGACATTTTATTCTTAATATGATATTTCAGACGGCTTGTTTATGACACTAGAAAAAGGTCCGTCTTTTGTAATATTAAGTTAATGGTTTAGCACACTGTTGTAGCTTTCAAACAGCACTTAATTTAAATATCAAGAGAGTGATTGCAGTGTTTAGTCCTATAGTCTTCGTCTGGTATCAAATGGTTCCCTTTGGTATTCATTTTCATCAGCATATGTCAATACTCGTTAGTATTAAATACCTTAAAAGAATAAAATATTAATGAATTTTCATTTTACCTCAGTTTCAAGTGTTTACACATATGCACGAAGATACCTCAATGAGTTAATTTCAAACATTTAGTGTGACTAGATCAGGCCATGGATATATGATGTAACCCAAAATCTTGCATACAGTATGGTTCATGCTGTGGTGCTCATTACCAGTAAACTGGGGGAATGTAGACATAACTCACTAAACTGAGGGAGTTAATTTTCAACAGTATCAAGTTTGATAATGTATGTCTTCTCTGTTCTCCACAGAAACTGGTTCTCTGTTGATTTAACTCAACTACTACTTGAATTATTCACTGCCTCTACCTTGGCTCTGTCACAGATGCTTATGAGTTAGAAATTACAATCTGTTGTGTAAGCAGTCCTCAAATTTGAAATGTGGCATTGACAAAAAGCCACAAGTCAGCCATCACAATTACCATATAATAGAAACTGAAATACATGTGCTGTTTTGGTTGCATTAAAATGGAGAGCTAGATGATCAATTAAACTATAGCAACAGTGATATCACTTGAAATCATCCACAAATGTTGGCTCCAATCATTGTGCCAAGTCTGTCAGGATTCACTCACCAATCTGTATTTGTATAGCTATAAAACAACTAATTTGGCATCAGGGCTGGTTCTGGAATCCAGCAACCACTGCAAATGGGTGACCAGAAAGTTAGCTTCGCATGCAGCATGTAGTAAGTGCTCAGGGCAGATAACAACCGCCATCTCTTAAACATACATGGTTGACAGAGGGTGATTTTGTCCAATATTTTTTATGTTCTCATCACATATTGTACAAAAGTTTTTGGTTTGACGCCTAAAACGCCGTTGGGACTAGAATGTTAGTATAGTGCAAATATTGATTAGCCTTGATGGTTGGTCTTTGGTACATGATCTGATTTTAAAAAGCGAGGCAATTAAAAGAAAAAAACATGCAAAAAAATGTATGTTTAAGAGCCCAGCTGAAGGGTTTAATAGTTACTTGATCTGCTGGTGGGATGCAACGCCGAAAAGGAAGAAAGGTAAAGGAAACAGCAAATCAAGCAGAGAATCTATATTACAGTATTAATACCAAAAGATACAGGAGACATATAAACTTTAGACATCCCAAACAGAAAAGGACAAAACACATCCAATAAAGAGTTTGCAGTAAAAGGCAAAGAAATGTCCATCACTTTCAAAAAAGGACAAGAAATGTAAGAAAATCAAAGAAGGCCAAAGATTGGAGGAGAAAGGGTAAGTTTGGTTTCGCCATCGCACCGTCAATTTGGCATCAGGGAAAAAAATACCTTAAATCAAATAGAGTCTTATCACCTAAATCATCAATTGTGTTTTCTTTGTAAGGGGACCTATGGGACATTGAAAGGGAAGATGGAGAAAACAGGGTGATAAGAACACACACAGCTTTCAAAGATGCTCTCAAAGATGAAAATGCGTCAATAATCAATGTTTCTATTGCCCTTTTTGATCTTCCACACTATTAAAAGGGAGACAGGTAACATTACCACAATGTCCACTTCACATGTTTTACCAGTAGAAATTTACTGCTTCATTAAAAGTTAAGAGCAAGAAAAGAGGGACTTTAAAAAATGATGAAAAAATATTAGTTCTCTGTGGTAGAGACTTAACTGAGGATAAACCTCTTAGGATCAAAGACACTAAACCTCTTTGAAATAGTACATACAGCAAAATCTTCTCTCAGTCAGGTTTTAACCTCAAAAACAGTGGTTTTGAGGGTTAAACTTAAACAAGGAGTTTTTATACATTTTGTGACATTTCTTTTATGCGGTATAAACATGTCAACAGCTCTTTTTTTTATTATACTTTGAAGAACTACCCATCATCAATGGACTAGGAATTCCAAAGGTTCTAAAACTATGAAGCTGCAGGCTTTTATGCAAACACACCAAAGAACTTTACTCAACACAATACACTGGGTATTTAAACTCTCTGTAAAACCATGCCCTTGTAAAATAAAGATGGCCTACAAAGACACACAAAACACCAAGAAGGATGAGCAACGTGTGAAAACCTGTGAGACTAAAAGAATCAAAGAGAGTGTGACTGATATGGCTGCTCTCTGTACTGCACATGTGCTGCTATTACAGTAGCATGTTGTTTGACTGAGGGTTAGTGGGGATCAGAACAGACAAGACAGCTCTATGACAGCTCCCATCACACACACACACACACACACACACACACACACACACACACACACACACTTACCCAATTATGAATACACACATAGATTCAGAGAGAGAGAGAGAGAGAAAGCCATCACTCAGCAATCAGGTGTCAATCTTAAACTGCCCAGTGACAAGGAGGCCACAACAGTGACCTGTGCTCCCTTACCTGTCACTGTGAGCATATGTGTGCGTGTGTGTGGGGTGTGTGTGTGTAGAACAAACAGCCACACTGGTGAGGTCTCAGCTGGTATCAGCTCTGATCATTGTTTATGAATCTGAAACTTACCTTCTTTCTATCTGACTCTGTCTCTGATCATTCTATATCTTTATATAAATTATATATATATATATATATCTTTCCTAAACTTTTGTTCCACTTATGTCCTTGTCTGTACCCCCATTTCTGTTCAACTATGGCATTTGGGTGTGAATGTCCTCCTTGATCTTCCTCTGGCTGTTCACTGACTCCTCGTTGAGAACTTTGACCCCTGTTGTGAGCAGTTTTGGTCACACCATCTGTTTAATCCAGGCTGCCATCAGGCTGTTTGTTCAACTACTATTCCCAAGAACAAGTTTTCAAATTCTTAAAAATGCCATAATAGAACAGTAAATTAACAAGACTGGCCTCTACACAGCATTGTGCATTTCATGTAAAGTCAGATTTGGAGGGAAATCTGCTGAATTGATTTTTGGTATCAAACATGAAGATTTTCCAGATTTTCTTCAGAAAACATTTAAATGCAATACAATATAACACCCATGCCTGCATCTACTCATAATGTTTTTGGTAATTGATATTAGAAAATATCAATATAATGCTGTCCAGTACAACACCAACACAAACTATGACCTCAGTGATAAGCCATACCAAACCATGCTGCCTGTACAGTGTAACACAGTACTCACCATTGCAATTTGTTACAACAAAGTCAGATGAGCAGTCACACTCAGACAGGTTGTAAACAAACAGTTAAGCCAGATTCTCTAAACCACCTACTTTAAACTTGCATAACTGTTAAGATGGACAGTTTCAGTAATGGGTTTATCACTGACCTTTTAAGTTTGACTATCCTGGGTTTAGAACCTGGCAGCTCATGTTTCTTACGACTTCAAATTTCTTTTTAATGAAGAAGCCATGTTGCCAGATCTCTGCAAGTAACTTAGTGAGTATGTTATTAGCAAAATTAACGATAGCTACATTATTAAGACCCAGGTTATATGATGCCAAATTTCCTTTTCATGCCACCACATTGTCCTCTCTGTGATCACTCAATACAGAAAATATTACATTTTGATTTTCAGCCTATACTGTCTTTTGTCTTTGTAAGATGCAGCTGCTTGTTTTATCCCTGTCCCTCTCTTTCATCTATCCTCATAGCTCCCTCTCTCCACCATCAGCATTGATTGGAGACTGATGAAGAGGAGTTTCACGCTCTCTGACACTGTGCAACAATCCATGACTCAAAAAGCCAGTGGGGAAGTAAGAATAATACATACACTCAACCCTCGGGCGTTCCCCCTCTCCTGTATGAGGTAATTATTGCAGGGAGAGTCCATGCATTGATCGCACATTCAGCACAAGAGCTATCCGCACACACATATTGCTCTCTGTATGCATCAGTCAAGGTCCGCACCGGCATAGAAACACAGCAGCTTAATCAATCACCAATGCACATTAAAATAGGGGATCTAACAGAGCACACGGCTCAATGAGCCAAATAGGTAATCTACTACTGACCTTGGATAAAATCCCTACAGGCTGTAAACTATAAATACAGAATCTATTCCCCAAGGTAAAACTGGGAGTCTAATGCACTTCAGCAAACCCTGATGAGAGGAATTAACAGAGACTGTGAGTAGTGCCCCACAAGTACAGGAACTGTACTTTATGGGAGTGTCAAGGTGCCAAAGCATACAGTACATGGGTTAGATGAGTGTGTGGCATGGACAGATTTCCATCGCTTATGGTATGGTGCGTATGAGGTTCAAGCTTGTGGGAAAAAGGTATAATTCCATAGATACTTTTTCCATCTTCTGTCTCACACTAGCATTGACTGGAGACTTAAAAAGTGTTTCACTGTCTTGACACTACAACAAACTATGATGCATTTGTATAATCACAGCAGACCTAGTGTTAGAATTGAATAAAAATGTGATCTCATATGGTGATCATCACATGGCTTTATGTCACCTGATGATATGATGGTTGTGATGATTTGTGATGTCACCTTAAAGTTCAACCAGCCACTATGACAGTAAGTCATTAGTGAGAGAAATTACTCTTACTCTTCTATGGAATAAATACCCTGTACTTTCCAGAGAGATACTGCACTCTAATCTAGTTGTATTACTGTCTCAAGTTATGTCCATGTGTGTGGGTGGATAGTTGGGCATATAAAATGTGTGACTTTGATAACAAAGACCACTATCTGCATCCCTACCATCTCCACCAACTGTCAACATAGTTCTCCTTAAGTCATGGCCAGGGCCCCTTCACTAACCTTGACCAAGTGGTCTCAGGCAAACAAATGTAAAGTAGAACTTAAATCATTTTAATTATCCTGATATTCTTTACTTTCCTTTACCACATTTAGGCAGAGGAGAGACAGATAGGATTAAGAATTATTTCATGAGTTTCATTCCCACCAGCAGAATGTAACTAAATGTGAAAAAGTGTAAATTAGAGCACCAGCATCTGGTTTTATATCCATAACTGATCATAACAACAATGATGTGGATGTTTACAGGGAAAACAAAACAAAACAATAAACCACAACAACAACAACAAACCTTCCACACACCTTTAGCTGAAAAATAGCTATGTTTAAAAAAAGGAAGAAAAAATCCTGTTGTAACTTGTTTGTTTTAAGTCATGTCTCACTCATGCATTTTTCTCTGACCTAAAGCTGCTGAAGCCATTTTTAGCTCACTATAGTCTTCTAAACAGAATCCATACAATAATAACCTTCCTTTGACTCAAAATGCGTTTGGCAAAACAAATGAATAGCATATTAACATATTTTTAGGCCCATTTCTGTGTTGTTTTTTTTCAAAGGCTGATGCTTTTTTACACATTACTAATTTATTTTATAACTTCAAAGATACAAGCTGAAACTCATAAGCCTATCAGTAGCATACACTCCTCCTCAGTGTTAAAGATAAAACAGCTCATCAAGTAACAGGCTCCATTCAAAGAGAACTTCTGCTGTTGTGAAACCATCAGTACCCTCAGTAAATCTACCAAAGTTGATAACTCACGTTTTCTAGTGTCCTAAAATATCCCATTGCAAACACAAACGGTGACTGGCCGAGACTGCATGGGTTGTAAACCAGCAGACATGACGCATTCAGGACCTAACATCCTGCATGCTCACTCTACCTTGTCTCGTGCACACACTACATTTCTTGTTCTTTTCTCAGCTTCCTCTTTCCACTCATTTTATCTTCTCATACTTCCCATTCTGCTCCTCCTCTTTCCCTGCACTGATAATTTTATTCTTGCATTCCTCCACTGTTCTCTTTCCTCATACTGCTTGCTGACAAGACAAACATCCACACTGTCAGTGTAAGTGAGTCAATTCAAAGCAGCAAAAGCCCTGGAAGGGGAGAACATGAGTGAAGACGTGTGACCAGTGTGCAAATGAGGAAAAAAAAGTAGAGAGCTTGCAAAAAAAGGAATTAAAAATGGGCCCTTTGCTTTCTTTTTCTATCTTTTCTGAGCCATACATCTACTTAGAAAGCATACACGACAAGTTTTCTAGGGCAGCTGCATTTGAGTTTTAGAATGGTAGTGTATTAGTCAAATGTCTTCCACAGTAACATTTCAGTGTGGGGGCATTAGGGCCCCTGGCATGCATTAGTCAAAAGATCAAGCAGCAAATCAAACATAGGGTACATGTCATAATACATGTAATAACTGTAGTAGCATTCAAGAGCATCTTCACATCCATTTGATTTAAAGCAATTATTCACAGTTATGGAGTGTTTCTTCTCTCAAGTGGAGACAGGGTTTATGGTTTTAAATAAACTATGAAAAGATTAGTCTGTGATGAGTGATGAGATAACAGTTATTCTAATGTCTCAACATCTGTATGAAGCACTGGATTATGGATTAAACATTGTAGATTTTATTAGATTAAAGGTGAAATTCCAGTTTTTGTCAATCTGGACCGATCTGGATTCATGTTATGTTAATATTTGTATACTTCAGATGAAGTGCTGAAAGTGTGAACTCTCTCTCTCCACCTTTCCAACATCTGAAAGTTGCTTTTTTGTTCTAGCTTTTCCAAATCTCTTCAATTGAAGTGGAGGCTAAGTTATTCAGTAAGTTTAAAGCAACCTAGTCATTCAAGCATGTCCAAAGGTAAAAGTGTTCAAACCTGTTTCTAATGGCCATGTTCAAAAATGGTACAAAAAAGTCTATTTTGATAGCCTCGATGCCACTCTATAGACAAGAGGTGCAGGGTATCAACCTGCCAACCTTGTGATCAGTGGACATCTGACTTTGACAGCTGCCTCAAATCAAGTAAGGCCTAAACATCAACACACTTGTGTGGGATGATAGTCTTGTGAAAGCAGAAAGTTGTGTCAAGTCAGAACAGGAGGTGTTTTCAGAATCAGTATCTTTGTCAACCAAGAGCAAAGATGTTCATCGTGGAGCTCAAACACACAACCTTTTCACTATTTAATGGCAGTGATAACCACTGAGCTAACATAGCTTCCTGCCATACCAGTCATATTCATGTGAAAGTTTATATGAAGCTGTAGCTATCTTTTGAACACCGTTTGTGTAAACCCTGTTGTGGATAATTGCTCTACAATGGCTATGCAATTTGTTACATCAGCTGACTCAAAGAAAAGTGATTTAAAAGTTTTTTTTTCGCTGCTGCTTTTTTCAGACAAAAATATGTGAATACGATGAAAGAATGAAATTTTTGATTTTCCTTCTTTGAAAAACAACAACAAAAACCTTTTCTAATTTATGACTTTATAAGCAATTAAAACAATATTTCTCCAGTTCTAAACTTAATAATTTGGATAACTTAACCTGAAGGGGGAGAAAAGTAACAAACAAAGAATTGTAATAACTACACTGTTGGCATCAGTGGTTGGGGGATTGAACCCCGGCCAAAGCAGTTCAGTAGTCACTGACCAGTCCAGTCTCTCCAAGTACATCTTAGGATGTGTCAGGACTGCGTGTCTAAAGAGACAACCAATGTTTTTTTTCGTTTTTTTTCTTTGCAAACTGACTCATTTTGACCAACACTGTCAGCTAATAGGCCAGTGGACAGTCCATTTATCATGGAGTCAAGCTGTTTTGAACCAAGCCTTCTCTCCTCATGCAGTGAGACTTGTCAGCTTTGCTCTGTGTTCACCCACTGCTCTGTGAAATATGGCATGACAGGAACTGCAGAGGTTTTAAACCCGAGTTTGTGACCCTACTTACACAAGAAAGAAATATGGATTTTGACTTCAGGCTTTGAGGCAAGACTCAGCAGAAAAGATGTTTGTGTAATACTGCATAAGGAATGGCTCCAGTGATACAATGCATTGGATTTATGGGTAATTTGGAGCTTCAATAATATGTAACAGCTTTTCCTTTGTTTCTAATGAGGCAAAAGAGAAAATGCTTCAATTCATCTTCAGTCCACAGTGAGCTTTGCACTGAAATGAATGTCTATATCTGTAAGTCTAACATTTTACTGCACGTGTAAGGCTGACATTTTAATGCCTTTGCTGGAATCTCACAGCAGTGAAGTGAAAATCTCAAGGATTATCACACTATCAAAGCGAATCAAAAGTGCTCTGTAATCCTGGTTCAATAGTAAAATGCCAATGCAATGCAGAGTGCTCCCTGCCTGGCTTCAGCACTCCTGACAGAGGAGGAAGCCATCACACTGGCCAGCAGCAGGATTTGATGTGCACATCTGCTCTATTTTTGTCACGTCAGTGTCACAGTCACAGAATCAGGGGGTGTAGAAGACATTAAAAAA
The DNA here is from genome assembly GCA_033238685.1 of Lates japonicus. Classification (NCBI taxonomy): domain Eukaryota; kingdom Metazoa; phylum Chordata; class Actinopteri; family Centropomidae; genus Lates; species Lates japonicus. The sequence continues at coordinate 1,525,844 of BRZM01000079.1, read as the reverse complement.
AAACATACTGTTTCAACAAACTGTATTTTTCAAACAGGAGCAGTTCATGGTTGTTTACATTTGCAGAAAAGTGAAAATATTCACTATATCAGTTATTTTATTTTAATAGTTGGAGGCCACTTTTTAGGCTAAAATATGTATTTAATAAAATTAACCAGTTTGGTCAAGTGGCTAAAACTACACAAGTGAGAAAAGAAAAAAGACACAAAAGTGATTTTCTCCTAAAAATAAACAAAAAAGATTGAGAAAAATGCTGAATATCCTGAGGGTTAAGGGTAGCCTAGTCTTTCTCCATCCAGCTCATATCTCTTTACAATCCCCTGTAGACAGAGCTTTGTCTATTTTACTCCACAAAAGATCACTTTTCTTCTTGTGTGTTTCCTTAATAGACATTGTGCAACAGTGACATGAAAGGTGAGATGAGATGAGATTTAGTGCACACACACACACACACACCACATGTGCCTTTGCCTGCTGAGTTACCACAACAGCCAAAAGCCACATTCTAGTGAAAATCAGCTTCTTCCAAAATGCTTTTCCCCCGTTTGTGTACATGACGTAAAGGAGATCTTAAAAAGGAAGCCCTGGGCTTCATGGTGACAAAACCAATTAGTGTAAAAGCCACGTCCATGCAGCTGCATGGGAATGAATCCCAGCTCATTTTATGCTATCATAGCTTTCTCTCTTTCCTTTCTTGTCTGTCTCTACAGTAAAACGTCACTGAAAGATGTAGTAAAACATTTAAAGGGGGCAGGCCACCAACTTCTCATTTTAAGTAACTAATGATATGCCTTTAAAGGGAAATACAACTCAGTTCAAGATTTCAAAAATAAGGTGGGAATTGGTTTTGAAGGCCAATGACTGAATGATATTAAAGACCGACATTTAATTTCTAACCGTTAAATTTGACTATTTGGAGCCATTAACTTCCACAAAGTACTCCCAGAGGTAAAGCCTCTTAAACATGGAGGCCTGGGTTCAAATCCTGTTTCAGCACTGACCTTAACATATAATTTATTCATGGTTAAGCTGACAAAACAAGATAATATATAGGGAAAAAATCAAAAACATGGTCACAGGGCCTTTCTGCGTGGAGTTTTCATGTTCTCCCTGTGTCTGCGTGGGTTTTCTCCTGGTGCTCCAGACTCCTCCCACTCTCCTCCACTACATACATGTACTGATTATTTCCATCATATTCAGTAGAGCAGATGTACCAATATGTATCACCACGTGTGTGTGTGTGTGTGTGTGTGTGTAAATTCCAGTCAATGTAACTCTGCGACAAACAGAAATAGCACTGGCGCCTTCATGCATATTAAATGCTACTAAATGTCACAGACATGGTTGACTTTCAAACATCTTAGGGTCTATGTATGTATATTCGTGTGCACACTTGTGTATTTGCATGTGTGTGTGTTGTCACTGTGTGTGTTTGATTGCGGAGGGTGTCCAGGGGTTGCATCTGCTATAGACCTAAGGACGAAAAAACATCAATGACGACTATGATGGTGAGGAGCTCATTAGCCATAAGATTGGTCTACAGTGTGGTAGTAAAAGACACACTCAATTATTTACACAACCAGACCATAAAGTATACTGAATAAATATATAATGTAAAGTAAAATAAGTCAAATAAAATGAAAAATAAAAAAATACAAATTGATTGTCAGCTCCTACTAGTACTGATAAAAATGAAGCTACTGTAGAAGGCTGCTGTATTGACACTAGGTGTATTCAATCACTTTGCAGGAATTTTAGTTTGAAAACATCAATCTCATGTGAAGAATCAACCACATCTCATCAGAATCAACCACATCTCCAACACACACATACTGTATGCTACTAAAATAGTTTTACCAAACATCTTGGCAACATCTTACACACTGCCGCCATTACGTTTACATAAAACGCAAAGAACTGAGGTCCTGCATGTGGCTGGGACACAACAATACTTTGGTTAAGTTTAGGGGAATATTTATTTCAAAAAATAAAAACCTGCCTTATGCTTTATGTGCTTTATGTTATAATGCGAACATTTTTGCAACTTTGCAGATACACTCATGAAATGTCATGTTGCAGGTTTCCTCATGTCGATAAAATGACGGTGTTGCATTCTTACAGATATATGCTGTTTGTCATATATAATGTTTAAGAAACAAGATTTGTAGAATTTGAAAATGACTGTAAAATTATTGTAGTAAGTATAATTTGGTCTGACTTTCGGACATCTGTCCATCTATGATACTCAGCGACTTTCAACGCTTGTCAGAGCTTTTCCTGCACTTAACAGCGAGTTGTCCACCTGTCTCCTCTGAGGCTCTTCGCTCCTGTGAGCTAACACATATGCAGAGGCACACGTCAAACAGGAAGCAGAGAGAGAGAGACACGAACGGAAATGATCTTTTCATTTTTATATTTTTTTCTTTGCTTTTCTTGGGAGGGTGGGGGGTCACGTTGGCGGGGCGGGCTGCCCTGTCAAGACAATGGGAGGGAAAATACTGAACATGTCTCTCTTTCACAAGTATAAATGAGAGGTCATGCTATGGAACGGGTCTGGGATTAAAGCAGTACAGTACAGAGCTAAACTATGCCACCTCTATGTACAAATTCATCAAGATTAGTTCAAGCTAACTACACGGTAATTCACTCACATTTATTTATATCTATCAAATCATTATATATATCAAATAAATCAGCTACCAATATTGTCTTATGCTGTGTAACATGTTTATCCAGCGTTATGTTACATACACATTTTAAACCCCCTGATTCAACCCACCAAGCCTTGTCTTAAAGTGAAGTCCCATCTCTAAAATTAGCGTCATGTAGAAAAGGTCAAGTGTGTCTAATTAGCTCTGTGAGGTTGATGTGACTCTAACTCAACAACATGACTCCATGGCGCTAATTGCCACTGGCAAATAAAGAGATGCCATATTGACAACTGGAGAGTTAGGGAGACATGCTGCTATTGGCAACACAGTCGCCTGTCTTTCTGCAGAGCCCTCTACCTTTTCTAGTTATTGACTGAGAATATTCTTCATCCCTGAATCTTCCTGCTTATACATCATTACCAGCAGTGATCAATCACTGATTATTAAATGAAATGTCCATTAAGGCTCAGGGGTATTTCCATACTGGGCGACAGGCCAAGGAGCGATGCCGGAGGCAGCAGCGGCAGCAGCATAGAGACTGAAACGAGGCTATGTCAGGCCACTGTGTCATTTTATATGCAGCCACCGACTGTGAAGTTGAAGCTTTTTTTTTTTTTATAAAAACACAAATTGCTTGAAGTTTCCTTGACTTGACAGGCATCAGCATGTGGGCTAGGGAACACAGGAGCACACACACACATATCCGTGCAAGCAAGCCGCACTCCTCCATACACATACATCCATATACTGTCACATGCTCATAGACATAATGATATTCTCAGCCATACACACACGCACAATGACAAACAATCACATTTTCCTCTGTCATCTCACTATCACTATCACTATCTCTCTGTCACGTTATGTGACTCAGTCATTCCTTCTTCTAATCCAATCTGTTCCAATCTTTCTGTCACTCAGTCCCACTTGTTCTGTCTTGTAATCCAATCTTCTCATGAGAAATTTAACAGAGTACATATTTTCCCATTTTTGGAAGGATTGGTGTGAAACAAGCAAACACACACACACAAAAAAAAAAACATATGTGAAGTCCCAGAGTAAAAAAAACAAAAAACATGCTTCTCCATCACCTCTGGCTGAAAATGACTGAAAAGGTTCAACCAAAGCAATCCATGTGTGTTTTCTGATCTAGCGTCCCAATCAGCAGAGCATCATTCATCAGTGACACCATTACACAACTATTTTGACATGTGGGAGAGTTTAGACAACTACACCTTAAGTTTGTTTCATGTCATTCAACAAATAATCTCTTATCAGCATTATTACTCAAAAGTACAACTGTGACAGAGGTTGCACAATACTGGCATTAAGAAGACTCTCAAATACACCGCCCCCAGTGTGTGATTTTATGCAGCATGCCAGCATCGCAGAATCAGAGGCGGAACGTAGCCTTGGCGTCTGTCGGCTGCCAGGCTCTCCGTTTTATACAGATGTCGATTCAGCTCTGTGACTACATCCACTTCTGGCTTAAAGGTGGACAATAAGGCCCCTCCATTCCACCTCCATACCTTTTATACAGAACAGCAAGGTGGAATAATGGGATAATATTCCCACCTTGAATAAGCTGTATAAAATGGGTGAATGCTTCACTTCTTTGTTATTTAGGTAGGTAACTGTTAAAATAGATGAAATAAGACGAGCCCTGGTAGAACTCATATTTCACGTTCTCATGTATCAACAGATTCCAGAACTCATGTCATGGGGCACATATAAAGTATCATTGTTACCAAACGCTCTTTGATCATGTGGTTGATCTGTTCTGTTTTCACACAGCAAAGGAACTATAGTTGAGTTCACTGAAAACGTATAGGTTTCAGTCTGGCCTTTGAACGACAGTTTTCACACAAATCAAATGGGAAAATGCAACATTTGTTTGAACCACACCAGATACCCTGGGTGTTACTGTATATAGGCTTACTGGTGGACTGCTGGCAGGAAAGAGGCTCCTTCAGCCTGTGCTCATTCAAGAGAATATTCACTCACATGACCAGAGCGCTTGCCAGGTAAAATCAAGCAGAGGTTGTTTTCAGTATTTGGGTGGACAATAAATGGTGTAATTTACCAGATGAGGAAAATCTCCCCTTTTCTCATAAGGTCTTTAGTCTAACGGGTTGGACAGTCTGTTTTACAATGTAACTGGCCTGAATACTCTCATCTAAAGCATTGCAATGTCTGAAAGGACTGCTCAAAAAAAAATAAGGAGAAATGGGCTGAGTGAAGGGTGAATTGCGATGAGAGATAAGTAAGGCATCAGCTGACTTGTTCACAGCATGGAGACTAAGAATCAGATGGCACACTGTGGAAGTAAACACCTGATCAGCCTTTCAATCAAACAGCCCAGTGAGGGGTCAACATTCATACATATGCAATCACATTACATAACCCTTTAATGCCCTAATGTTTCTTTATACTAATAAAAATGATTCATTTTCTGCATGTGAGCAGGTGAGTGTCATCTCTGTTGAAATGCTTTACTGATCTCCAGTAGTATTTACTCTTCCTCTTATATAACACTGTAACATTAATTAACCATTACTAAGACTCTGAGAGATGCTCTTATGTATTCCTTTTGTGTGCTGAAATGGAATGCCTCACTCCACTCCGCTGAAGTGGTTTTTGTGTCAGAAAGCAGAGAGCAGATTCAGGGGGATTAGGGCTGGGACTGCTGTCATCTAAAACACTGACATTTAAACACTCCCTCCTCTCCTCACGTCTCGGTCAACCCGTGTCTTCACTTTCTCTCGTCTCTCTCGGTTCCCTTCTTTCTGGGTTTTCTTCTATCTGCTTCTTCACTTCTTCTCTCCTGAGTGTCTGTCTTTGGTGGATGTGTGTTTGTCTTTCCCCACTAGAGTCCTGTTGATCGGAGTCCTCGTCAAAAAGTTTTTCAGCTTTTTGTTTCAGACAGTGACGAGTTCTGAAACTGTTCCCGGCAGGTGTGTGTATGTGCGTGTGTCCAATCTCCATCTTCCTAAGCACATTGGATATGAAATAAAACAGGGACATTTGTCATCACCCTCCATAAATGCTGATAAATGTTTTCTTATCTGATGCCCCCTGTCGTCAGGAAGAAATAATTTGTCAGTGGCTTCCAAAGCTGTTTAAAACAAAACTGTTTTCACCTATGGCTATGGTTTAGTTAGGTAAAGGCAAAAATATAACATGATTAGAAAAATAATCGCAGTTTGGATTGAAGTTACTAACTCATTTATGTCTAAAGTCAAGGAAAATTCATGGTCATGGTGAAACTAATGTTGACTGCAGCAAAGAATCAGGAAACAAACAGTGATCCCACATGTTAACGTCTAACAAATAGTTGAAGCAATGGCTCTACAACTTTAACTGTATCAACAACTAGGATTTTATTTGTGGCATCTTTACATAGATAGTTAGGCATTCATTCAGAAATATCTTTACAATATTCTATGTACCACTGTGTAATCATTTTGTCAGACAATTATTACTACTATCAGAAATATGCAGATGGTAATTTACATCATAATAAAAAGGCCACAGTTCCTCCACTTGATTGAATACTTAAGTCAGTCACTGTTTCCTGTCAACTCCACTGTGTTGGAGTACAGTACATACTACACATTGTACTGTAGTTCTGCGTAGGGGCTATCTGTATCTGTGTGTGTGTGTGTGCGAGAGGGAGAGAGAGTTTTCATCTTAATGCCTTTATGCAACCGCGTACATGTGACCTTCAACCACATGCACTGGGTGTTTATGTGCAAGTGGAAACCTCTGAGTTTGCTGTGAGGATGTTTGTATATGCAAATGTGGCTATGTCTGCATCCATGTGTGTGCGCATGTGTGAAACAAACTCAATTCCAATCAGCTTCAGCTTGATCTCTGCTCCTCTGGGAGCTCTCCAGCTGATGTGAAAAGGGAGGGAAGAGCTGAGAGACTGCGGCCCAGAACAGGGCCTCCTCGCTGGGGGAGAGGTGTGTTCAAAGGGCTCATTTGGCCCCAATGGGATCAGCAAACACTGCTCATTTGCCACTGCAATTCTATTTTCACATCATTTCAATTTCAAAGAGCCTTCTGGCTACATTAGCATTTGGCTTGGATAAAAGAAGAGTTAGTGAAGGAGTGGAAGGGTGGAAAAAAGGCAGAAAGGGTGGAAAAAAGAAGGAAAAGAAAGATGAGCATTTACTTTATGCGCTATTACCGCCATAGATTTTTTTGGCATTTGAGGGCAGTCATCCTGTTCTGTGTAATCGTGTCTTGATTTTTCACCTTCATTTAGCGTCTGCTAGTTAGAATTTATACTGTCAAATTTTCTGCTACAACATCAACATCTTCAGTCGTCAGTGTTTACCAGCAGATACATGCACTGCTGCTGGGTCACATGGACAAAAGCAAATTCCATATTTGTTGATTTATTAAATAGAAAAAAATCACTTTGGCATGTGCAAAAATTTGGGCACTGTTCTACTTTAATGTCTAATGATTTCATAAACTAATTAAGACGAGTTCTCTGATTCTTCAAATGTAACACTCAACAACACTGGCCTCCTCTCAGCAGCTTAATGAATTTCCTAAATGAAGCTGCCTGCAAAGCAGGGGAGGCAGTAAAAAGATATCAAAATGCTTTCAGCTTGACATTTTGACCGTCTGAAATGTCATTATGAAATGATAGTTAAGGGAACTGTAGAAGTAAACACAAGGTCCAGAAGACCAAGAAAGCCACCAGATTAAACAGCACATTTACCAGACAGAAAGGCAAAGCAGGAGTGGTAGTGTGCTGCCCCAATGTGCAGCACTGTGCAGACGAATAAGGTCTACATGGAAGAGTAATCAAAAGGAAACCCTATGTGCGACCTCATCACAAAAGTCAATGTCTAAGGTCTGCAAAGCAACTTCTGCTTGAGCCAGAATCGTTTTCAAAACAAGTGCTGTGGACAGATGGAGTTAAAATCGAGCTCTTTGGCCACAATCACCACAGGTGTGTTTGGAGAAAAAAAACAAGCAGTATTTGATGAAAAGAACACCTTGCCAACTGTTAAGCATGAGGGTGGAAATGTTATTCTTTGGGGGTTGTTTGGCAGCCAGTGGCACAGAAAATATTACACAGACAGAGAGGGATTGACGCTGCTAAATATTCTGGATGCAAGTGTCCAGGCAAGAAAGAAAACCAAAAAAAGCTAGCTTCTACAACTCTACAACAGAACAATTGTCCAAAGCATAAGCTACTTCAAAAAACACAAGTTGTCAACCTTTGCCCAAGGAGGGAGGTTACTAAGTACTGAGTTCACAGAGGGCCCAAACTTTTTTTTTCTTTCTTTTTTATATTGTACGTCCAGTTTGAAGTAAAAGTACATTAACATTTCAAGAAAGGCTCATTTTAATGTCTGTTTGCTGCAGGGGTAGTATTTTTCTCTTCTAACTTCAAACATCAACAAAACTGGATGGAAATGAAATTTTGCCCAAACTTTTGCATACAACTGTAAATCAACTGAATATCAGTTTACAGTGTTGTGAAAAACAGATAAGGCTTTGTACCAATAAGTCATCACCATTGTCATCAATTATCTTTTCAATGTATCATTTCAATTGTCTATGAAATGATGAAACAACAGTTAGCAATTTGTCAAAAGTCCAAATTCAAGTCTAATGATGAGCCAAATAATCAAAAACAAATCAAAAATGATCACTCGTGATGATTTTAGCAACAGATGTCCATCATATATAACCAGTGGGTGAGTTTGGATAGAGGAGTTCTCACTAGCTAGACTGAAGTGCACTCTCTTGTTTGGAGGGAGAAAGCCTAGCAGTGTTCAGTTTAAGATTTTCCCAGTGAGGCGATCCATGCACCTGGACAGATTATGATTTTAATACAACTTTTAAAAAAATGTTCAAACTGAAATTTTAAAGCCTGAGGTAAGGAAATAATTAAGAATATGACACCAATAAAATGAGTCCAAGTGGGCAGAGAGACGACATGCAGGTTGCACTCAGCATAAACACCATCAGCCATAATAGAAAAAAGAAAATTTTAGCAGTTACAAGTTGGCTAAGCTGTTACTTACAGTTTTCAAGTGACGCTGTAGATTTTGCTCTTTTTATTTTGTCTGTGACATTTGGGGGGTCATCTTCACTAATTTTGAGGGTATTCCAGATGCTTGACTTTTCTGACATTTTGTTAGGGTAGTAATAGTGATTTTAAATCTGTTAGTGTCAGTGCTGGTAAAATTAGATGACAGCTGTGATGTACAAAATATTAAATGTCCTTGTCTACAAATGCTAAATGAATAATGCTGGAATTTTGGATTTTGGATTTGTTGTGGTAATGTACAGTATATATAATAAAATAAATTTAAAAAAAAAAAAACAACAACCAAACAAAAAAAATGACTTTGAATACTGATTTGGATGTTGAAGTGGTAGAAGCTTCTAAGCTTTATGGCATTCAGGCCAGTCCTGTGTATTTGACTGCATTCATTTTAGCAAGGTTTACCTGATGAACTGGCAACAAGTTTAAAAAAGATTTCTTGCCATACTGCAACATGATATTAGGTGTTGTCAATAACTGAATTTGCTCATTTCTTGTCATCATCTGCGCACTGCATGTTGCATATGTATACGTTCATATGGATCTGTGTATCTTGTCAGTTTCTGTCTCAGTCTTCCCTTTTTCCCTCCTCTTTCCCACTCTCCCCTCACTGCCCCAGTGAAGCAGATGCCTTTGATGCCATGCTACAAATCACACATTTAGCTTTTCATCAATATTTCATCTATCCATCCCAGGCCTGGCTCTTTCTAGCTCTCTAAATCAGCACTGGCTGTGGGGGGGAACGATGAGGACTTTGGAAGTCATTTGCTTCGCAGTGGAAAGGAAAAGCAGAGCAAGCTGGGGTCAAACTGTCGAGGTGGAAGGGTCATGGCAGTGGATATGTTGTGAAATGCATACTCCCAAGGAGTATTTCAAATTAGCTTTTTGTTTCAAATCCTTTATGACACAACAACCTGTCGTCTTGCTTTGTGCTGATTTTTCCTACACTAAAAGCTAAACAGACAGGCTTCCTCTCAGACATTTCTGACATATAAAACTGATATAAAGATTTTAAAGATTTTCAGTAGGAACCAGTAGACTTGGTACTGACAGTCACAGACAGGATAGAGAAGTCTGAACACTGACAAAAGGGCTTCCATATTGTTTATATGAGATAATAATATGTATAGAATATTGCCAACTTTTTCCTATAAAGTGAAAAAACATGAGGAACTGCAAAAGACTAAATGCCACAAATTAGCCAAAGGAATTGTGCCAGTAAAGTAGAACAGAAATGCACTCATTTATTGACTTAAACAACAGACTCAGTGACAGTGCAGGTGTTTCAGTCCAGAACAAAACACAAAACTAAATGTCATTAGATTAGACTGGTAAATTCAAAACTTGATTGATTCCAGAGAACCATATTGGTTCTCTGTAACAGGGAAATGGTGAAGGAAACAACAGAGAAAAGTATTATGTAAATACAAATAAGGCTAATTGGGGTTTTAAAGACATACTCAACTGACAATTACAATTATAAGACATATTAAGTGGAAAACTGTGGGTAAAAATGTTCAGTCCAGTAAATCCAACTTTAAAAGACCAAGAGGTAAGGTTTGTACCGCACCATATCACATCATATATCAATAACATGATTTTTTTCTCATACCCATATTTTTGCAACTAATGAATTTCATTTCTATTGTATTTCTCAAATAAAAAGAGAAGAAAGTGCTTTGTTGTTTTATTTGATTTACCTTGCCTTAACATCCCTTGTTGTAGGCTAAAATCTCAATTTACAGTATTTCCCGACAGCAGGAGCAGGAGACATTACCAAAGCAAAGCAGGAAACACCCTGGAGGACCATTTTACATCCTTTTCTTTCTCACTTGCTCTATTTATTTTTAAAACAGGAAGAGGTAGGAGAGAGGAGGGAATGAGGATAATGAGGCAGACAGAAAATGAGAAGAGATAGCTTTAGAAAACATAAAATCAAAAGACAGGAATATATATTCTTGTCATGACTAAAAAAAAGACAAGGGGCATAAAGGACTGATAAAAACTAGGTGCTGTTTTAAGTTTGGCTGCTTTTATTGTCTACACTGCCAGAGTTTGCAGGATTGGATGTTTATTTACTGTTTTCTGCTGTGCTGGTAGTTTAGTCAAGCGAATGCTCATCATTTCTTCTTTGATATATATGTTACAGCAGAAGACTGACAGTTAGAATAGGATACACTCCTCTACAGGTCTGTGTTGTAGCTTAAAAAATCTGCATGACAGGTGTGTATGTTCATAAAACATTTTTTTAGTTTTCAATAAAAGGTTTTGTGACTATCATAGCTCAGTTAAAAAAAAAAGCAGAGCGCACTCACATTTCCAATTATGCAGATCCATTATAGTATCCCTTATGAAACCATATAGATTTAGCATAAACATGAGGTAGAATGATTTCTTCATCTTTACCACTTAAACCATGTTCCTTAAGATTCCAGGTGATCATAAGGACAAGAAATACTTAACTTACACTCAGTCGTCAATTAACTCCACTTAACCAAAACTAATGCATTTTAGTACAACAGCACTGCAATAAATACAACCTTTATGAAAGTTACAATGCCCAGTTTTTGTTGAAACTGTTTTAGAGAGGTGTTGATTCAACTTCATGATCATTTTGGAGGATGAAATTTGTATTGTGATAGACTGAGAAGTAGTTCTAATATCTTGTCCAATCCATGTCAGACTAAATATTATGAGTAATCATGAATAAAACCTTCATAAGTAACATTACTGTGTTGCATTGTGGAGCTTTTCTGTTGCACTGAATTCATTTTAGGTAGACATCCCTATTATTCCACTTCACAACTGATAACATGAATTTAGACAGGAAACATGCCAGCATAAAACTGGGGAAGATGCCATAAGATAGTATATATATTAACTATTAGTCCAGAAGCAAGCACCACGTGTATTTAATAAACTGGCAACTGAGCATTGCCCCCAGAGCGGCAAACATGGAACAATCAGCATCTGCCACTGATGCACTTGCATGGAAAACCATGGGTAAAATGGTTGAGAGCTGCTGTGTAATCGACTGTACAGACAGAAAAAATTCACACAGAGGTTTTTACAGACTGCTGAAGGGGAAAGAGAATGTAAAGCAGTACTTTCTAATGCAGTTTCAACAGACACATGTAACTAAATCTGAAAAATTTAATACATTTGCCAATCCACAACAGACCTTCCTCTAACCTTGTAATTTTGATTAGAAAGAAAAATCTTGCCATGAAGTGGCACTAGGCTGTTACCTCCCTAAATTGACGCTATATTCAGTATATATATACATAATATGTGTTAAGCTAACAGGAACAGAAATTATTCATAGGATAGTCATAGGATGAATGTGAGTGTGAAAGGTTTAATATATATATATATATGTATACTGTATATATATATATATATATATGTTAGTCCTGCAATAAACAGTCCATCCAGGGTGTACCCCGCCTCCCATCCAATGTCAGCTGGGACTGGCTCTAGCCCCCTTGTGACCCTTAAAGGAAACACAGTATAGATAATTGATGGATGGAAGCCAACAGATTAAGGAAGATATTAATCTCCATAGACAGTGCACACTTGAGAAGACTGGCAAAATAAGTAAAAACATTTATGTTGGACCATGGCTGTAGAGGCCTTCAAAAATTACATGTATTTATTAGTGTTGATACTCCTTATCTGTTCGCACCCATGGACATTTTCTAATGGCATTTTATCTCAAGTAATGTGTTCAATGCCAAGGCTTTGTTCAGAAAACTACACCCCACACCCAATTAGCTGTTGGTTAAGCATGAAGCACCTGTGAAATGAATCTTAGTGTTTGCAATTCTGCTTATTATTCAGTCAGTAATTTTACTGTGCAGCCATAATTCCTCTGTGTAATTATAGGTGCACTGGCTGAATGACAAATCTAGCTCATCTATCTTCAGACACGCAGCACAGGCTTAGCAGCAAAGCACTATCTCCTCAACAGTCCACAGATAGGACAACGTGTGTCAGGGAATCAGATACATTTTAGTCAAAGCTGCTGTACTGAGATTTGTAGGTAATGTTAAGTATCTGTACATTTATTCACTTCCATACTAAGTATTCTTTTTTCCCCCACAGGAGATGAATGCTTGTCTTGAGACAGCATTTAGACCATCGTGATACACTAATCCCCTTTAGAAACCATTCTAGTGAACTTCCCTTGGTAGGTTAGCAACTCCCTGCAGTCAGAGTAAGGCCTGTTTTACATATGCTCCTCACATGCCACATGAATCACATACTGTATCTGCCATGAAAAAATAAAAATATACCAACAAACTGTGGTCAAGGAGAACCATACGTATACATCATTTTAAAACTGAACCACACCAACTGGATCCGATGGGTGATCCAAGACAAACATCAGCTACATCTAATCCAGTTACCTCCCTCCTGGCTGCCACTGGCTCACTTCTCTCTGACTAATGGTTGGTGCTTGCGGTTTGGGTAGAAATGCAACAGCCCAGCCTGAAGCCCAATCAATGCCCTCTGTTTGCATATCAGTCAATAGCGTCAGCAGTAAGGGTTGGCTAATTGATCTCCTCCTTTTAAACTGGTCCTGGCTCAATGAGCACAGCCAACTAAAGCAATGATCCCAAATCAATCAAATAACACTTTAAGAAATATAATCTGTTTCAAAATTACAGGCTACTTGCTAGGAATGTCAACTAGTAGCATAATCCTCTGGATTACTCTTACTGGTTTATATAACCTGGCTATGGCTCTTTTACTAATTACAAAATCAATTAAGTCACTCAATGCACATTTAAGTAGTAAATTAAGCCATCCAAATATTAAACAGCCATCAACATCATATCAAAATAATAAGTACATTTTTTTTAATGTAATCATTTTTGTACAGTCCCTCACTGGTGCTCTTTCAGAACTCAGCTGCATCTTTCAGCCATAATCAGCCTAGTCTAGAAAGTGGACCTTGGGCTTAAATTAAAGTTGGTTTAGTTTGTTGTTTTAAATATAAAGTCTGGATTTTAAGTGTATCATATCATATCATAATCATATTTACATCACGTATTGAATGTTTTCAAATCAGATTTCTATCATCATCTGATTAGCAAAGCAAGAAGTTTGGGATAGAAAAGGGGGAGGGAGTGGTCATATAGAGTAACCAGCTCTCTGTTCTATAGAAATCTAATTGTAATGATGCTGATGTTATATAAAAACACATTACTAGTTCAGCAGCCTGAAAATGTATTGCACTATTTGACAGTGCACTATCTGGAATGGAGTCCTCCACCATTTCTCCAACACAAAGTCCTCTCAGGAAGCCCATTTCGCCAAAAATGGATTGGAGCAACACTGAAGGAAAACTATGGTCAACATCTACATGGCATTTGATTCATGGAGGGACCTTCGCTCGGCTTTGGGGATCAAAACTGACCCCAACCTGGCTCTCCTATTGAACAGGTGAGATAACATTTCTGTGAAATTTATTGTGATACTATGGTTTTAGCTAGCTAACTAATGCTTTCTAACGTTAACTTGCTTGCAAAACTACTTTGTGGAGAATGTCTGCTAATCCATCCAAACTCCTGGGGCTAATCTGGCTGGTAAATCAGCAAATTCATCAGCTAGGGCAAGAGGTACAGTGTAGCTTACACCTACCTGACTAGTCTTTGCTTTTTTGGTCAGCAATCCTATCGCCATGGTCAGACTCATTAACCCCTGAGTTTTGTTAATCCATCCATCCACCCCAACAACCCCACAACACTAATGTGGATTTCCTCACTCTTAAAACTATATCGACAAACTTCCTTCTTTGCTCCTGTCATTTTCCGTATTACCACCTCTGACTGACACATGTTGTTTAACATTTTAATGTCATAGTAAATCCAAGTAGAGCTAATTTCACTGCATATTGTTGGGTAGTTAAGTCTCTCTGAAAACAATTTACACTAAATTTAACAGTAACAGTACGTAACTGCACTAACCGCACTATCCGCACTGTATGTATGTTTGTGTTAGTGGCATTAAATGTAATGCAATATTAATGACATAAAAAACACATCTCAATTTACAAACTATTGACAGCTTTAAAAAAAAAAAAGTGCAGATAGAAAGACCAAATTAGTTGAGATTTGGTAGGGCAGTACCCATGTTCACATTTATCTACAAAACTGACTTTTTTCCCTAATGAAACAAGGCCCTTTCAGGTTCCCCTGCTATCAAATGCCCACAAGAGATAAAGAGATAAACCATGTTAGAATAAGAGCATGAGCAGCACAATGACACAAAACAGTTAAATAACTATGGCACTCTTCCCACTGCCAGCTCCATTTCCAAGCAGTTTAGTGAATGTATGGCCCTTTACCAATATGTACTCTGAATAGTCCCCAAACAGACAAACTCTGTTGAGGCTGATAAAAAGACAATTGACACAGAAAGGTGAGAATGAGAGGTGTGTGAGTGAGAAGGTGAATGAAAGGAAGGGAGACAACATGATTAAGAAAGTAAAGTGGGGAAAAGAAACAGAGAGGAAGGTGGCCACACAATGAAGGTGAGGAAGTAAAAAGGGGCATGGTGAGGTCATGGTAGAGTGAAGCGATGAGGGTTGTAGGCAGAGTGAAAAAGTGGCATTACAGCAGACAATGGCAGTACTTCACTTAATAGAAAGCTCTGCTAGATGTGTCTGTCTTTTTGTTTGTTTCAGTTGACACAAAAGGAGCACCTTCTCAGAAATCAGTGGCCTTCAAAATGCAAGGCTTCCGTCCACCTTCTAAAAATCAGATTTATAGGCAAGCAAATTATGCACAAAAACCCTAATGAGTGACAAAAGATAAAGCACAATTACATTTACAGCCAGTCTTTCTCCATCTGTTTCACGTTTTCCTTTCTTGTTCTTACCCTCACCTACAGTAAGTATTGTAGAGTAATTTATGAGGCTGCTTTTTCCCCCCAAACAATAGCAGCTTTGTTAACCAGTTCAGATTATATGTAGGTACTTAAGGCTGCACTTCTAGAGAGAGTATAGTGATTTTGAACCATTACTGATTAACAGTCATAGCTCAGATTTTTGAAAGGCCACCAGGGAATATTTCTGCTTATAACTGGAAGACATTACTCAGTATGATTATGTACATCATTTAGTCAACCTCAATGTCAAAAACATGTATGTAAAGCTATAATTATACAGTAGATGTAGCTTCAAAACCTTAAACCATATCTTTGCTCTATAACATTATGTGTTCATAATATTTCAGTATGTCATTCTGTGGCTAATATTCAGTATCAGATCTTTTAGCCTAAAATCACTTTAATGCAATCTTATTTGAAATTAGTTTCCAAAAATTGATTAAATTATTCAACTAAAAACTGACTGAATATGAAAGGGTTGAGGTTATATTAAAAGGGTAACACAGTGCAAAACTGCAGCTAGGTGAAGATGAAAATGCTATGGACAATGATAAATACTTTGACTTGAGTAAAAGGTGGTGAAGAACTTTGTAATTGCAGATTTTTCCTGTTTAGTTTGAACTTTTAGCACTGCCACAAAATAACTTGGAAGGACAAGACAGTCAGATATGTATTTTGCATTCTGTGCAAGTCCCATGAATCCTAGTACAACTTTAAACAAGTCTCAGTATTGCAAAATAAAATGGGTGTGACTGTCGTACAGTAAGAATTATAGCTCCGTGTAGCTTTTCTTTTTGGTAAATTATGATCTACGACTAATTCTCATTGTCCTCGTTGAGCTATACTTTCTCTGTATACTGTCACCGCTCCCTCCCTCCCTCCCTTTCCCTCTCACTCCTCTGTCTATTTTTTGATGACCTAACAGGCAGTGGCCAATGAAAGACAAAAGGTAAAATGGATATGGATTTTTCTCACTCAGCCGACCATCCCCGAGATGATTAAGTAGTTCATCAGGCAGAAATATAGAATTCTTCCCGGCGTGCTCATCGACCTGTCCTATAGATACATTAAAATGTCGGCAGGAAATCGTTGCAGAATACACCGCACTACACATCGACTGCAAGCCTCTCCGGCTCCATTGATCTCTGTTGCATCTTTGTATGCTTGCGTGTCGAGTATGGGTCTCCCAAGTGACTTGAGCCTTGCTTAACAGACATGAACTGTCACACAAATAAATACACGACTACTGGTAGAGAGTTAGCTCTTCTGTAGTTTCACTACAGTATGCAGTAGATTGGTTGCAGTTAAACTACAGTAAATCAATAGCAATTTAGATAATTGTATTAGTTGTTCATACTTCATTCATGTTACAAATACAGGAAGAAAAATCATGTAAATGCAATGTAAACATGCAATCACTCTAAATCTAAATCTTAAAAAAAAAATGATTTTTTGATTATAAATTGGTTATACATTTTATTCCTTTCCATGAGATATTGTGAAGCCTGGAAAATCTGGCTTGGTTTAATAAGCCAGTGTTTGACACTCAAAGATTCTGGGTGAATTCTAAAGCTGCATTACTGTTTCTGGTCACTTGAGTCAACAAAACCAGCTGTCAACAGAATATTAAACACATTTTAAAACCTTATAATACAGGAAATTGTTGCTTATTTACACATCCAGCAAACAGAGAGTAACACTAACATTTATCTAATTTCCATTTGTAGTCCATGGCAGGTGAACAATAAAGCACAGTAAATCAGTAAAACACAGAGCAAAACCAATTACCTCTACAACAAATGGACCAACAACCTAGTGTGTGTATGTGTATGTGCTCATCTGCACCAAAAATCCAGCACTGGTCAAGCTCTAGAGTAGACACACTTTCTACGGGACTAAATCTTAAACCATCAGAATAATTTGAAAGATGCTACAATAACACAAAAATTGCACACACACACACTGGCTTTAATGTGCTCATATCAGGAATGGTAAAAGAAGAAATTGTGCAACTTTATTTATCTTATATATGTGCCTGGAATAATAAATATCCATAATCCCAGTAGCTCCTCTGAATGATTCAGAGTCTAGAGTTACCACCCCCATCCACCCTGGGATGGTAAGTATTCCAACACTCCTTCTGTATCTATGTTACATAATCACTGCAGAAGGTCACAGCAGCTTAATATACTTTCAATGGTCTCATGCTCAGATTCTATATTGTTTGTGCTAGATCGACATGATGTCTGCAGTAGCACCGCAGCCATACCCATACCAGAAATCTCCCAGTGTACTTGTCAGCAATCAAGCATCATTTACCCTGAAACATTCAAATGCCCTTCTCATGATTTAATCTAAAACCATAATTCTTGACCTAATCTGGGCATCTAAAAAGTAATTTACTACTTTGCCTCCTACATTTATATCTCAACACAGGACAACATTAGATCACACAAAGGAGGAGATGGGTCTGTTCAAAGGCTTTTTAGGTATTAGATTTGAAATTTAAAAGATCCCATCCAATGAGAAACTTTTTAACCTTCTTAACACCTTTGTTTTTTATTTGATACAAGACGGAGTAAAATAGTTAGTCAGCCATGGGCAGAGTATTTGTATTTACACTTGTATTAGTGACAATCAAAACAAACCTTCAGACAGGTTTCCATACATCACATACCTGAAGAACCAATCAACTTGCAGGGTGGGGCAAATAAAAGCTGAAATGCCCGTGCAGAGCAGACTTATAAGTACAGAGAGGGGAAGGTTTGCACTTGTGTAATGTTGTGTCAGGCCACCGCCAGTTAGCTACAAGCCAACAAGCTAACAACTGACATAACAAAAAGATGCAACTACATTTTATATGTAAGAAAGTTCATGTTAAACAAAAATATCAATGGCAGAGAAACAAAACACAAGTATTTTTACATACTTAAAATGTTTCTGGAGGGGAGCTTTAAGCACACCGGAGACATCTCCTAATGCAGTAAAATGAATTAAAGTCCAGTTTAAATGAAATAACTCAGCTGTTTCTAAGCACAGCTAATGAAGTTATCTGAACATGACACCGAAAAGTAATTGTTAAGGACTTCTATTCCTCATAGTTTATATGAGACCAGCTCTATCCTTGACGATTAAGTGGGTAGGTGCTGTATGAAAACATATACAAAATATGACGCTTAAGAAGTAAAACTAAAAAGTAAGACAATTCAAGATCACTTTGTCAAACACCTGAATTGTCAAATTATTATAATATGAATTATATGAACATAATTTAAATCAACCAACAACTTGAGAAATAATAACAGCCTATTTCTTTCTATTGTTTGTGATACATATGTTTAATGTACTGTAAAACCACTTTGACAATTCTGTTATTATCATTATTCAACTTGGCAAACGAACTGAATAGGAACAGAAAATAGGAAGTGTATGAGTAGATTGAGAGAGGAAGAGATAGATGTGAAGCTTCATTTGAGGTCTTGGAGGTGTTGTGAGGAATCTCTGAAAGATCCAAACAGCTCATTACTCATCTCCTCTGACACACACACATACACACACATACACACACACACACAGTGATACTGTCCTACAGGTAATTTGTTGTTGCCATGGAAGCCATCTCAGGAGCCCACGCTCTGATCATGTGATACCACTAATGTTGAGACCTGTATGGACAATGGCTATCACTAGTCTATTGCTCTGTCTTTCTCTTCCTCTTAACCAGTGACATAAGCCTTGTCTGCAATACTGAATCAAAATGATGCTATAATAAAGGAAGCTACAGCAAGACGCCATAACTAATTATGAGCTAATCTTTACTTAAAAGGAAATTGGTATGAAACCAAATAATTGAACAAAAATACTCAAAACAATAAAACATTTCCTTAAGCCAAAACCACTGTACATTCAAACTCAGATTAGAAAAAGTACAGTATAAAAATAGATAAATAGTAAAAACACAGTGTGTCAATAATTTGTATTATCTTCATATTCCAATCAACAAAGAAAGAAAGCCCCTTTTATGTGGATGTTGTATAAATATACATTTATCACAACAGAGGGTGGAGAAACAACAAAAGAAAAATAAATGAAAGCTTATTAAAGCTTGTAATGTGCACACAAAACGTGAAATATATAGATATTTCAAGTTAGTGGTCTTCCTACGTTTTTAATAAAACATTGTTCACTTCATGCAGCAAGCTCCTTCCATTTAAATTTTTCTGCCTTTCCTCAGGCCACTGTAGAGAAGCATACACTAATGGATAGGACAAAGCTTAGACATTTACTGTTTGAAAAAGAAGGTATATTTTTTAATATCTCAATAAAAAATATATTCAGTCAATAGTGCACTTGACACTGTGATAGGATTTCCATCCTACTTTGGGAATACAAATGTACTCGGAATTTTTTTCTTTTCTTTTTCTTTCCATTCAGTTAAGCACATAAAATGGTATGGCACATGTTGTCTGACATTAAATTATCTTCATCAGTATGCTTTGGGTCATAAACTAGTGCTAATTTATTGATATACAAATGAAGTGTTAGATAGACACAGACATTTAAATGATAGAATTTGTTGAGTTAATAATGTAATTACCAGAATTTGCAAAAAATGTGGAAAGAGGGAAACAGGAGGAAACACAGTTGCACAAATGGAGCATAAGTCAAACTACTTCATAATGTATACCTTCTCATTTCAGCAACTTTAAGGCTCCCCTCGGTGATATCACTAGTAATATATCAGCTGCAGTGCTGATAGCATTAGACCAGTGTTCCAACTGGTAGTTGAGAGTAGCCTTTGGATAACCGTTAATTGTAATCATTAAAATATCATCATGGATTCATAAAGTATAGTTTTTATTGTCATGATGAAGTCATGGGAGAACAATAATGATCTATAGAGGGTACAGTACAACCGAAACGGGGGCGCACAACATTGTTCAGTTACGTATTGCTAGAGGAAAGAGATAGATGTAGAAGCTTTTCATTTGAGGTCTTGGGTGTGTTGTGAGTGAATCTGAAAGATCCAAACAGCTCATTACTCATTCTCTGACACACACATACCCCGCACATACACACACACACACACAGATACTGTCCTACAGGTAATTCTGTTGTTACCATGGAGAAGCCATCTCAGTGAGCCCGCTCTTGACTATGTGATACCATCATCGTTGAGACCTGTATGGATAACAAGCATTACTAGTCTATTGCTCTGTCTTTTCTCTCTTCCTCTTAACCACAGTGACATAAGCCTTGTCTGCAATACTGAATCAATGATGCTATAATAAAAGTAACAGCTACAACAGGCGCTTACAACTAATTATGAGCTAATCTTTTTATCCTAAAAGGAAATTGGTGCTAGACAAATAATTGAACAAAATACTCAAAACAATAAAACATTTCAAGCCAAAACATTGTACATTTCAAACTCAGATTGTGGTGCACAATATAAAATAGATAATAAGTAAAAACACAGTGTGTCAATAATTTGTATTATCTTCATATTCCAATCAACAAAGAAAAGCCCTTTATGTGGATGTTGTATAAATATACATTTATCACAACAGAGGGTGGAAAACAATAAAAAAAGAAAATATTAAATGAAAGCTATTAAAACATAATGTACACACAAAACAATGAAATATAGATATTTCTAAGGTTAGTGGTCTTCTAAGTTTTAATAAAACATTATTCACTTCATGCAAGGCTCTTAATTTAATTTTCTACGTCTTTCCTCAGGCCACTGAGAGTGGTTACACACTATATGGATGATGGGACAGTTGGAGCATTTACTGTTTGAAAGAAAGGGGACATTTTACGTAATATCTCAATAAAAATATGTTCAGTCATTAGTGTGTTCTGACACTGTGATGGGATTCCATCCTACTTTGGAATACAAAATGCACTGGAATTTTTTCTTTTTCTTTTCTTTTCTCCATTCAGTTAAGCATAAATGGTATGGCACATGTTGTCTGACATTAATTATCTTCATCAGTATGCTTTGGTCATAAATTGATATATAATTTATTGATATACAAATGAAGTGTTAGATAGACACAGACATTAAACATAGGGACTGTTGAGCAATATGCAATTACTCAAATTTGCAAAAATGTAGGCCAGGGAAAACAGGAGGAAACACAGTTTACACAAATGGAGCATAAGTCCAAACTACTTCATGTGTATACCTTCTCATTTAAGTAACCTTTAAGGCCCTGCATATCACTAGCACATATCGCTGCAATGCTACATAGCATTAGACCAGTGTTCCGCAACTGGTAGTTGGAGAAGTAGCCTTTGGATAAATCAGCAATTGTAATCATTAAATATCATCATGGATTCATAAAGTATAGTTTTTTATTGTCATGATGAAGTCATGGGAGAACAATAATGATCTATAGAGGGGTACATGGGATATGATGAACATGATACTTCTTCAACACTGAGTCTTAATGAGGCTATTCCATATCGCACACACACTCACAGAGGAACTGTGGGCTAAATACAAGCGAGGAGACTAATAGGGAAGCTCAATTCCTATTAAATACTAATCTCTAAATATCTATCTCTTCTCTGTCCATCTTATTTTTGGCATCTTATCTCTCACTCTCCCGCTCACATGCCCACACACTTTCATACTCTCCCATCACACATGACCTTCAAGGCTCAGGATTTAAACACAACTCTTGTTTCTCCAGCCCCTAATCTAAACCTTTAATAAAGCACTAAGCAGTGTATTACACTTCATCCAGGCTATTAAGCATTTTCTTTAGCCTCTCACTTGGTCAGGATCGGCCAATATGCAGAGGTTGACTGACAAAGTGAGAGGCTGAAGGACATCAATAATTATAATAATAGTTACTTGTAGCTGTGGTAATTATGACAGGGCAAAGGAGAAGTCAGGTGACTTTCGTTATAGAGCAACAAAATCTGTGTAGGGAGGAAGTCTTAACCATGTAACCATGTATTTTTAAAATAACTATGACAAAGAGGGTCCTCTCACCTTAGAAAGTACTTATTTAAACACAAACCATCATCTTTCCCTACACCTAACCTAAGTTGTCTTTGTGCCTAAATATAACCAAACCCTTTACCATAGCATTGTCACATCATTAAAGGATTAGCTATGTATTTGTCACAGTGATTTTCAGCACACTGGCATATCTCCTGCCTCAAAGGACAGACTCTTATGGGTCATATCAGAAAGTAGGGACAACTGACCAGATGGAGAAAAAAAAAATGAAAAAATGATAAACTGCTGGATTGGAGCAAGGAAAAGGGCACAGAGGGAAAGGGAGTGGGTAAAAAAACAAAAGAAAAAGAAGATGAAAACAAGTGAGAGAAAGAGAGAGGAAATTATCTCAAAGTAAGCCAGTCACCCCACCACCCCTACCCCCACTCCCAGAACACTACCTACACACACACACACACACACACACACACATCCTTAGTAACTCAGTCACCACAGCAACAGAGCAGAGGGTAAATCGCCATAGCGATTGCCCTGGGACGTGTCTTGCATGGGAATGCAGAGTCACTGCTGCCACCACATACTCAGGTTTTTGCAAACACACACACACACACAGACACCTACAAGGGCACACATCAGTATTAGTGGCCATGAACAACTCTCCTGAATCTCCACACACCAGAGCTTAGCAACACTGACATACATGACATATTGTAATTCACCTTAATACATAGTTCATACAGAGAACATCATTCATGGCATTTGCTTGACAGAATGGTGTTCGGTTAATATTCATACTGCCCTCAGCCCCCAGTCAGAATTAGAGTGGGGTGTTTTTTTTCTTGACATGAATCCATATTTGCTGATTCCATTAGGTGGAAAGTAAAATTTTGAATGTTTAAATACAAAATTTGTCTTAAAAGCTTAACCAGGCAGCTTGACGCACTGGAGGAGGATGTCTGAAGTTTGAAGAGTTTATAACCCACAAATCCTTTAGGGTGACACCAGTGAATTAAATGTCCTCTTCTTAGTGTGTTGGAGGGATGAAGGTGACGTAACAAGTTAATAGGGAGGCTCATGTGTGCTGGTGGAATAAACGTTTTCACAGGCTTACAACAATTTCTTACTTTTTTAATTACACATTTTTACTGTACTTACTTATAGATGGGTAAAAATAATGAATGATGTCATATCAATTTCAGTGAAAGCATTTGAATTATCATTATTTGTATTAATGAGTAATGTTATTCCATTTCTATCTTTAGATATTGAATTAATTAATGAATATCTCAATTTATATTTAATATTTGAATTTGCTACAGAGATTTTTCCCATCTCATCTCAATTAGTTCTCTGCTCTAGTTTTTACAGTTTTCATCCACACTTTAAAGATGGTTGTCTTTAAACCAAAGACACTCAGCTGATGAGCCACATCAAAACTTTAACTGGCCACTTCCAGTGTGCACCTGTTACTGCTCTTTGGTTTGTGCCATCATTTTTAGCATGCATAAACTGTATTTCATTAAATTAACACACAGATTGTTAAATTAAGAGAGGCATCTGTAAAATGTGGGCATAATGTTAATTATAAATATTAAGAGGGGTTAAAAAAAATCTATATGTAATGTGAAATGAAGACACAACAGTAAAGTCCTGTGTGTAACTAGAGGAAACAGTAATCTGTACATTGTTTATTGATACTTCTGTATGGCATTCACCCATTCATGAAACCATATACTTGCGGCTGCCTCTCACTATAGCCTACAGACAGCATTAACATTACATGGTAGAGCATTAGTGTAAAGTTCTGCATTACTAACATGTGACCTCACTTTAACAAAGTTGACAGCAAGCAACTACACAAAAGCCTCACAAGCTCTAACAGCTCAACAAACCAGCATGCCTGCAGTGTTTCTGGACTCCCACCCACCTGCTGGAGCAACCTCCAGAATCTCATGGGGTCTGTACTCAATATTCCTGGCCTAGATACATAAGTACAATTTCAAAGTCCTGGAAACTTCACAATTCAAGTATAAACCGGTTATCTGAGTTTCATTCAGACTTTTCACAGATATTTACAGTAAGCTAAGGGAGCAGTCAGTGTATTACTGTGTGTCATAAATGATCACATACTTACATGGTGAACCATGTAGAAGTGTTGAGTATATGTACAAAGACGTTTTAATTACCAAATCTTCAGACTGAACTGACTGAACAGTGTTGCTGAACTAAATGGTAGTGTTTAGATGTGGAGCTCCTCGCTGGTGAGGACACAGTTCAGCTGTCATTCACAGTATGTTACTTCATTTTCAAGAGCTTATTAAAAGACAGCAAAAGCCACAGAAATAATCATAATGCGATGTGAACATAGAACTAATGAACTAGAGACTGTGTGAATTACTGCTGAACATCACAGTGTTATAAGCAAGAATGGTTCAATTACTGATGTATGTACTGAAGTTCATTTGAACTATGATGCAGTCAGTTTGCATTAATATACAATAAAACTGATAATGCTCTTGTGCAATGCCACAACAAGGATAAATGACTCAAAATTGTACCATTTTACAATAATTGTATTATTTTTAAGTATAAGTCAAGGATATATGTTTAATTAAAAACAAACAGGTAAAATAGATTACATTGACAATATAGGCCTCAGGGTACAACCTTAGTGTACCAAAAGTGGATCTGTGACAACTGGAAGTAACCTGTGAACAAGAAATAACAATTTAATGGGATTTATAGAGTCATGTGTTCAAACTGACTTTGAGGCATTGTTACAACAAATATTATTGCTCTAAATGCATTAAACATGGTATTCACTGGTTAATTAATGACAGTTTTTTTTTCTGCAGAAATATTTAATATATATTATTATACATAATTAAAGTACCTTGTGGCTCCTCTTAAATATTGTGTCACCCATTCCTTCTTCCAACCCTTCCTATGTCTCAGATACTGGATATGGATCAGATACTAAATATATCTGACTACTCTTGAACCTTAGGTTGGTTAAAACAGGCACACAGACAAGACAGTTAAGACAGTGAGGCTAAAACCTTTATGGATTTCACAGTTCACCAGCCCACCAATGCAATGAGAAAGATCTGTCCCTTAAAAGCCAACAGCCAGTGCAACTCTGGGCATTACAGAGGATGAGGTGGTCATCATAGGACTTCAACCCAAGGCTGGGCCAACGTTGTTGACTCGGTTGACTCCATAATTTGGCTGTCTAAAAAACAGTTTTTTGGCTTTTAACTTTCTTCCTCATATTGTCTTTTCTGATTATAAAGCAGGATGCTCTATAAACACTGTGAAAGTATCAAAATGCTCAGTCTACGGAGAAAGTCTGTACTCAGAAACTGTGCCTCTAGATGAGCTGTCAGGACTTCCATACCTTTGGGATGTTACAACTTTAAGCCCAAATCCACAAGCCATTGTTTTCTTTTGCTGTTTTAACTTTATTAACAACACAACACTGAGCTCGCAAGCTACAAGATGGAGAAATGTTGAGGAACAATGTGCAATAATGCGCGCTGTGGGCCAACATATCACTGTATATCTTTTTTAAGGATAGTTAAAATTAGAGACAAGTAGGTAAAGTTGATTATTTTCTGAAATACCAATGTTTTAGCCCAAATTTGACCTTTTGTTCAGCCCATTTCAGAACTGACTGCTTAACATTTTCCTCAGTAGTGGTCATTGCCATTTGCATTTACCATTGAGTTTTAGCAAGCTACAGTAGGGTACAGTCTAATTGGTTTGGTCATGCATCATTTAGAAAACAGTCAGCCAATTTAAAGAGAGGCACAGAGAAAGACACAAAGTGGCCTTTTCTTGTTAAAACTCCAGAGAGAGGTGTGAGAGAGTGAGAATGAGATAGTCCTTTGTACTTAAAGCCAAAAATATATCTTCTTATGGATATCAGAACCTCCAATAAAACAGAAACAAAAAAGTGTAAAATATGGGACCTTTAAAATTTGCCATATTGCTATAATGTCAGTGGACATGCATTTTGAGGAGTGTTTGGGGATTTAACTTTCATTTGCCAACACAACCTGGTGGAAGATCGGGACAGTGTCACACTGAATAACAGGCACTGGACTTGAATTGCATATAGGTTGCTGCTTCTCAAAATATCAGCTGTAAGTGTTAATCATGTGCTATACCTGTTACATTATTGCACAATTCATTATTTGAGTATACAAGTTATTGAAGTTGGCAATTAGCTGCTCCAGCTTGAAATTAAAACTTGTAAAAGTGCATCCTCAGAAATATTAGATTAAATAGTACATACTGTAGCGCAATATAACATGTTCCTTGAGGAACAAAGAAAAAAGAGGAATCAGTTTCAAAGTGAAGTGTAGATAAGAGCTCTGTGGGCCCTCTGGGAATCGCCTTGACTCACAAAAAGCACATCAGACTCTGTACTTACAACTAAAAGGTACTTCTTTCCAGAGCTGTCTTTATAGCAACATGTTCCTGATACTCAGTGTGTCAAACCTTAGCTGGTAGGAAATCCATGTAATGTGCAATACAGATCTTTCAGTATGAGATTCATTACACATTCACACTTAACAGTATAAGCAGCCATTTCACTGAGTGACACAATGTCCACAGAGGTTTGCTGTGTGTATGTGTGGTACATTTATACAAAAATACTGAGGGAAGCTCAGCACTCCTCTTTAGGCCCAAAGGAACAGTTGTAATAGATCTTAAAGTAAAACCTCAGCACAGAAGGAACAGCAAATCATTGCACCTCAATGCAGTATGTATTAGAGTGAAAAACATCAGCCCATTGCACACAGGAACAGAGGTTTACACAGAACTATATTAACAACTCAGCATCCACTGCTATTCTCATCTCCAACAGCATTAGCTGATTCTAACACATTCTAGAAATGTAACTGAAATGAGGTACTCCACTTCTTTCAAGAAGCCACATCTATGTAGGTGTCATTACTATCAAATTGAAAGACATTATTTCATATGATTTATGTATGTCACTTCACACTTTAGACTCTTCATCATAGAAAAACAAAATCAAGATTTATTTAGCAGTGACTGTGTTCATTTCTTACAGATTATGGGTTAGAGGCAAAATCTCAAACGGATATTTTATGTTGCTCCCACACCACTGAATCAAATCATTGCAGTTATTTACTCAAATGGTGATGAGATGTTTACATTGGGACTTGTTCTCCTTGTCACTTTTTATTAAAACTCTGCTTATTCAGGTGGCCGAGAATCAATTAATTATCCCTTAAAAGTCATTAGTTTCACACAAACTCTCCTCCAAGTAGGAAAACAATAATCACTGTTTCACTGCCTCATTAGCTGACTAAAAATCTTGATGCTTTTTTTTCCTTCTCTCAGACACTCTTTAAGTTACAACTGACCAGTCAAGGGCACAAAGAATCTTTCAATAGGTAAATTAATGATGTCATTTTGAAGGGCAAGTAAGAAATGATAGAGATGTATTCCTTGTCCTTTGTTCATCAGTGGCAATTAGACATACATCCATACCTTCACAATTAAATACTTACATGTACAAACACAAACACATGCACAAACCCTCACTAACTGGAAGTTTTTGTTTTCACTGGTGCCATGACGTAATCTTGGCATCAGCATTAGCTTGTAATAGCCTCCTAAAACAGCATCACCAAGTAATTAAGTTATGTTCTCTCCCTCCCTTGTCTTCTACTGGTTAACCAAATGTCAGGAGGAAAGATGTACCATCACTACAGATGACTGCATATCGTGGCTGAGATTTGACAAAGGCTGGCATTTTGTACCAGGTAGACGTTGTTTTGAGAAGGATTGAAATTGAACTCCACAAGTTATGACAACACAGCACACCATTATCATTTAAAGCTTGAGAATGGGAGATCAAGACTAAGAAAACACTAATTGAGATGTTTTGTTCTTCATGGGATGAAATGAGCATAACATAGAATTGAAAGATTTGTAAATAACAGTTGCACCTAACTGTCTGTCTTTAAGTTTATTTGGTAACTTATTTTATTATCATTACTTTATGGACTTTATTGTTGAATATTTGTTGATTGATTGTGATTAAGCATTACAGATGTTCAATCAGGAAGACTGTCTTCAGGCATTTATTTTCATTGGCGGCTGTGCCTACTCTGTATAGCTCCTTTTTTCCCAGTATTGAGAGGTGTGATAAGTACCTTGTCAAGTCAAGTCAAGTCAATTTTATTTATATAGCGCTAATTCACAACATAAGTTATCTCGAGGCACTGTACATATAGAGCGGGTCTAGACCGTACTCTTTATCTTATAAAATTTACAGAGAGAAACCCAACAGATCCCACCATGAGCAAGCACTAGGCGACTGTGGCAAGGAAAAACTTCCTTTTAAGAGGCAGAAACCTCGAGCAGAACCATACTCAGGGTGGGCGGCCATCTGCTTTGACCAGTTGGGTTTAGACGGGGGGGGGGGGTAAGAGAAAGTGTGGATGTGATCTGGCAGGAGAGCCATGTAAGATGTCTTACTATCTACTGTTTTCCACCAAAATGTCCAGTCTTACTGTACAATATCCATTTGAAGTGACTAAAGCATTATTAACTTTTTAATGGTTGTGCTTAGGCACTCACAGCATTTGGTTACGGTTAGAGAGTCTGGTTTAATACAGACTAATTTTCACAGTGACTTCAGACACAATGTTTTCATTTACATTTAACCAAA
Organism: Lates japonicus; assembly: GCA_033238685.1. Classification (NCBI taxonomy): domain Eukaryota; kingdom Metazoa; phylum Chordata; class Actinopteri; family Centropomidae; genus Lates; species Lates japonicus. The sequence goes on along the minus strand of BRZM01000079.1, from coordinate 1,496,535 downwards.
ACCGTGATCTTTCCCCAGCCTAAAGAAGCCTAACCACAGACAGGTTACCACATGTGGACCCCAGTCACTGGTGTGATGCTTTATACACCCTCCATCCACCCCATGCTTCATTCATTCATTCAAAAAATACATAATCCAGTCACAATGATAAACATAATCATAAACATAATACATGTTTCCTACAAAATGTATTTGCTTTGAATGGTTAGTGACATTGTATACAGAGTGACAAAGTCTGCGCTAGGAGCCAGCTGAGGTGGATGGATGGGTCAACCAAACAGAGCTTTCACTCAGGAGACTGGCAGTCCTTTCCCATGTGAAACTAGTAGTTAATATCTTATATCCACAATGGTCCTCTGACCTTCAGGAAGTTCTTATTTTACCACAATTCATTCCTAAACCAAGACCAAGCAGTTTTTGTGAGTAGACCTAGTCCACCTGTTGCTGGCACATTCTTATGGATTGTATCCAAGGGTTGGGACAAGTGACCTACTTGGTTATTTACAGTAGATGACTTGTTGCTTCTGTCCTCTCTGTATTTACTGGCTTTCACATGCAGCCGCTGCAGTTACTTGTTAACATCAGTAAGTCTTACTGTTTAAATTTTAATTCATATAGCTGTTTATTTTCTAGAAAAAAATCAGAACACAGTTATGGCAAACAGACTAACAGAAAGCAGCAACTCTTTTTGATCAGCTCTCCCCTTATTTCAGTGCCCACCAACAGTGAAGGTGGTTGAGAGGTGTTTGTGTTCATAAAAGGCGGTGGTGTATTGACTGTGGGTCTCTGATGTTAGAAATGGAGTCATTCACTTCATACACAGCAAATGACAGCAAATTCAGGTGACAAAAAGCATGTATGACTGCAGCACAGTCATACATCTCAAGAAAAGCTTCAGTCCTGATCACAGTCACTGGTTTCTAAGTTTGTACTGCCACTTTAAGTACCATATGAGCTTGTTCAGGTTTAATTAAAGGAGCATTTCTCTCTAAGCTGCATGCTTATATTGACAAGAGAACTAAACAAGTGTCTATCCCTGCGTCTCCTTCATTGTTTTCCATTTTTCTAGTCTAGGCAAAAGTGTCGCTGGATTGCAGGCCTTTTGTGCAGTACAAGGGAGAAAGGGAGGGATGATTGAGTTGTAACAACAGCTGAATCCTTTCCTAACCCCATATCGCTGGCAGGTGATCACAATAAAGGAATATAAAGAGCAGGTAATTTGGCTTCTTTTGACTCTGGGCAATCCCTCTGTATTTTCTAAGAGCTTTAGATTGGGGCACAGAGAAGAAAGGATAAGAAGGGAAAAGGGTCGGCTCAGACTAATTGCCTAAGCAGCAGATCAATATCTGAGCTAAGAAGGAAAGACCACAGCTCAGTGACGAGACCGCCAATAGGTCCCAGGAGTTCAAATGTTCCCCTGGGTTGGGATTTGTCATTCTTACGGGAGCAGTGGAATCAAAATTGCTGTCCAGAAAAATGTGGTGGATATTCCTGATTAGTTGCTGTCAATCTAGGTAATTAAACACCTGAGGGTGCAGGTAATGTCTGTAGTTTGAAATTAAAGAAGAAAGAATGGTGTTCACTACAGCCTTCTCCTGTTGGTATCGTGTAAGTTTAGTACTCACTGAAACTGTAATCCGATTTGTACAGGGTGTACCCCACCTCTCACCCAATGTCAGCTGGGATAGGCTCCAGCCCCCCTATGACTCTTATGGATAAGCAGTATAGATAATGGACGGGTGGATGGAAGAAACTATAGTCTGCTGCCCAGAAATCTTGTCTCATTGAAAAATTTAAAAGTGACATTCTCCCTCTGTGAAGTGTTAGGTATTTTTTTCAGGTGGTACTCTTTGTTATGCATTTGTTTAGAAGTTCTAGTATATCAACATGTACAAACAACACAAATCTTTGTGGATTTAAAAAACTCTTATGGCTGCTGTGATTAAAGTGGCACATTATTCCCTGAGAGAGACTAACCCCACAATAGATGTTAAGACAAATATGTTTATATTTGGGTTGTTTCAGTCACTTTATTCTCCAGATGTAATCTCACCACCTCACCTTACACACAGGTGACTACCAGCTACATGCCACATCAAGACACATCAGATTTTCTGATTTGGTGTTCCATCAGTGTTGAAAATAAATAAATAAATAAATAATAATAATCATTTTTACTCTGACATCATAATGATTCATTTTTATTTAGGTATAGGAAAACAAAAACTCCCTTTTAAAATTAAAAACCTGTTTAATGCCACATTATGCAAAGCAACAACCATGTATTAATTGTTAATCCATCTGTTATGATTTTAATGAAAGACAAAATTAAGACTTTTACCATTTCCTCCTCTGAGCCAATAAGCACTTTTATAGGATTTCCCCTTGGACCAATCAACAATCACATGTTTACTGTTGTGTAGCAGCTGTTAGTAGACACAATTATTTTTCTGCTTGCTGACATACATGTGGTAAGGCTGTGTGGGATGGCACGCTGACACATTACTATGGTATGACGATGGAAGGAAAATCAAATCGCAATTGTCCACCAATGCAATGTACAGTGTACATCATTAATTCCTGTTTTTGTGTGTTGATAATTATCCCATTCACAGCTCGGCGTTCTGCAAAATAACACGCTATATCTGCTATCTCAAACACTATTAGAAATTTCCGGTCTCTGTACAATGGGTCAGATCCAGCACAACTGCCAAACAAAAAGGAGATTTTTGTGAGACCCACTGCTTTTTATTCCTGCTGTGAAAGTGCAGAGCAGGAGGGAGGTGGAAATCTCTCTGTCTGTGTTGGGGTTGTGGAAGGATATGGCTGGATGATGTCGGCGACGGGTGGGGTGGAAGGTGGGCTTGCAGACTAATTGCCCAGAGCATGGCAGGGCGATAAAGTGACAGGCCAAGCAGAGTGACGGCCACGGCAGTGAAAAGACCCCGCTCATAGCAACACCATAAAAGCTAATTACCACCATACAAAGAGCCGCCCCTGCTATTGTGCCATTTGGAAAAGAGCAGAGAGAAAAACAGTGAGAGAGAGAGAGAGAGAGAGAGAGATGAACAAGTGAAAGAACCTGCAGCAATAAAGACTTAACCCGTAACAATTAGTCTCCGGTGCTGCTAATGAGAAAGCCAAGATAAAACGGAGAGCTAAATTTAAATGTAGGGGGTTCCATAGCTCCTCTCCAGGGCTCAATACTCTGCCTTGCCAACAACCGCTAAGTCTTACAAGCTTCAAAGGTAAGCTACAGAGAGAGATGGAGGCACAAATCCCTTCCCTGGCCTGTGTGGGTAATAAAGTCTTGAGCCTTGGTGGCCGGCGGCGCTGGAATGAGCTACCTGCCGCAGGGTGGAGAGATACTCTCCAGGGAGACAGGTGCAGTGCTGTTAAATAGGCAAAACAAATGGCCAAGGGATATGTTACAATCAGCACCACTATGCAGATACATCACAGTGAGGTTGCAACATACAATGGAGAAAAACAAGGGCGATGCGTTTCTTAATACTTGGATCGGCCCTGGGTGTGGGAAATCAAACAAATGCAGAGATCTGGCAGCAAGACAGCTTGATATACTGCAAATTTGGCAATAGGTTGGCATGAATTTGGCATGGTCCCTTTCTAAAGTACTGTACGTTTGAGTTAAAATCAAGACTTTTACTGTTTTCATTTCTAAACTAATAAGCATATTTATAGGATTTCCTCTTGAAATGATCGACAATTCCATGTATACTGTAGTGGACTGAAGCAGCTGTTAGCAGACACAATTCTTTTTCTGCTAGCTGGCATACACGTGGCATGGTTGTGTGGGAAAGCTGCCGTGCTTACGTATTATTATGTTATGATGCTAATACAGATACTGAACCTTCCACCTAATGTAAAAGCCATCAGTCAGGAAAGCCTCAACAAGACTGTGATAGACAAGGACTGGTAAGATATAGCAAAAAAAAATACATTGACATCATTAAATCAGCAGCAGTCCAACAATGGTAAACTTCTCCCTCTCTGTCTCTCTGTTCAGTAAACTGTGGGACAGGACACATGTAAACATCAGTCAATTAAGGAGAAAGCCCTGATCCTGTTATAAACTGATAGAGTGGAAGGGTTGAAGAAGTGTTGTGGTTATATCACACCCTGGTCTCCTAGGTTTGGCACACTTGTTGTGTCTGCACTATCCAGATACAGAAGGCTGCTATTAATTGAACAGTCAGTAATTTTTTACCACGTTGTTTGTCATTGCAAGTATTTTGACCTGAATTTGTATTTTTTAAAATATTTATTTTATTTTTTATATTTGTTATAATTTTGTTGTTATAGAAAAGCTTGAACACTACATTATATAAACTTACTAAACATAGCGTTGATAATGACACAGTGAAGGGCTGAGAAAAAATATAAACCGCAGTATCTGCTTAATGCAGTGGCACTGCCTGCTAGCATGGGATGTAAATTGTGTGCTATGAAATTACCTAATATGAAAATAATTCCTCAAGAATTGTCAGCTAGCTAGATAATACAGGGGATGATCTATTTCCCAGCTGGATATACCACATCTATCATTTGTTTGTCCTGTTTCCCTGCAAACACAAAGCAAGACGCAGATGACCACCTCTGACACTGGTTCCTGTTTTGCCCTTGAACTAAAGAACTAGTTGTCAGGTTGCATTAAAAATGTATGTGTCAAATAAATTCCATAATATTTTTGGGATAACTAACAAAAAATAAATAGACTTGAAACCTGGGAAAATGGCAAGATGCAAGGTATGTAATACACACATACAGTTCTGTATTTCCTCCTTCTTATACACCCCACCATATGTAGAAACGTCACAGACACCGTCATAAGTTTATCTGTGTCCAACAGCGAGCGAGGTCACTCTTTGATAGTGACATCCTGGAGAGAAGGAAAGCAGCAGCAGTCCCAGCAGGCCCAGACTGTAATGAGGGGGCAATGAGGTTTGAAGCTGCTCATTACCAACACCTAGAGCTGCAAGGAAGCCAGGCTGACAGCAGCCAAGGCAGTAAGGGACCCTGGGAGGACCGCCACATGTGGCAGAGGCACTGGAAGGAACAAATGGAGGCCAAGAATAGATATCACCTCCTGGGTTTCAACTGACAGTGGGTTTTTCTTTAACATTGATTCCTGTAATCTTTGCCTGAAGCTGCTGTTTCGGTGGAAAAAGACACAGAAGCAGCAGAAGACCACTAATAAAACCCTCTTCAAAAACAATTAGACCATAATTAGATGCTAAAAGTCTCTGCTCTCAAAGTATCTTTAAATGAAACCACAAAAAAAAAAAAAAAAAAACATTGAGAGGATTTAGTGAACCCCAAATAGTTTTAGTCTTCTAAAGGTAGAAAAGCTCCTGAAACATTATCTAAACTCTCGTGGGACACTAAAACTCTGCTTTTAAACTCAGACTGATTAAACTCTTAGCAGTCGCTTAAGGCAGGGTGACCTGCCCAGTATATTTAATGGTAGGAGAAACTCTGCACTGCTGCAGGAAATTAAGGATTAATTTACTAAAACATTACTGGACAACTGATTGGATGAATAAAACAGGACCAAATTTAATTGCAAGTTTTACAAACCATTTTAATGGAGTGGTGATAATCATGGAACAGAGGTAGATAACCATGGCCAGTGTCAGGTAAGTTACTTGAAAACTGCAGTTACTCATTACACAAAGAAAAAATACTGTCAGTATTTCACAAAACTGACGTGTTACATTACTTGTTATTGCACTTTCATTACTCAACATTAATAGGACTGTCACATGTAGCAGCTAGCTTACCCTCGGTGGACAGCACACCGCTCTCCAGGTGTCCTGAGTGGTTACACACTGTCCAACTCTAAAAAAAGGGAGTTCATTCTTGAATGCATGCATACCTGTGGCAAACATTTGCAACATCCACCAAACAAGAAAACAAAATTTAAATAAGACAAATCTGGAATTACTTGGAGTCATACTTCTCCTTATTTAATGGAGGCTATGACTTACCCCACACCTCAATAAAATTCCAGAACAGTCTGCCTACTGAATACAGAGAGACAAAACCAGAAGAAGAAAACCCTCCATCAGACGGCCAGATATCAAAGTAACAAAGTATTACTGAGATTAGGGATCTCTTACACTACTTTTAAAAAGTAAGTGCATTGCAAGCCTACGCCATCAGTGTCCTTTACCCTAATTGTGTGTAGAGTGACTCTCAGTATTTAACACAATGTCAGGGAGGAAAGGTAAAAGGCAAAAAAATTATAATAACTTTCCTCAGAACTGTTTTTTCAGGCAGCTAAAAACTTTTGCAGTTCCACCAAGACGACAACTTAGCCCAGCAGCATAGCCAGTGAGCAGCTCACCCAGTGGTATAGCACCAGAGACGCCACTTGGCAGCTTCAGAGCTCACCAGATTTGTTCAGTGTCAGACAGTGCTCTCAGTGCTCGCTATCTTGGGGATACTGTTCCTGGATGCCTGCTGTATGTGATAATAATTATTTTGCACATTAAATACTTACATCAAACTTCATACTTACAAAATGTCACAGTATATCATACACTGGTGATATTTGTGCCTGTTTACCGTGGTTCAGCACAAAGAGCAGGTTTGCCACTAATTGCAGAGTTGGTGATTGAATTCCTGGTTTCTCCTGTCTAAACATTGAAATGCTCCTTTTGGTAAGGCCAGCATCTTGCTTTGTGTGAGTGTGTGTGTGTGTGTGTGAACAAGTGAATGAGAAGAAAATTGAAAAGCAAAATAAATTTGTCAAATTGACAGTTGTTGTCTGCATTACCTTAAATACATGAATGCACAATGATTTGTCTTCCACATCATGCCTAATGCATGCATTTCAAACCCATGTGTATGGGTACATAGTTTGAACACCACAAGGGAAAGGCAGACTCCACAAATAATAATGAAAAGTACTCTATACTGTAAAAAGGAGATTATAGAATGCAGATAGATTTAATGTCATTTGGGGAGAAAAAATGCTGGATACAGGAAGCATGAAAAATTGAAATTTCTGATAACGAAGACTATCTTGTGTACTTCACGAACTCTTGTAATGTCTGCCAATCTTCCTCTGTCTTTCTGTCTTCCTGAGCAAAGTATTACCTAAACTGCGTCATGATGATTTATCAATGGAATGACCAGTTATTTGGATTGAAAACACTAGCTATATAATAATGTGTCACCTTTATTCTGTCTGCCTCTCTCTTCTCTCTCTGTGCCCCCAGTTTCTGACAACCCCTGAGGTAATTAATACTTGTCAAACATCTCAACATACAACCTACCCTTTCCCATTACACACATTGACTCTTGACTGAGTCTCACGGAGCGAGATCTCGTTAATTACCTGAGTCTGCAGTCATATTGAAGACAACACACGTACACATACCCATACACACTCGGGTTCCACTGATGTTTGTATTCAGAATCATAAAAAGCTAAAGAGGTCAGTCGTAGCAACAGAGAGAGCTGTCTGCTGTTCCACAGCTTCTTAATTAACCATCATAGCAGTGGCACAGTTGGTTGACAAGAGACAGAAGAAACATGGAGTCAACTGGTTCTTTATGACCCGAATGAAAGAAACACAGAGAAAGACAGAGATAGGGATAATTTACAGTCTTGGCTGGTTCTGGGTTCTTTACCTAGACTCTAGAATTTTTACTTTGTTTCTTTAGTTTTGGATAAAACAAAATCAAGTAAGGACAAACTACAGTGTAGACCGATGCTTAAATTTAGTTTTTGGAATTTAGAGAGGACAGCGAAATTAAGATATGTTAAGTTTGGTGGTGGAGATCCAATTCTGTTTGGCCCTTTTAGTAAAAACAGGGAGTGGACACTACACATACTGACTTGTGTTATTGTCGACTGTGTTTACATCCACTAACAAAAAACATGTGTAAGGAAGCTTGTGATGTGGAAATAATTTTGCAAATCAAATTGCAATCGCAATGCAATACATGTCAGAAAAATCATTCAGCCCTACAGGAGAGCACAATTTGTTTCCTGTATGAAACCAATAATCACTTAACTGCATGTTTGTCATTGTACCCATGACAATGAAGGTCTTTTACTCTTAAGGAAGTAGTTATTTTATCCCAAGCCACAATCCTTTCCTGAACCTAACTACTTCAAGTACTTCTTGTGGCTAAAAATAGCCAAGCCTTGCTGTTCCATAACCTTAACAGCATGTTTATTATTGTTACCATGATGATAAAGAGCCTCCTGCTAGTAACACTCCTATGGGTCGTATCCTCAGATAGGGACCAGCAACATACACATTTGTTTAGGTTGGAAAACTTGTTGCTGTCATACTGACATACATAAAACAACCAATACAGTGGCAGCACTTCAGTGTGTCATGCCCTACCATGATGATAATTTTAATTAGATATTTACAAAACAACAACAACAAAAAAACATTATGGATTAAGTCACTATGGACTTTTTCTGTATTAAGCCAGATCACAGTCTTTCTCTAGCTGTAACCAAAGTGCTGCCAGTGCCTAAACATGACCACACTAAAGTTTAATAATGCCGTAGTCACTGAGTGAGTAGATACTGTGGGCAAGTGCACAAGCCAATAATCTAGCAAAAAACTGACTGACTGCTTAGTTTTAAATGTGTTAACTATATGCTTTACTCAGTGTTCCATTATCTGGTTTAAATGTCAAGGAAATATAGTTAAACATAGTTTATTCAACACCATCAGTGTGCCTTAGCACAACCACCCTGGTCAGGGAAGGTCAGGTGGGTAGTTGGAGGAATTACTTCACCTGAACTCACTTTATTGTTACAGCTGAAATCCTGCTTTCCTCTAATACGAGCTGATTCCAGCTGGTATCACACGGTACAGCTGTTGTCATCAAACTATGTTTATTTTGTCAGAGGACTTCATCATTATAGAAGAGAAATCTGATGGATGTCTCAGTCAACAGTGCAATTCAAAATGATCTGAAACTGTTACAATAAGCAGGCTTTTTTTTTTTTTTTTTGTAGATTTAACCAGTTTATGGGAACAAAGAACCCATCAAACTAAAACAATGTATCTAATTGTTCTACAAAATGGCCAATCAGTGCAACCCTTACAGGCGGTGGGATGCCAAGCCTCTACAAAACAGGCGTTGCAGATGTGTGCATGACGCTGCAGAAAGTGGAACACAAGAAAACATACTGAGCATTTTATGTATAATATCATACTTGTTATATAATTATAACAAATGGATTCAGTTTTGTGTAAAACATTCCATCAAATCATTATATAACCTATACTAGAGGTATAGGGAAAAAAATATATCTCATAAAATTAAGAACTTATGCCCTGACAAAATTTATCAGGCATCACAGAATCACCTCCACATTTAGTTACAGCCTGATTATTATGCTGCTGCAAATCCTTTTTATAATCCCAACACTGTCTGACAAAACCTGCATAAAATGGTTAATAACAACAGCTGTGCAGTCAGCTGCACAGGCATTTAAAATGACTGAGAACAGACACACCTGTCAGAGAAATCTGACAGACGAGGCTGAGGAACTTAATATGGACCTTTTTTTCCCTGCATCTGGACTGTTTTAATTATTGGACTTGTGTATTGGAAAGCAAACATGCGGAGGAGTGCAGAAGAGGGCCAGAGCAAAGTTAAATCAGGGGATGGGGTTGAGGATCCATGTGTCCCAAGTGCCAAATTCACAACAACAAGGTTGCAATAAGAAAGTAATTTAATCACAGCTCAAATGTCAAAATGTCATTCCCAAGCTTCTGCATGGTGGTGGTACACAGCTGTTAAACCTCTGTTCTGTCCCTCTCTGTGGTCACTGCACTGTTATAATGCAGCCAACTTGATGATATAGTTTTTTCTCATATACATGTTATTCTGTCTGACATCAGAGCAGAAAAGAAATTCATAGCTAGAAATAGTTTAGATCTCAGCATACTATTGTTGTTGTTGTAACTGAAAGCTGCTTGCTGATGAAATCTATTGGGTATTTTATGAGCATATCATCATAAATACAAAAAGTCAACATAAATACAGGTTTATGTCAGCTGCTGATATATCACATTTAAAATGAGTGTTTGCAAAGAAGTTAACTCTTCTTAACTGTTGTGTTAAATATATCTGTGACTTGTGGTGCTGTGTTAATGTTTAATACGTCATTGACTAAATGTCTGAAACCCGATGTAACAGATAGTCCTTATTTTTCTTGAGAAGTCCCTGTATAATATGCAATACAGTGAAACAGTTCAAAAGCTGCTTTGGCTCTCCTCTCTACATCCACCAAGAGTGGTGAAGAGGGAGCGACTTTTTGACACCTGGTGGCAGAAAAGAGAACAGCATGTCAATATGGCAACCACACTGTAGTGGGAAAGTTTGACATTTTTAAGTGCTGCTACTGTAGCAGAAAAGCTCAAGAAATAACAAAACTGTGTTTGTTGAAAGGGTTAACATGAAATATGGTGATGCTATCCTGACAGCCTACATCTTGCTATTCCAAGAGTGGTTGCTGTCCTGAGTCGTCTGAGTAGATAAGTGGCATCACTTAGAGGAGGCTGAGATGGATGCTTTTGGTAACAATGCATTTGACTTTGACGTAGGAGACCGGGTGTCACACTGCGGTGAGGTTTGTCTTGTCTTGGGATTTTGGTCTTGTCATTTCCTGTTTTATTTTGAAGGATTTACTCTCCTCTCGTTTCAGAGCACTTGCCCTTCCTCATGTGTCACCTGTGTGTCCTGATTACTCATTGTCTCCACCTGTTTCCCATTACCTCTGCGTGTTTAAATAGTCTGTGTCTCCTTTGTCTTGTGCCACAGTGTCTTCGTCCGTTCACCCGACTTACCTCCAGCCTTGAATCCACAGCCACAGTGTTGCCTCCAGTAAACCATTGTTCCTCTGTAAGAGTGATTTTTTGTTTGTAAATTTTGATATCTCAGTTTCTTGCCTTAGAGTACTTTCTTAGTTGTTTGATTTCCTCCTTTTGGAGCGATTTTGTTTTACTCGTTTATGTTCATAGCTTATCTTAGGTCCTCCGTTTTTTAGGAGAGAGTTTTATTTAGAGCTTTTCTGGTTTTCCTCCTGTTGGAGCGTTTTTTGTTAAATCCTTTCATAGCCTTTTGTTTGCCTCCTCTGTGAGTGATTTTTGATTTGTTCTAACTTTATTAGCCACCGTTCATTTGTTTTTTTTCCTCCTTCTTGAGTGACTTTTTGTTTTTGTTATCCGCCCTAGGAAAGTTTTATAGCCTCTGTTTCTTTGTCACTCAAATGAGAGAACTTTTGTTGTTAATAAAGTCTGTTTTATTAACGTCATCTCTGCGTCTGAGTCCTGCCTTTAGTCTCGGCCTGACACCGGGCTTAATGCTCCACTGTGTGTCACTGGTCAACAATGGTTTTACCCACTGATAACTGATTAGTTTTAGTGGGCTAAATTTGACTGAACCTTAGCTGAAGTGGCAGATTAGAAAATTCTCATATAAATTACTTTTGGAGCAGACATTTGGATAGTTCTGGAGAACACTTAATGGTATCCAAACACTGTGATTAGTTCTACTATATATGGTAACATACCAGACTGAGGTTTTACAAGAAGAGGCTTTCCACCACAAAAGGCTAGCGTAGAGTTCCTGCCTGTCTGAAATAACTTATCATGAAAAAAACATGAAACAATTTGCATGACTTACTGTATGTCAGTGTGTATTCACTCCCAAACATTAGCTTGAGATGATTAATATCATAATGAGATCAAAATTCTTGCCCACAATGATGTGACACAAACAAAAGTCTGAGGTTATTTATTTATTATTTTGTTGTGGAAGAAGCAAAGAAACTATTTTTTTAATTTATAAAGGTCTGTCACAGAGACAAACCCAGACATACTCAATCAGAGGTTTGTCATATTTCTATTACTTCTACAGATTCAATTATGTGTCTTTCATTAGCCAGTTACAGTGTATAAATTCACTGCTGTTACCACAGCTGCAGGAGCCCAGGCAACCTCTATGCAATCACATGCCAAGTAATTGACCCACAGCTCAAAACAAACTGTATAAAACTGTGAATGCACAGTGACACATGGACCTGAATGAATAGGGATGACACACAGAGATGTTTTCTGTCCAATCTATTAAATTTCAAACTCTCACGTAATAAATCTTGGCTGCTTAAGTCACTAAAAAGAAGTTCAGATTTGAACAAATCCTGAGGTTAGCCAAATTTATTTGGTGCAGAAAACAAAGTTGAATAGTAAAATTGTTATCACATTTGTCCAATGTAAACATCTCAGACCAATATTCAGATTCAAAATTGGTCTACTATAGTTTTAATGACCCTGGGTTGGCTAAATCTGTATTGTTTACGACCCGTCTGATCATCTTACTTCTTTTGTTTAGTCAAATCCCTCAAAAAGACCAAAACCAAAAATGTGTAGTCTGATTCTCAACACGTTCAGGCTTCACTACACAGTTAGTTCCTCCTGTCTGATAACTGTAAAAATAAGTTATTGGTGTATATTTTCATTTCTATAAAAATCTGTAGATTCTCATTGACTATTTGTAATTATTTTTGATTTTATTTTTGATTAATACACATGTAGTGTTTCTCATTCAGTGTTCTCCCAGCAGGACAGTGTATGTGGGACTGAGTCAAAATTAAGAACAGTGCATGAACAGTGTAGCAGTGTAGCAACAGCAAGTATGTTTTGTGCAAAATGTAATCGCAACCAAATCATGTTTTAGATAAACATAGATAAGATAAGATAAGATAAGATAATCCTTTATTAGTCCCACAGTGGGGAAATTTAGAGAGGAAATGTTGTCAATTCACTTATTTGGCAAGGTGCAGATATGTTCATGTATATGTATCAGTAAAATCTTTACAGTTTAATGTTAAAATATCCCATCTTGCAGCACAATATCCATTTATGTGACTACATAATCTTCAAACTTTCATATGGTGATGTTTTTGGCATTCACAGCACTTGGTTAAGGTTAGAGTAAGACTGTGGTATAGTTTAACCCAGAAAAAAGTTCAGACAGACACAATATGTGAATTTACATTTAACTAAACCCACTGACTTTACCTAACGACCAAAGCACTTTTGTTGCTTAATCGTAGCCACAAACAGGCCATCCACTGCAGCCTCCTCCTGCTGTTAGCAAATGTAGCTCCTAATTCATTCAAAAAGATATGTTGCCCCTGAGCATAATCCAGACTGCAACATATTTTCTGTTGCAGCTTAGTTGTGTAAAAACATAATTTTTAGGAGACAGATTTGGACTCATTGATGTGTTTTTAATAGTTTCTGGGTGACAATTGAGCACTGTGGCACAGAGGAATAAAAAATAGCATGTGCTGGTCTTTTCACAGGATTTCTTGACAAAAACAACACTCATCCTTACCCTTTAAAGCCAATTAGGTGCTTCATTGGCAAAACAGGAGGTCTAGTCATGCTAAAACAACCTGATTCTGACAGAAACAAAGTGTGTGTGAGAGAGAACAAAAGATAAAAAGGTGGGGAGTCAAGCATCTTTCCCTCAAAACATCTATCTGACTGTGACAGACTAACTGCCATATATGGAAAACTACTCCAGCTCACTTCCTTCTCTGTCACACAGCTCGAGTTCAACTGAGCTAACACAAAGGTAGACCTATGCAGACACACAACTGAGTTGTGTACATATTCATACTGGAGACACGCATATATGCATTCACATGCAAACCCATAACCAGATTTCATTCAGCCCCTGAGGCTAATTTGTCCCTGACCAAGAGCTTTCACACTAGGGTAGTTTCCTAAGTCTAAGAGAGTGTGTGTCTGTCAGGGGACTCTGTGTGTGTGTGTGTGTGTGTGTGTGTGTATGTGTGTGGCAGACAGTGCCACCTCTCAGGGTGCCTGTGCTTTAGCCACGGTGTTGTCCCTGTGGATGTGAGTGAAGAGGAGTCTTTTCTTTGCTGCTGCTGACTTCAGTCATCATATGAGTGCCTGGAACAAATGGATTAAAGAATAGTACAATCTGAGGCAGTGGTATGCCAACTCACTTCTGAACCAAACCAGACTCATCTCATGGCAATTCATAGGAATCACTGCTATGAGAAGCCAACACTATGCACTACAGTTATGTAAGGTCTTTATAGAAAAAACGGTCTGCCTGCATATATTAATGGTAGACTTACATTTGAATACTTAAGTGTACATGGTTGTATTTGCACAGGAATAGGAAACAGCATGTGATCATATTAGTCAAACATTATCATGTAAGGCAAATAGTTCTTAATTACTATGTAGTTTTAGTCATGTATAGGCTTTGTAACTAAATGCCTCTAATAGGATACATAATGGATTAGATAATTTAGCCAATGCTTTAACTAACTAGTTTAATTGTTCAACTGTAGAATTACCTTTCATATATCTCTAGTGTTGTGTGTGTGTAAATATATATACTGTATATATATATATATATATATATATATATATATATATATATATATATACTGTACATAAAAAGACAATTTGCAGACTAGTACATTTTAAAATAAGTATGTAGTAAGTGAAGTGTATTTTAGAGTATTTTAAGTTAAACTGAACTGAACGAAGAGTTAGTGATTTATGATTCCATTTGCCATGACATTGTTATCAGCTCAGTAGACTAACTGGGCACAAGCAAAATTGTTAAAATGTTGCATAGACTTTGCCGGCATTTTATTCTCTAACAGGTATAACTCAAATAAGTTATAAATAAAGTATGTATAGCATGGAGAAACATTTCAGTTACCATATGGGTCTATCTATGAATTAACTTAAATATGTTGTGATGCTGGTATGGACCAGCTGGCATGAATAAAACTCTCAGTCAAAACCTGAAGCGGACACAACCGAAAGCCCAAAGCTTTTAAAACTCTCTGTCACTGTTTCTCCCCACTTGCCCTTTCCTCTTCTCTCCCTGAAGTGTAAGGGTGGACTGCACACAGATTAAAATGAACACAATATCAAAAACTACAGCTCTCTCCAAGCGCTAGCCCAGTTAGTCAAGCATCACAAGCTCAAGCGTGACAAAATCATCAGAGCTCAAGCCCACTGACAAAGCATGCCCTCAAACAACCACTAACAACAATCCCAACGGCTGCATACTCAAAGAATGGAAAATCTTTCCCAGCTAAAACCTCCACACATCGGTATTCCCCACAACTTGACAAAGTGAAGATTTAAGAAATTTCCTCATTTTAATCTTTGTATTGTTCATAAATAATCAAAATACACAGTCAAAACAGCTGTTTGAGTGGTACATGTGTATAACAGGAAAGAAAACTGCAAAATCATAAATGAAGAGGAAACCTTCACAAATGGTTGAGGGCCCACGTGGAAGAAACAATTCAAGGAGTGATGTTATTGTTTAGCTGTAGGGAAGTGTAGAAACACGGCCCCCTGCCTGCTGACCAAACAATGAATGGCTGTGGCATTAAGACATGACGTATCATAAATCAATACACCATGGGGAAATAATTGATAGGATAAGCAAATGACTGCTGTTGTGTGTGTCAGCATTCAACAGTCATTTGCCAGAATGAGAGGTTCTGTCACCCTCTGTCCACCTATCTACTTTGTCCCTCCTCCTCTTCCTCCCATACCTCCATCTCCTGTCATTTGTTCTACTGGCAGCCTGTCCTTCTCAAGGTCTGCTCTGTTGTTAATCATCAGTCCCCTCCTCAAGTTCTCTCATATGCGCGTGTGCATGCGTGCACACACACACACACATACACATACACACACACACACACACACACACACACACACACACACACACACACAGCTGCCCTTAGTAGAATTATTAAAAGCTGTCTGATCTTTTATAGTTGCTGTTGTTGTGTTTGGAGCAGACTGTCCCTCAAACATTAAAAGCCCTGTCATTGTCCACGATCAAGTCTTAAACATAGACGTAACTTCATGCTCTGGTTTATTTATGAGCACTTGTTTTACAGTGGGAAGGTGCACAACAAGGCAACAAAATAAATCAATAAACAAAAACAAAACAAAACAAAAACAAAAAACACTCTGATTGTTGATGATTAAATGAGTTAAATAACCCTGTTTATTTGTTTATCTGTCCAGCCTTTTTTGGGCCATTTTGGCTACTGTAGTACATGTACCTAACTTGCTTTGAAATGAGTTTATCAGTTTATCAGTTTATCTGCTTGTATACAGCTTAAGAGGAAGCTCTGCCTTACAGACAGAAACTCAGATGGCACACAGTGCAAATCTGATCAATTTTAAAACAGAATTAAGTAAATAATGTTTTAAGAAAGAATTAAAGATATATCTGAAAGCTAAATCACTTACATGTACATAGCAAGAATGGTTTGTTTCATAAGCAGACATGTTACTTTATTCCAGCATCCATCTTTAGGAAATATATACTCATCTTGACTGTATGGATGCTGTTGGATGGGCATGGTTCTCCTTACTTATCTGTGAGCTGAATTATATCTCATTTCTAAAGGTTGGAGTGCATGGATGCATTCAGTATCTACATCCATGATGCTGCCTTGATTACAGGGACTATATCGTAGTTTGGTGGAAGTAAAGTGATTCATAAGGCTGAGAGAAATAAATATAAAAGAGAGAAGAGAGAGAACTATCTGGTCTGGCACGCTGTACTGAGTCTAGCAAAGTTTGGATGGTGCAGTAAGAAGATTCTGCATCTGTAAAGGCTTTGTATTGCAGTAAAGTTCAGACAGAGAAACAGTACAGCAGTGTACCCTCACACACACATACTTATTCACACTGGTTCTGATCAACGACTAGCAGTACTGAAATGACAGCAGTGAATTTATTAAAGTTTCAATGCATGGTCACAGCAACATTTCATCACTTCAAGGCAACTTACTCAATTTTAAGGAGTTCAGAAATGTCTACCCTAAAATGAAAATTTAAAGGGAAATGATTTCAGCTCAGCTTTTCCTTTTAGCTCCTCAATACTCTCTCTTTCAAGGTTCGACATCTCTTTGGAAAACTGGAGACAAGGCTTCAAACAGGTGATGGGCTTTGATATGCTGATACCAGGTCAGGCGAATATGAGGTAAAGACATCCTTCGCTTACTCCATGTGACTCAGCTTCCCCTTTCTCTGTCTCTCAAAGTCTCTCTGCTTTCTACAGATGAGGTCTTCTGAGGTCAGAGATGACAGAGGCATGATGAAATGAAGACTTTGACTACATGCGTTGGTTTTCACGACATTATTGTTACTGTTCTAGTAAAACATAAATATGAATCAAAGGATAAATGAAGAATAATGAATCAATGAAATTAAATAACTAAATCAACTATATGAGAGTTGGGAAAGCTGCTTTATTCTAGCATTTTGCTCATACTACTGTACTCCTCATTCTAGAGTTTGCCTTTGATGATTTCCTCAATGTTCCTCTGCACAAAACACATAAGTTCATCAGATAGATGAAACAATATCATAAGTTAAGGGATATGGCCACTGGGCTTAATTATTATACTGTGCTTCTTGAGAAATACAGGCACTTTCTGATAAGTATGGTGACCTTTGTACCAGTGTGTCATTTTGACTTTATAGAAGAACCAGCTATTTCTGGGTTATAGCAGTTGCACATATATTAAATGGATTCAATGAGCTAACTATCATGGCCTTTCAAGCCTTGGGACTGCTTCAACTGGCAGTTACATTAGGTCTCTGTAGAGAGAGCACCAGGTTTGAACCTACATCTTTAAATAACAACAACATGAGCTCACAAGTTGAACTTGAACCCAACCACCTCCCTCAACCTGTGGTCCACTTGACTAACCTTTTCTGAGCTTTCCAATGTGGTTACTATGTACTGTTGACCAAATACATAATAAAGTACATGTTACCTCTAACTGCTGGAAGACTTTTCTCAGTGTTTGACTATCCCTTTCAAATTGGGAAAGGACTTGAGATGTGACTGAAGACAATTTATACGTTACAAGTGCAGAGAGTCATCAGGTAGAACTACCACAGCCAACCTTCAGAGGAGAGACATAAACCCTCTGTTTCACATCAACAAATCAGGCTAAAGAAAACAGAAGCACTTCTGTCCTGAAGGCACAAGCAGATTGCATTCCTGATTCGTAATCATTTTTAAAAAGCTCAGTTTCTTCCTCATTTGGATTGGTTTATATTAAGGTTTGTTCTCTCAATATGAAAGTTTCATACCACCATGAACCAAACACACATGCTGATGAAGACAAAAGTCTCAAATGAATCAGCTCCTACTGGTTTGAATCCAAGTTTTTCAGCTAGTTCATAATAAGTCACATCAGCCTCTGCTTTGATCCAACAATTACTTCAGCTCGCAACCTTTAATGGACCAAATCAGAGAGCTGCGGGGTTACCAGAGGCTGATCGATGAGTGAGTTTGGCACTTCAGATTTCAGACAATGAAGGGGAGGAACAGCAACTTTGCCATTATCATCCACTCATGTGGCATTAAGAAGTTGTAAGGACACTGAGAATGAATTTGACTATCATCAGAAAATAGTTCAGTTTTGGCATGTAGTATATATGTGTGTGTGTATATATATATATATATATACACACACACACACACACACACACACACACACACACACATATATATATATATATATATATAATATATAGAAACTGCATCCTATCCATAATCCATATGTACTAACAGCTACATGTGAATACATACACAGTCTAACAGGTGCTTGTTGCAACCTACATGCTTACCAATTTCTTTAGCTGTGTTGTTATGTCCTAGTAGTGTTTCATGATCACTGTGAAAGAGTGGCATGCAGTGGTTGTGTTGAACAGGATGTGGCCTATTTTCTGTTTGGAGGAGACAGAGAGAACTAGTATTTCTAGCTAGATCCCATGTGACGGGCCAACATGACAAAGCAAGCCCAGCTGTGCAGGGGGGTACATTTCCTCTTACATCTTGTCTGTCTCTTTTTTTCACCTATACTCTTCTCCCTGTCTCTCACTCTCATTGTTTTCCACCTACTTTGAGTCTCCTTCCAACTGTTTCCATCTTGTCAGTAATGGAGATTTCAAATTGTGTAACACGCACCCACCGTTGGACAAAGGGAGGAATCTGGTTATTGGTGAGAAATATTTATCTGCTTTTTTCCACCACCCATGACAATTAATGGTGGTATATGTTAGCTGGTTTGGCATGGTATCAGTGTATCCTCAGCTTTGGTCTACAGTCAGTGTATCCGTATTTGTAACTCACCCTATATGAATGTGCCATGCTCTGACATCCATCCAGCCAAATTTAATGTGATACAAGCAATATAAAGAAATCATAATAATAAGAAATCACATGAAATGAGTGGAGAAAATTAACAACTTCATATTTTCTAGTACCAAGGGCTCATTGATACACATCAAAAAATAAATAAATAAACACTACTTGCAAACTCTCTGTCACATTGATCAAATAATATCAGTTTCCTCTGTATCCATTTAGTAGTTGGCTTGTCTTTCAAACCAGTTTAACCAGTGGGACAACTTGGACAGCTTCTTCACTCTCCTCTATGCCTGTTGCCATTTTTCATGAAGGAGGCTAGCTAGCTGTGTAGGAAGATGACATCGCCATCCATAATCCTGCCTACTACACTCTGATTGCTCAACTGTTTATAAAACAAAAGTGAAGCATCTGGGATGTGTGCAGCACCTGGTCTGGAATAAGGCTATGGTGTCCAATCCCCTGGCAGAGTTCCACACACGGAAACTCTATGCAGCACACCAAAGCCCCAGCTGGCGAAGGTCGCGGCCTGGAGGGAAAGTAACCACTTGATGCTCCAGCTGGAGACAATATCAGAGTAGTCGCCTGATTTAAGTTTATATAAGAATGTAAACAGGGTGTGAATGTTAAGGAGGAAAAAAAATAGGAATCAATAATAATAAAATACTAGAAATAATTAAATTACAGTACAGCATACAGCAAGGGTTGAGGACTTAAAGGGTTTTGGTGGTAATGGTGCCACTTGCAAGAATTTAGTGATTAGAGCTTCTCTCTCTGTTTGCTCCATTTCTTCACCTTCTCTCATTCCCTCTGCTCCCTGAACTCCCCATATAGAATTATTGATGTGGTACATTAACTGGTGGAAGAACCCAACTGGGAGCACACTGGGGAAAACTAGAAAGAGGTGGCACATGGGAGAGGCAATGAGCACACATAAACATAAAAGATACATGAATAAGAAATCAGTCTGCTTTTCCTAAAACATAGCAAGTTTCATTTCATCTATCTATCCATCTATCCATCTGTCTGTGTATCTATCGATTCATTCATAAAGTAAACAAAAACAAACATCTACATAAAACTTGGAGTTTGTGTTAATAAATGGTGTACAGTGAATATTTACATTAGTATGCAGCTCAGTACCTCTTCAGACTGTTGCTGTTGGTACATTTACTAAATAAAGGTATCAGCCATCTAATTAGAAGGACAGCAGATACAGAAAGAGTATAGATACAGTATCCTTGCCAAGGTTTTTTAACCTGAAGGTACGTGTCTCTCAACCTCTTTTGGGACTGAGCACAGGCATGCTTTTATCTGCAAGAGCTGGTGAAAACATAACCGAGACACAACTGCACAAATCTATTAAACATCTAGAATACATGTTGTGGTGAAGAAAGACTTCACATTCTTTAGTTGAATACAGGAATTACTACACATTGTGTATTAAGGCTGAATATAGCAGTGCATGGATGATATCCATTATTGCCTATTTTACATTTCTCAATGGTTTTTTAAAGTCCTCGGCTTTCTCAAGCATGTTGTTATCATTTTCTCCCTGTTCTCCTTCTCCTTCAACTTCAGGTCTCTTTATTTTAATCAACACCATCCATCCTCTTTTTCCCTTTGTTTTTTACCAAATGACAATCCCCGAATTGCTGACAGCCGGCTGCAGTGCCTGTCCATCCAAGTGGCTTCTCCCGTGGGCATCAGCATATCGCTTTCCATCGGAGAAAACCTTGAGGCTCAGAGAAAGTGTCAGCCCAGCTATGAAGAAAACTCACCTTGTGTTCTGACTGCAAAATTTTAGACATTGCACAATGACCAGCGGTTGGGTTTGAGCTCCTCTCAGATATTACACTTGCACAGGATGCAAAAGGTTTTGTCAGTGCTCAGTGAGAAATGGATAAATAAGGTACAAAATAAGATTACAAAAAATAACACATCAAAGGCTATTCACACAACAAACAGGTTTTATCCCCAATGGGTTTAAGTTACGTTTGAGGATGTTACTTGGAAGGTCTAGTGCCAACATGTTGTGCATATTCAGTCTACGCCTGTACATGCACCTCCACTAATTAGGTTCATGTATGCACAACAGCCCAAGTGCAAAATTAATTTCACAAAACATATTGTAATTAATGTCTGTAAAACATAAGATGCCACTTTTAAAAACCCAGAAAGGCTGATGATACATTAAATGAGCTGTGGTAATTTAACAGCTCCCAGACATGGTAGATTGCTGGAGTTATAAAATGACCAACTGACATGTGTAGAGGTGCATGAGACACTTCTAGCACCCTGGTGTTGTTTGCATGACTTAATTAAGGTAAACAAGGAGAGCAGCTATGCGTATTATCACTGCACCCTATAGAGTGGCACTCTCAAATTTCTTTCAAATTCAGATTTATCAAAATATGTGTCACACTACTTTTTATATGGTTGCCAGTATTTACTGACCTGCAGGAAAAGCCTTCCGCATACAGTAGAAGCTATAAGTGGGCCATAGACACTGTAATTCTAAATCATATTAATAAATATATACATTGACAACCAATTAATAAGAATAGTTTAATGCAGACTACTTTTTCCAACATTGAATATTCAATTGCATCTAGTGTTTGGAGAATGTAAAACATGTTGCTACACATATTTAAACATCTTTCCATAATTCCATACTTCATAATTATTCCATAATTACAGCTGCAGTATCTAGTTTCACCAAAATAGTGACAACTCTTTTGTGCCGCTTCATTTGAATGAATCTCCCACCTATGTTTTCATTTGCTATTCTGGGCACTAAAATATCTCACAGTTGGACAAAACAAATTCAAGCCAAGAAAACAATTGTTACTATTTGCAATGGTCAGAGGAACACCACAGTAATAGAGCCCACCATGTTTAAATGTGTTAATTTTTACTCCAAAAGAGAGGCTTTTAAATGATCACCACTAGGAGATCATTCATTTCGCCACTACTTCACTGTTCATCCCTATTCATGGTTGCAGCTTCTGTTCAGTCTCCACCCCCACCACTTCCTTGTTCCGATGGTCTCTTAATACACCATCTCCGCCCACGCCAATCCCCCGCCTCTGACACACTACCACATTATCCATCACCTTTGCTTTTACCTGTCAGCACAGACACACACACTGCGTGCTGAGACTCATTCCTAGGTGTTACATTTCCATCTGCATGGGTGTTTACAACACACACACACACACACACAAAAACAGTACTTTGCTGGTAAAATGGGTGAATGAACAAAAAATACAGCACAGTCAAAGAGTTACTGAACAAGCAGGAACAGAGGAGACCACACACAGACACACACATTTACACACACACACACGTAGTCTATTTGACCGGCTGCCAATATGCTTAATGAAAGAAGTGATGAGCTATTGACAGCTGTGTATCTGAAGCTGCTGAGGTGTCTATAGCTGTCTCCAATATGCTGACACACACACACACACACAGCCCTTGAATTTAGATCTGATGTCTTATACCACTTTCCAAGCAAAATGGTGGTGTGTGTGTGTGTGTGTGTATGAGAGAGAGAGAGAGAGAGAGAGAGAGAGAGGGTGGACATCATTGGCAATGAGTGAATATTGAGTACATCTTTGAGCACACTGGGCCATGCACACTATTTGTCTTGAAGTGAGCATTGCCTTTCAGTGTGTGCATGTGCACATGTGGGTGTGTGTGGTTAAGTGCTGGACCCCACAAGCTTAAATGGCTGTTTGAGTTAAGACTTGGTTTAGAATATGTTTGGGCCAGGCATCCAATTGTACGGCTGAGGTTAGGGTAGGGGCTAGGGAATGCATCATGTCAATGATGGTGTCCCCACAAAGACATCTGTACACTGCTGTGTACATACTTTGGAGATCCAATACTTCATAGCATGTGTTTGTGTATGTGTGTGGATTTCAGCATCTTTATGTGCTGTACAATGAGGCATTTGAGTGGCAGTAGGTTTAAGGGTCCAATTAGAGCCACTGACTCAATACTCTGGTGAGGCTAATTACTGGATTTACAATAATGAGCACATGTACACAAATGCATGCCCACACACACAGCATCACACACACACACACACACACACAGAGACAGACACACAGAGTATCACACAAACACACAAAGTATCTCTCTCTCTCTCTTTCACACACACACAAATGCAGACAACTATGACAGCTGCTGCTGCTGCTAGAGAGAATACCATGAAGATAAATGTCCACACAAAGCCAAAATGTCCTAACAATGATTTCGAACCAGAGTTTGTCCACCCAACTATAAAAAGGTATCTACATACACACATGCACACACACACACACACAAAATTAACAAACATATCCACCTGAGTCATCCTCTACCCGCTTCCCTCTCCTCTTTCCACCTTCTCCTCCCTGTCCTCCTCCCCTCGTTTGGTGTAAAATTAAACATTAAAGCCCAGCAGCACATGAGTCAAGGTACTTAATGATGTCGACTTCCTAATAAATTTCTCTAGAGAAATAGATAAAGACAGAGAGACAGGTCATGAGAGAGAGAAAGAGAGAGGGAGCAAATTCAGGGTGCATTAAAATATGCAGAGGCTTAGCAAAATGACTGAAACAGTGACACAACTTAAACCTTGAAGGATCTAGTGGTGGTCATCTCAAAAGGCACAGGAAACTTTTTGTTGACATTTCCAGGCTGCATAAGTCCTAAATCTGCAACCATGCCCACACTTACCTTTACCATATAGCTATTGAATTTAAAGATCATCATCCAGTCATCCATTTACCAGGATTTGCAAGACTTGTTGAAATTCATCCAGCAGAGGTTGATATATCCGATTTTAGTACTCAGTATGGGTGGAACCTCAAAAATCTTTTTTTTTTCCTTTACTGTACCCCTCACTGTCATCATAAAGGCCAGTGGGCCTCATGTGCAGCACCAAACTGGAAACCATATTCGTTGTTGGGAGTACTGTGAGAGACAATTCAATAACAGTCAAGGGAGTACGTTAATATTGTACACTGTATAATACAGTTGCATTTATCCAGCTTCTGCTAAAGCTGCAACAGCATGTTTATTTCATCACTGTTGTTATACAATATTATTGGAAAGACAAGTTTATAAAGGTCAATCACATTTTGGATTTAAAATGACAAAGAAGAACAGGATAAGAACAGGTTTAGACAGTCAGTTTTAGTCTACTGAACTAAACCACTCACACTACAGTGATCCTTCTCAGCAGTCTACCTGTCTCCACCTATGTTGTTAATTTTAATTATTTTATTTAGGTAGTTTTGGCAGTGATCACTTCATTTTTCTTTACAGTTGACATAGAACTGATTAAGTAATTAACATCATATGACCCACCTGCTTCCCTTAAAATTATAATCATTTTTTTCAATTTAGAAATTATTCATGTGTTTTTATATCACCACTTGTATGTTCTTGCTGGAAGGTTAAAAGCTCCAGTGAAAGATATTTTGTGCTCTTATTTTGATAAGATAATGTCACCCCATGTAGTCTTTATAAAACACCTGTTACTGAATAAACACACCATCCATAGTGACCCTCCCCAAAATCACGCCTAATCTACCTTAAAATAATGTTAAACCTGAGTTTGAGCATAGAGAATAGATGAGAGCAACAGAGACTGAGAGACATCATCGCGCTGGTCTATTATAGAGCACCTCAGAGTGCAATATGACTGCAGGGGCTTTAAATGATTTATAGTAGTTCAACACCAAATTACATCTCATTACTTCTCATTGTGGCAAGCTGTTCTTGTCATTCTTCTGTATTACAGTAGCAGCACATAAATATTACAGAGAGTATACACCTAGTGGCACTTGGGATCGAAATAATGACTTTTCATCTGCTCATGTGTGAGTATACTCGCAGGAGAAAGGAAGGAGGATAGTAAGGAGTGACATAGAGAATGTTTACTGTATTTACTCTCACTAAACCTTTACCAAGTAGACCTCTTTTGTGCACTTTGCATGTAACCTTTAATGTTGTCTCTGAATGGCAATTCTTCAGAGTTTACACTGGCACAATGATTATAAAAATGTTGATATTTTCCAGTGATTCAGCATTGCATGTCTATTAATTTGGGGGGACTCAAGGAGACAGACTTAAATTGAAGCAGTGAAGCCAAGACACGCAGGACTCTTTAGTGTCTAATGTGTGTGTATGACATTCCCAGCCTGCAGAATAACTATTTGAGTAACTGGCATAATTTAAGTTTAAATAAAAAACTAGAGACCATTTTCATTATCTATATTATTTAGGAAAATGGTTTCAAGAATGTTTGCATGAAACCTTGAGAATGTGTTAACTCAACACACTGTAAGCCAAATAAAGTGTGCATTAACAACTCATTAGATATTTTGTATCTGATAACAACCCCACTGCTACCACACCTCTCCCTGTCTTATTACCAAGCCAAGGTGACACTCGGCTTCTGTGTTGAGCATCCAACATACATGCCATCTGGCCCAGTATCATCTTGTCCATTTACTTTCCGCACACATACAAACACCCACCGAAATGCAAAAGAACATTGACTTGTACATATGTATGAACACAGACGCACATTATTGACACCTGTCAGTCCAGTAGCTGGGTTCAAACAGAATGCATTACTGACAAGCAGGTACATGGTGAAGCAAGAAATACAGACAGTCTGATGAATTTAATTTTGTTAACTGGTAATGATGCTAGTTTGCAACCAAGATGTCAACTGTGACATTTAGCTGTTACCACATTGCAAATATTGTTGAGGGGACTCACTGTGCCAACAAGCCCTTGTAAAGAACTGGGTAGTAGTGGTAATCCGCATGCATCTATGGGGACACTGGACCTGGGCACAGCTGGCATTTCCAACGTGCAGCCTGCTCTATTCACATACCTAATTTATCATCACAGTACAATTAAAGGAACTTGGCAGCCCCTAACAGCAGATTTCATAGTCCCTTTGTACAAGAATAGGGCCTGATGAAGGTGGCTGCAGGATCCAATGTTACACAGGACACACACAGAATATCACACCTATGGAGGAGGTTTCCTCGTTTCCATTAAAAAACTGATAGAATAAATTTCTTGATGTATGAGAAATAAGTATTTTAAATCCAAGATACTTAATCAATAACAGTCATATGTTCTCAGCAAAATCAAGTTACAGAGTAAACGGGTATGTAGAAAATTGTATGTTGGGTACGTAGCCAGATTTCTTTTCCCTGACCGCGCCACTGGCACATCAGGTTCACGCTCTCTTCTCTGCAGCTTCTAAGAATGTCTCTGAGTTAATCTTGAGGAAATGTGTGCAGACTGTCTAACCAATCAGCTCTTGGTCTAGTTACCATGTCATTGTGGAGGACATCAGACTGCTCGGCACCGTATTCAGTAGTAAGGCACACAGCCTGACAAACCCCAAATACCCCAATCATTGAAGGCAGAGTAGCCACCAAATAATTAATAGCTACAGAGGAGAATGTTCAACAAAATATTCTCTGCCTCTTTGCCTGTCACTAAGAGGATTTATTTATTTGTTGAGTTATTTGGTGCTAAGACCATCAAATCAACATTCTTCAAGTTCTGACTTTGTTGTCAGTGTTGTTCCAGATGCTTCATATCCATTTACTCCTAGATGTTGGATACGATAATATATTATGCAATACGTATGATGATACATTATTATATATTATTATGTGGTTATTTTTATCCATTAACAGTTCTGAACTGATTCTTCAGGAAATATTATTGCATTAAAAGAGGCAATACAACTTTTCCCTCCTACCATTTCTTCAGTGATATTGGACTTGCTGTATGCAAACATCAAGGGTGTACACAGCACTTCACCCCTCCCCCACTGGCCAATCTGACCACAACCTGGCATCTGGTCCCTGCTCACATGGCCCTTGGTAATAAAACGTCCACCCACCAAAAAAGGTATGTGGAGATGGACCGAGGAGGCCAGTATGGCTCTGAGGACTGCTTTGACAATTAATGGATTGGGAGGTGCTGTGTGGTCCACATGGGGAGGACATTGACAGTCTGACAACCTGCATCACGGACTATACAACTTCATGGAGAACACTGCAAATACAAAGAAGGTGCTGTAGCCCTCCAACAGCAACCCTGGGTGACCCCAGAATTAAAAACCCTGTTGAACGAGAAGAAGCGGGTTTTAAAACTGGGAATAAGGAGATGAAGAGGGCAGGTTGAGCTGTGAGGGAGATAAGAAGGCAAGGACAGCTGCCAGGAGGGAAGCTGGAGGAGCACCTTCAGGGGAACAACACCAGAGAGGCGTCTGAGAGGCCTAAAACCATCTCTGGACACACAGAAAGGACAAAATGAACTGGACCTGTTTTTTAACAGATTTGATCAGTCCCTGTCACTGTCCCCCGGCCCACCCACGTGATCCCAGACCTAATGGCACCTTTAGTTCACCCCCACTCCTTCATCACCTTCAACACCCCCCTTCATCTCCACCAGGATGAGATCCTCACACCACCTCTCAGCAGGGGTCACCCTCCCTGCCTCTCCATCACATCTGACCAGGTGAGGAGGAGTTGAGGATGATCAAGGCTAGGAAGGTTACGGGCCCTGATGGCATCAGTACAGACTGCTAAAGGACTGTCCCAGACTTTCAGCTCTGTGGGGTTTTTCACATCTTAACTTGAGCCTCCGGCCTGGAGAGATTCCGGCCCTGTGGAAAAACATCCCATGTGTCTGTTCCAAAGACTACATCCCAGTGGAGTCAAACACTCGCCAGTAGTCCCAACTACCAGAAGACAATGGACAGGATCACCTGAGCCACCTCCGACACCTGGTGCAACGAGATGGACCCTGTAGTTCGGGCTTATAGACCTGGCATCAGTGTGGAAGATGCCATCTACCTGCACAGATGTCACACCTGGGAGAACACTGCGAGCACTGTGAGTGGACTGTAATCTGGCTGCATGACCACCAACACCTCACCAACAGGCCGCAGTATGTGGGGCTTCGTGGACTGTGTGTGTCTGCAGCATGGGGCCCCGTAGGGTACAGTACTGTCCCCTTCCTCTTCACCCTGTAACAATGGACTTCAGACAACACACTGATAGCTGCCATCTCCAGAAGTTCTCCCGACGATACAGCCATTGTTAGGTGTGTCTCTAGGGGAACGACATCTGAGCACAGGGAGGTCACCAACTTTGTCGACTGGTGTGGAAGAACAATCTGTACATCAACCCCAGCAAGACGGTATGAGGTGATGATCACTCAGCAGGGAAGTCATTTCCCACTGCACCAACAATATCCAGGGTTTGGACATTGAGATCAGCCACTCAAAAGTTTACCTCAACCAGAACTGACTGGTTAAGAGTCAAATGGGGAGGCAGAGCTCTCCAGTTATCAGGCCTCTATCAGAACCTTCTCCCAGTTTGGGCTGGGAGGCAGACACCCTCTGCCTCAAGAGTAGGCTTAAACTTTCTCTTTGATAAAGCTTTTATAGTTAGGCTGGCTCAGGCTTGAACCATCCCTTAGTTGTGCTGCTATAGGCCTAGACCGGGAGATCTTCATGATGCGCTGAGCTCTCTCTTTCTTTCTCTCTCTCTCCACAGTATGGATACATATCCGCAACACATGTTACTAACTCCAGTATCTTCCCTTTCCTGTAGTATTGTGCTCTTCCATCTCTCCTCTTCTGTCTCTTTCTGCAGGTGGCCGTCGGACAGTAGGAGTCTGAGATGACAAGGTCACCTGCTGCTCCTACATTCCACTAACACCTGCCGGTTATGATTAGGAAATTACTTATACTGTTGAAGGTTGTATTAAGCAGGTATAGCAGTTAATACTTTAATTATCACTACTATCACTACTGCTGTATTACTGGCATCCCCTCACGCTTATATGGAACCGTGGTTATGCTATGTTCTTTCTCTCTCACATTCCCCTTTCAATTCCAACCGGGTCGAGGCAGATGGCCGCCCACCCTGAGTCCGGTCTCTGCTCGAGGTTTTGCCTCTTGTATGGTAGGGCAAGTTTTCCTTGCCACTGTCGCCTAGTGCTTGCTCATGGTGGACGGATGGGTCTCTCTCTGTAAATGCTCTATTTTAAAGAGTACATGGTCTAGACCTGCTCTATATGAAAAGTGCCTTGAGATGACTTTTGCTGTGATATGGCGCTATATAAATAAATTGAATTGAATTGAACTGGTCTCGCCCAGAGTCGCTTCCACCTGCTGAGAAGACTGAGGTCCTTGGAGGTGTAGGTCACTTCTCAAGGACCTTTATGACTCTGTGGTAGCCTCTGCCAGCTTGTATGCAGTGGTCTGTTGAGCACTGATCCTCAGAGAGAGACAGGTGACTGGAACAGGCTGGCTTTGATGTCGTCCTGACTGCTCTCTGACCATTGAGGTGATGTTGGCCAAGATGACATCCATCATGCACCATTTTCCTATATTACAAACTGCACATTTTATGTTCATTATATGTTTTTTAATGCTGATTGCTGCACTTATTTAGTTTTTGCCTTTTTATATTATATTTTTATCTTTCTTTTTCTATTTTGTCACTCTTGTCTTGCTGCTGTACACAAATTTCCCACAAGTGGGATAAATAAAGTATATCTTATCATATATTAATGTTGGCAATTGCTGTCACAAAGACTGGATCACTATCTATTTTATCAACTCTTGCTCTGACAATAGCAAAGTTTCACCACTGTTCATTTTATAAAGGTCACCAGAGAACATGTTCTTTGCAATCATTAAACGAACAATGAATCATTTTGTTTCTGCCTGCTGTGGTAGTGTTAACAAAATGGATACTGCTAGCAGCCTGGCCAATTGATCAACACAAGAGGCAACCAGAAGAATCCCTAAATTGAAACAGAAACTGATCTCAGTCCAGTGGTGAAAGTAAAACAACCAGTTGTATTAATAAGTAGACAGATTACTGATTTAGTAGAAATAATACCAACTGAATGTTGGTTTGAAGCTTTTCCTCATAGTCAGACAGGCTCTGGACTAACCTAACAGACAAATCCTGGTGGCTGCCACACACATACAACAAAAAAGAAAAGAAAAGAAAAAATCAATGGATAAATCATTTTTTCCCCAGACTTCGAGATGTTTTTTGGTTGAGCGAGGGGCCATGAATGACAATACCTTGGTGTCAAGGTACATCTAGATGAAATAAACTTATAACTGGAAAAACGTGTCAGTGTGAGCAAGAGCATTAAAGAAGAGCATTTTTTTAATGGAAATTTTCTGTAAGAAAGGTATAAATTGAATTAAATACAATCAAATTACATTTCATAATATTAACTTTACTGTTTTTGTTTTTTTTGTTTTTTTCTTCTGATGTATACGTGAGGGGATTCTGGGCTGCAGGTGCGTGTACTATCATTCCACAGCAATTCCTATATTTTGAATAGTGGGCCCACTTTTGCCACTCTTGCCAAAGTGCCTCCCTCAGGCACTAGCCTATTTCACCTTATATGAATATGATACTATTCACCTTCAAGCATAATGGATCTAAACGAGCATGTGGTACAAGAGAAACAATGTTACACCATTCAATAACTCTCATTCCCTTCCTCCTGCTGTTTGTGTGCAGAAGCTAACATTATTGCCTGCAGTTTACAGGATGTCGCTTCATCATCATTGAAGCAAATAGTTTCATGCATAGTCATGTGGCCATTTTGGAAAGGGCCACCATAAATAATGAGACTAGAAGTGAATGAAACTATGGGAAAAGCTGTTACCACCATGCCATGTCTGTCTGCATTGTTCACAATATGCTGTGTCTGAAATATGCACAGGCAAATGTGTCCCTCACAGCCAAGCGCGATGGACACTCAAGAAAAGGTGAGAGAAAAAAATATTGATTTTTTGTGAGATGAAGCTAGAAAATGGGGCAGCTGCCATGACATTTCTATCCCTACTTTTGTGCAGTTGTTGTTGAGGCCACCAGAAACTACAATCGCTGGTGCGTTGGCAGTGTGTCAAGGTTCAAATGTCCTTCATTTAATATTCAGGAAAGGAAAAAATAAAATAAGCCGCTTTATTATTTATTGTAATGCAAGTGTCGTGAATATGGATAGAGCAGCTACTGTCGTTTACCTTGAGCAGAGTTGCATGCGTACGTATGTATTTGTTCAGGTGCAGTTCTGAATTAGTGGGTGGACAATTATGGTGTGTAACTATTTGGCAAAACAAAAAGGTTGGAAAACAGTTTATACAATCAGCCAAGGTCACACACTCATCTTTTTTTTTTGACATTTCCTGACCAGGCAACAAACAGGCTATTCAGGCTCTGGACCTATTCAATATTTAATGAGGATTTTGGAACCAGAGTGACTTGTCCAATTCACACTACCTTTCCTTAACCTGAGGGATCTTGGTATGGTCTGTGTTAAACAATTCATTCTGGACATATTATATATATTTTTCTTAAAAAAAAAAAAAAATCATTTTTAAAACAATTAAAGGCATGGGTAGAGTCAACCTTTAATTTCGGATTGGGGTCTTGATATTGTTTATCAGCCCAAAAACATATCTCATATTATGACAATTGCTTTTACACTGTTTCTGAACTGGTGACATCTTTCAGGAGTCCAGTGTGTAGAAATAACAATGACTCCAGAGACCCCAGCTACAAAACATGGTAAAATATGCTGAATTTTCACTCTGTACACTTTCTATGTGATTATATTGTCATTACCCTCCCCAATCAAAATGAGAGACTGCTTAGAGAGTTATATGTGTGTAGTGTGTGTAGAACATGGAAATATCATGGTTTGTGGGAGGTGAGATTTTTGGGAGGTAAGGTGTGTATACAGGCTACTATATAAATGACAGGACTTTATATCTGCAGTAATGTGTGGTGCATGTATTAATCAACACTAGTGATTTTTTCATTTCCATTGAAAACTGGTAATTGCGGGTTTGACAAAGTAAAGACTGACATGTCAAAGTTGAGGTTACAGAGACAAAAACAAGAAGTTAGACACGAATGACATTTTCATTCTGTTGTAACATGTTGCTGTACCGAAGGCCTGACAGATGTCTGTTCCAAATTAATGATAGGGAGGGAATGATGTCTGATTTCAACATGATTTCATGTTAATTTGCTGCCATGCACACAATCATCAAGACTCAAGTTCAAAACTGACTTAAAAAGTGAATGTTGTTTGGGAATAGTAGGCTGTAAAATGAGAGCTCACTCATGACGAAATCAGCTGAGAGAATTAGAAAAATGTTGGATACATTAGTCACTTTTTCTGGCAAAATATCTACTTCTCCTCTCTGCTCTCATAGCAGTCTAAAAGATTCTGCCAATTAACAATCTCTAACCAGAGGAATGGCAGAATCATCAGAACGTCAGTATTTTCTGCGTGGTGAGATAAACATTATTAATGCAATATTGAACCATATATTCAACTCTGATCCTGGCTAGGTGTAGTTGGGATGGTGCCTCACTTTGCCCCTGAAGTTTTTATTTTATTTTTATTTCAACCTTGCCATTTAACAGTCCTGCTCTTCTCTCTCTCCATTAGTGTCCCTGTCTTGCCGTCTCTCTGATGTTAGAATTATTACCACACACACACACAGAGATAGTCTGCTCTTTCTCCAAATGAATTCCAGCTAAAATTCATCTGTGTGAAAACCTCATCCAGCTTTGAAACCTCTTGCCCTTAACAAGCAGGTGCTTCAGGTGCATGTCATCACCATTCTGTCCAGAATTACTCTGCTTTCCAGAGAGGTCTGAAATGGTAGGTGTTTTAAGGGCCATCTGCTATTGTAAAGAGGGCAAATACCAAACCTACCATAAACATTTTTATGCCAGTATTACTGCAGTTGTTGGAAAAACCAAAATGATTTCAGCTAAATTTTCTCTTCCTTCCAGCAAAGGAACACCGTCCAACGCCCAAAAAACAGCTTGTAACTACAGGGTTGCTCATAGAGGAACCAAAGAAGAGCAAATGAAAGAAACTCTTAAGTTGTTTAAATAAATCCAATGGCTCTGCAACACAATTCTTGTATCCATGAATTTTAGCACCTTTTAATTCTAATAAGCTCTAATTATTATTCATATCCCACTGTTACTCAGTATTACATGACTAGATTACATTCATCCCATTGGTGTTGAGTATTAGCTGATTTTTGAACTTTGTCACAGTAGGAGAGCTGCACCATTGTCATTTCCTCATGGCCAAAACTAAGTTAAACAAAAAGAGTATTGAATGCAGAGAAAGGATTTGTCCCACATCAGATGTATCCTCTCTTTCTCTGAATCTCTCTTTTTGTTTCTGTGTTTGGTTCAGAATTAACTCAAAGTCCAATATGGTCAGGCTGAAAATGACAAGTCCACAACCAGCCCAGTACAGCCAGCACAGATAGTCCACCAAGCTTTGACACAAAACCCTGTCAGACAGGACAGAACCTAACATTCTCTTGACATATACACACACACACACTCACACCAAAATCCATGGATTCATCCATGCAGACACACATAAATACACACACAAGTACAACAACACACTAACCTCAGAAGAAACACCACTGCAGAGAAGTTAAGCTGTGACTGGAGGTGACAGAGCCCCTCAAGGGAAACCCAAACACAAGAAGGGCCATGCCTGTTCCTGCCTTCTATTTCCTCCTCTTTCGGTGTGTGTCACTGTGTGTATGTGTTCGTGTGTGCTGCCTCCCACAGGATCTTCCTTCAGTGACTACAAAACTGGGACAAAGCCCGAGGAATAAAAGAGAAAAAGACACAAGCAAGAGGAAAGGACAGAGAGGGAAAGTGAGATGTGGGTGGGGTGTGGGGGGTGGCGGGTGAATAGGTCAGGATGGATAGAGAGACAGGGACAGACACAAGGGAAAAGACTAAACAGTGCAGAGGGAGAACAAGACAGATGAAAAGAAGGAGACACAGGAAGAAGAAAGAGAGGAGAGAGGGGGAATCATGAAGGAAAACAGTGAAAATTTCACTCTTCTGTGAAGTTGCTGTTCTCTATCTTGAAGAAATTCACATCTACAATGGAGCTTCTCTATTCTAAACCCTGTGGAGTGGAGATAGCACACCTGAAATTTCTGTGAATAATGCAACATGTTGAAATATTTCTAGAACTATTTGAGATATTAAACAGCATGCACATGTGCTGAAATGCCTAGTTTGCAGTTTGTTCTATTCTAGTTTGGGTTTTAAAAAGCCCAGTGCTTAATTCAACTTAAAGTAAACATATAGGGAATTCCAACCCATCATGACAGAGAGATTTTCTTTCTTGTTTTTACAAGGGTCTGACAGTATTCGGGTGAACAGCTGATTCCATGAGGTACAAACAGTTTTCTGTAAACCCACGACTGAGCCTCAATCATAGGCAGAGAAAGCAACAGTTCAAGTAGCAGACTGATGGAGTTGGGGAGGGTTTGTTTACTCCATGGATATTGTGCTCCTGTGTCTGATGCCTACCACCCAAAAGTATTCATTATCACTCTGGTCACATATACACTGATATTGTTAGGTAATGAATAGCTAGCTTGGAGCATAGAAAGCCTTGCCCGAGGAAATTTCTTTGTCTTCATCTGCCTCTGTTCAGCCAACAAGTAATCAGCACACAACCCACTGTAAAAGTACTATCATTTTTACATGTGGTGATTTACATTATCACATTTGTATAAATTAAACTAAGGGGATGTATTAGTATTGTTGTTGGTACTATTTCCCTTTGGTAATGAAACAGGCCTTAACCACCTCCTGGATGTAGGACACCTCAAATTTATTTATTTATCAGTCTCATCTAACTCTGTGAAAGGAAAAGATGTGTATTCCAAAATGTTAGACTATTCTTTTTAAATTTATGTTCACATAGGTATGGACTTGAGATGGCAAGCTTTTTTTTGACCTGTCAACCCCAGCCGTGCAGGTATGTTTGAGTCAGTAATTTACAGTTCATTATTTTCAATGTTTCCACAACACAGCAAAATAATTTCCAAAGCAACCGGCATGTTCTCCCTGTGTCTGTGTGGGTTCTCTTCCAGGTTTCCAGCTTCCTCGCACAAAGTCCAAAGACATGCATTAGGTTAATTAGTGACACAAAAATCCCTGTAGCTGTGGAACGTGAGTGTGTGAATGGTGAATGGTGAATGGTTGTTTGTCTATATGATGATCTGTCCAGGTGTACCTCCTCTGTCCAATGTCAGCTGAT
Source organism: Lates japonicus (assembly GCA_033238685.1). Classification (NCBI taxonomy): domain Eukaryota; kingdom Metazoa; phylum Chordata; class Actinopteri; family Centropomidae; genus Lates; species Lates japonicus. Next base: position 1,461,082 of record BRZM01000079.1, on the reverse strand, counting down.
AACCCCCACCCCTCCCCGCCCCACCCCTGACTCCTCTGATTGGCGGTATAGATGATGGATTAATGAATTGCTCACCAGAGTTGAGGGCATGGACATGCCTGCACTCAGCCATGGGTTTATGTGGAGACAGTATACTAGTACAGAAACTTAGCAGGAAGGAGTGAAAAACTATCCATAAAATGCAAAATGCACTAATCAACTAATCATCATAGCCTCTGTAGCATGGCATATAGCTAAAGCTTTCGTATCATCTGAAATGTATAGCATTGTCAATATGACAGGTGCCAGTATAAAACTACACCTGTTATAAACCCCTTTTCATTTCAGAAAGAGCCTACTAATGCATCGGGTATCTTAGACTGCTGTTTTAGAACAAGCAGTTGTACACAAATTTTGTATCAATAATATTTTATAAAGCTATAATAAAAAACTGAATGAAGCCAAGCCTCACATGAGACTCAAAGCAAACACCCCACCATCTCACCCCCCTCCATGTCTGTGCTCTGTTCAGCCCCATCCAGCCCTCCGTAGTCTCATTGTCTTCGTCATGTTCACTGTCTCATTTAATACAGGAAAAAGAGGCTGTTAGCTATAGCGACATTTACCAAGTTCGTTCAGGTGCAGGTTTGTTATTCACACGTATACAGCAACAACATACATACATACATACAGCACCACACAGTCTGAAGGGGCAATAGTGTGAGAACCTTTAGTTGCAGCTATTTTGATATAAAACACATGAGAAATGACAAAAACTCTTAAATATTTGGTTTATGAGAGGCCACTGTGATCTGGGTAATAAGCCACCATGGCAGCCATAAAACAAAAAAGGACTAAACTATCCTGATGCCACAGTGCGACAAGAGTAGTAGACCAGAAGTGTTGCTCATGTATTGATTGACAGCCGTGAGCTCCTCCTTAACTTTGGCTGTCTGTACTAAGCTTGAAGGGGTGAGGTTTAATAATCCCTCTCTACTGAAACATTTTTGATTCTTACCATTTGCCTGCATAGAGGTTCATACCCAGACCTGCATAGCGCCTATGGATTTAAATATCGTCCATATAGGAACAATGAATCAGTGATTTTTCCTTGAAGGTTTCCTTCAAATAATCTGGACTGTAAGTCTGATGAAGGAAACATTGTGACAAGATGGTCACATGTACTTATTTAATAGTATTGAAAACGTAGTGGTTTAGCAAATTTGTTTTAAGCACTTTTCAGAAATATATATCAGCAGTGTATACTAATAGTGCAGCTACAGTTTACAATTTCAGTTAATAAAAATCTACAGGTCTCTCAGTTACATATATAGCAATGTATTTTTGCATCACTACCAAGTGCCTACAGAATTTCATTATTACTGTATGTCTGGAATGTTATGAATGTTTAAAGTTACTGAGATATGACATTCAACAAGTTGCTGTAAGTTCAAGCTGCATCATTTTTGTAGTTTGAATATTGTCTTCCATAAACATAGATTCAAAAGACTATGACAGATTTGCAGCAATGATTTACTCTTGTTCATGACCTCAAATATAATGTATTTTTTCTTTCAGGTATGTTTCTGTATTGCTCAGTGTCGATATTGTTGTTGCTGGCTTTTTTTCTTTTTTTTTTTTTTTACAGCTGTCAACTCTAAGAAGTGAATTTCTACTGCATTCACTTCTATTTTCCAAATGAATTGTGAATGCATGCTGCAGAGACAGAGATGACCAACTGCAGTGCTGCTATCTCTGATTTCATTACACAGACCACTATCTCAACATGTGACCATACTCCATCCAAGATCCATCAAAAACACTCCTTTTAACCACAAAATACTTATTGTGAACCAGTGTGGTTCAGGGCAGTACAACAGAGATGACTCCCATAGAAATGACAGTATACTCTACCTCCATGTCCACATGTTTCACTTTATTTTTGTCCCTCTCATTCTAAAATCAGTGTCTGCCCTTTATTGCCATTACAATAAAAGTTTAGTATGTTATTTTTCAAGGTACAAATGTTGGTCAAATTCCTAATTAATTGCATCAACCAAAATAATCATATCATTATGCAAGTGGTCAGCCACTTGGATTTCAAGATCTTTGGGGAAAATTTGTAAGCATAAGTCTAATTCCAAGTAAATGAAATCTACGCTCCACATATTCACTCATGATGATTCTACAGCTGCAGCTTGCTGAAATCATCATCCCTTTGGACAAAGCTGTAGTGTCTGACGATATATAATATTATTGTAGCACTGAGTGTGCGACTTTTGAAAAGACATACTCACTGATAATGTATTCTACCATCTCAACCCTGTTACTAAATGCATCACTGTGTCTGCACACATGTAGCCATGAAATCAGCTCACCAACATGATCTGTACACTCAAACCATGCACCACTGACTGCACACTCTGCTACTGTGTCCCTTGATGATGACTGACATCCTGAAAGTATCCAAGACAGTCTGAATGTTGTAGAGTTGACTGTAGATCCCTCAAGTGCATGATTACTGAAAAACCTATGATGCTGTAGAACTGATATCCAACTACAAAGGTATCTCTGCAGTAATTAATAATAGCGCGTAAAATATTGTTATATTTTTATATTGTTAATACACTGCTAATAGAGTGACCAATAATCTTGATTCTTTCATCATCAAAGAGAGATGTGTGGTACAGTGTATTGCCTGGCCTAAAAAACAGACAAAAAAACCTTGGTTGAGGCTAGGGAGAGATTGTCACTATAATTAATAAAGATCAAAGCCTGACACAGTACACACTCATCCACCACAATCATACTTTTTTTTTCTCCTACCTATGCTTTTAACATGATATTTTAAAAACACACATAAAAGCATCATTTGCAGTACATTTTTGAAACTGAAGCTCTCTCTAGCACATTTTATACCAGAGGAACATACAGAAATTACTGTTCACATCTTAAAATACCCATGGCTTACTGCGCAGAGCTGCATAAAGCTAAGAACTATTTGCCACTGTAAATACAATTGAGATTGGTTCCCTGACATTTTGCAATAATAAATACATTTTTGCTCAGTGCAACAGCCAATGGGTAGTAGAGAGACACCCAATCAAAGCAGCCTCTGGTGTAACAAGGCCACAGATCTGCTGTTTTTTTTTTTGTTGTTGTTTTTTTTTCTTTTTTTGTGCAGCATGCATTGTTTTCCAGACTTAATCTCCCTTCTCTATAAAATGAAAAGTCTTGGTTTTCTAATGACAATTCTCCATGCCGTATGACTAATATGTAAGCTTTTATAATCTCTCATTTTAAATACATTTCTACTCTGTATATCTGTATGTGCAACACATTTGAGGAGAGGAGAGGAGAAGAGCTGTGAGGTTAGAGTGTACATGTATCTTTGTAGTAAAAAGAGAAGGAATGTACCCTAAGTGATAATACAGACTGCTGCCAAGACAATGACATTAACACCCAGACCTTATCAAGGACACTGTCAGCATCTCTCTCTCCCCCTCTCTCTCATGCTTACACAAACATATATACTCATAAAAACGCACACACATCCAGGGAGTGAGAGGCTGAGAGACAGAGAGAGAGATAGAGAGAGGATGGGGACATTATCTTGATGAAACAGTGCTTGATACAGTAGCCCGAGCCAACCTGAACACAGCACTGCTTTCTTTTAATGGAGATTACACAGTCAAGGTCCAGCCTGAGCTCATCTTGTTTAACACTGCATACAACTACATCACTGTGTGTGTGTGTGTGTGTGTGTGTGTGTGTGTGTGTTTGTGACAGTGTGCCTGATCTAATAAATTTGCTCTTAGCTCCTCACACATCAACCATCATTACTGCACACCTTCTGACCCCAGATCTGGCATCCACTCAAATCTCCCAATCTTGCTGACCAATGAGAGCACACAGCAAAGAACCAGGGAGTCTGATGCAATACTACCTCGCCATCATCCCGCCACATCAAGTGTCTACAAATTACATGGCTGATTCAGGGTCTTAGTAGCAATATGTCATTGTTACTATCTGCAGGATATTCACGGTCTCACTAAGTCTGACAAATTTGAAAAGGTCTTTCCTGTTTGCCTACTTACTTTCTGAAGTGCATTAGGTATATCAAGTCAGTGGAAGACTGGGTCTGATTGTTGGGTTTTCGTGACTATTTTTAAATTGGCCTTAAATTGACTTCCAGGTAGTGTTTAAAAAGCGTCTCTGTCTTTTTTTAATTTAGCATTCTAAACCTGCAGATGCCCTGAGTCAAGACCTGAATAATTCAGAGACCTGATCTCTCGATTGCTCTCTGCTGTACAGCACAGGTTTCTTCTCATTTTTCAGGCTGTTTTCCTTATTGTGGCATTGTATAGGTTATGGCTCAGATCATACATACCCCTCCTTGCTCACATATTTTCTTTTTTTTTTTGCCCGGTTTCTGGCAATATTCCTTGATATTCTTTTGACTGTAAACGAATAGAAGACAAAGAATAACATGGAGCCCCTGGACGCCGCTAACACACACAGGAGCTGCATGCACGCACGCACGCACGCACGCACACACACACGCACACACACACAGAGCGATTGACTGAAAATTTAGAGAGGAGGGAAAGGCAGAAATAAAGACAGAGGGGAAAGAATGAATCGCACCGCTCAATCAGTGCAGTATTGAGTCAGCCAGGCTGAAGTCATTCAGCCAGTCAGCCAAATCAATCAGTGCGATGATCATGACAACGACTGTCTTGTTTAATGAACTGTAGCCATTGTGGCAGAGCACAAGAAGCAAGAATATTACAGACATGAGGTGGAGGGTATCTGCAGAGGAGGGCAAATAAGACGATGGGGAGAAAAGAGGAGAGGAGTTAAAGGAGCAACAAGGAAGTGGAGAAGGAGAAATGGGTTAGAAAGGATAAAAAATGGAAGGAAGATTGATGATATGGAGCAAATTAAGAGAATAAACTCAATGGATAAATGCTACACTCAAATACATGTAAACTGTTCTCTCTTTCAAAAGCTCACACACACTCATGTACTATAAGCAGCGCTACACATGCACAAGGTCATGCTTCTAACGGACAAACAGACAGGGACAGAGACAGAAATGTACTCTCACATAGATAAAACACATCCTGACAAACACCTCCCTACCAGTCAGGGTTCTTTATTCTTCCACGCCACCCCCCCTCACTGTACCCACAAACTATTCTGCCCTGGGTCTGCAGGCTAACCTCCACCATCCTCAGTAGGGACATAGATGTTAAGGACAGAGGCAGTCTTCACCTGTCCTGACATATGTGGACACTACATCAATGCTGTTGGTGAACCACACTGGCAGCATCACATCCGTAGGCGGCCTCACCATGCTTTGAGGGGCACACTGGGGCAAAGTGTGCCAGGATCTCAGCTACCATGCTGGTGGCTCAGGTGGCTGAAAGCGTCACCAGTGGGCAGGTGGAGAGGCATATGGGACGCCCAGAAACTGCAACGGACCCAGATCTCATTGTTGAGCTCTTTTCTTAACACCGCAGCTTGCTGAATATTGGTGGTGATGACCACGGGGTCGTTCTCATCAAGTTTCTGAGCCAACACGGCAGCTGGAGACGCCTGCAGCAGCAGCAGTCCCAGCCATATCAAAGAGGACACCCACCGACTGGCACTTAAGGAACCCTCAAGCCCTACGTATCCCATCCTCCTCCTCCCTACCTTCGCAGTCTGAAATAGTTGACACCCAGTCCTCAAATGGTGCCTCCACTGGGACATAGCTGCTACTTCTTGTTTTCAACTCTTTTACTGTGTCCTCTTTTCTCCTTTCTGAGTAAAAATTCCTTATTTCTATCTCTCACTTACGCCATTTGATGCAAACACACGCAATTATGCTAAAGTCACATTCACACAAAGGCATAAACAAGTAGGTAACTCCAGAGCAGATGAGGGTTGTGGTTGCTAATGATCCTTTTTAAAATCCAGGTAGTGAAAGCCATCCGGTGGAAATGTTGTAGCCATCGGTTTCCTCCAGCTCAGTGAAAAGAAATCTGAGTAGTAGTATTCCTCACAACAAGGAAAATATTCCTCAATAGCGCCCTGTCAACAACCTCTGCAATAAAGAAGAAAACATTAAAGATGTCATCTGTAAGTGCCACTCCTAAGCAAGTAAACAAGTCAGTCAGTGATGAGTGTTCCCATCATTTTGAGGTGAGCAGACCGCCATGTATAGCAGAGGAGGAGTAGCTGTGTGGTGGTTGTTATGTCTTTACTTGGAGTGTTTCTGTCCAGTTCAATGTCTGTCCCCTGCAAAACAGAAACAAAGCAACAGTCAGCATTCATACATAGAGACGTAATGATATTCACAATCCAATATGCTTTACTCCTGCAACACATTAAAAGTGGGGCATTTGATTTATGTTACACCCATTGCATACACATCAATCAATTAAAGGAGCGTAATATCTATTTATAGCTCATAACAGTAGGTCATATTACTCAACAGCTTAACAAGCAAGGTGTGCATCAGTATGCATGCTAGCAGATGTTTACTAGTTATGGTAGAGTGTGGCAAGTTTGTTCTACAGCTAAATTTTATACCCTACACTTAATGTGGAGTGCCCTTCTTGGAAGAGAGCCATAGATACATCCCACCAGCAACAGTAAGACTTACAGTATAAGGCACAGACTTATAATAATATAAAAGTGGCTATTGTGAAAGGTTTTTAAATGCCAACATTCATCTCCAAGGAAACAGTGTGTTAATGTAGCAATGCAGAAAGTCAAGGGTTGTGGATAGGTAAGCAGAGTGTCAGACTGTCATGAAAGAGTTTGTGCTCTGTCACAGACCTGCAATTAATGTTCTTGGTAACCAATTAAGATAAAATAGTTTCCATGCACAAATACTGTGGAGATTAAGAAGTTTCAAAACACTGGACATCACATATATTACGTGTTAAAAAAAAACAAAAAAAAAAAAAAACCTACACATGTTGTTTTCAGTGTGACCCAGTACACTGGCTATGTTTTGATGAATACTTCAATGTGTCAGGATACTGTATCCAAATTCATTTCCCACCATAAAAACCAGACAGGAATATATTTTAAAAGGAAAATATTTTAAGTAGGAAATATGTATGTTAGGTACAACATGAGGGTTTGTCATCCCTAGTATGTGTTTCTGTATGTTTTTTTCACAATGCTTAGGAATCAGTGTTCCATGTGGATGAGCTCACCTTCAGAATCCCGTACACTGAGGAAATCCTATTTAGCTGTACACACACTTGGTTTCCTGTAATTTACCAGGAGAAGCTGACTGAAGAGCTTCTACTCAATATGAACAAACAGCCTAAAGGAGACATTTGGAATAACAATTCTGGTGGATAATGACAGTGAGATTACTTTAGCACTAAGTGATATTTTAAAAATCTATCCAGGTTTTGACAGTGATCCCATCCACCCCAAGACTCTCTCCTGTCTACAGAAATGGGGAAAAGTATGACTTCAAGCATGAAAGAAGAGCCTGCCGCATTGCACAGAAGAGTTTTCTAAACCTACTCTCAGCAATCTAAAATATCTCAATACCCTGTTTCTATGGCAGTCCTTACACGTAGTAATATTGAGCTGGAGCATGTTAACAACATCCTCCACCTACTATTTTAACTTGAAACTCTGAAAATCTTATTGATCTTATATTTAACACTTTGAATCTCCTTAAGCCTTTGTACATGTCAGACAGGGACGACAGCAGAAAACACACTTTGGTGCTGCTGACATGTTTTTTCATGGACATTCACATCCCAAACAACAGTTGTCTGTGAACTCCCAGGAACAGAATTCAGAATTAACCTTAGTAAGCCTGTTGTATCTTTTTTGTCTACTGGAGTATGTGAGTCACGTATTACACCATGAGGCCCACTTCTCCTGAATGTTACATGACTTGCTACTAGTGCTATTTAGAATTTAATTAAATGTGACAGTTGCAGTAACCATCTGATTGTTCTGAATCCCCTGTAGGTCTGTGTTGTCTCAATGAGCACCATATGACCAACTCTTCTCTTTTCTATTGTGTTTTATCACATTTCTTTTTTTCTGTTTTCTTGTGTATGTGTAAACTGTGTAATGTGTAAAGTGGTACAATATGTGCTGTAAAGCTGAGTTGAGTTGAGTCCTGGAAAAAAACCCAAAAAATCTGCAGATATTACACAGGGCTGAAATAAGTATTGCCACCACCTCTGCTTGAAGACCAAATTAAGATAATGCTGTAAAGGAGAGTGCCTTTCATGGATGGAAATTAAAACATTACACAACATTGAGTCTCTATGAAGAAATTTAATTAGATTTTTTAAAGGCTCAGTGCAGAAATATTACAGCAACTTATTTTCTATAGTTTGTTGTTTTTGTTTTTTTGAGACCGATTACTATAATTATGTAAATAGCCAACAATTTCTTTATGTGTTATACGTTTAACAAATTTAAGTTTTGTTGGTTCTAAACCCTTCACTGCACTGTACATTTATGCATTGTCAGCACAAACCTGCCATGTGCAAATATTCTCCCTTTTTACTAGAATGATTCCCTCTCTTTCTTGCCATGTTTGGATGATCTATTTGTGCCTTTAAATCTGCCTGCTATATTTATGAGTGTAGACTAAATTCACTAGCAATGATCATGTGTTCGATTTCTGTTTGAAGTCGGGGGGTGGTGGTTTTAATGAGGAGCATGCAGCACAAACATACTCTACAGTAAAATACAATATTCCAGAGCCATTAAATTGGAGATAGAAATATAGAAAGAAAAAAAAACTATTCATTTTGCCTGACAGATTTCACAATAGTACAAATTATTGCATTCATTTTTTACCAGCTCAGTGCTTAAAATAGAATTGTGTTTCTGACATAGAGGGATTTTTGATTTTTCAATACCTAACATACAAACTACCCTCAGCAGGAACATATAGGCTTCACTTACCACTGATTCCACTCATTAAACATACAGTATGTACAAACACAAGACTTGACTTTGTGTCAAATTGTCATCCTTCTATCTAACTGCTGCTCTGCCTTCACACTGCTTTTTGGAACAGCAGTACATTTGTGTAATGTTTCCAATTGAAATCACAATTGGAGAACAACATAGATATATATATAGATATAGATAAGACAAATATCTTCCTCCTCCTTCACAATAATGTTACTAGATGTGCACATGAATTTTCATCCACATTGTTTTTTGACTTTATCTAACTGACAACAATGTTTTCAGCATTGTACAATGGGGGCAGCATAGTTTCACAGGTAGAGTTGAGACACAACCCCTTACATGTATGTTGTTAATATTGTTTTTAATTTTGAATATGTTATGTCTTTAGTCCACAATCTGCCTATGACTGCTTTATTGCTTCATGGGCCAGACCGGGGCCCAGAAAAAGCATCCACACTACCAAATTTATAGACCAATGCTCCCAGATTGAGACTCAGCTGCCGAAGGGCAGGACACTCTTTGTGCATGACTAGTACAATCAGTGATCCGATTTATATGAAGAAAGAGGATCAATGTTGTATCTCAAGGTAGGGACAATTGTTGCCCATTTTCACTGACTTATTTCTTTTAATCACAGTATGAAGGTCATACAACTAGAATTGCCAATGACATACGCAAAACAATGTCTCCTGGCAGTCAAACCATGAATGTTGCCATCGACAATAAGAGCCCTTTGAAACAAAATGAAATGAAAAGATGACTCCCAGTCTCGAGAAGCAGGCAGGAGAGGAATGTCCCAACTTGACAATAATTCAAACACACTGCAAATATCATACAAGTTTTTGTAAAGAAGAAAAACAGGAAAACTATGACCTGGTCAAGTACTCCAATCACCAACAACTGGTTTTAATGTTGTCGCTATTCACTTTTTAATATGCTATACGTATTAAAAACTGAAAGAATGCAATCTGACTGTTGTTGTCTTTAATTTGGATCTTTCATTTAAGTTTGGTTAGTCAGCTGTTTCTTCTTCAAATGAATCGGCTTCATTATTCTTGGACTTTGTCTTTTGTTGAACTGTGTGTATAATATTACAATGTATTCATGGTGAAAATGAACACCAACATAAAATGAAAAAATTGAACTAGACAACCCCACAACCCCACAACTGTCATCAGCTTTTGATTCAAATATTGTTTATCATTATTATCAGGCTGCCCCAACAAGTCTCTAAAGACTCTGCAGCTGATTCAAAATGCTGCAGCACGATTACTGACAGGAACTAGGAAAAGAGGCCATATTTCTCCTGTGTTAGCCTCTCTACATTGGCTCCCAGTCAAATCCAGAGTAGAATTCAAAATCCTCCTCCTCACGTACAAAGCCCTTAATGGTCAGGCACCATCTTACCTTAAAGATCTCATAGTCCCCTACAATCCCACTAGGACTCTGCGCTCCCAGAATGCTGGTTTACTGGTGGTTCCCAGATTTTCCAAGAGTAGAATGGGAGGCAGAGCCTTCAGTTATCAGGCTCCTCTACTGTGGAACCTTCTCCCAGTCTCAGTCCGGGAGGCAGACACCCTCTGTACCTTTAAGAGTCGGCTTAAAACTTTCCTCTTTGATAAAGCTTATAGTTAGGGTTGGCTCAGGCTTGAACCATCCCTTAGTTATGCTGCTATAGGCCTAGACTGCTGGGAGATTCCATGATGGAATTGAGCTTCTCTCTCTCCCTCTCTCTCCCTCTCTACATCAATATGGATTCATATCCCATGTTACATGTTAACCCCACATCTTCCCTTCCGTAGTATTGTGCTCTTCCGTCTCTCCTTCTGTCTCTTTTCTGCAGGTATTTCTGCTCTGGAGCTGTAGAGTCTGATCTGTGATGTAGACAAATTCTCGCTGCTCCCACAACTCCACTCAACACCTGCTGCTATAATTAAAATTACTATCAAGTATATGTATTGCTATGTTAGCAGTTAATACTTTAATTAATCACTACTATCAATATTACTGCTGTATTACTGGCATCACCCTACATCTTATATGGAACCCATGTTGCTATGCTCTTCTGGTACTTCTACCCCTCCCTCTCTCTCTCCTTCTTAACCCAACCGGCTTAGCAGACAATACCACCCCTGAGTCCTGTCTCTGCTTGAGGTTTCTGCCTCTTAAAAGGAAGTTTTTCCTGCCACTGTCGCCCAGTGCTTGCCTTCCAGCAGCATGGTGGGATCTGTTGGGTCTCTCTCTGTAAATAATTATTTTAAAGAGTATGGTCTAGACCTGCTCTATATGAAAAGTGCCTTGAGATGACTTTTGTTGTGATATGGCGCTATATAAATAAAATTGAATTGAATTGAATAAATTGAATTTAACATGAATGGTACTAAGAAGTATGTGACATCACATTTTACAGCTGAAGCTTGCCCATTTCAAACCACTGAAAAGTAAAGATAAAAACACAAATACATAAATACTGCATGTAAAATACCTAAAACCAAATTTGTGTTTTATTTTTTTATCACGGCTCATATTAACATGCTCATTAAAAAAAAACAAAAACATTTCATGTTATTTAAATAAGGATAGAAGAAACATACTACACATTTACTGGATACCTTCTGTGGCATTTTCTGTTGCAAGACTCTGAATATCTTTACCCCACATTATAATGGTAATGTTCATTTTCAGCAGCCTGCTCTGTTTGAAACTGTTATAATTTTCCATAAAGATAGAAAAAATGTGTATATATTCCACTGGTTTCCTCGTTTGACATGATCCAAAGGGACCATTTAGCACGCCTCAGTTTGCTAAAAGTAAAAGAGGTTTAGTAGGCAATTCTTCTGTGTCCCTCAACAAATAACAAAAACTGCTGACTTTTAAAGGCAGCCGACAAAGCAGTTTATCCTCTGGCATCAACATGGCAGCTAACATGATTTTACACAATGCATATGGATTGCATAAGGCTCTTGTCTAGCCAATAAAAAGAAACAATTAAATGTGGCCTTAATCAATAGGTATTTTGGATATATTTTGAATAATTTTTACATATGACCTGTGTGGATGCCACACAGAAGTGCTAATATATAGCTTTGTGTGTGTGTGTGTGTGTGTGTATACATATTCACTGACAACAACCACACTTATGTAGGTATGGATTAGCATATTGGTCAAAGAGGAGAGGAATGGATGAGGTGTGCTTAATTGCTTTGGGTGCAGAAATGGGATGAGTTTAAGGTGTGGTCTTGGTTCCTGATCCTTGTTAGAAAACTTCATTTCACTAACAAAGACCATACCTATATAGATATGGATTAGCATATCTTATTGCATTATATTGATGGAGGTGAGCGGAGATGATGGAGGGATGGATTGAGGGCCTGGAGGGAGGGTTGAGGGCCTGGAGGGAGGGTTGAGGGATGAAGAGATAGGGTGAGGGGAAAGGGATGGAGGGATGAGGAATGGGGGATGAGGGGATGAAGACTACAGGGTTGCAGATGGATGGATGATGTGGAATTTGATGGATCGTGCACACTGGTGGTGGGAGACTGTCAGGAACCGGTGAGTAGAGGAACCATCTCTTCATGCTTTGCTGAATAGGGCCCCCAAAGGGAAACTTCAAATGGAAAGATGTGCAAGGGCATTTTTGATGTTGTTCAGATCATTTTGGATAAAGGTATGCTGGGGAAGACCAGTGGCCAAGAAGTTCAATGTTGTGGTTGGGAATGCCTTGCCTGGAAGCAGTGGAGGCAGCCCTGATACGAAAGGAATGCCTTGATTACAGCTCAGGGGCTATTCCTGATCTGGGTAATATCTTGTGAAGGTGGAGGTGAAACCACCTGTGGCCACTTTTCCTGTCTCTGAGATGAACAAAGGGTCTTGAGGGGAAGCTTGGATGGCTACTCTTGAGTTTATGTAGTCACACATGGGTTCATATGGACTCAGGTATGAGTTAAGTAAAAAGAAGTAAAGTGTTGAAGAAGTTGAGGGTGGAAGGAAGCCAAGGCAGCCAAACAAAGCCAGTAGGGAAACTGATTCCAAAACTTTGCTTATGGACAGAGAGAAATAAGCCGAGCAGCTGCAGCAGGCAAAGAGGTCAGAAGCACACATGGTTAAGCCTTATGGAGGGCTTTGATTAGGTGAGCTGTGAGTGAGATGTAGCTGGGCATGGTGCTCCTGTGGAAATTTTAATGAGGAAGTTAATCTGCTCATGTAGTCCTGAATGGTGGAAGATTTAATCTTGAGGATGGAATGGGCAAATGCAATGACGCTGGAGACTGTCAGAACATCAAGTCTAGGGAATGAAAGACTGTGTGTTATATGGAAAGTTTTGATATAATGAGTTCAGTGGAGTTCTCCTGGATTCAAGTCAGGGGACATACTTGGCCAGGTCATTGTTTTCATTTTTTTCACAAGAATACCTCTCCTGCTAAGCTTCTTCAGGCTAGGAATCAGTTATTTTCAGTTCACTGCCACCTCCATGTTTCATGGTTGGCACAGTGCATTCACTGTAGTAGTCCTGGCCAGGTCCACACCCAACATGCCACACCCCATCTAATTCAAACAGCTATTTTGGTTTGATCTGACCAAAGATGTTCTGCCAATAATCAAAAGGCAAGGTTAAATTTAGCAGTTTTGTGAGCAGTGGTTTTCCTCTTGGAGGCTGTCTGTAGAGGTTTACTTGATGCAATATCCATCTCCCTGTTTATGCAGTCACTAAAACACCAATTTCCCAGATAATCCTTGTGTTAAGTCAGAAGCACCTCTGACAACATCTGTATTGTAAAATAATGCAGTTTTGAATAATTAACATTTTTTTATTGCACATTAGGTAGTAACAGTTTTGTTGTTTACTGTATATTACCAATAGACTATTAAATAATGACAGACATGGGCAAACAGATTATACTACCTTGTAGATCAATTAATACCTTGTAGAGAGAATAATATTATTTATAACTATATTACATAATGTTAAAATATAGTACATTTTAACAGGCTGCAGTTTCATCACCCCCTGTTGTCAGTTTTTTATGGACCGTCCACGGTATTACTTCAGAGCTTTGTAGCAGTGTGACAGGCACATACCACTCTGTAACCTCAAACCTGATCACATTCAAGAGACATGTAAACTCCAAATCATATTTTCTTTGTTGCAATTTTGTTTCCAAACTTCAAACTCCATATCCCCATAATCCCCCCCCCCCCCCCCCCCATGCTTCAACACATATTTAACTGTGTGTAATTTTCTTTGACATAAATCTGGGGATAATTGTTTTATGCATTTCAATTTTTAATTTGAGATAAAAATGACTTTCTCATCTATAATAGTTCCTGGTTACCTTACTTGAAAATAGCAGAAACAATAGCTAAAATGTAGAATCAAAAGTTGGAAGCCAACATGTAAAATTGGAGCTTGGAGCTTAGGTGCATTAGCTGAACAAGCTGAGAGCAGAAACATGTTGTTGAAACAGCCTACAGTCAAACAATGCACTGCCAAAGCTGTAGAAATAAAATGCCATAACAATGTGAAAGAAAATTCTCTGTATTAATAGACAGATAATCGACATCCTGGATGGAAAGAAATCTATCTCACCCATTCGTACACACTTATTCTAAATAATAATAATAATATCTTAAATTTATATAGCACCTTTCACGAGACCCAAGGACGCTTTACAAAGACAATGTCCAAACAAAACAAAACAAAATAAGACTAACTGCCAAAGGCCTGGGTGAATAAGTGACTTTTCAGAGCAGAGATAAAAGTGACCAAAGATGTAGCATGGTGAATCTCCATTGGGAGAGAGTTCCAGAGGGTGGGGGCTGCCACACTGAAGGCTCTATCCCCAAAGGATCGCGTTTTGAAAAGCACTCTCACACACATTATCAATACATCTGGGGCAGTTTTTGGGGCTCAGCATCTTGCCCATGGACACCTAAGCATACTGACTGGAGGAGCCAGGGATTGAACCACCGACCTTCCAATTAGTTGGTAACCAACTCTACCTCCTCAGCCACAGGTGTTAAAGACTCTGAGACTCACACAGATTTGGCTTGGCACACCACTGGAACTTTGCTATTGACTTTCAATAATCTAAGCTAGCAAGCTCAAAAGTCAAAAGTCATGTATTTGAGTCCACACTGCATGGAAATGTAGTGGGTTTTGATAGCTAAAATCCATTACTGATGCTTAATTTGATGGAGATTTTGCCTTGTTAGCATATTTTCTGACCTGTTATAGAGGATTGGGAGAGAGCCCGCTACTGTGTGTGTGTGTACTAGCCATTCCCCATGCCACTGTGTTATAGGTACTTTACTGTTTTTTTTTTTTTTTTGTTTGTTTGTTTGTTTGTTTTTTTCACTATTGTTCTTATTATGTAAGGGTTGTAGTAAGATAATTCCCTTGGATAGCATAAGTGTAAGTTTTTTATGGATTGGAATTTGATGGTGGGATTTCAGGTGAAATCTAGTTAAAGTGACTTTGTTTTGTTTTGATTTAATATGTATTGTATAATTGCCAGTGTCAGGCATAATGTTGTGTGCACACATTTCTTTTATTTCAAAATGGTGTTATACATTTATTTACAAATAAAAGCTGTGTTGAACTAGTGCTGGAGACTGAGAGAGAGTCTGCCACTGTGTGTTTCTGTCCCCCATGCTACTCTGTTATCACAAATAAGTGACTGTGAGCCACCATCTTACAGCTGCTACACTTGCATTACTAATTCTACTTGCTTGTTGGGAAAAAAAACATGTGAAACTGCATTACAAACATGGAGAAATATCTATATATTTCACTAGTGTAGTGTCTGAAGCTCCATATATGGTTTTTATTCTCTTGGAATGTCTGAAGCTCCACGTATGTTTTTCTATTTTTTGGGTTCATGTTTAGGTTAATAGCCGTGAACGTAAATCTGTAAGTGTTAGGGAGAGGGGCCTCCTTCCCTTCCTTCCTTTCTGTTTCTTGGAGATGTGAGTTCATTGAGCAAGGTCCAGATGTTTCCTATAGATCATGAAAACAACATATATATACCGATGTTTAGAGCTGTTAGAGAGAGATCCATATTGGCTCGGATCCTCTCACAGGCTGCCGCGATGCTTGGTTTGATGCTGGACTTTGTAATAAACTTCTATATACAAGCAAGACAGTGTCAGCAGAGATCTCTTCATCATCTTCACATCATCACTATCCAATATACCACACTAGCATTTCCTCTCATTATATATTTTTAAAAAGACTGAATATGACAGTTGTCTTTCTAAGGTAGTCTGTTTTTTACACTTTAAAACCAGGGCTATGATAGTTTGCATATGCTGTATTTTTTCTGAGGCCTCCTGGGACACAGATGGCAGTGGGTCGAGTGGCAACAACACGGGAGTGAAGGTGAAGCATTAAAGGAGCAAACAATTTGAGTTTCCCATCTGCCAGCTCAGAAACAGGAGTAGAAATCCTCATCTTTCCCTGTGAAACATCTGTTGAGTCAGACTAAGTAATCCCAGACGTAGTGCCTCTCTCCAGTCAAACCACACAGAGGAGCAACAATTGTGAACTCAAAGTATACACAAGCTGACAGTCATCTCCTCCATCCTACCAGCCCAACAGCCGTACTGGCAGACAGAGGCCCTCCTACCCGTCCTCCCAGAAGCCACATTTCTACACAAAGCACTGCTTATCAACAACAGTACACACAGAAAAAATTATATGTACACAAACAAATGCTAAACAGGAACCTAGTGCTTGCAGAATAATAGCACATAGACAACAGGAGAGAGGCAGAGAGTGCTGAAAAGGAAGCTGTTTTCAATGATTGTTGATTGCTGTTTTGTTAACGAGTCCATAAAAGTGGCTGCAAGTGTTTTTTAAAGCGAGGCTTGTGACAAAGAAATGACATGCTGCTCTTTGTCATCAGAGACGCATGAACTGCTGGAGAATAAACACATCAAACACTGGTCATTTAGTAGCAAAATAGGAAAACATCCAGGTTTGATTTTGTCAACCAGAAGGCAACTGACAAACTTCAGTGATGTGTTTGAAAAGAGGGACAGCATTAATCTAGCAGTGTCATCACCTTTTACAGTACAATATCACAATACCAGATTACAAACAGAAGCATCACTCTCACAGGGCAGTTTGGTTGTCTAATGTGTCTGCACCTTCAAGGTCAAAGGATTTCTTTTTATTCAGTTAAAGCAGTAGAGCTATGGAATTTACTGAGGATCTTACACCAAAAATGTAATTTGAATCAAAAGCCCTTTATTATCCATTTGTATTTGCTTTCTCAAAATATAGTTTCAATTTGCAATGAATTTAATTTAATTTCTTCTTTTGCCTTTTCTCTCGAGTTGTGTGATGTCTACTGCCACCCCACCTTAAGATAATTTACCATATAAACCTTGTAAAATATAATGCAAAACAGATGTTTTTCTTGCTTAGAGGCAATTATAACACAGTTAATTGAAATCCCAGTCAACAATAGACCAAGATAGACACTACCAAATCACAACAACCACCAGAGAGATCTCACATGGCTGGGCTGTCAATATTCTAACCAGAATCATCAGGTCACAAGCACTTAACACATTCAGAAACAATTCAATCAAGAGTTTTTACAGACAGCTGATGGCTGAGGACATGAAAGAAACATGAAGAGATTATTTCCAAGCAGCTGAGTAACATCAACTAACCAAGCACACAGCTAGCTACATGTCATAAATCCATGTTCTGGTGGCACAAGGCTGACATATCATTTTCAGTGGTACTGGCACTGCTGTGATCTTGCACCTCTCCTGCCAAAATTTAAATGCAATGTGCAGGATTGTAAATTGTAAAAAAAAAAAAAAAAAAAGTGCATGGATCTGTCAGGGGCGGAGGTGCAGCTTCAGTCAGTAGTTGTCAACAGAGACTCATCATGTTGTGTGCGTGCTGCCGCCAATACCTCTTGTCGTTCCCTCTCTGCCTGTCATCAGATCAAACCCAACGCCCAAGACTGTCAAATCTCTCTATGTCCATCTATTTCAGTCCCTCTCATCTCTTTGTCTGTATTCATCTAAATCTAGCTTTTTGTTTCCATCCTTCAACTTCTTTTATGCTTCTTGCAATTTTTTTTTACAAAAATTCATGTTATCAATATAGTTATCCTGGTCACTGAGTGTATCAGGACCATATTAGCCCAAGTAAGTCTGGGGCTGTCCAACAAAATCCTCTTTGATCATAGTTTGTTTGTGTTGGTTTGGGAAACTATATTTTGTGTTTCCAATTCTCTATCTGATAAACGGTTGTGCTCTAACCATACAGTATGTATCGGCTACTGTATATCATAGACTTTATCTGTGTCTCTGTCTCCATCTCTGAATCCCCCTCTGTGTCAGCTGACTGAAACAAAGTTATTATGGCCACATGACTGCATTTGATCTCCAATTCTCTATTTGTTTTGTCTTTCTTGGTTATTTCTCTTGGTGTCATCATATTTTTTTTTTCTCTCTGGTCTTGTTTCACTGCCCTCCTCTCTATTTCTGTCTCTCTGATTGTGGAGCAACAGGGAAATTATTATCAAATGCAGAGCCTGCCTTTAGAAAGTCCAGAAACAGAGAGAAACAAAGGAAGGTGGAAGCTTCATCATTTCAATAGTTATTATGAGCCATAGCTTGCCAGTTTAACATGAGGTCATTGCTCAGTTCAGGAACACACACAAACAAAAAGCAGAATTAATAGCAGCAATTCTGTAGCACATATTGAAAATGATGATGAGCCTTTCATGGATTTGTGCGTCAAACTGGAATTCCTGGATCATCTTTCATTGTCTCACCAGTACCAGCATGCTGCCATGAGAGGTGTTCCCAAATGCACCAAAACATATTACCCCTGGCATTTAGACTTGAAGTTTTAAAACCATTCAAATGAAGAAAAATGTGAAGAAATAGTTCCAAATGCTCCCACAGCAGTTTCTCTTATTTTAATAATTTACAGAAACAAGCATAAATTCCTGGAAACAAGACAGAAAAAATAAAGGAATGTTCTAGTATCAGAAAGGAGAGACTTGATCCAAAGAATTAAATGAAACAATATAATATGAAATAATAAAAATACAACGCCTTACTGGCTGATTATCTCATTTTGTTTTTATTCAAGTATGGCTCAATAGTTGACCTAATGACTCTAATGTATGACTTGTTACATAATCCATTTTTGTAGCACTTTTTAATGCAAATAGAATACTGCTGTTAAATTGTCACATAAATGTATGTGTCTGTTTTCTCTGTCTGACTTTTCCTATTTTTCCTTTCATTCTCTCCATTTCTCCCGCTCTACTTTGGCGTTAATTTCCTTGTTGCTTCACTTGACTGGTGATTGAATGCCACCGGGTGTTCAGAGCAAATTTCACACGTGGTCAGGACTGGGTAACCAACTGGAAAATCCCTCTTCAATCTTCACTCTGCATCTGCATCCCATTTCCTCCCTGCTCTCTTCTTCCTATCCTCACTCACTTGTTTTTTCCTCAGTGTTATTTCTCCCTCTCCTTCCCTCATTTCTGTACATATGAATGCCCCCCCCCCCCCCAATACCAGCACATTATTCTCTCTGTGTCCTGTACATATACATATACTCTTATCTTCCATTACCTTTTGTCACACTTATATTCTTCTCTATATTCTCTCTCTATGAAGTTCATGCACATACTGTTATTAATAATAATTCTGAACCTTTTCATCTTTTTCTGCTGCTGCCATCTCATACCTGCTTGCATATTTTAATTCGTTAATTTCTACTTAACATGAGAAGGTTCTAAAGTTGAGTTGTACATGTTTATAAACCTCATATTTCCTTTCTTCCTATCTATATTGTGCTGTTTTTTCCCCTCGTTTCTGTTGTTGTTTTGTCCTGCAAGGATCAATATAGTTTTCATCTTATCTTTTGCACTCAATTGCTGCTCTCCACTCCGCTCCCACTTCTCCTCTTTTTACACCTGTAATCAGATCATCCCGCCTACACCTTTTTCCACTTATTTACTGTTCTCCTCCTCTATGCGGCTGTTCATGACCTCCTTATCTCTCCTCATTTTTTCTTTCTTTGCTTATTTTTTCCTTACTCAACATCTACCCTTATGTCCTTCCCCCTCTGTCTCCTTCCATTTCTCCTCCCACTCCCTTGTTCAAGCCCCTGCCACCTTCCCTCATCTCTTCTTCCTCAACACCCCCCCCATCCCCCACCCCCCCACCTCATCTCTTTACCTTATCCCCATCCGCCTCTGCTCTTCATCCTCCACTTCATCTCTCCCGATTTCACCTCCTGGCTGGGGCAGGAGTGCTGTTGCAGCGTAACAAATCCCAGCTGAATCCCCTCAGTCTGAGTCGCTGTTCTAATGAGCTCAGATCAGCCATGGCAGCCTGCAGCCACACTGCTGCCATTTCACTGACGCGCAATGACAGCTATTAAAGTGACGTGTGTATGTGTCTTTGTGTGTACTGGGGGGGCTGTACATGTGCAAATTCGCTGATTTTGAAAATATGATGCAGACCTACACATGTGTGTCGACTGTTAAATCAGCATGGTGACTGACTTAATACTGCTTAGTGCAAAAACAGAGACCAGTTCATCCATACACTAGTTTATCTTTGAGGGTGGCATGAGGGCTGGAGCTGATCCCAGCTGACATTGGGCAAGAGGTGGGATATATCCTAGACAGGTCGTCAGCCAAACACAGGGCTGACTATGCTCAATGTAGAGTCACCAACTTTGGTCATCTCCCTGACCAAGGCCAATCTTACCCAGTTACTCAAATTGGCCAGACAGCCAACTCTAGGAAGAATCCTGATAGTTCCAAACATTTTCTATTTCACAGTTATTGAGGCCACTCTGCTCCCGAGAACACTCAAAGCTTTAGAATTTATTGTATACCCTTTCCTTCATCTATTACTTGCCACAATTTTATCACAGATGTCTACAGAGAGATCACTGGACTTTGGACCATATAGACTGAAGGGCAAAAACAGCAGTTTTATCCATTTAAAGTTATATCAACAACACAGTGAAGTATGCAAAAAGTGAAGTGGTCTGAATACTTTCTGAAACCACTGTTTGTAAATTGAAAAGTCAAGGAACTACACTTACAGTCTTCAAACCAATCCCAGTCAAAGCAGTGACACTCAACCACAGTAACATAATGTATTGAGAGATTGGCTTTAATAAAGTAGAGTCAGCAAGTGGAGGCAGCCAGAAGGTGTAGTGATTATCTGAGAGGGCAGTCGGGGGAAAACTAAGGGCCAATCATTTCATCCTGGCTTGTCACCACACAGAACATAGTGTTATTTTAAAGAGAGGCTGAGAGAGGGGTAGAACAGATAAAGAGAGAGAGAGAGCATAAGGGCTCACAGGAGACTTATGGCTTAGTCAGTCACCCAGCTAAACACTCCATCAGCCTGCGCTTTAGTCAGTCTCATCCATATCCTCCTTCTATTTCCTATCATCCATCCATCCATCTCTCCACTCATTGCTGTTGTGTGATAAATCCTCACAACATCACAGTATTTTAGCCATCCCTCCATCTCTTTGTCTGTCCTATTTTAAGCATCTCATCTCACCTCTGTCCATGATACACATGCACACACGCACGCACACACACATCTCCGCGTGTGGAAGGGATTTATTGAAGAGGTGCTTATGACTATTTGAGGGATGTGCTTAGCTTGCAGGTCTGTCCAGCTTCAACCTCTCACTGGTGTGAGAGAGCCAGTCATCCTGAGAATATGATGTGCATGTGTGTGAGTGTGAGTATGAGAGTGAGAGAGAGAGATAAAGAGGAATGAAGTTAGCCAGGAAAAAGGAGAGGAGGATGAACTCTTCTGACAAAGTCCACTATAAATAGTTTCACATCACAGTTGTACAATTACTTCTGAGTCCATAAAGGGACATTTACCAGGCTTCAATAATCCAGATATATTATCCTCAGTTGTTGTTGGCTCATTGACAGTTCAGTCATCAGTTATTTACAGTTTTCAAACAGACTTCCAGTTGTTGGCAGACAAGAACATTGATACTGGACAATACTTCCAAATCTCTGATTACAATGAATGATGTCTCCCCCCCCCCCCCCCCATCAAATTCAAAATGTTTTTATACTCATGTTTCTAAATAATCAGCACATGCTAACTACAAAGTGGCTAAGGTTAGGGGAAACTCATGCTAACAGTGTTAAAGTTAATAAAAAGTTAAATATTAGTTGCAGGTCTGAGACCACACATGAAGTCTGGTTTGTTGCAGGAAGTCTGATGTTCTGGGTGCCCATAAACTTCCTTACTTTCCATCCAGCTAAATGGCATTAAAGTTAGCTGAACATGAAGAAATCATGAGGTGCAGAATCATTCGATAGGTACATGATTCTTTGGAATTTCCTCACGGGGTCACCCCCAATTTAAGATTATACATACCAAATTTCTTTTACATGAAATCTTGTCTAAATAAATCCATTATATTTAGCATAAAGTACATGCAGAAATAAACCGGGCCTCTATTAAAATCCATCAGTTGTCTGGTAAAGTTACTTTCAACAAGCAATGTCTTGAGGAAATGAAACAAGTACACTGAAGTGGAAAATGTGGGATATTACTGAACAATAAATAATTTGTAACAAAGCAAAATGGGGCTCATCTTGTCAAGGCTAAATTAAACTATACAGCTTCCAGTCAAAACTGTAAGTGCAACATAAAAGAAACAGGTATTGAGTTACTGTAGCTTAAGGGAAAACATTTCAGTGCAGTGTCTGTTCATTTCTCTCTCTCTATCTCTCGCTCATAAACATACAACCATTCAGATTCTTCAGCCACTTCACTTATTATGACTCAATTAAACACACCAAAGGCTGCACACACCCAACTAAAATAATATTCTTTGTAGCATATCTTATGTTTTATATGGCTCCATCCTCCTTGATTTGGATTTGGAAATCTGCCATTGAGTCTTTACCTATATGTTTTTCTTTGGATCATTTTTGATGAAAGCACACACTTGGCTCCCTTGTCAACCAAGCAAAGCCTTGACTACCTCTCAGTTAACACATTTCACATTTTTAAGTTTCCATGTGCAAGCCTGATGTCTGGACTTAAAATTACATAGCAGACCATCATTATGGACAAAAAGAATCCCTTGTTACTAAGTAGTACAGCTAAAGTCAAAGCTAATACTGAATCCAGTTAGTGAAGGAAAGCAAATTAAATAAATACATTAATTAATAAATAAAACACCAGATAAAGATTTTAGGATTTAGTTGGAGTTATATATTTGTTGATATATTTGTTCCTTCAATGGCTTGTTTATGACATAGAGTCTCTATGTAGGTTGTCCTTACAAGAAAGATTTAAAGTGACCGTGGTTTATGTATTCAGGACAAAGACCTCTTGTGGCCTTGTGACTTATGATTCTTGCATGTCAGGAGCAAAGGCAAAGTATCATGACATTATAAGCATCAAAAACCCCATACAGAGGCAGCTGGGCTGGACAGATGAATCAGCAAAGCAAAACAGTGTTTCCTATTTTCTACCTACAGCAGTTTTCTTTTTACCATAACCATGATTGTTTACTGACCTTAAGGATACACCTAAAAAATCGTAGTTTTATTAAACATTAAGGGCGCAGATCAGAAAACAGTGAAATGAATAATTTTTAAATTGATAGTCTGTATTGATTTTGGATGACACTAACAAATGATGTCATCCTGCTGACAGGGGCATCATCAATCAAAAAACATGTCATTCTAGAAAGCAGCAAGAAATTTCATATTTAATTGTTTTATTTGCAGACCTGCTGCTTAATAATCACTTAAAATCATATGTCATAGCTTTACATCAACCCAAGACTTCATTCAATCAATACATACCACATCCCTGCTTAACTTCAGAATCCTTAACACCAACAACTAATTAATCCTGGGCCATGAACTAAATTTCCGCAATTAATTCTCCACAATTGAGATATACTGAGTGTTCCAGAAACAGTCCTTTAAAAAGTTGTGATAATAAATATTTACTTCCTAATAACAAAAATCAATGATCATAAACTGTAAAAAAGTTTTCCAATAATTGGCTTTGTTAACATTGTGTCTGTTTTTTTAAGCAAACTGTCTGTCTGTTTTCCAGGCTGTTTGCTGACTGTTGGCAGTTCAGGTCCCTGCTAGTGAAGAAGGCTGTCTGACTGTTGTTTAGGCTGTTGACCAGGGAATGTAGTCTGTATTCTTGCCTGTCAGTCTAGATCAGTGAGCTGTGCATCTCAGGCAACAACGAACAGAGTTAAACTCCAGCACAGGGGCTCCAGGGCTTCACACACATAGCTCAGGCAAGGACACACACAGAAGCACACGTTAGCCCAGGGAGCAGTAAGGTATATGAGTACCAAGAGGTTGTGTCAGATCACTTTTCCCCCGGTTCTGCTCCTCATCCTCTTTTCACCTTCTTCTCTTCCTCCTCCTTTTTCCTTTCCTTTCCTTTTCTTCCTCTGCAGGGTCACAGTAAGTTTCCAAATGCACCATCAACTTTGGTAACATCAAAGTTTAGTAACAAAAACGGTGTAGCAAAATCAACAATACAAGCTTATATAACTATCTGTAACTCAAGTACTGGACTAGAGATCTATCCAGCACACAAACACACACACACCCTAGAAAACTCACAAACCTTTTTTCAAAATGTGGTTGTTATATCAACAGGAGCAGCCTAATAACCTCACACGAAGGATGAGTACATTAAGCGCCAATCTGCCTGCACTATATTCAATTCCATCATCTCAACTGAGCAGAATCGATGTGTGGATATTTTCCCTCAGTCACAGTCAGTCAGTGGGCGTCCATACTAAGCAGGCCAGTGCCGTGAGTTCCATAGCATGGATAAAGTGAAAAGCGACTGGTGTTATCCATGTGGGTGGTGGAAGTGCCGAGCGTTCTTTTTTTCTGTTTGATTCACCTGGCAGACATTTTGTGCCTGCTTGCCAGGAGGGTCAATGGGAACCTGGTGGGTTGGCATGAAACTCGCTTCTTTGCCACCATACTGGCTCAGCATGAGATGGATCCCTCAGGACAGAGGCACAGGTGAGTACTGAGCTGCCTCCAGAAAGCTCACACACACACACACACACACACACACACACACACACACACACACAATCAAGTGTCAATGCAAATCCTGAGGAACCTGTGCAGGTAGCATTATTATTTCTTATTCCTTTTATGTTTTAACTCACCTGTATCTAGTTCATTTCTATTACCACCTGTATTACACCCAATGAGGGTTTAAGTCTGTTTCAAAGACATAATTAAACAGTTAGGTTGAGGTACATATTTGGAAACCTGCCACCCTGAGGTGTCATAGGGAGCCTAAAGAGGCTAGAGGCTGTAGTGGGATTTTGACAGCCACTACTGGGACTGATTTTTATTTTTATTTTTATTTTTTTTATTATTTTTTTCTGTGAAAAGCCCAGTACTGGGCCTGGGTTAGTGTTTTAGTTACAGTTACAGTTGTGTAGTGTTGGTCAATAGACATCAACATAGATGTGTTTACGTTAGTACCCCTAGTTGTCTATTTTACTGAGTTTAGCCAGTTGGTGAATACAGCTTTTGGCCATGTATCTCACAAAAAAAAAGGTTTGGCTCAGAAATAGTGATCCTGCTCTGAAAAATCTAATCTAACCTGACCCAAATCAATCTGAGAGAGAAAGTACACACATACAAAACACAGTGGTGTGAGTACTATGATGTGAGTACTGCATCATAACATAAATATAGTGATTTTTGATGACAAAGAGAGAGAGACAGGAGGGACATCTGATCAGGTGGCTGGACATAAATTTTCCACCTCCATGATGGAAAAAAAATGTATCCGTGGGGTTGAAGAATGGACAGTAAGGTGGGAGGAAAAGTGACATCATCCTAGGACGGGCTGTAAACCACTATGTGACTGAGAAAGAATGGTGAAATACTACATTGTCCAGTACAGTTACAAAATGTTTTTAAGTCACCCTCACCTGCCTGTCTTCCTCTTCTGGCTTACGTCTTTCATAGATGTCAGTGTTACATGTAGCACTTACTGTGAGAGTTTATGTATTTTTATTGGAATTGCTTGGATTAATATTATTCCGATGGCACAACAGTCACCTTTTTGAGGGCCTAACCATGCTCAAAAACTCACAAAACTTAGAGTAGAGAGAAACGAGAGTTTATGCATTTTACAGGTCTCGTGCACAAGCGCTGCAAAATGGCTCTATAGTGGACAAAATTCAAACCACATATGTAACATGCCAAGATGTTCAAAAAATTCTCTTGACGTCATCACCTAAAACCTACAGGAAGTCGGCCATTTTAATTTTAATGTGAAAATATTGCTCATTTTTGATCAAACTTGTCCTACAGATTTTATCACATCAACCTCAAACTTGGTCAGGATACACTTAAGACCTTTGTGATTAAAAGTTATCAAAAGATTGTTTTTACATCAAGGGCGTGGCCATTGTGGCCCCTCAGATTTCGATGTTGGGTTTCGTTGTGTTTACGTTGCTGTAACTCAGCCATACTCTGTCCAATCTGCCCCAGATTTCACAGGTTTGATAATGGTGCTGTGGGACCGTGGCGAGTTTCGATGCCTTGCCATGAAACAGGAAGTTGTTTTAACTCCTATATGCACTGTCCAATCTGCTCCAAACTTTACATGACTGATAAGTGTCATGGCTTGAATACATCTACATGGCAATATTCAGCTGCAACCATAGTGCCACCTACTGTAAACAGGAAATGACGTGTTATTCATCACTGTACTCCTTCCAGCAGCTTGACACAGATCCATTTCACATTTGGTCAGAGAGCGACGAGGGTACTTGTCAAGTATAGCGGTAAAAGGACAGAGGCTTGAGTCCTTCTTAGGCTTGTGGGTAGCTGCCTTTGTCCATGATGTAAATATGCGACTGATGGGCACAGTAACTGAAATTTGACTCATTTGTTCTGTGTCCGGCAGTCACGCGGTTATGGAACCGTGTCGTACGACTTGCAGCCACCCCACGGCTGCAGGTCCCCTGACAGGCGTGGGGTGCGAGGGCCCATTCAACATAGGATATTTATTTGTTTTTAGATGTAGAATATAGTGAATATCAGCTTAATTCTGGGTAATTTTGTGTTACGTTTTGAACAGTTTTGGAAATATTTTGTGAACATGCAAAATGGACTGTAAATACAAAGAGTTTTGGCAGCGGTTGAATTTGAGAGAGAAAACAAATTCTGAAATTTAAAAAAAAGTGGTCCCTGAAAACCGATATATCAAGATCCAACAGTATCAATATGCAAATGCATAAATTTACTAGAGCAAAAATCCAAAATTTCATGTAATTTCACCCATACACATCAGGAGCACAGTAAATTACCATAATTCAGTAGTCATGAGTTTGGCTTGCTTGAAACTTTAATTAAGAAAATTAAAGGACTGTGCAGTCTTGGTGGAGGTATGTGTTTTCAGAGTGCATCACAGTTGAGATACAGGTAGCTATATAGTATGTAGACCACTGACTGGTTTGTTTTTGTTACAGTTAACAAGACCTTGAGATGTTGAAGCTTGCATTAAAGGGGCATCTGGTGACTGAGTGATTACCACATAACTGCAAAGTCCATGTTTCGATTCCCAGCAGGGGGACCCTTGTTTCATATCAATTCCCCTCTCTCTCTGCACATTTCCTGCGTCTCTAGACTGTCAACTATGAAGGCAAAATTACAAAAAAAAAGAATAAATAAATAAATTACAAAAAAATGACATTAAAAGTAAATGTTTACCTCCTACATAGAAGAGAAATAGTGAAAGAGAGCCTTGACAGCTTTGTCCCATAGAAACAGAGCAGTATATTAATGCTGCTCCACTTACACTCTTATTTTTCAGGAACCCCTAGTCCTAGCGATGCTTGCCTGCATATAGACCACTTCAACACACAAATACACAATCTCACTCTCTGGCCATAATAGCACACACACACACACATGCAGTCACACTCCCTGGCCATGTAAACACACACATAAAGCTACATTCTCCAGCAATGTAACCTTAAAAGCCCTATCAGCCTGCCAGCACAGTCTGTTCTTTTCAGCTCCATCCTCAGGTGAGCTGTCAGCTGACACAAACGCGTGAAAGGATTTGAAGTCTTTTATTGCGACGCCTTTAGAGACAGGGCCAAAACACAGAAGCAGAGTGACAACGGCATCGTCTCCTTGTACATTAAGCAACCTGGCTAAACATCTGTACTATTTAAGTGTCACCTTTATTAATTGAAATGAAAATGTATAAAATGGGTACACATAATCTTACTTGCCACATAGGAATCCAGAGTTAGTTTAAAAAGTGTCCTCTATTCCCAGAGGTTCATGTGTTGACTCATTCTCTCTTAGCCCCTATTCTGGAACATGTAAACAAGAATAAGTATCTCATTATGTTATTTAGTACTCATGTAAATACCTCTATGGGAATTGTCTATCATAGTGATTTCACATTTGGAAGGAAAAAAGAAAAACAGCTCTTGTAACCACAGCCGGTGATTCATGTCTTTCGCAATGGCACTGTATTCTGTTATCTCAGCATGGCAGCCAAAAGTTCTCATAATCCAATAACCAGGGCTAGGGCAAATGAATTTGGTGACAATAAGCTAATCATAAGCACAGGTAAATTATACATTCACTAAGCACTTTATTAGGAACACTTACTCCTGCTTATTCATGCAATTATCCAATCAGCCAATCAGTGCAATACATAAAATCATACAGACACAGATCAGGATCCTCACTTAATACTCACATCAAACATCTGAATTGGGGAAAAATGTGATGTCAGTGACTTTGATAATTGGTGTCAGATGGGCTGGTTTGAGTATTTCTAAAACTGGGATTTCCACACAATAGTCTCTAAAGTTTATGAGGAACAACAACAAAACATCCAGTGAATGCAGTCCTGCAGACGGAAACAGCAGTTCTGTGGACAGACACACCATGACGAGAGAGGTCAGAGGCTGGTTCGTGTTGAGAGAAAGGCTACAGTGACTCAGATAACCATGCCATAATCTTCCATGCCACAAAGAACTGGGGCCGTTTGGAGAGCAAAGGGAGGCACCACTCAGTATGGTGCTCCTAATGAAGTGCACAGTGAGTGTACTGTGTTGCTTGGTTATTCTAACTTACACTGGACAGCACTAATATGCCACTCGTGTAACATACTGCTGTCAGTTCAGTGGGTTTATGAAATTTCTGTTTTCCTAAATAGTATTGACAAATGGCAACTACACCCTAACACTAACCCAAACCCTCTTTAATAAGCAGTGCTGCTAGCATCCTCGCAACTGTCGCCAGATTGCATGCGTTTAGCAGATGACTGGGGTCGACGTCTGTCCATCTTTGTAAGAGCTTTTACTGTGCTTCTGTAACGAGTTGTCAGCCTGTCTCCTCTGTGCCTCTGCTCCATATGTGTGTGCTGTATCCCCTCCATACACACGCACACACATACACACACACACACAGAGCAGAGGAACATGTGAAACAGGAGGCAAGGAGAGAAAACATAAATGACAACAAAATGCAGTACTCTCACACTGGGCTGAAACGAAACGTACATTATTATTATACTTGTTTTTATATTTTTTCCTTGGTTTCTCAGGAGGGCTGGGGGGTCATGCTGTGGGGGGCGGGATGCTACCTCAAAACAGTGGTAGGGGAAACATTGCCTCAGCTGTTGGATTCTCACAGTTAATTCCATTATTTAGTTTCCAGCACTGTGCTGTCATTTTTAGGCATACATTATATTTTTGGCCCAATTTCAATGTTATAAGTGGGCTGATGGTTAATGTAATGCATCTATGCAGATACAACAGCATTGCTAGCCCTTCTCAACTCATTCAGCTGTGTTCAGTCAGCAAACTAAGCAAGGAAGAGAGATTCCCGTTGCTCTATATAGACCTTTCTGTCAGGAGCCATTTTCAGAGCCGACACTGCAGTGAGTTTGAAGAGCAATCACTGTGACCCACTATTATTCTGATGTTCTCAGTACTGTAGAATCTACAGTGAGAAGTCAGCATGATGTGGTAAACTTAATGCTATGTAATATGAACTGTTTTGATGATCCATTTCATCTTTATGTTTTAATTCACTGGATACATAAACTTTCCATTTGCACCACCAGTAATAACATTCTCTTCAAACACAACGACATGACCTGAGTTTAAGGCCACTTTCACACCTGCACTTCTATTCATTCTGTCAAGACTACGAACAAAAACTACATGTTTGCCCTTCAGTTCTTGTCCAGTTTGGATTCTCACTGGCTCATCTACTTGAAGTCATAGGGACTGACAGGTAATTAATTCAATGATTGGACAGTTTTGGCAGCTGTCATCTCACATCATCAGCACACAACAACCTCAACAAGAATGAACAGATTATAAGCATTATTAAATAAGACTGTAGTTGTGTATAATTATGACCAGGAAGAGAAAGGTTGAAAAAGGCAAGTATTATAGGGGGATAGTTACTGTGTAGTAAAAAACAGCATGTTTCACTTACTTTCACGAGGAACCGCCAAACCAGATAAACACACTAGTGTAACGACAATTTAAAATACTGCTACCAAGGCCAATACACATGCATTATCTGAAAGACCAGTAAGACTGTATGGCACTAACACCAAACAGTCAACGCTGAGTTTCCCCTTGAGGTTATAGAGTTTAGAAAAATCTTACAAAATAAATATTTTCGTCTCTGCATATTGAAACAGTCCAATGAATTTACATGATATAATTACACTGAGTGAAACCAGAAAACTGTTGAAAAACGCTAATGAATTTGTGGCTACATCATTACATAAAATAGAACTAATCCAGGTGTCCAGTATATAATTTTCTACATTTCTGCATAATTTGGGACATATTTTGTATCTTCTCAAATCCTGGGATTTGGACTAGTTTTTGAATAAAATTTGTATTGGTAGGCATGTGGTTAGTTTAACAGGAGTATGTTGATTGTAGATTGGAAACTTAAGAGGCTAGATGGTTTTCAGCATTTCAACTCTCCAGTATAAACAGTACTGATGAAATTCTCAGAAACAGTGCAGAATTGATGAATCAGTACAGTTCTCTACTAACTTAATACTGATTTGATTGTTAGAAAGAGCATTTATGCGTTGTGACACTAAATCTCTGCTCTGAACCTTCTGCTGATAAAGGAATTTACTGCTACCAGCCATTTCTCTAATGTTAACACTAACAGAGGATCTACAAAATTACATTATGGCAGTATTAGAGGAAGAAATGCCCATCCCAAACTCTCAGGACATTCTGTTCCATATATTCTCACCTCCTCCTCATTTCTCCCTTTCCTGCCCTTGTGGATTACAGCATGCAGATAAGACTAACCAATGGTTATACGTCTGCATCGGTAAGCACAGAAGTGGCCATACACAGAGCAGATGACAAGTCTACAGTTGGCAGGAGCTTCACCAAGTGTGGGTTTTCCCCAGATACTGTGTTATTCTGTGTGATAGACAGTCCTCCCACCATTACAAAGTAACAAAAAAAAAAGAAGAAAGAAATCCTGGCTTGGACTCCTGAGATGTTGCATGGTCAAATTAGATTCTCAATATGTGGAGTTGTTTTGGGCAGCCACAAGCCATAAACAAGGTTCCCATGCTGAAATAGTGCAAAAATAGTAGTATCTTTTTTGCTGCTTGCTGTGTTTCTTATCACCTCCATCTGTCATCACCGGTAACATGCAGAAATCAGTGCACAATGTGGTCTACTTTATTTGAGCAGAAACAGCTTCCTCTCTGTCGTCCATCTCTGAATTCGTTATTTGGATATGTTTGTTGGTGGAGATGTGACCCTTTAGGTTTTGCTTTGATGTCTATGTACATGATCACCTTACCTGCATACATTTTGACATGGCCTTTCTTTCCAAATTTTCATTTGGATTTTTAATTACAATCATGCAGGTTGTTTCTTTTTTATTAATTCTATTTTTTCTATAATTAAAATACTGCTAATTTAAAGAAACAACGCGACCAGTGGAGTAATATGCACTTACTACAGCCCAGGTGCTGCCAAGGTGCAAAATATCACCATGACTACCAAAGCATGAGAGGGATTGTTAGTTAGCTGTGATTTGTTTGCTATTGTTTATAGGCTCCCCACAGAGCCAAGTATCCATGTTTTTCTAGCTGTAATAAACACAGGATGAGTTTGATGGATGAGCTACGGAGAGTTTATCTATCTGATTCACCCTGAGGGGGCACACCCCTCATCTTCTTTAAAGGGTCAGTTCATCAGAATTACAAAACACCTAATTTCTCACTTAGGTTTGGTCTTGGTTCGTGCACAGAGGTGTTTTTTGTTTGTTTGTTTTTACTTAAGGTGAAATGAATTTGCATTTTTTCCCATCAGGCCAGATGCAAAAAAATGGCAGCTATATGTTACTTTTGCATCTCTCCAAGCATGATTGACTGAGTGATTGCAGTGTCATGCACTTAATGTTGCTCAGCTTGAATGGGCTTACCAGACACAGTCTACAGTAACAACTAATATGATTACATAGTAAATCATAATGTACAGTTCTACAAATTAAAAAAGAGAACATTGCAAAAGATTACGTTTACATAACAGAGATATCCCATTATGAATTTCACAGTGTAGTATATCTTAGCTCACACATGGGATTCTTTAATAGAGTTTTTCCAATAGTGGATTCCTTAGTTTGCTGTACACAATGAAACAATGAAACAAAAAAAACATCTGGTCCCCAGGAATGTTTTTATGTTGGCTTACCTCATGAATAGATGCTAAGTGTATAAAGACACACATTTATTGAATAACTCAAACTAAAGAACCTAGAGGAGCAGGTGTTTATCAGCACCAGGGTTGCAATGACAATATTCTCCCCTGCTTAAATAAACCAGACCCAAATGGCAATAGAGTTCAGGTAAACTGGCAGGTCAGGTGTGAATGCAGCATCAGGACTTTATATTGTGAATGTTTTTCAAAGCTTTTGAATTACAGTTCCTCCAAATTCCATCCAAAGGGATATTAAGCAGTTATTACTGTTCTCTGTTTGGAACAGCATTATTACTGTGATAATCAATGTTCACTATATGTTATCTAATGAAGCAGTATCCTTAGATATCTAAAATATAAATGTACTGTTACATTTAAGGTACAGTGTTCAGTTTTACATATGGCCATCTCAGATTATGGTTCTAACCAATGTAATTCTAATTATATGCAAGTGAATCTTGCTTCTTCTGGGAGAAAAATCCTTTGTAATGCATATACAGCATTCCAACATACAATTCAGTTCCTAATCTAAAAACACTGAAATGCTTTATCATTCATTTTTTTGCGAGGTTATTTATGCTTTCTTTCTTAGCAATTCAGAACTGGAACTGCTTTTTTTTTTATTCCCAGCTATGACAAATTTATTAGGGGCAGCTGTGGCTCAGGAGGTAGAGCAGTCGTCCACCAATCAGAAGGTCGGTGGTTCGATTCCTGGCTCCTCCAGTCTGCATGCTGAAGCATCCTTGGGTAAGATATCCCAAATTGCCTCTGATGTGTGTCATCGGATGTGTGTGTCTGTGTGTGTTAGAAAGCACTTACGTTGTATAGAACAAGCACTGTATGAATGTGTGTGTGTGAATGGGTGAATGTGATCTGTAGTGTGAAGCGCTTTGAGTGGTCGAAAAGACTAGAAAAGCGCTATATAAGTACAGTCCATTTAGTCTGCAGTCCATCCAGTGAATATCACCCTGTTACCAGAGAAGAGGCAAGTAGCAAAAACACATTTTCAATATGAGGGAATAAAGTGGAAAACTGAACCACTTTCCTCTCAAATAAAGTAAAGATCACACCACTTGTGCCCTCACTGTATCCCTGTCAATACCTAATTTATTTTCTGCTGTCTCAGTAAAGAAAGATGCATATTTAAAATATTGTAATTGTTGTTATTCAGCAGTGTTTCTACACCATTGATTCAGTGCCACATAATCTTCACTTCTGCCTTAAACAAACACTGTCAGGGATAAAACCAGCAGCCATCTAGTTATATGTTGGCCTGTATCTCTAGACTGAGCTGCTGCCCCTAGAACAAGCAACAATACCATGTAACACTGCACAAAGGCACACATTATGTTCTTTCTGACAGCATACCTAAGCATACCTAAACAAAACATAGGTGGTTTGTCAGTGTCTTCCAATACGACTCATATGACTAGTCTCAAAAATTACATATTTTCTGATGTACCATATCTATGGTTAGTGGATACCCCCGATATTTTTGAACCTGGGCCTCAGTGTCTTTCTTTATTGGCCCACTATGGAGCAAATAACATTACACCTGGTAACTGCAAACAGCTGCTGCAGTGTAATCCAACTGGACAATTGTCCATGTCAAGGGATGTCCACTAAAGTTGTTTTTAGGTTATACAATGTGATGCTAGTTATGCCTTTGTTACTGAATGAACACACATTCTTATCTGCAACAAATGTGATAATTTTCTGGTGAGTAAAATGTCATCCATAAACAAAATGGTTGCTAAGATGTAATGCAAGGATATTGTTGAACTTTGCAGTCACCTCATACTGATTAGTTCATACTGATTTGCTAACCCAGTACTGTACAAGTCATCAATGCTTGCTTAAAACTTGAAGAGGTCATATCTTCAAAAATAAAAATCACCTGTTCCACAGTCACTGAAGTAACTACCTAGTAGTGATCATGGTTATGTCACATTTCAACACCATTCACTCTTTTGGGCAAATATACTCTTTTATTTATGTCAACTCTTAATCCTTTAAGTGTTTCTTTAACCGCTAAAAAAAACCCTAAAAAACTTCACTAACAAGCTGTTAAACACCTGAATGCATGGTTAACTCAGAACTTGTTGCTCAGGGTGAAAATGCATACTCAGTCTTCTGCAGACTGATACTGGGGAAGACATAGGTTCAGACCATTGTGCTTCAGTCTTCTGAAGGCCACACCTTTATGTGGCTACACCTCCATATTCTTGGAAGAATACAGCCTCTGAATTGTGACACACTTGTTGGACATACTTTCATAAATAACACTCTCAGCATAACCATGTGGCTTTTTAAATTCTGTCTGCCTTCTTAACTTTATTCTAAACTGACTGGTCTTGTCGGTGATTCGATCACAAAATGCAAAGGTTTTGTTAAACCGGGATGTGGACAAAGTACAAATTCCACGGTATCAACCACTGATATAGTGTAGCCTATGCCCAACTGGCAAAATGTGCCACTGCACTAAAACTGTTAAAACTTTAACTGCATTTTCAAGGCCCAGCTTCACATTCAGACTTCAGAGTGAGGTGGCCTTTTTCTCCAAAATCAACAGTATCACAGCATGAGTCAAACTACCTCCCTACTATTCAGAGAATGATAGATCAGGCAAGACAAGAAAAGCAGAATGTGTGTGAACTACGAGAGCAACACGTAAGGAGACAAAAAGACCACCACCACCCAAACCCCACTCCCACCCCAGAAAACAAACAGTGTGAAAGCAGTCTCCACCACCATGTGATGACAAGAAGCAGAGGACAGAGGAGAGAAAAAAATGAATTTCATTAAAGGTCATAGCCAGATTGTGTCATCTAATGCCAGCAATTGCATTCTTGCTGCATGATCTCATGCCTCTCAATCTCTATCAGTATGTCTTCATGAGATGAATTAAACATTTAAGCTCTCAAAACAAATCGTCTTTAGCAGCTGTTAAGTTATGCATGAGACATTGCTTTTAACTGTGATTCACATATTACACAGATGTCACATGTGACACAGACATTGAATATGAGTTACTGTGCCTGACTGCAAGTTTTTTTTTTTTTTTTTTCATCTTTTAATTGAAATATAGTGTCATTCTGTCTTTGGTCTGTTCTTATACAGTTAATCCCTCTTTTCAGTTGCAAACTGAGGTACATTCAAGTGGGCCTTAAGGTGCTGCAATTACACACTGAGAGATGGTGGGGGAGTTGGGGGTAGGTGTAAGGGTCACATGTAGTCCAGCAGACCCAGAAACCCTAGTATCACCGCTGACTATATTTCTGCAAATCTGAACATATAAAATCACATTAACATTTTAAGTTGTTATGCTGTCTGACAGTAGCCTGGGTAAAAAAATATGCATGATCACTCGGGCTTGATTAGGCTCATCTGCAAGGCAATTCTTTTAATGCCCACGTAGTAGCTCAAACCATGACTAGCATCTCTGTAACTGATCTCCTTCTCCCCATCAAAGCCTAGTCCAGGCTGTACCCACGGGTGTGAGGGGTGATGGGGTAAAGTCATTAAAGACTAACTGCCGGGGTCACATCGCAGCATCCAAAAGCTCTTTCTGCTTCATTTTGGTGTGGTAAGTCCTTGAAGCGCGCAAACACAAATACCGCATTCATCTAGTTTTATATGGTGACGGTGCCCCCGCAGCGGCCGACGGGCGCTACTTTCCTCCCCCTCCTGGATCGGAGTGAGGATAGAGAGACTCTATTCACCATGCGCACGCACACACACACACATACACAGCTCTTCTCAATCCCCCTCCATCCTGACCCCCAGCAATAAGCGTGAGAGGAGGTTTGCGTTCATTTGATTAACATAGTATAAATCAGCGCGAGTATTTTAATAAATAGCATTCTAACATCAGTATTCAAAGTCTGCCCCTTCAGATTGTTAATTTCGATTAAGGGTGAATGAAATCGACATTTCTTTAATCAACAGAAGACCATGATGCGCTGACAGTTTAAGATGTAAGATTTACACGCGCGTACACAGTCTGCAGGTGGTAAGCGATGGACGGACAAATGATGAATTTGTTAATATTTCATATTACATTTCTACAACAGACGGATGTTTTCTCAGAACTCTGACATTTCAGCCTAAACGTTATTTTCGAGCCACGGTAATTTTGCGCAGCTTGCTGGGTGAGAGTGTGCAGCTCTGTGCGTCCATGGGCTTGGAGGAGAGTGAGACAGCCCAAAGTGGCAGACAGAGGAGATGCTGCTCTCTGCTGTGTACGGGGACGTTTCCAAAAGCCTCTCCAATACACGGCTCTTCTCAAAACTAAATCCTTCCACTACACAAAAATAACGTCACGAGGAGGAAAAAGAGGCGTTCATTATCTCAACATCCACTTGAACTTGTCCTCCACCATCACGACCTCATCTGGATAATTCTGCCGACTAAACCATGAACTAAGAACATCAGCTCACTGCATCGCAGTTGGTTGATTTTACCAGTAAAGTGTTAAAGCCTCAGAATTTCTTAAAACCTGACGGAGCATGCAGAATTAAAGTCCCAATGTGTATTTACCGGCAAGGAAGGATCCCATTCGCTGCTTTTTTTCCACCTCAGATAATATTCCTCTGTGCGTTTCGTCCCGTTAGAATAAGGTGCATTCCTTCCAAAATCCACATAGCCCCCAAAAAATCCTGACGCTCATGCGATGGAAATAAACCTGGGAAATCTGATTGGCGCACTTTTCATTCCAAAGGGTTGAAACTCTGGTTAAATGCGGTCCAACATTTACACACGCGCGGAAACAAATTAAGGAAACCCTTTTAGTCCAAAACAAGTCCGCTATTGATCCAAAATCTTTTTTATTCACAACTACGATAAAAATTATATTCTCCTACACAGAAAAGAGCCATTATCTCCGGGTCTTTAGACGCGCACTGATCTACATGTTAACGACGGCAATGTTAGAGAAAAAGAAACAAGAGTGGGATTTTTTTCCCCCCATCGTCCGCTCCTCACGATTCAGGCTGCACTTGGCTGATAAAACACCGTCCTCTCGCTCTGCTCTCTCCCCCCCCCCCCCCCCCCCCCCCTCCTCCTCTCCTCCAGCCCCAAGTCTCTCTCGGCAGCTTTCATGGAGCAGAGACGCGCCTAGCGGCCTTGGAGGGAACTCCACAGCCACATGAGTTCATCCACACCCCGCCCCCATCACAGGCTGCTCTTAAAGATACATGGGAATGCTAGACTTATCTCTGTGTGTCTTTCAGGGGAGAAATGATGGACCATGCATAATAAATTATGCTGGTCTTGTTAAAAAATAAGAGTATTCTGCCGACTGGCTTACATCCGGCTTATACTGGACTCCCAAAGCCTATAAACTTCCATATAAGTTGCTTGTCTGTACCCTTGGATACAAAGCAGAGGAGCATACCTGTGGCAGACATATGAAACCTTCATGGACATGGTAGCAATAATATGAGCTGTATAGGTGAATATCAGCAGCAGGTTTAAAGTAATTCTTCTTAATATGACCCTGGTAAATCAAAACGGGAAATTCCAACACTATCTGCAAATCTCACCTAAGATGATTTAATCTGAGTCCTATTCATTTCAGTGTATATACCTCAACTTGGTACCATGATATTTTAAAAAAAGTACCATTTCATTGATATGCAGACCATACACAGCTGTATCTACCTGTGAAGCAGAACGACCTTGCTGACCTGGTGTCTCTAAACTTCCATCTTGCTGATAAGAAGTGGTGTATGTCGCAAAACTTTCTACAACTAAATGGAAGGAAGTCTGACAATGTTTGGTCCATCAAATGCTACTATTATTTTGGAAGACCTTTAAAGCTTGACCTTGAATGTTAAACTCTCATCACACTAATATTTTGACTCTGAATTACATTTTGCCACTTGGATGAAAGTGGAGCAGACATATCTCACTCAGCTTTGCGAAAGAACATTATTACTATGCTTTTATCATAACTTCTGCAGCTCTGCAGTGTTTATTCCAAATCAGCTCAAAAATATCTCTTAGTTGTTGTTGGTCAGAACACAGCAGCCAGACAAAATACATATATTTTAACTACAACTGCGACACCTTTGATACTGTGTATCAGAGTGGAGTTGGCACAGTCAAGTGCCATACAGTGTATATGCCACACCTGTACCTTATTGTGATGTTTTACTTCTCTTTCAAGAGACAGTATGCAAGATTTCAACCCACAACCTCTCTATTACCAAACCTGCTCCTTGACATGCTGAGCTAACAGGGTTTTACAAATAGACACAGAACACATTTTAGTCCTAATAACCTGCATTTGACTTGCTCTCCCATGTCCACTTGAGAATTAACTTGAAAATGGACTAGTTATCTAATTCAGTCTGGCCCTGTCAGATTATTTGATCTTGCTGTTCATCAAGGCAGTGGCACATCAGGGTGGGCAATGTGTCAACATTTTTCCTGTCACCCCCTTTTACCCCATCTACTGGTGACTGACATGATCACCATAATGTTACTTTGCTTATCACTGCTGTTGCATAAATACCACAGATGCACAATACTCAGATTATATTTCACACTGGTGTGAGTCACATTTTGTTTCCATGAGTGCACAGCTGGAGGGTTACAGCATCAGATCACTACAGAGTTCTGAGTTTTACGACCACTATACATTTAAAACAAATGCCATGACCGGACTGGATTAATATCTGAGAAGCACAGATATTCTCGGATAAAGGAAATGTATCAGTTTGTTCCATGATAAAATCTGTCTCGTTTGTACAAAACTGCCCACTATTATTTGTCTTAGAAAAAACTATTGGTGTTGATAATTGGTAATGGGTGTTAATGTTATTGTTATTTCTAGTCAGCTATCATTCCTGTTGCTGTCAGAGGGGATGAGTGCAGGGTTAATGTTGGTTGTCCTCTAGATATTCACTAAATTATTATTTTCTGCATTAATATTATCTTTGAATGATCACACCATCGTGCAGTGAACAATACATAGCTGTGGCAATGCTACTTGAGCAA
This sequence comes from Lates japonicus, assembly GCA_033238685.1. Classification (NCBI taxonomy): domain Eukaryota; kingdom Metazoa; phylum Chordata; class Actinopteri; family Centropomidae; genus Lates; species Lates japonicus. The sequence goes on along the minus strand of BRZM01000079.1, from coordinate 1,421,331 downwards.
GAACAACATTTAGTGAGTGGTTCTGGTCAGAACTATACACAACAACTGGACTTACCGAGAAGAGTCACTCTATTGTATTAGTGACATTGGCACTGTATGTGTGAACAAGTAAACATTGCCTTTTTCACTAACCTCACCACAGGTGAAAACACATAACTGCAACCCTCACTTGAAAATTTTGTTCATATACTACTAAACTGTTTGCCAGTTATGTTGCAGCGGCAGAGTAATTGCTGGTTAGATTATCTTCAGAGGCAATGTGTTTTTGAATTAATGAAACACTACATTTAACAATGGGAGCTGAGTCAACAAAAGGTGGTTTGGGTGGATAATGGATGTACAAAGTGCAGGACTATCATTTCCGAGACCAGAATTTGCATCCACAGTCCCATATGTAATTAGGTTTAAGTAAAAAAATAAAACAAAATAATAAATAAATAAATAGATAAAAACTTTTGACAGATATTGTGAACCTTTTCTGTATTAAACCAGAGCCCAGTCTTTCCCAAAACCTTAACCAGGTGCTGTGAATGCCTAAACATGATGATGATGAGTGTTTTTTTTTTCCTGCAATATGTAAATTAACAACATATCCTTATTGCATTGATACAAAATATAATTTGGTCAGTTACATTTCCAAAGAAATATATTTGCTGTTGCACATTAGCTGTATATAAACATAATTTCTAAGAGACAGCAATGGTATCTATGGTAACAGTGCACAACAAAGATAGCAACAGCCGTGACCTCAAAATTTTTAGAGGACAAAGAGTAAAAATGCATGATGGGATTAAGGCTAAAGCAGCACTGTCAAGAGCTAGACTAAAATGTGTGTAGTTTTTGTTGACTCAAACTACAAAAAACAACAATCAAATCATTAAAATTTGAGACTACCTTTCTACAAAAATAATTTTACATATGCCCGTTCTGATTCTGTGAAAGTGTGTTCATAATTAAATAACCAAAGACAGGTTTTAGCAAGCCTTACTATTTCTTCATCATGTAAACCAGGTATCTATACTACTGCATTGTCTAAAAAAACTATGTAAGTATGTAAGTACTGAAAAAAAGCTAGTGCTAGCATGAGACTCAAGAGAAAACTCCATCCCCTCCACTTTACCCACCAGAATTTTAAAATGCATAATGAATGAATGAATAGTGAATGATCATAGTTCAGGTTTAAATGAGTGGTAAGTTCATTGTCAGGCATCTTCATCATCATGGTTACAATAATAACCACATGGTTATGGTTAGGAAAGAATCATAGTTATGGCTAAAAGAGGTCAACATTGACCGTTGTTAGGAATCAAAACGAGAAGTGAACAGGAGTCTACCATTTCAAGTCAGATTTTTTGTTGACCTCTCTTTCTACATGCTAACATCACCTGAGTTCCTCCTCTGCCTCCATCGGAGAGCTTTGTCACATGAACATAAACAGACGTTGTGTTATTGATGCAGAAATGCTGTTATTCTGTATGGATTGACAGTCTCTTCTTATGTCTTTGCACCTTTACTCCCTGGCCATCTGCACATATATTAAAATTCACTCAAGTATTCAAACTTGTAGGACTGTACCAAACAGATGATTTTGATGTTGTCACTGAAAACATCACATTTCCACACAGTCAGAGAAAGTAAAATTTAGTGTCTCAGTCATAATTCAGTGTTTCACCACTAAGCGTCTCTCCTGCCGGGCTGCTGACAGCGGTGTCAGTCAGACACCTTAGCTGAGAGTATCGGAGTGGTCAGTGCAAACAAGTCAGACTGCCCTACTTCATGATGTCTGGTGTTGTTATTCTCTTTGTTTCCATCACGTCTCTACCTCTATCCCAGTTAGTTTTGTGGTTCAGTCATTTTAAGACAAGATTTGCTTGTAAAGTTTACAGCCTGCCACACTGTTGCTTCAGCATAGCTCTATACATTGTGAGAAAGCTAAACAAAAAGTGAAATAAGTCAACTCAACTTGCGTCCTCTTGACAGATGCATCAACTCATTGACTTTTAGGGGGCAGCCCTTCAAACTTGATGGGAAATATGGGCCCAGCAATGCTAATTTGGGGGGGGGGGGGTATCTCTACTAGACTCCTGGATCAGAGTGATCTATCTAGTGAATCTGTTCAGTCAGCAGGGAGAATGCTGCCCCATTTATCCTCATTCAAATCTGTCCACAGTGGTGTTGAAACAACAGCTCACAATGTCTTCTTCTGGGAGAATATAATTAGATTCAATAATTAGATTTGTGAATTTCCCTGAGCATTAAACTACTGTCTGTCTGGTGGCTAAACCCTCAATCTGCTTTAGCTTATCCCTGCTTTCACTGACCTCTGCCCAAGTCCTCATACCATTATTGTTCATACTGGTGTTAATAATATTAGGCACAGGAAGACAGTTAAGCTGAAATGAGATGTTGAAACTCTAGTGGATACTTAGGATGTCATTTGTCAAGACCCAGTTCTATACAACAGTAAGAGGGGGGTTATTTCCCAATCTTAACTGTGCAGTAAATGTGTGCCTATTGCAAATACTGGATGGAACAAGAGAAGCAGAGGTACATTTTCCAAAAAAAAGAAAGAAAAAGAAAAAAAATAACTTGTCACAAATATGCTTTCTTGTTGGAACCTATCCCAGCTGACATTAGGTGCGAGGCAGGGTACACCTTGGACAGATCGCCAGGCCATCACAGGGCCAACATACAGTACCAATCAAAAGTTTGGACACACCTTCTCATTCAATGGTTTTATGTAATTTTTTATTATTTTCTACATCGTAGATTAAGCCATGCTGGTTAAGTGTGCATTGAATTTTGAATAAATCACCAACAGCACGCATGTAGAAACCATCCACTCACCTTTTCTGCATCTTACAAAGACATGGCAGGTGGAACCAAAAATCTCAAATTTGGACTCATCAGACCAAAGTACAAATTTCCACTGACCTCTAACATAACATACCCTGCTGTAACCACATGAACACTTAAGCATAATGGCACACACACAATACAAGCTACACGTACACTTGAAAAACCCACACACAATTACAATGTCACATACACCTCTGATATCCACACACAGGTACAGAATTCAAGATGTTCTCTGTGCAAAGCACCTCCAGTTAGACACACACCCCCAAGCACCCGTGATGTCCCAGTATCCACACAGTGTACCTGCGGTGACACCCACATACACCTGGGATGCCATCTGTAAACGTGCAATGTTAAAGTCTTTGAGAACTACCATCTTAAAACTTTTATTAAACTCAAGAATATTTAGGTTTCTACAGACTGTCAAATCATTTAGTGGACTGACGTGTCATGCATGTATATATGGGAAAAGTTTTCTGTACTACAGAGTGAAATAAAATATCAAATCATTGCTGCACGGGGTAGAAGCCTTTAGGCTGCCTTCATGATTTGAGGCTCTTGTGAATGAGCCTATGTGACCTTATGTGAATGTATTTATTTGTATAGATAAATGTGTTTTTTAGTCTTTTTAATTCAAATATCATACACCTGAAGGTGCCCAGCCTAAATGTGCTTACAAGACACTACTTGCAATAACTTCAGAGACAACAAGAATAAAAACAAAGCAAGCCAATAAATAACCTTTTCAATACTTAAAAACTTAAACAAACAATGCTGTTATACGTTGATAGGAATAATAAAAATGATAGCAGAATATTAAATGCTAAATGTTAATATAAGCACCCTGACATGTTTGCAATGACAATGCTAACATAATGATGAATAACAAGTATGGTATTTACCATGATGACTATTTTAGTCAACTTTGTTAGCACAGTAGTGTTTGCACTGACCAAGAAGTACAGCTGTATAACAAACTGAGACTTTAAACTGCTGTTAACACTAGAAAAAAAGTCAAGGGATCAAAGTTATTAAAGTTGACCCTTCGCTAAGTCCTGCCCCTCAAACCCAGACTGGCCATAGTGTAGCATAGGCCAGCACTGACCAGGGTCCCACAACTATACAGCTGCTCCACAGACACAGCAATTGTTTCAGCATTTTCACCATTTTCATTCTGGTTTTGTGGATTTCGAGCAACTCAAGGTTAAACTTTGTGCCAAGGACACATGCAACTATAATACTTGTTAGCTGGAAAGGTTGGAAGGAGATATGGGTTCCAAAATCAAACTCACAATCATATCAGTCATTAAGTAGCACTTCTATGCTACTCTAGCTACTAAAGGTGTACTGAATGCACTGTATATATGCTGCTTTTGCTTCTTGAATGATTGAAACAGTGAATAAAGACCTAACCTTTACAGGAATAGTCTTGCTCCTTAATTTCATAGTCCTCTCTCTAAATTGCCAGGTGATGTGGTGGTTCACTTTGTTCTCATTGTGATTGGTAAACTTAGGCTTATATCTTTATCTCATCAGGGATATATCCTCCAAACACATACTGTAGACCCTTTTGTCTGTATCTCTCTGAAATTGCTTTTTCATTTTCCAAAAAATTGGATAATATTTCTTCAGAGAGTGCTGTTAGTTACAGTTCTAGTGGGGGTTAATTCAACCTCTGGGGATCATGAATGTATGTGCCAAATTTAGGGGCAGTCCATCCAGAATTTGTGGTGATATCTCAATAACAATCAAAATGTCAATCTGCTGGTGGCACCACAGTCATTAGCATGTATTATCTAGGCATCATGGATAAGTTAACCAAATTTCATGACAATGCACCCAGTCGTGTCCAAGATATTTCACTCCAAACTACAGTTGTCAGCTTCATGGTGGTGACCAAAATGGTGGAGCAACTGACATATTGACATCAACCACTAACATGTAAAAAAAAAAAAATGTGTGTACATGTAAATAGATACATATTTTTATGTACTCAAATATCTATATCTATTTTATGTTTGACCACCTGTCACAATGCCTTTAAACATTTTCATTTTAATTAACTGGCACTGTTTTGCAACTGCAGAGAGCATGTTACTCAAAGTGCTTTTATATAGTTTCAGTTGTAGTTTTATTTCTTATCATCTGAAAGTCCCAGTGTGACTGTCAACATAGAGATATGACATGCCTCCCGGTGATAATGGCATGTCTTCCTATTCTCTCCGCCTCTTTCATCATCTCGTTGCATCTTTCTTTCGCTTTCCCGTTGTTGTTGCTGTGATTGTTATTCCAGCAGTGCGGACTTAGGGGTGACCTTGCTGATATTTCATCATCTATTGACACAGATTGTCCTCTTCTGTTGACTGGGTATTTCTGGTGCCTGTGAAATCACTTGCTTGTTCACTCATTCACTATGCTCTTTACAATAAACATTCAATCAGTTTCTCTATAGTGAGAAGTAAATTCAACTGACAAGGCTGCACAAAATGATTTTTGCTTTTAGAAAATAAATGCATGGTATTGTGGGACTGCTTACAGAAAATTTTATGTAGAAGCCATTAACACTACTTTTTCTGTTCCATTGTGAAACTTTATAGGACACAATATAGCTGATCTATCTATCTAAATAATTTTAGAATTATTACTACATAAGCTTATGAGAAGATACGCTCTCTATTATGTTGGGAAGTAATGTGATAATATGATGTAAAAACATCATCCAGAAATGCATTACCTCTATGTAATTCTGGCATATACATCTTTCTGAAGCATTATGTCAAGGTATGCTATCAGTAACTTAATCTCCCTCACTTACTTGTGAATCCTTTCCCTCCCCTCCTCTGTCAGCCTCATCTGATCTCTGTTGGTCTTTTATGTCGTCATGCTCAGCCATTGCGTCCATATGCATCTCCAAGATGATAGCCACTAGGCAAATCACTGGCTCTCCCACTGGCATGAAAATGAAAAAGATTGCTGGAAAAATAAGGAGTCTATCCAAAATCTTTCCCAAAGTAATTTACTGCCTCTCTGCAGCCCATGCATTCTAGTGAAAACAAAATACAGAATTATGGAGAACTCTGCAGGAAGGTAGGTCCATGGGAAAACAAACAAACAAAAAACAACAACAAAAACTACACAGTAATAAACAAAGTGTATTTATTACATTGGTAACACTAGCATTATAAAGAGACAGACAGACACAATGGCAACTACAGACCTAGCTGATTATTTCCTAAGGTATTTAATAAGTGTGTTATTTCCTCTGTTTCATACATCCACACAGACAGCATATTAGTAGCTAGATACAATTGTAAACAAACACAACAAAGTGAGAAACCTATAATGTACTATGTATGTATTTAACATAAGGTCTACTTATGTATCGACTTTCTGTTTTAGCTTTGTGAAACATTTTTTTCCCACTCTTTTCTTATTTTTATTACAAGGAATCATTAGTGACAGTTGTTTCATCAGCAGCAGGTGTTTTTATTATTAACAGGACTTTCTGTCTTTTTTTATATCTAGTTTACATTTGGCCATAGACTAAATTCAAATAAAACAAAATAAATGAGTGGGGAAACATAAGGCATGCACATGCTTCCACACAGGGGCACTGCATGGTACAGTTAAGCAATTAACATCCAATCATGCTCTCTGTGGTAAGTATAAAAATGCTAAGCAGGCCCGGATGAATCTGATTTTCTATCAAGGAGGCAAGAGGAAAAGATCTAAGTGACTTTGAAAGACAGCATTGTTTTGGCAGTTTCAGCAGGAACTGTGACTAAAGTGAGATTTGCATTTAGATCTATGGGAAAGACATCAGTAAATAGGGTCAGAAATTGTGGTCGACAGTGTACATTTGATGACTGTGATGCTTGTGCTTTAGTGTGATATGTAAGGAAAAACAGAAGCGCAACTCTTCCTCAGGTGACTAAAAATGCCAATGCTGATTGTGTCCGCATTAAATCTGTCTACAGTTACATAGAGATGGTTATTATAGGCTTGCAATGCATATAACCTCATTACAAAGATGAATGCACATTTAAGAGTTCAGAGGTGCAAAAGACACTGGTCTACAGTGGTGTAGATAAAAAGTGATATGGTCAAATGAGTTATCCTTCACCATAGTCTTGACAAGTGAGTGTGTGTGTGGTGTACACATGGGGAACCGTACAGGTCTGAATGCCTGACCCTTACAGTGAGGGGGATCAGTGGCTCTGTTATGCTATAGAGGGCATGTTGGTTGGATAGTTTGTGTCCATTTGTCCCCTTGGAGGGAAGGGTTATTGTAAATCAACACAAAGTGGTTTTAAGTGAGCTCCTTTATCCTATGATGAAACATCCCTAGCCTAATGGGAGTGGTCTCTTCTAGGATGACAATGCCCCATTAGAAACTGCATGATGGGCCACTGAATGGTTTGATGTGATATGCCTTCACTCTCAACCCAACTGAACACCTATTGTGAAATTTGGACCGACGTGTTACAGAGTGCTCTTCACTACAATCAAAAGACCAAATGAGGGCATATCATTTGTAAGAATGGTGTTCCATCCCTCTACTAGAGTTCCCGAAACTTGTACAATCAATGCCAAGGTGCATTGAAGCTGTTCTGGCAGCATGTGGTGGCCCAACACCTTACTGAGACACTTCATGTTAGTCTCTCAACGTTTCTCAACGTTTCAACTTTGATGACCAAAGAGAACATTAGTCAAAAATATAAGAAATTTAGGACCAAAATTACACAATGTTACTGCTATAACCATTGTCTACAAACCATCTGATCAGAATGTCATGAAATGACAAAGAATATATAATTGAACTGGTGTAATGTAATAACAAAAAAATGTTAAGATGAACATTGTTTATCTGAAAGTCACTTAGCAAAATTGACATGTCATGCTGCCTTCTTTTTCCTGGCAGGAACCAGCTGTGCCTGCTATTACAGTAAGGTCTTGGTTGATTTTTTGACAGGTTTAGTGGCCAATGTTCAACAAATTTTTATCTGGCAAAGACTGTCTTCCACAACATGTGCCCTATAGGATTCTGTCAGTATGACAGTATGCAAAAGTTAAGGCATCAATAAATCAACCCTCCAATCCTGTGACTTGTGTGTAAAAAAAAAATCTTAAAATTATTGTACTCATTAGCGTTCTTGCTAGCTGCTTTGAAGCATTATGTGCTGCTCTTCATTTAGCATTTTACCTCATGTAAACAATCCACTCTTAGGTCTAGTGTAAAATGCAACGGAATTGTAAGATCGTTGTTATCCCACTGAACCACTATAGGTGATATTAGTTTTGATTCAGTCTCTTTGACCCTGTACTACTTCTTCCTCTCATTCTGGCATCGATCTTATTTCTTTGTCTTGGTCCTAATTTGACATAGTCACTCTCTTAATCTCACTACTCTTTATTATTGACCCTGCCACTCTTTCTCATTTCTCACCCTATCTTGCTCATGGGTCTTGGTCTTGACTCAGTCTTGCAGTCTCAGTTTTCACTGAATTTTGCTCCTCCATTTGACTTGCTCTTGCCCTCCATTGTTCTTGACTCAATTTAAGTCAGGAGTATAAGCTAAGCACAATCATTCTAACCCAGTTAACACATCCAAAACCAAAAATAGCTCACAAGACTGAAGACACTGTAACTGCAACCATTTTTACTGAGATAGATGGAATGGTTTTCGAGTTGAAGTCAATAATGCTGGACAGAAACATTCATACTCACAGGCACTTCACGGGAAGCTTCTGTATTATGAGGTATGGCTATTGAGACTGTGCTCATGAGGATAAAACCACGTGGTTCATAGTCACACCGAGTGTTAAATATTAAAGGTTGGGTATTCACACACAACTGCCCTAATTTTCCAATAAGTGATGTTTTTCGTTCACTGCTAGCTACTGATTGAAGTGAGTGCATGCGGTTTTGCTAAGGCTTGAAATTTTTGGTGAAATTGAACAAAACAGCAGCTGAATCTTTTCATACATTAATTGAGGTGTATGGGGAACACTGCATGTCATGTGCACATGTGTTTGAATGGCACAAAAGATTTTGTGAAGGCAGAGAGGATGTCCAAGACGATGAATGTTCTGGGCATTCAAGAAATTCTGAAAACATTCAAGAAATTGAAGAAATTGTTCAAAATGATTGACTGTCTGAAGAACTGTCTGAAGAAGACCTACTGCACTGCTTTGATCAGTGGAAGACCTGAATTCAGTGGTGTGTAGATGCAGAGGAGGAGTATATTGAAGGAGAAAGACATTGAAAAATGTTTATGTTCAATAAAATTGTATTACAGCATTAGTCTTGTTATTTAATAGCTATACCTCGTATGTTTATGACTTGAAGGAGAAGCAGTTAGTGTAAATGACATGTCTGCCTGATAAGAACCAATCACCTGGTGGCCAATTGCAATATTTTACCAATGTGATAAGAGCAGTAACTTGTCAGTCCCAGTAGCACAACATGATTGTCACTTGAGGAGTTGGTAACAAAATCTCGAGAAATTTATCGGCCTGCAGCGCCAGTCAACATGCGCACATTTGTGTCTGTGAGACAAAATGAGAGCTAAAGTGTGTTGATTAGTGACTGGGCATCTGTAAGACAGAGTGGGTGAGTCAGTCTGAGGTTGCATGTGGCTGGGTGGGTGTGTGTCAGTGTGTGTCTCCAGGCGAAATCTGTGAGAGGCGAGATGTTAGTAGAGACAGAGAAAATCTAGGGACCTGCTGCCACTGCCAAGTAAACAAACCCACACACAAACACCGCCCTCTGCATGGGGTTCAAACAAGTGTAAGCCACAACCACTCTTGCAAGCCTCACATATGCTTTCAAAAATAACAAATCAAGATATCCATCATCCATCATCTGCCATATCAGCAATTACCAAACCGAGAGACCGGGCTTAACAGATCGCGCTTCGGTACATCAAAGGCTAAATCAAGATATAAGGACTAGTGAGTGGAGCCCTGAGCAACAAGTTCTAAGGACCAGGCAGAGACCCTCGCAATGGAGTTGGACCCTTTGTTTCAACAGTTTAATATTTTGTTTTTCCTCAAATCGTTGCCTTTTAGAGACCTAATGATGTAATTTTGTGAGGCACTGCGGATGATGTCAGGCCGTGAAAAATTGTTAGGGGCCGCCAGACATGGGCGTGCTCGCTGAAGCTGAAACATTGTGTTAAACGTGTGAAAATTGCATACATATGTAACAATACCAGGCGCGCAAAGTCTCTTGGGCACTATCTCAGCAACAGGAAGTCTATTATTTTGTGGGAAGATAAGAAAAATTAGTGTATTTTGGCCATTTAAATTCGCGCAGTCAGACTCCGCCCTGAGCCTTATCAGTTCCGCTAAGTTAATCATCGTTCCGGAACCGCAAACCGAAGTTAAATTACAGAACTTACAGGTTTCGATTAAAGACGTGCAAATTAGCCAGTTACAGTGACTAGCCATGAAACAGGAGTTACGTAACTATAGGGTCAGTCGCCACTTTGTCAAACACCATCAAACTTCACAGTGTGTTGGCGGTCCCTGCATCCATATGTCAATGTCACCGGGAACAGGAAGCGTATATTTTTGTAGTTTGGCGTGCTGTTACTAACAGGTTAATGATCCGCCAAATGACTGCAAAGCCAGGCCTTCGCGGTAACAATGTAAATTATGAGTTTGGTTAGATGAGATACTCGGTGTTTCAAACCATTTAAGTAGTTTGCTGCTTGATCAGCATTGCAATTCATACATAACACCAGATTTTATTCATATTGCTGTTGTTTTTGGATTTTAGTCCTGGGTTTTTTCAGTGCTGTTGGGTTGAATGTGGGTGAAATGTTTTAGGAAAGACTGTAATCCATTTAAATAGGAACTATAGTTTCTAAGATCTTGAACAATCTACAAGATCACCTATGATCCATCAGAGGGAGCTCTTGCAAGCAGTGTTGAAGCCTCAATGATGAATAAGTAGGGAGTGGTATCTTGGTGTTGTTTGATATAAAGTCCTGTGTGTACAAGACTGCACCTGAGTGTATGCTCATCGTGGTGGTTAATGTCAGGGTGAGATGGGGTGGAGTCAAGGGCTTTCTTTCTTTACAATATATTGCTTCTGTTCATTTCTCTCCTTCCTTAACTGTTTATTCTCCCTCTTTCCTATCTGGATTCTGCCTTTCTGTAGTACCTCAGTTGGTGTTCACAAAGTATAATAATAAGATTATTCTAGGGAAAATGAACAATTTTTAAATCTTCTTCTTGATTCTCTTGTCATCAGGCTGTAATGGGTGTTTTGTGATTGAACAGAGGGCTGTATCAACTTGACATATAGATTACTCTGATTGGTCTGCTACTCCGGAAAGAAAGTCTGATGTCTCTCTCGTGCACCAATTAGTAAATGGAGCCGTCAGTTACAATCCAGCTAGAAATCAGATGTTGAAATTGAAATATCAATCCTGTCATGAGCTGGGGGTGGGCAGTAGCTATCTTCCTCTATTACTCCATCACTGCTGTTTCTTTCCCTCTCACTCCTCGTCTTCTCCCATATCTTCCTTGACCAAAAAGCAAACGTGGATTGATGCAGTCATCACAGTTTCGTCGATCAGATAAAATCGCAGGTTGGCTTCATGTTCGTGTTAGCAGCCAGTGAAGGCTAAAATACCGTCCACCTGACCAGCGTCCATGAAACCTTGACTACAAAGTCTGACAGGTGCGGGTTATGAGGCCGATTCAACACTGCTCGCGGCTTTGGTATATTAAATGATCATTTATACACTGTCATTGACCTGGTTGGAGCACTTGTCTCCGTTTATCTGTTATATAGATAGTAGTTCTCATTAAGTCTTATTCTTTCTCAAAAATAAAATCTCGATTACTGTGGATTGTAGGATCAGTTCTCAAACTAAGGTAGAACTGATATCTTTATCGCCACAATGCTCGTGGTCGTCTGTTGCCTTATCGCCGCGACGACCTCTAACAGGATGAATATCGCGTACTATATTTTAAGTTCTCATAGTGGATGCTCGTTCAACACAGATTAGGAGGAAGTTCTTTGAAAAGTGGGTCTACAAGACAGTGTGAAATCTCATGGGTGTGTTAACCTCTGTGTAGGTCAGAAAACAAGACAACACCAAGTTCCTCTGGGGTGATGGTGAAATCCATATAGAACCATGACTTTGAGTATCATTTAATCTAATCAGGCTATTTTATTTACAAGCAGTCACTTCAGGTCTTCTTGTCACTGAGGTTGCCAGACAACTATGAACCTCAAAGTGACTGCGCAGGCTCGTGATGTCATCTTTCCTCCACCGCCGCGCCAGGTCAGGTAGATCCTCCATGTGAGATCACAGATGTCTGCTCACTTCAAGTGAATGTTTAATGTAGAGTGGATGACTGACGCTGTTAAGTTCGCATTCCAGCAGTTGATGAAATATATATCAAGATCAATTATTGACATTTATTTATTGAAATGCGTCACTGCCCGCAAACGGTGCAGCCTTCCCTGTAACTGCTGAAATTGTTCGATAAATGATATCACTCCAGTGCTCTTTGGGTTACCAGTATTGAAATGAGGGCTCCTGGGGTGGACAGGCAGTCTCGTCACTGTAATCATTGACCTTCAGGTGTGTGTTTCTTGGTCAACACTCTGTAAGTGCATTTATGTAGTGCAATAAGTTCAAAGTGAGTCACCAAAATATAAAAGTGGGTGCAGGCAGGAAAGTAGAAATATGACTTTGGTGGGGAATGAGAAGTGCGATACTTGAGCTTCATTATATGGTCATCGACAGGGGTCTCAAAACCTTATTTAAATATTACTAGGTCACTTCTTTAGACTATTTTGCCGCGGATTTTGGACTGAAAACCGACAGTGGACCTGCTATCAGAGGAAGACCTGGGTACATGAGTACATTATGGGTCTGTGCCATCAAGCTGGTTTAATCCTCATTCCCCATCTCTGTCAAAGCAAGCTCCATTATAAAAATCGGTCAGCTTTAATCCTATTAAATTAGTAGAATAAGCAACTTCTATTTGTGATGCTACTGTGAGTGTTTCTTCAAGGAAAAGAGTGTGTGGGCTATCAGCACTAATTAGTTGGGTGCCTGTAATGAGTATAGGAGTCCATGTCATCTTGAGTGCGTGTGTGTCTGTGTGTGTGTGGGTGGGTGCGTGTGTTTACCTCAGTTTGGAATAGGCCCTCTTCATGAGAGACACATTTCATTCTGTCTCTTCTAAAAATAAAACATTTGTCTTATCTAGAGTCATCCGCATCCGCCAAAGGAAAAGTGCAAACAATGTAGAAACTTTGTTAAGTATGTTATGAATATGATGGGCTGGTGGTCTCTCCTCAAGACTTAGCCTTGTCTGGAATAACCGACAGCTGTCTATCAGTGCCTTACATTCAACCTGTTATGAGTGTCAGCACCTAATGACAGAAGGGGAGGGACCAGATAAATGGCACTCCCACAGGTATGAGTTTACTATTATGACCTGTGCTGCCTGTGTTTTGCTGTTCTTCAATAGAATGGTCTACATTATGGGTCATCAGCCAGAGACATCAAACTTGAAGGAACTCATATAGAAATTATGTAGTGAACAGAAAAATGGTCGCTCAAACCAGAATGTGCTATATTTTGGGTCTTGCTAAAGTGGCCTCCCTTGGCGTAATAATATAATATGGCGTAATGGCGTAATGGCGTAATGTGTGGCAATGTGTGGCGGCCTGCTTCGCGCGCGCGCGCGCCGTCGCCAGCGTGGCATATGTGTGTGTGCTGCTGCGCGCGCCATGCGCCGCGCGCGCCATAATAACTGCTGGCGTAGCATATGTGGCGCGCGCCGCGCGCGCGCCGCGCGCGCCAGCGCGCTGTGCTGCGCGCGGCGTAGCATGTGGCGCGCGCTGCGCGCGCTGTAGCGCGCCGTAATAACGCTATGTGTGTGTATGGCAAATAATAATGGTAATGTGTAATGTGTGTGTGTGGCGTAATAATATTAATAATAATAATGTGCGCTGGCGTAGTAATAATAATGGTAATGGCGTGGCCAATGGCGGCAATGTGTGGTAATGGCCGTAATGTGGCGTAATGAATGGGTAATTTCAGTTGGGCAAAAGCGTAACTGAACATCTTTGTTATGCTAGATGGTGGTTGTGCCATTTAGGTCAACACATTTCAACCTTACTCAAAATAAAAAGCTGGGTGCCTGGATTGTGGATCAGTTTCTCAGGCCTAGTGAAACTAAAATGTCTTTTAATATCCTTGCAATGTAGAGTACGTTAAAATGCTACTTATTGCTTGTATATTTCATGGAAAAAGCAGACTTATACAACAGGTTGAACCAATAAAGGAACATATTTTCTTATTTTGGTTCTCATGGTAGGTGTAGAAATTCTATTTTAGATTGGGAGAAGTTTCTTTTGAAAAAGTGGGTCTACAAGACAGTGTGAAATCTCCTGTGTGTGGGTGTATGTTAGCCTCTATGCTTGAAGTCAGAAAACCAAGACCTTTTAAGTTCCTCTGAGGTGATGGTGAAATCCATATAGAACATGACTTTAAGTATCATTTAATCTAATATTCAGACTATTTTGTTGTCAAGCACAGTCACTTCCAGGAGTCTTCTTGTCACTGTGAGGTTGCCAGACAACTAGCAGACACTCAAGGAAGTGACTGCGCAAGGCAAGAAGTGGTCCAGCAAATAACACTCTCCCCACCCTTCACTGCCTATCCAAGTCTAACAGTGAATCCTCAAAAACTATTGAGATCACAGATATCTGTAAGCTCAGAACAGAATGTTTTAATAATGTAAGTGAATGTGACACAGCTGTTAAAGTTGCGCATTTCGCTTGATTGATATTCAAGAAATATGCACAATATCTCCAAGATCAGTGACATTTTTTTGGCTTGTTTTTATTTTATTGAGGAAATGCGTCACCTTTTAAACTGATGCATGCTTCCACTGTAACTGCTGAGAAATACATTTAAATAAACAAATAACCTCTCACACTCAGTACTCTTTTGAGTTACCAGTGACCAGCTATTGAGAAATGAGGCTCTGGTCAGACAGGCAATTATAAATCACTGTAATCATTGACACTAAAATTACATTGTGTTTCTTGGTCCTTGCTCTGTAAATTGCATTTATGTGATACTGACAAAGCCAAGTTTAAAGTGAGTCACCAAAATATAAAGTGGGTGCAGGCAGGAAAGTAGAAATATGACTTTGGTAGAGAATATTGAAAGTGCATTGCTTCAGGCTTCATTATATTATATTAATGATAAACAGAGAATAACAAAACCTTTATTTACACAAATATTGCACAAATTACTTCTTTAGACTATTTTTTTTTCCATACATGATTTTGGACTGAAAACCCAGAAGCAGTGAACCTGCTGTCAGAGAGGCCCTGCAGGTACACCAGTACATTTATGTAGGTGTATAATAACCATTAATCTGGTTTGTCCTCATTCCCCCATCTCTCCTGTCCAAAGCAAGCTCCATTAGCAAAAATGGGTCAGCTTTAATCCACAGCCAAATTAATGGAAATGAAAACGCTTCTATTTGTGATTGATGCTGCTGTGAGTGTTTCTTTGAGAAAGGAGTGTGTGAGCTGTCAGCACTAATTAGTTATGCAGGTGCCCTGTAATGAGTATATAAGAGTCCATGTATGCGCGTGCGTGTGTGTGTCTGTGTGTGTGTGGGTGGGTGTGCGTGTGTGTTTACCCACACTCTCAGTTTGGAATAGGCCTCTTCATCAAGGAGACACATTTCATTCTGCCAATATAACTACAAAGTAAAACGTTTTACATTAGCATCTGCAAAATTAAATAAAAGAAAAAAAATCACACTTCAAAGGAAAGTGCCAAAGCAATACAGCAGAAACTTTGTTAGTATATTTATGAACCTTGATGGCTGTGATGCTCTCCCTCAAGGCAGCTAGCATACGGAATAACCACAGAGCAGCTGTCTATCTGAGGAACAACACACACATTCAACCTGTTAGCAGTGTCAGCTTTCTAATGACAGAAAGAGGGGGAGGACCAGATAAATGGCACTCACAGGCAACAGTTTTACACTATTTATGACTATATGTGCTATATGTGTTTTTGCTGTTGTTCAATAAGAATGGTCTGCATTGTAGATTAAATATTGAAGACATCAAAACTATGAAGGAACTCATATGAAATTATGTAGTGAACAGAAAAATGTTAAACAAACCAGAATGTGCTTTATATTTTAGATTCTTCAAAGTGGCCTCCTTTTGCTTCAATGACAGCTTTATACACTCTTGGCATTCTCACAATAACTGCACATGGGCAAGAACATTCATAACATGTCTGATACACAGTAATGAGTACAATCATAGCTTCAAAGAATTTGGTATTCATCTTTTGATTCATTCATATTTTTGAATAGAATAGTGTAAACATGTATTTTATACCAAATGAATTCCCTTATTTCTGTCAATCTGATGGTTCTTAAGGATGAATCCCTATTCAGCTTGATCAAGCATAACCTTTAATTCAATGTGATGCTATTTGTAGCTCCGAGCCGTCCCATGGCTGGCTTATGCACCGACTCTAAATCCTTCTAAAGCACTGCTTACGCCTCCCTGTCTCTCAACAGCCTAGTCATCAAATAGGCATACATGACCTGTGTTGTAAGCGGAGGTACAAAGCAGTAAAACATAAAAGAAAAACACACAAACCCAATGGCAGGGCATCCTAGTATATTTCCTTCAGCTGGTCTAACATACAATACAAATACAGAGAGTTTTGTTTGAATTATGGGTTTTCTATTACTGCTACAGTAAGATTATTGGTGTAGATGAAGGGGAAGCCTCAAACAAGAAAAGTAAGAGAGAAGGAAAGACAGGAGGGAACAAAAGTGGAGCAAAAGAGGGGGAGGATAATGAATGGGGGAAAAGAAAGAAACAAGAGGTGATTAGTAAACCACTCAAAGCTTCACACGCACATTCATACCGCACTTGTTCTACATATATAAATATAAAGCTATCTAACACATACATAGACATTCACACACCTATGACACATTGGGGGCAATTTGGGGTTCAGTATCTTGCCCAAGGATACTTCAGCACACAGACTAGAGGAGCCAGGGATCGAACCACCGACCTTCTGATTGGTGGGCGACCGCTCTATCCCCTGAACCACACGTCCCTATAAAAATGGAGAGGAAACAGGAGGAAAATGAGGAAGAAAAGAGGTAAAAGAAAATGTAGCAGAACTACATTGTGCTTATTTTAACTTGCCTAGTCACTGTCCATCCCTTTTACTTAGCTGGACACTCCACCTTTCACTTCTCTTATATGGGAAACGCAGACAGCGAAGGCAAGGGCATCTGCGTCAACTGTCATATCTGGGCACACTTTAAATACCTCCCAGCAGGAACACAGGTGGGGCTGTCCTCCTGAGTTTCTGCAAAAGATCTTTTTTAACGTGCGAAGAAGAAGAGGAGGTAGGAGCTTGGATTTTAACCCTATTTATGGTATGTGCAGTGTGCTTGCCTATATGGTATATTCCTTCTACATATCAGGTACTAGGTGTGTGTCTCGTGACACGAGATCTCGCACATATTTAAACAGTCTGATCTTCTCGGCAGGTGAAAAGCTTTCTCCCAAGACAGTATCCAGCTGCAACTAGCATGACTGACAAAATTAATATAGAAGATGCCCCCTGCTACTTTTAAATTGTTTGCATGGGAGCATTTTATGTATCTGGTAGAAAAAATAAACATAGATAGAGTGACAGATATGACACAAGCAATATTTAAACAAAAAAAAAATAGTGCCGTACACCATAGCTACCATGAGGAGTATAAGATACCTACAGAACCACCACAGCTCTACTAAAATCAACCATGCCTATGAAGAAAACAGCAGAAGGCCAAACAATGCTGACAAATGCCTTTGCATCTCAACTTCCACAGTTCAGTGTTGGAGCCACGGCAGTAATGAGATCAGTGTTTTCATTGTGGCTAATATGAGACCATTTTCTGTAATGGAAAATGTGGGATTTCTACGACTTCTCCACACATCGGAACTGAAGTACACTATCCTGTCACACGCAATTTTGTTCACACGGTTGTTCTGAACCTCTACAAAGAGTCAAAGGCCAAGGTTGTACAAACCCTGAAAAAGGCAGAGACCATCACCATAACAACTGACAGGAGGACTTCCAGAGGTACGCAGAGTTATATCACAATTAAAGCCCACACAATCAACAGTGACTAGGAAATGGTAAATGTTGTGCTGCAGACTCGCCCACTTTTCAAGTCCCCAAAAGGGACATAGCTCAGGTTTTACAAGAAGCGGTCACTGACTGAAAGCTTAAAAGACTAAACCATGGCATCGCTATTGTGACTGATATATGGAATAGATGTAATATGGAAGTAGCACCATGCAAGGCAGGATTGAAGCTGCACAAAGTGCTTTGCGCACATGATAAAATTGCTACCCAATCTGCCCTCGGTGTAGCGTGGGTCACTCATTAGTTCGGTGGGTGAGACGTGGCTGCTTTTTTTAATTGGCATTCAACAGCTACCACGGTGTTGATGTCAAAGCAGAAGCTGCTGCAGCTGCCAAGACACAAGTTAATCATGGGCGTTAACCATGCAATAGAACACCCCCTCAGATATAGCTGGATCGTTACCTGGAGCAGCAGGCCGCTGTATCAGCAGCTCTCACCAGCCCAGAGATAAGACAAAACGCCTGAAACATTGATACACTGGACAGCTGCAATATCAGAAGACCTTGTGAAGCTGCTAACTCCTTTGAAGACAGCCACCACAGCCTTATGTGAGGAGAAGAGCTCCACAGTGGGTCACTGTCGCACTGAAGAGCTTGACTGAACGGAGCATGACACCTAACAATAGCAATTCCACCACCATGGCTGACACAAAGAGGGGAATCCTCTGTAATATTACAGGCAGATACAGTGTGGATGCATACAACTATCTGCTGGAGAGTGCAGTGCTGGATCCAAGGTTCTGGACTGTACTGCAGCTAGACCATAACCAGCGTGAGGCAGTCTTTCTGAGGATATAGGAGAAGGCAAAACAGTTGCAGCAAAACCAGGTATTTATCACTTTAAATTGCTTTTCTCCTTTTGTGTGTGTCTGTCTGTGTCTGTGTTAGAGACGAGAGCATCAGAGTGAATGTGTGTGTGTGTGTTTGAGAGGGAGAGGGAGGCTCTTTGCTGCTTATTAAGGCTAAAGTCAGTATTTCTGTAGTTTAAAGACCACAGCTGAAGAGAGGAGACAAGAGGCAGCAGTTGGAGCTCACTGTCCAACACATGGAGGAGACAGGGCTCTGGGAGCTGAGCTGGAAATGACAGAACCTGCTTCCAAGAAGATGGCACTTGAGGATCTGCAAGGGGGCGCTTTCTCTGCTGAGCCAGAACAGTCTTAACAGATCACAACAGATCAAGAGGTAAACTGCGAACTACAGGAGAGAGGCCTCTGTCCCACTCACTAGCTGCCCTCTGAAGTGTTGGAGAGAAAACTGTTCTCAATATGCTTTGCTGTTTCGGCTTGCCAAAGCATACCTCTCCGTCCCTGCTAACTGTGTTCCAAGGGAGTGTGTCTTTTCAACTGCAGGAGACATTGTTAGTGCCCAGAGGTCTCCTGCTGCCAGAGAAAGCAGACATGCTTATATTCTTGAAAAATTACATGACCATATCTTAAGCTGGGCTGTGTAGTTATAACCATCTCTTGGCTCTTTATCATGCTTGAAGAAATATTTGGTCAGTCTCTGCACTTTGAGTAATTTGATTATGGTTTGCATTTATTGTTGGCACTAACTTAGTTTTATTTAGTTTTGTTATTTATACAGTTTTTATTTTTTATGTTCCACTTGTGGAAAGAAGTTCAATTAGAAGGTCACACGCATTTCACAGTGCACCAGCATTGTTTTGCATTTTGTGATTTTCAGTCAAATAACAGACAGTTCTTCCAGTCATATATATTACTTCATTGATGTTCTCTTAAAAATTGTGTTAAATTGTGTTAAAAACCCAGTTTCGTGTATCATCCCCTCTGAATGTATTGTCACACCCCTATTGGGAACGTATTTATCTATATCTATATTTAACATTTTCCTCTGTCTTGAAAATTAAGGGTTGTACACACGATTAAAAAATATAATCAGAAAAATTATTATTTACATTTTGAGAAGAGTATCATTTCCCTTCAAAATGCAGATAAAAAGAACCCAAATGAGACAAAAATGGTATAGTAGATCATATAATTTTTGAGGAAAATGTTCCAGTATTACATATCTGTGAGTGGCATAAGTATGTGAAAATTTGCTTTCAGTATCTGGTGTGACCTTCTTGTGCAGCAACAACTGCAACTAAACATTTCCAGTAACTGTTGATCAGTCCTGCACATCAGCGTGGAGAAATTTTAGCCCATTCCTCCAAACAGAACAGCTTCAACTCTGGGATGCTGGTGGATTTCCTCACATGAACTGCTCACTTCAGGTCCTTCCACAACATTTTGATTGGATTCAGGTCAGGACTTTTGACTTGGCCAAAACATTAACTTTATTCTTCTATAACCATTTTTGGTAGAACAACTTGTGTGCTTAGGGTCACTGTCTTGCTGCATGACCCATTTTCTCTTGAAATTCAGTTCACGGACAGTTGTCCTGACAGTTTTTTTTTTCAATAGCCTTCTGGTTTGTCATGATCTTTGTTGGTCAACCACTCCTGAGGAGGGTAACAATGGTCTTGACCTCCCTCCATTTGTATACAATCTGTTTGACTGTGGATTGGTCGCGTCCCAAACCCTTTAGATAGTTTTGTAACCTTTTCCAGCCTGATGAGTGTCAACAACTCTTTTTCTGAGGTCCTCAGAAATCTACTTTATTTGTGCCATGATACACCTCCATAAACGTGTTGTGAAGACCAGAGTTTGCTAGATCCCTGTTTTTTAAAATAAAACAGGGCATACAATCACACCTGATTGTTACCAAATTGACTGAAAACACCTGACTCTATTCTCTATTCTTCAAAATAACTGCTAATCCCGGAGGTGCACATACTGTTGCCACTTACAGATATGTAATACTGGACCATTTGCCTAAATATATAAATTACCAAGCATAGTATTTTAGTTGTTGTTAGTTTTAATTGGATTCTCTTATTCTACTTTTAGGACTTGCTTGAAAATCCAATGATCTTTTATTTATATGTATGAAGAAACAGAGAAAATTCTAAAGGGTTCGCAAACGTTGAAGCACCACTGTATGTGGGTGTGTGTGTGTGAGAGAGAGTTGTTTGAATGACCTTTGATTTACACATGGTGTGTAAACCTATAATAAAAAACTATAATAAAAACTTATATTTGTGAAGCAGGAGTTGCTCAATAAGTTTGATACCTGCATTTGTATGATAACTCCTTACTTTGGGTTAATGAGTAATTTATTTAATATATAAACAAACTGTAGAGGCTGCCCACACAAAACTTGACAGGATATGGAATCCACCAAACTGGAAGAATCCCCCTTGGTCTGTCAAGATAGTCTTAAAACATATAAGAAGGCCCTACCAGAGCTGCCTGTTACTCATCATTAATAGAGGGAAATAAAACAACAACCTTGGTTTCTTTTCAGCACTGTATACAGCCTGACAGAGTCACATCTCTACTGATCAGTGTATTCCTATAGCTCTCAATAATAACAACTTTATGAGCTTGTTTAATGTAAATAAATAAATAAAAATCTATTAGAGACAAGATTCACCACCTCCTGACCTCAACCAGCACTGATTTATCTCCAAACACAAGATCCTTACAAACAGCTCCAAAACCTGATATGTACCTAGTCTGTTTTTCTCTTATCAACCTTTGTCAACTAACAATTTCTTAATCTAAACCATCACCACCCTGCTGTTTAAGGAAGTTATAATATATGATATATATCAGTCTGTCTTTATTAACAAAGTATGTGCCATAGTCCTTTAAGGTAGATGTATTTTTCTTTCTTATTTAAAAGTTAATTCTCAATTCAGGCATATAAGCCAACTGTAGATCCATATCTAACCCTTCTTTTTAGGTTTCTTGAAGACGTTTCACCTCTCATCTGAAAGGCTTCCTCAGTTCTGAAAACTGGTTGGGGAGTCCCTGGTATTAAATCTCATGAAGGTGGTCCTGAGAGTTGTTAACCCACCCTGTCGTTATGTGAGTCGTTAGGGTCACATGAGCCCAGGTGTGACTCGTTGGTGGGTTGTTGCCCCACTCTGACATCATGTGAGTCATTAGGGTCACATGGCTCGAGGTGTGAACGTGGGTTAAATTGCCTGGGTAAGGACCTCAAGACCATGTAAAGATGGACATTCCAGATGGACATAGATGATCTCTATTACTCCTCTCTCAAACCACCTGTCCTCTCTATCCAAAATGTGAACATTATTGTCCTTGAAAGAGTGTCCATTCTCCTGTTGATGTAGACGAACAGCCGAGCTCAGGCCCCTTTTTCCTTGTCATCATGAAAGAGTAGGACTCATTGGTTCCCTCCCAGTAAAGGACGTTGCAGCCTCTCAGAGGGCAAGAGTTTCACAGCTCTGACCAGTGTTGCTTACTAGGCTAACAGTGGCATGCATAATTCAACAGTTTAGAAAAATTTGCTTAAACTACCACAGTAGTGAACCTGCAAAGCCAGAAGAGGATGTTGTGGAAATTTTCAGCTGCTGGTGAAGAATGAAATAGAGACTTCTGCCAGCCGACAAAGTTTTATTTTCCTTACAAAGAAAAGGTCAATCACCACCCGAGCGGTCAGAAATGGCAAAAGACCCTGAACATAGGGACATCTAGACTTTTATGCCTGAGGAACACCCCTCAAGGTGAACAAAGGTTAACTGATCTTGTTTGCCCTTTGGCACCCCTTTGTCTGCCACCGGAAGTGGCACCCCACCCCTAGGGTTATCTTTCACACTTGGGGTATCCTACAGAATTTACATCCTGATGAGAATGTCAATAAGTAAGTGGTCTAGATGTCACAAATGGTCACAAAGAAATAAATTTACAATTACAAGTGTGGCGATACGAGGGGGACTGTGAATAAGAAATAGCCAGACAACGCCACCCTGGGAATTTCACCCAGAGAATTATAAGTTGGTGACGGTAGAGCCCATAAGGTGCCCAGGTCCGTCCTACAAACAAGTAGGAGACGTGGTTCCAGGTAAGAAAAATACACTTTATTACAAAATAAACAAAACGCTAAAACCACCACGCACGCACTATAACACAATGGGGGGAGGAGACTAATCAGGGCTGAGGCTTACCGGTGGAGGGAATGTGTCGCAAAGGGGGTGAGAAATCCCAAAATAAACAAAGAAAACAAAAAGCACCCCAGTCTCACGTGGCAAGCACACACATGCACCCGGTAGTGAAGGGGAACCAGGAACCCAGGAGACGCATGGCACACAGGAAGGGGAAACCACCACCTAGGACCCCAGGACCACCACCTTCAGCCCTCAGCCTGGAAAGAGGAAAGGGAGACAAGAAATGAATAAAAGGGGTTTATACCCAAAGGAAATCAAATAAAGCAAAACTTACCAAAAAGACAAATCAACATATAAATAAAGGTGGGCAGACCACAAATTACAAATTCAAGAATTCAACGAAATCTGCTGCCCCAAAATGATCTAAATTCACAATAAGAAAAGAAAATGAATTAAAAGAACTAATTAACAAATACAAATTAATATCAAAAATATGAATAACCTAACCAAATTACCTAAATAATTCAAATATACCAAAGATTAATCAAAGAAAACGAAATAACACAAATGCAACAGAAACACAAATCATCCCAATCCCAGAAAATAACCCCAATAACAATTAAACAATCTAATAAAACAAAGGACAAAGGAAATGGGGAAACCCCCACACATTCATCCACTCATTAAAATGTTGGCCTATGCCACGTGCAGGGCCGACCAGACAGACTCTGGTGCCGGCTATCCGCCGCGAGCAGAGCCGTCAGGTGCCGCGGTCGGCGACAGTCGGTCCACGGCCAACGGCACTCAGGGCGGCGGCTGGGCGAGCGGGTTAGAGGGGCAGCGAGGCGAACCAGCAAAACAATACACCAAGGCAAAGCAGCAGTCGAGGCAAAGCAGCAGTTCCTCTCTCTTTAGCAGCTGCCCAGCTCAGTCTGGAGCAGCAGTGGCATGCTCCGCACCCGAGCGGCAGCAGCGAGGTACCCCAAATAGATGGCAGAAAGCAGCCTGCCAAGCGCTACACTGGCAACGAAGCCGCAGCCCGATCAGCTGCCAGGGGAGACCGGAGCGAGACAACCCGGAAGGAGCGGACTCGAGACCAACGAGCAAGAGAGGGGCCATGAAGGGTGCCTCTTCCCTTTATAAGGTGGCCCGGAATGCTGGTTGGTTAACAAGCGGAGGTCAACCAGACACAGTCGATTCACCTCCGCTAGGGGCAGATGATGCTTTTTCCTGCTACACAAGGACTAATCTAGTGTCATGAGTGACTTTGTTGGCATAAAATACTCAACCTGCACATGCACAAGGCAGAGATCCAATGCTTAAAGCTGTGCCTCTGGCAGTCAGAAGGGATGAAATAGAACTTATGTTTCTTGTTTACGTAGTATGATAGTATAAGATCTCTTCCTTCCAGAAGAACATGGATCACACATAGTAAGCATGGACGGTGGTAGCTACCTTGATACACAAAGTGCTGTGCTGTAATAGAAATATAGAGTGCATATTCTGTTTGATGACTGAAGCACAATAGTAGAGAAAAATCCTCTTTAGCAGAAAAAAATGAGGAGAAGTTTTTGCAGGCTCCTAGTCTAATATTTTATTTCTGTGAAACACAAAATTCTCAAGAAGTTAGAGTTTAAACACCTCTTGTATTGTTTCTCTAATGAACTACAGGTGTGCTCAGAAGAAGTGAGGCAAATTTTTGGCATGTATTATTCAAGCAATATGACTCTTGGACTGGTTCCAAATCAATTTGGACCTATAATGTGAAACAAATTTATTTTTCAGTATTTTAAAAAAATGTCTATTTCATGATGTGATGATGACACTGCACTCAACTGTAACACACTGTACTGCACGTGTGATACCATGGTAGGTTTGCAGGTTAACAGCCAAACAGTTGGGGTTAACCACACAGAATGAATCATTACATAAGGAAAATCACAGGAAATTATGTGTCTGGAGCATTTATTTCATTATTGTATTACCAAAACCACCTGCCCCCAACCCTGCTCTCTTTTTCTGTCACAGAAATGAGGCATTGATACCAACTCAGGTATGTTAGGTAGCCCTCTAAATTGCAGGTCCTTCATTTTCATAATTATGCTCTAATTAGGATCTAAATTGAATTGAATTAATGCTATTTCTGATTTAAAGAGCTCTACTTTCATTATACTGTTCAGTTTGAAACATGGCATTTTTTTCTAGATAACGGTCACCATTCATGATTACAAATGAGTCAGCCAACTTTATCTCAAGAACCCCAGGGAACCCTAGAGGTTTCATCAGACTTTCAAGTCAATGTTGCAAACCTACTGTAAAGAGTTTGAGAAAGATTGTGATGATGGAACCCTTTAACTCTTGTTTGCAGTTAGAGAAGTGACCCAAGAGTCATATGGTTTCAGTCCAGCTGACCTGGTGTTTGGCCTTACTGTGCAGGGTCCTTTGAAACTGCCTCCTTCTCATAACCTCTTAGACTTTGTGTGTAATTTCCATTCTACGCTTATCAAGGCCTGTGAATTGACCAGGCAAAACATGGTTGAGTCTCAAGAAAAGTTGAAGGGATGGTACGATAAAAAGGCATCAAGTGTTCCCTCTAGGGGACAAAGAACTGGTACTTTTGCCCCTCTCAGGGTTTGCTTTGCAGGCTTAGCACAGTAGACCATATGGGATTGAGCATCACCATTTTCAGTTTCTTTTGTCATATTTTGCTTGCAATAAATGTTGCTTTGCCAATCATTGCTTTGTGAATGTGCAGTCCCACTCCTCCATGTTGATTTCCTTGATCCAGGGTCATAACAAACTCTTGATTTTTGAATGTTTTTTTCTCTCCCTTCCAGACATCCAGTGATTTCCATATATTTCCAACAATTGAACTGTTGTCAAAGTTACTTTGTCATGGTGTTGTAATGCATTTAAAAGCACAGACTTATTTGAGAAGTCTTCACTTCATTTCCTCATATTGATCAATTTTAAAATTTCCAAAAATGTTCACCATTGGGTAACCAAAAATGTAATTGAAACAAGGTGTGCATAGTTGTCATTTCCCGGAAATAACGCATTCATAACCCTTTCACTACTACTACGAATAAGAAATGCAATTTGATGTTAATTATAGTGAACATAAAAAGTTATGAAAAAGTTATTTTAGTTGTGTTATGTTTAAGTAGTAGTTATGAATTGTTAAAACAACAGCTCCATTTTAAAATTAAAATACTGTTTTACTGCATTCATGTATTATGGGAACTTTGTTTTTCATATGATGAATTGTTGCTTGCAAATTGCTGACCCTGATTTTGTTGTTTGTTGTAACTATTTTCACAAGCTGAATAGTGCTCAGCATAATAATGAAGTTGATGTGTAACGACTTAGTTAACGTTTAAAACAACTGTTCACTTGTATGATGACAAATAATTGCCTCTCAATGAAGTCATAGTTGAGTTTGCACTTAGGAACTCCCAGCAATGAGTGATGATCCATTACAAATTATGACTTTGTTGCCTGAAATGTAGAATAAGAGGGTTTTTTAGTTTTCTGGATTCCTGGGATTTGAAATTTTAAAACCTCAAACACTTTCTATTTCTACAGGTGAAACTGTCTAGTGCAGCTTTACATTGTGATTAGATAAATGCAAGACCTGTTATTTTCAAAACATTTCATTTAAAAATCAGGTGAATTAGTGCACCAACTTTGCATGCTGGCACACTTTTGCCATGTTATTCATATTTTGGCCTTATTGACCTGTTGCTTTGCAAGCCAACTCTATCCTCAAGTGATCAGTGGAACAAGTGATTCAGATATTTTGCCTGTGATGTGGAGGGTGTAAGGATGGAGAGTAACCTGGCGTTAGAGTTAAATCAACTTTAAACCCACACCATGAGGTCAACAAGTGGAAGTGCCTCAAGGCCCACAACAGTCCAGGCTTATTACACATGAGACATGAATATGAAAAAGGGCGAGAAGACAGGAGGGTGGGAGGACAGCAAGGATAAGGAGAAGGAAAGTGACAGGGAAACAGACTTAAGGGTGAAAGAGATGAAGGGAAAGAAAAAGAACCAGGGGAAAGGGGAAAAGAGAAACAGAGATTCCCTGCCTCTGTCAAAATGACTCCTCCAATTAAGTGCCCTTTGATAAGCACTGTAGAGAAAATGAGGCGAAATAGGAGGAGGGAGAGAGAATCTGGTGGGAGGAGGAGGAATGAGATGGAGAACAGAGGGGAGGAGAGACAATAATTTGTCTCCGTCATTTTATAGCAAGGTCAACTACATTGGAGTAGTGCTATACACTACAGCACCAAGGATATGTGGCAGGTGATCCAGAATATCACAGGCTACAAAAGCAGGAGCACCTCCACCATGTGTGATGTCACGCTGCCAGATGAGCTTAATATATTTTGTACTTGCTTTGAGTTCCTCTACAAAAGTCTCAATCTACTCCACCTCCAGAAGACCTTGCACTGTCAGTATCGACAGTTGATGTGAAAAGAATCTTGCTGGGAGTGAATATGAGTAAAACTGCTGGGCCTGATAACATTACTGGTTGTATACTAAAAAATGTGCCAATCAGCAGGCTGATGTTATTACTGACATTTCTGTATCACTGTCACAGGAGGGTGTTGCCACCTGCTTCAAGGCAGCCACCATTGTCCCTCTACCTAAAAGTCTGCAGTGTCTTGTCTTAATGTCTACCACCCTGTGGCAGTCAATGCCACTGAGATGAAGTGCTTGAGAAGCTGGTTCTCCAGTATAGCAAAGGCAACATCCAGCCAGTCTGGACCCCCACAATTTGCATTCAGAACCAATAGATCCATAGAGGATGCAATGTCCACTGCCCTTCACTCAGTCTTCACACACCTTGAAAATAACAACTTCTACATCACAATGTTGTTTATTGATTTGAGCTCAGCAGTCAGTATAGTCTACCCCATGAAACTGAAACTGGCAAACGTAGCACTCTGGGCTCGAGCACTATACTCTGCAAATGGACATTTGACCTCCTCACAAACAGACTCAAGACAATACCACTCTGGTGCTAAAATCCATATACCTTGTTCTATTCTTCTCACTACTACTTCTCCTTCAGCTACCCCATTCCCTCTTGCTCAGTCTCCATATTCAAACAAATTTTACTCTTACTGAGATCACTTTTGTTGTCTGTGTAAGGCCAGGGATAAACTGGCATCTCTGTACAACCTGTATCTTGGGTACTAATTTAAAGTCCTTTGCTTCATATAATATCAAATATATCTAATATATATAATTTGCCTTTTTATTATTATTAATACCCCACCCCTCAGTGATCAGGAGTTCTGATCAGAGTTGCTCACTGTATTGCTTGGCACAGGGTTTTCCCACTGTATGAAAAAATCATAGGCTAAAGCAGTACAAATTGTTGTAGTTCATCAGTTCAAGTATGTTTATTAGATATTCAAATGCTTCAGTTCATTAAACTACTCATAGTTTGAAGTATCAATATACATTTTCATCACTGTGACATTACAATATGTCTGTGAGGGTTCAGTGCTCCTCTGTGGCTGTTCACACTGTAACAAATACCAGTAGGTGAAATGCCATCTCTTCTGCTAAATAAGTCAAAATGGTCTAGTTTTTAGCTTCACAGGGTAAAGGGTGTTGCTCAGTCATATTCCTACTCTCTGAAAAATGACTGTAATCTTAGTTTCACAGTAAAATCATGGGAGCTTAGAGCAGTCATCTTCTCTTCCTCTCCCATAAACTATTTGTCATTACCATGACCAGCATCTTTTAGTGTGCATTCAGCAGACAGCTTTTGCTGAAAGTTGGAATGACTTGTCCCAAGTATGCGTTAATGATAGTAGAACTGAAGAGTGCTGGTGTTTCCCTCCGTCACCCTCCACCCCTTTATCGCTTTTGGTTTCCTTTTTCTCTTACCCACTCCTCCACACTGCTGTCCTCTGATGTAATTGTGTCTGACATGCCGGAATACAGACTCTTTCTGGGTGAAAGCAAAGCACTTGTATCATTTACAGGTTGTTTCTCCACCCATAATGCACTATGATCTGCTTAGACCTCAACATAATGGATGAGAAACAAGCCATTATTCACAGCACTATGGATATCCTCAAAAACCACTTGAGAAGCACTTGAAAGCACCTCAATGTGAGAGAGTGTTGGAGTGAGAAAGCTGGAATGTGTGAGTCTGTGTGTGAGAGAGAGGGGGAGAGATGAAAAACTTTATGCAGGATGTTTTGGAAAGGAGGGGGTGGGGGCTCACTGGCAAATGCAGGGGTTTAACTTTGTCTTATTTAGGTTGTAATTGTTAGCTAACAGGATAAGCATCTAACACAGGCCTACAAACTCAAATGAGTTGAAAAGGGTTGACTGTTCCAGAGCATTTATCAAGCTACAGAGGCTGATTTGCCCTAATCCTGAGAGTGAAAAAAAGGGGGTCCTCTGATTGGCATCGTATGTGTTGAGGAGCCCAGTTGCAGACGGGATGAAACTGTTCTTATGGCGTGAGGTCTTGGTTTTGATGGACCGCAACCTCCTGCCGGAAGGGAGTGTCCTGAAGAGTTTGTGACCAGGGTGAGAGGGATCGGCCATGATCTTTCCTGCCCGCCTCAGGGTCCTGGAGGTGTACAGGTCCTGGAGAGAAGGCAGGTTACAGCCGATCACCTTCTCAGCAGACCGGATGACACGCTGCAGTCTTCCTCTGTCCCTGGAAGTAGCAGCAGTGTACCAGATGGTGATGGAGGAGGTGAGGATGGACTCAATAATGGAGGTGTAGAAGTGCACCATCATTGTCCTTGGCAGGTTGAACTTCTTCAGCTGCCGCAGGAAGTACATCCTCTGTTGGGCCTTCTTGATCAGGGAGCTGATGTTTAGCTCCCACTTGAGGTCCTGGGTGATGATGGTCCCCAGGAAACGGAAGGACTCCACAGTTCTGACTGGGGAGTCACCCAGGATGATGGGGGAGGGTGAAGCTGTGTTCTTCCTGAAGTCTACAACTATCTCCACTGTCTTCACAGCGTTGAGCTCCAGGTTGTTTTCACTGCACCACATAACCAGCTGATCAATCTCCCTCCTGTAGGCAGACTCATCCCCACCAGAGATGAGCCCAATGAGGGTGGTGTCATCAGCAAACTTCAGGAGTTTGACAGACTGGTGACTGGAGGTGCAGCTGTTGGTATACAGGGAGAAGAGTAGAGGGGAGAGAACACAGCCTTGAGGGGAACCAGTGCTGATGGTCCGAGAGTCAGAAATGTGTTTTCCCAGCCTCACATGCTGCCTCCTGTCTGACAGGAAGTCTGTGATCCACCTGCAGATGGAGTCAGGCACGCTCAGCTGGGAGAGCTTGTCCTGTAGCAGTGCTGGAATGATGGTGTTAAAGGCGGAGCTGAAGTCCACAAACAGGATCCTGGCATAGGTTCCTGGGGAGTCCAGGTGCTGCAGGATGAAGTGGAGGGCCATGTTGACTGCATCGTCTACAGACCTGTTGGCTCTGTAGGTGAACTGCAGGGGGTCCAGGAGTGGGTCGGTGATGGATTTAAGGTGGGACAGCACAAGGTGCTCAAATGACTTCATTACCACAGAGGTCAGGGCGATGGGTCTGTAGTCATTAAGTCCTGTGATCCTTGATTTTCTGGGGACAGGGATGACAGTGGAGGCCTTGAAGCAGGCTGGCACATGGCATGTCTCCAGTGAGGTGTTAAAGATGTCTGTGAACACTGGAGACAGCTGATCGGCACAGTGCTTCAGGGTGGATGGAGAGACAGAGTCTGGCCCAGCTGCCTTGCGGGGGTTCTGTCTCTTGAAGAGTCTGTTGACGTCTCTCTCCAGGATGGAGAGAGAGAGGGGGGAGGGGGCCTCTAAGGTGTGAAGCTTTGGAGAGGCCCTGACCCCTGATGTGCTTGGGTGGGGGGGGGGGGGGGGGGGGGTGAGAGGCTGGTGTGGTGGGGCTGGGAGATGGTGTCACGGGGGATGGTGTCAGGACTGTCGCACTGTCTTTCAAAGCGGCAGTAGAACTCATTCAGGCTGTTGGCCAGGCGTGAGTCGTTCGTGGAGTGGGGGACTTTGGGCTTGCAGTTAGTGATCTGCCTGAGCCCTCTCCAGACAGAAGCAGAGTCACCTGCTGAGAACTGGTGTTGTAGTTTCTCAGAGTACAGGCGTTTGGCTTCTTTCACTGCCTTGCTGAACCTGTACTTTGACTCCCTCAGCCTGTCTCTGTCCCCACTCCTGAACGCCTCCTCCTTCTCCAGCCTCAGCTGTCTGAGTTTGGCTGTGAACCAGGGTTTGTCATTGTTGTAACTCACCCTGGTGCGTGTTGGTATACAGCAGTCCTCACAGAAGCTGATGTATGAGGTCACAGCCTCTGTATACTCATCCAGACTCTTGGTGGCAGTCCTGAATACATCCCAGTCTGTACAGTCCAAGCACGCCTGGAGATCCTCCACAGCCCCACTGGTCTACTTCTTTGATGTCCTCACAACAGGTTTAGAGAGTTTTAATTTCTGCCTGTATGCAGGAATCAGGTGGACCATGACGTGGTCAGAGTGGCCCAGTGCAGCGCGAGGGACAGCGTGATAGGCGTTGTTTACCGTGGTGTAACAGTGATCCAGAATGTTCTCCTCTCTGGTCGGGCATTTAATTAACTGTCTGTATTTGGGGAGTTCGTGGGTGAGGTTGCCTTTGTTAAAGTCACCAAGGACAATAACTAAGGAGTCCGGGTTTGTCCGCTCCACACACAGAATCTGGTCGGCAAGCATGCACTGTGCCTCCTGCACGTTGGCCTGCGGTGGGATGTAAACACCGACCAGTATGAATGAAGCAAACTCACGGGGGGGAGTAGAAGGGTTTACAGTTTATGAAAAAAGACTCCAGATCAGAAGAACAGTGTTGCTGAATCACTGTCACATCAGTACACCAGCCACTGTTAGTGTAAAAACAAATTCCTCCACCTTTCGTCTTGCCTGAAAGTTGTGCGTCGCGATCCGCTCTGAAGAGTTGAAAGCCTGCTAGCTGCAGCGCAGAGTCCGGTATCACTCCACACAGCCAAGTTTCAGTGAAGCACAAAACAGAAGATGAAGAAAAGTCTCTGTTTTTCCCCACCAGCAGCTGGAGTTCATCTACTTTGTTGCTGAGTGACCGCACGTTGGAGAGAAATATTCCAGGTAACGGTGTGCGATGTCCGCGTTGGCGGAGACGCACAAGCATACCGGAGCGTTTCCCTCTCCTCCGGCGGTTCACTGTGTGTGCAAAGGTGAGGGCACCTTTGACCAGAATGTCCAGTAATTCCACGGATGTAGCGATGAAAGTGGGTATTAAATCCACGGGGGTAGTGGCCCTGATGTTCATGAGCTCTTCTCTAGTGAGAGAGCAAAAGAGGATGGAGATAAAAGACAATAACATACATGTGAGGAGGATGCTAATGAAAACATGGCAAAAAAAGGCAGTGAGCAATAGAGAAAACCAACATCAGTGCAAATTGGATGAGGGCACTCTGACTTTTGAGAAATATGTATGGCAAAAACAAATCGTATACATCAGTTCAAATGAAATCAATGTGTCAAATTTTTGTAATTCTGCAAAAGACAAAATGCATTTGCTCCGTCTCCATCAGCTTGAGTTGAAGTGGATAATCAGCTGTCTCACAGCCTTTAAAAAGTACCAGTGACCCAAAAGGTAGTACCCATTGTTAAATTATTTACTAAGAAATATTTTATGAATGCTTCAAGGGATTAATGATAATAATATGTGCATTCCAACGATCAGACAGGCTGTAAAAAAAGTTAGTTATTTGACCATTTACCTTTGTTACCTACCTAAACTGTCCTTTAAGCGTGTAACCTGTCTTTCCAGGAGTGAAATGCAGAGTTGATATCAATCCTGTCTCTATTTGTACACTCATTGAACAGACTGGTCCAGGATATACGAGGTATGGCAAAAACAAATCACAGTGCTTGATCAGGCACTCTATTCACCTGATCTAGCACTGTGTGACTTTTTCCTTTTTCCTAAGATCAAATATGTGCTCAAAGGAACACGTTTTGAGTCTGTGTCAGAAGTTAAGAAAAGAACGACAGAGGTTCTGAGACAACTGTCTGAAGAAGACCTACTGCACTGCTTTGATCAGTGGAAGACCTGAATGCAGCGGTGTGTTGATGCAGAAGTGGAGTATGTTGAAGGAGAAAGACACTGAAAAATTTTTATGTTCAATAAAATTGTATTACAGCATTAGTCTCTTTATTTGATAGCCATACCTCGTATTCATTTAGGACAGGGCTGGTGGGAGAGGAGGCAAGCATCTATTAAAAGAGGGAAAAACCACTAGCTAAATAATTTACATGGTGTCTCTTAGCTGGCTTAGTAAAGTGAGCTGACTGAGAGCATAAGGAAAAAGATTTTCTCTCTTATAAGGTAAACTAACAGTTTGAACACAATTCCAAATACTATGTCTGCCGAACATTGGTCACTGTGCATCACCTGGATAATACATCCCAATGGTGAGGCATGGTGATGCTATGGTACAGCTTCCCAGCAGCAAGAATAGGGAGACAGAATTGAGAGAGGGATGAGTGCAACCAAATTGAGAGAGGTCCTTGAAGAAAACCTGTCCCAGAGTACATGTGACCTGAGACTGGGATGACGGTTCACCTTTAAGCATGACACTGCAGGGGCTTCATCTGAGGGGCATCTACAGACTTCAACTTTCAAAATTCAACTCAAAATTCCACAACGGGTTTTCTCTCACAATTTGTTTTAGTCCAGGAAAATCAACTTCAATTTGTGAATTCAAACAAGGTTAAGTTCAATTCAGTTCAGTTCATCAATGAAAAAAAAACAACAACTTCAGGACTGATCCAGTTGTGTCAGTCTGAGAATCCAGTCTGGGTGTCCTGCTGGATTGCAGGCGGATGACCAGCCTCTGTAAACAGCTGAGCAGAGTGGATATGGAGCCTTCTAGGAGAATGTAAAGTAATAATCAGAGGATGGCTGTCCATGGCAGATGAATAAATGGTTTGTAAGGGATTAAACAACCTAATTGTGTGTTTGTTCCCTTTTACTCTCTCCTGATCTCCTCGGAGAACAGAGGAGCAGATAAAGGAAAGGAGCTGAACAAATCTGAGTAGACTGTATCTGGGGGGTGGATAATGTGATGAAAAATAGTGATTTAGGTTGTCACAGCTGTCAGTTAGACACTGGAGCTGAGAGTACTAGGGCAGCTAACCGAATGGAGTCACACTACCCAGCATTCTGTTGAACAGTGTCGCTCTGCCCTGCATTTTCCATCACCTTTTCATTTACAGCCTGCCCACTGTTGCAGGCAGCTGAGAAAAAGTGTACCGAGTTAACTGATATTTTGTGAGTCGACTCGGGGTCTTCTTTGACGGGTGCAATGATTCATCGACTTTTAGAGGGACAGAGAGGACTGAATGCTGTAACAGAGAGTATTGATGAGTACAACTCCAGAAAAATAGATGAAATAAATACTGAATGAGATTACAGAACTGAACTGAACTGAGTTACAGGGGCTAGTGGAAAAGATTTTATCCTGGACATAACATCATGACTTACTCTATACTAGTGACTAAAAGTAAAGATATCTCAGGTTCTGTTACAACAATTTTGACCACGTTCAAGAGTCCCATTACCCCCATTATCTATGGAAGTACAATACATAGAGTACCACTTCAAATTGCTGTGTTAGCAAAGAAGTTGAAAATAAATATTGACAAAATTACACTTTTGACTCTCGGACAGAAATCCAGTCAAGCAGGCTGGGGATTACAGTTAGAACAAATTGAGGGGAAGGATAATGTAGGAGAGAGTGAAGAGTGAAGAAGTGGATATGTACTGTCACACCTTTATGTAAGTAGCCACACATAAAAGAGCAAACATCTATAAACACAGGCAAACACATAATGACACAGATGTAAATGGACAGACACATTGTTGCATACACATGCACTTCCATCCTACCTAAGTGATAGTTAATGAAATATGTAGATTGTTTTGTTTCCCACTTACATCTGTACTTAGCACATCTGCTTTTATTCTGCTTATTTTTAGCTTCATACCTGCATTCACTCAAATATCTCTCTCAGCTTTGTTAAATGTGGTTCCAAGTATCATTAAAAATGCATTAAAATGTCCTAAATATATTTTTGGAATCCTCAAATACTTTATTTCAACACAAATTAGAGGTGTTTGAATGGCAACATGGTACACATTTGCATTTCCACATGGTGTGAGCTGTGTTGGAAATGGTGAATCTTAAATCAGGTCTCAGTGATGCCTCAGACAGAGATATGTCTACCAGCAAGACCTCTCCAATTTGCTCAGCATGATTATTATTGTGGTATTATTTGTTAGGGCTGCGGCTGCCTCTGGCCTCCCATCTTGCTCTCCATCTTGCTGCACCCTCCAGTTTGTGTCAGCTTTGATAAACTGAGCCAGTTAAAAGTGAACATCATGTCTCTGCTCCTGTAAACAAACGGAACACAGATGTTGCAAAAGACAACATCAAAAGAGTTAACAGATTAGAAAAACAATATCACCAAATGGGTTGTTAGCAGGAAGGCCAGTATTATGTGTGACCAGTGTGTTCGTGTTGTTTGGATGGTTGTTATGTGCCACATATTTACATGTTTAATGGTTCAACAATCAAAGAAGAAATGTATAAAGTGAAATGTGATCCCATACATTGAGCTCATTCCTACTATGTTAACCTATTTCTTAGTATGTAATAGTCCCCTGTGTAGACTATCATCCATAGTCCATTATCCCAACTGGACAATTCCACATCTCATGATTTACATCTAGTACCAAAGCAGTTCCAGAAAGGAGTGTGTTCTTTATGCTGCACGGTAGACAGTGAGGATGTGGAGGTTGGGGTTGTAGATGGGCAATTATCAACACAAATGGGACTATGTCAGGATGTGAAGTAATGTCAGCTACAAACAGAACAATGGTAATGGAAAGTTCAGAGGAGAAAGAAATCAATGATGGTGCCAGCACTGGTTTGTCTGCTTTGATCTCAACATTAACAATACAGGAATCTCTTGTGATGCCACCTTTAGTTACACGTTTATATCTACACTGCAAACTTGATGTACTCAAGGAAGATACTCCAGAGTTGGCCAAGGATGGGACCTGCAAAACTAAAAGATACATGCTTTATATATGTATTCTTTTATGATGGCTGCATGTTTTTCTTTCTTATCCAATGACATGTTGCACAGAAAGATGTTTATACTAGTACAGAGAAATGAGGGTTAGTGCCCAAACCAGCACTAGAGCATGTGTGTATGTATGTGTGTGAGTGTGTGTGCATGTGTGTAATTGCTGCAGCTGTTCTGTCAGGGGAGAGAACCTTACAAGACTGCTGGTTGTGACAGAGGCGCTGGTACAGCAAGAAACATATGCTGCATTTTTATCATAGCAGCACACTGACAAACACACACAGGGCTGTCAGACAAAGTGGAATGACTGCATTTGCACACATTCTCATAAATGAGGGTTCACAAGCTCTTACTCACATGCACACACACTAAGCTGTGCGCTGCTTCATTTATCAGTGGTGCATTATTTATCAGCAGCAGTGTTGCTACTCCTGAAGGTATTTACAGCGAGGAATACATTATTGGTGAAGAATGCAGAATTGGGAAAATGAATATTCCTCCAGATTGATATGCACATCACAGCTCCTACTGGAAAAATGAACCAAGCTGTACTGCTCCCACCAAATACAATTCAGATAGGCCTCTTTAAAATGTTTCCCCAAGCAGACATTCATCAGAAATCTGTCAATCAAGGATAATTGTCTTCAATCTGGTCTAATCTAATCACTGCAGGATTATGTGAAAATCTTATTAATCTAGGAGTATCATCTTCCGCCAGAAGCGAATCAGGGGATAAATTACAACAGTAATTGGAGAAAGCAGAGTAATATAAAGGAGAACCAGCAGAGACTTGACTGTCTCTGGGTAGAAGCATCCCAGCAGCCAGTGAATGCATGACAAAAGTTCACTGCTCACTTTAGGAGAGCTGATTTAATTATTCTTCCTTTGGTAAGTAAGAACAGAAATGTCCACTGTGGAGGTGCAATGCACAACATAATAAGCTATGTTAGAAATGACTGCTCCCAGGGCAGTAAGCAAACTTGTAACATTCTGAAAAGGTAGTAAATGTTAAATAAATATGATGTTTATGAGTCACAAGCGCAACACTGGTTCCGCAATTTAGAATTGAAGACTCTCAAAGGCCACATAACCAAATTCAGGAAGTAAGGATAATTTTAGCAAACATATGCAAGGATGGGACCATATGAAAACACGTTTACAAGGGAGGGATACTAAAGCAGAAATTACCAGCAGAAACATGGAGACAAGGAGACGATTACAATTTGGAAGGAATACCCACAGACAAATAGGACAAGTGTAATGAGATGTGTCAACAAGGAATTATAAATAAAGTAGTAATGTACAGGGGATGAGAAGGATATTACAAATATTCTTCTTACTACTATAATTCACTGTTTCCTGATTTACAAAATCTACTGGTATTTGTTTTAGCCAAAATAAATCTAATTGTGTTATGTCGTTTAATCGCATGAGGTTTCTGGATCTTGGGCCATATTCACAACTTTCTAACTGGCTGAGTTGGGAGAAACACCTAAAAAATAAGAGTTGACTTTTGTCCATATTGAATATATTAAACATTCACAGTATAGGTTGGAAAAAGCATGTGAACCCCTGGTCAATTAAAGTGTGTGTATGTGGGTTTTGCCAAAGTACCTAGGGTTTGAGACTGTGCTGATCTAAAGCCACTGTCTTGTTCTTTCCATTTTTGGGGGTTATTATCTTGCAATAGGACCAACCCTTGACCAACCAGTCTGTCTTCCTTTGTATTTTTCAATTCTGATAGCATTGTACAGTAGGCCTACTACTTCCTGAAGTACAGTATTGTACTAATAATGTGTCAGAGGTGTAGTGACAGTTTGTTCTATTATTGCCTTTGTGCAGAGGGTTTGCAAGTGATCAACAAAAGCTGGAACACAGGAGGAATTATTTGTATTAACTTTCAAAGCTTAATTTAACTTACTAATTTAAGTCCATTCAAATGTGGGGTCAAGCTTAGGAGTTATCTCGTTTCTTACTAAAAGTTGCTCTCAAGAGCTTTGTGAAAAGGTCTTCAGAGTTAAATTTTAGTTAGGAACTTAATTGCCAGAATTGCCAAAAGAGGACTTTAGTGTTCTAAGATGCACGTATGGACAAAGCTAACTTTTTTAGCATGTTACTATGCTAACACTTGCTGATTATCGCTAAACACAAAGTACATCTGAGACTGATGGTAATGTCATTAGATACACAGGTATTTGCTCATAAACCAAAGTAATGCACAAATTCAAATGTTAACCTGATAATGGCGTAGAATCAGCAATGTTATTACAAATGATCTAGAGAGAGATCTTAATGTGTGTGCAGAATTTATTGGCAATCCATCCAGTAGTTCAGACATTCCCTTTGAATGCTGTACATGTGGGGCTCTGCATTATCAGTAAGTAAGCTATTATATAAGCTGTTATATTTTACTTCAACAGGGTTTTGTTTATATTAAAACGTGATTGAAAAATAATTTGTTGGTTAATGCTATCACTTGTGTGTATGATTAGCTAATGTTACAGCCGCTAGCTTAGTTGTGTAAAACAAAAAAGAAGAGCTAACCAAGTTTGCCGATGTTGCCTCAGCTTGTTGACTTGCTAAGCCTACCTTAGTCATGACTGACAATGAGCATGTTTTCTAATCTTGTTAATTAATTACATTTGTGAAATCACTTATTTTGTCCTAGTGGACCATGCTAGCAGCTAACAGCCAGTAGAAGACAGTTTCTGACTTTACTAACACAAATAAACATAAAAACACAGAGGTGGAAATACAGCAAGCAGACAGAAAAATAAATGCACACAAATGCTTTATAATAACTAACCAGCTAACACTTTGCATTTAAGGTTGTCACGCTTTTGTTCACAGACCCCAGAGCAGAAACAGAGTGCAGAGGCACTGGCAACAGTTCATGGTTTTTAATGGTAAAAAGGGTTTTAGGGTAAAATGGAGAAAGGGTGGTGGATGGGGCAACAAAGGGTGAGGTTACAGAATCCATGGCAGGACAGATGGTGGTGGTAACAATACGAGAAACACATTGGTAAGTTTTGCCAAGCAGCAGCTGCGTGAGAGAGAGGCCAAGAGTTACCAACAATCTGGCAGCAAGTAGAGGAGATGACCAGGTATAAGTACTGACGACTTACAACTATGTGCTTTTAACTTTTGTATTGTCTTTGGTGCTGTCTATTGCCATGTTGCTCCTCTGGGATCAGAAATTAGTTGCAGCTGAAGCATAAATGTTCTGTAACTGTGTGGTATCAGTTTGATCTTTCTTTACTGGGGGCTTCCCATGGTTACTGGCAAATGATGAGGATAGAAAAGATCAAAAGGTAATTAAAGTCAGAATAATTAAGGAATAAGGAGCTCAGTACTGGTATTTTGTTATCATATAATTCATAGAGAAGAGCTAGTATAAACATATTTAAAGTGCTGGTACACCCACAGACTTTCTTCATGTTTTATATAGATGAGTTTATGAGTTTTAGTTCTCTGTGTAGGACAATCACAATAGATGAAAAATCACAGTAGTTCAATTGCTAGAAATGGCTGTCTGCTAGTCTGGCAGGAAATAATTAAATAAGATGATGAATAAAATAATTTACCTTTTCCTGAAAACAAATTCCATATCTGTCTGTCCACCCCCACCCTCTTAATCTGCCATTTGCCATCAACAGGAGATCTGTAGGTGCAGAGCAAAAACCAAACCGACTTGTAGCTTAAAAATGCAGGAGATTGCATACTGACACACCTCACAGAAGGACTCATTTGACTTGACTGTACTGTACTGTACTGTATCAGTTGAAAATGAATGCTGAAATTTCCCTTTGGTCATGTGGAGTTTATTTTTGCCTTTAGGTGCTGCAGTAACAGCCAATATCTAATGCTACGATGATGATCAGTGAAGCAATGAAAAGGTCACCTTGTTGACCAAAACCACAGGCTATCTTTAACATCAGACAGTGCCATGTTGTACATGGCTTGCGAAGGCAAATCAAATTCAGAATTGAACCAGTCAGTTATGCAATCCAGTTGGCAGGGTATATTTTTTCAAGTGTCAGAATATCAAGCACCAAGCACAGGTACTTACCATAATTATGAAAAACACACTGCTATCCATACCTAATTTTGTTACTTTGGACACATTAGTTGAGGACTGTCTCACACCACGAGGACCCATTAACTGCTGCTGCTGCTCTGCCTCTGTGACTCTGGGTTTTTTGCTGCTGAGATTGGAGGCAAAGATATTGGAATGGAAGTAGTGGCTAATACTCAGCAGTTGGACTTGTGAGTACTGGTAATTACAACCATACTCATTACCTCCAATTACCCCATTCAGAAAGTCTAATAATGCAATCATGCAGATTAAGCAAAAAATTCAAATGTGGAAACTTTCCCCTTTAAGACATAAGGAGCTAATGAATGCATGATTGAATAATTGAAGGGGCTGGCCACTGTAGTCATGTTGCTGTCTGTGAGAAACTTCATGCTGATACTATATGGCCACAGTGGGATGTAGGAAAAGATAACGGTCTGAAACTGCCCACATAGTTTTGTGTTTTCCCAGCCATAACAAAGTATTTATTTACATCCAAACAATGATCTTTTCCAACAAAAAGGAATGTTTTACAGTTAAACTTGGGGATTAAATATCCAGTAATCTTGCTGTTGTTCCATAACCCACAAGCTTCATGCTAGGGTGTAAAATGAATGAAAAGCACTAGTCTTATAAAAGTATCAAAGGTACTAAAATGAGCCCTGGTCATGTGTAATTATACAGTATACTGCTGATGAATTTACATGCAAGCAGCTTTTTAATGTCATAGCTGGTTGGACAGTTTGATACTGAAGAGTTTATGTTTTGTATAAAGGTATAAATGTAACTAGTAACTACAGCTTTAGTTTAACAGAGTGCCTCTGTTTTATTTGTTTGCTAAATGTGATGTGAATGTATGAAAATTGTCAGTCTGTCAGCTGTCTGTAGTTTCAGCCAACAAAAGCACTTTGGTTATGATTAGGGAAAGATTGTGCTCTTGTTTAAATTAACATGAACACTTTGTGTCTGAAGTCACTGAACTTTTTCTGTATTGAAATAGTTCAGCAGATACTGATACCACATCTATACTTATCCTTAACCAAGTCCTGTGAGTGCCTAAGCATATCCATAAAAGTTCAATAATGCTGTAGTAACTACAATTAGATATTGCACTGAAAGATATGAGGACCTTTTACTTGCTAAATATGTAAATTAACATTTTTTCATGACATGTGCTCCAGTCCCAATCATGTTTTCTTCAAAACTAATTTTCTGTCGCTAAACCAAAAACTGAAACTGAAAAACAGTAATGCTAATACCACATTCAGCACGTGGGCCAGTGCTGTCATTTTTTTTTTTTTTTTTAAGATTATTTTTTGAGGCTTTTTTGCCTTTATTTATACAGGACAGTGAAGAGGGACAGGAAACTGGGAGAGAGAGTAGGGGAATGACATGCAGTGAGGGTCCATCCAGACCGGGAGTCGATCCAGGGACCAGCTGCCCAGGGCACTAAGGCCCGTGTGGTACACATCCCAACCATTCAGCTATGGGGGCACCCCAGCCAGTGGTGTCATTTTAATTGGTTTCAAAAGACACATAATTTCAAATTACTGGGAAATATTATTATTTCAAAACATTATTATTATTATTGCTTTCAAGATTAGATAAATGAAAGTCTTTTTTTAAAAATCATTATCACATCACTGTCATGTCAGTCAAAACACTAGTCTCACAGAGCTGCCTGTGATTCTGTCACCTGAAATGATGGTTTTGGATGGTGGAAAAAGACAGTAATAGTAGGGACATAATTAAACCCCCAAGCTTTTTACTTGAGTTTAGTAATTTCCTGTTAGAATAAACACATCCTGAAAGCAGAAGACTAAAATAGTTGTATGGAAAATTAAGCTAGGCTTCATTTAACTCTAGTGCCAGCATATATACATTTCTGTCTACTATAGTATGACAAGACTAAATGCAGCATACCACAGACTCCAAATTGTCAATGTGTGCCTTTAATGGCTCCACTGCCTCCAGATAAAAGACAGACCTCATTCTGAAGTCCAACTATGACATCCTTACAGCTTACTTGTTAATTTTCTACTCATCAAGTCTAGAATGCATTGTGTGGATGAAGAGCTTAGCCAAAAGAAACAAAGCTGCCCGTTTGTGAGCTATAAATGTGTCTTATCCTTAAAACAAGGACAATTGGCTAGTGTGTGTTTGTTTGTGATGAGACACATTGTCCTACACATAGACAAATACATACTCCTGCCAATTCTCCTTTTGTGAAATCTCCAGCTAAGCTTCTATAGACAGATTGAACAGAAAATGTGGCCCAAATCTTGGCAGAGATGCAGCACGTACTGTATTCTGCAGCCGAGTCTTTAAAGTAAATCCATGATGAATGAGAGTATCCGGTTAGTGATCATTTAAGGTATAATATGAGAGCAGTGCAGCTGCTTCAGTAGGCTTAGCTTGTTAAAAGAGGAGCCCAGACTCCTGATGTGTCTTAGCCCAGAGAAGGACTTAACT
The DNA here is from genome assembly GCA_033238685.1 of Lates japonicus. NCBI lineage: Eukaryota > Metazoa > Chordata > Actinopteri > Centropomidae > Lates > Lates japonicus. The sequence continues at coordinate 1,378,554 of BRZM01000079.1, read as the reverse complement.
TATTTTACATGGTGTATTGCAAAGACACATTATCAAACAAACATGAGCGTGATGTGCTTACTCAAGCTGCACTCCCTGACCTCCTGAACTTATTTTGAACTTTTTCATTTTCTGAAAAGAATCAAACTAACACTACTGCTAAAGGCCTGTCATTCCCATCTGCCATTTTGTTAGGTAACCAGCTTTTTGCAAGGCTTTTCTTAACACTCCTTAGCAGCAAATTAAATTGGCTGCTGGTATTCTCTGTGCTTGAGTTAAGTACAGATCAGCAATGGAACCTGATTCTGTGATCATTTTTGTTTTGCATTTAGCTCTCTTGATCAAATCTACAAATGGTCACATTGACACTTCTAGGACTGCCTTCTTTCACCTGAGTAATATCGCCAAAATTAGACATTTTCTGTCTCAAAAAGATGCAGAAAAACTAGTCCATGCATTTCTTACTTCTAGGCTGGACTACTGTAATTCATTATTATCAGGCTGCCCTAACAAGTCTCTAAAGACTGCAGCTGATTCAAAATGCTGCAGCACGATTACTGACAGGAACTAGGAAAAGAGACCATATTTCTCCTGTGTTAGCCTCTCTACATTGGCTCCCAGTCAAATCCAGAGTAGAATTCAAAATCCTCCTCCTCACTTAAGGCCCTTAATGGACAGGCTCCATCTTACCTTAAAGATCTCATAGTCCCCTACAATCCCACTAGGACTCTGCGCTCCCAGAATGCTGGTTTACTGGTGGTTCCCAGAGTTTCTAAGAGTCGAATGGGAGGCAGAGCCTTCAGTTATTAGGCTCCCCTACTGTGGAACCTTCTCCCAGTTTGGGTCCGGGAGGCAGACACCCTCTGTACCTTTAAGAGTAGGCTTAAAACTTTCCTCTTTGATAAAGCTTATAGTTAGGGTTGGCTCAGGCTTGAACCATCCCTTAGTTATGCTGTTATAGGCCTAGACTGCCGGGAGATCTCCCATGATGCACTGAGCTTCTCTCTCTCTCTCTCTCTCTCTCTCTCTCTCTCCACAGTATGGATTCATATCCCATAAACATGTTATTAACTCAATATCTTCCCTTTCCTGTAGTATTGTGCTCTTCCGTCTCTCTCTCCTCTTCTGTCTCTTTCTGCAGGTATTTCTGCCTCTGGAGCTGTAGAGTCTGATCTGTGATGACAAGCCTCCTGCTGCTCCTACAACCCCACTCAACACCTGCTGCTATAATTAGAAATTACTTATACTGCTATTAGTTGTATTGCTATGTTAGCAGTTAATACTTTAATTATCACTACTATCATTACTACTGCTGTATTACTGGCATCCCCTTACATTTTATATGGAACCTGTGTTATGCTATGTTCTTCTCTCGCTATTCCCCCCCCCACCCCCCAACCCAACCGGTCGAGGCAGATGGCCGCCCACCCTGAGTCCAGTTCTGCTCGAGGTTTCTGCCTCTTAAAAGGAAGTTTTTCCTTGCCACTGTCGCCTAGTGCTGCTCATGGTGGGATTTGTTGGGTCTCTCTTTGTAATTACCTATTTTAAAGAGTATGGTCTAGACCTGCTCTATATGAAAAGTGCCTTGAGATGACTTTTGTTGTGATATGGCGCTATATAAATAAAACTGAATTGAAATTGAATTGACAGTCAGGGCAGTACAAAAGTAGGATGGAAATGGGACAGAAAAGTTTATGTATATCTATGATGTGCACAGAATAATCGCAACAGAATGAGTTAAGTCAAGCCCTTATATAATATAGCCCTTGTGTTTTCATTTGAGTGTGACATGAATGCAGAACATCAAATGTGGAGGAATCCATTCAGAAAGTCCCTAAAACCCTATTTCAGCAATGGAAAGGAGGGAACTGGATGTTGAGGGATCACAGACATAAGTTAAATGAAAAAGCTAATATTTGCACCCAGCATGTAGAGGCATGCTTCTGGGTCTGTGGGAATTCTGGCAGAAAAGTTTGTTGTTGACAATTGATTTAAACTGGGGTTAAGAATACAATAAGTACAGTGAGGGCAGGACAACATGGGACAGTGGACCTGAATTCCATCTTACCTGGATAAGGAATAACATCAGTTACTGCAATTTCTAAACAAACACACTGCAGACATTGCAAGCAGACTGCAACTGGATCAGGCAGACCACATCTGGAGATGGTCTTCGTATTGTGATCCAGTCTTAACAGTTTGGTCACATTCTTAAGAAGAATATCCACTTCTTGGAAAGTCACCTCTGCTTGTCAAAAGAACTGTCTGAAAGGTGAACATTTTGGATTATATTAGGGTCTTTATAGTAAATGGACTGAACGTAGCATTTTTCTAATCATATCAACCACTCAAAAGGCTTTAGACTAAAGGTCCTATTCACCCATACATTTATACAGTGCTTGCTCTTAACAGTAAGCACTCTAACACACACACCCATTCACACACCGATGATACATCATGAGCAATTTGGGGTTCAGTGTCTTGGCCAAGGATATTTCAGCATGCAGGCTGGAGGAGCCTGGGATCAAACCACTGACCTTCTGATTAGTGGACAAAGCGCTCTACCTCCTGAGCCACAGGCACCCAGTAGTATAAGAAATGATGGCCTCATTAGCAAGGCTACTGACAAATAGACTACAAATGCCTATTTATTATATTCTACTCAAATGTAGATATCTAAATTTTAGTGATTCCCCCAGTCCCTTCAAGCTTAAACCACATGAGAGTCAGCTCACATTACTGGATTTAGTGTCATTTTTCTTAGCAATAACAGACTAATTACTTGTTACTTGTAAGTTTTTCTAAAGTTCATGGAATCTTTTCATCCAGTACGCTGAGGATTTGTCCCAACACCCACCCAGCCTTGCAGTACGTACTTTTAGTGCATACTGGTGTGATGTACTGCATTTTCACACTTAAAGAACATCACACTCACAGGTGGAAGAACTGGTTCAAAAGTTAAAAAGCATATCAAAATTCCACAGATGCCATTTAATTTAGTTAATAAATTAAAGAGAAAGAAGGGACCATGTCTTTTATTATTATTATTAGTATTGTTTTTAAATCTACCATCCACTTATTTGAGTGGATTTTCTTTTGGAGTGACAGCAGATGCTTTTTTTTTTGGTTAATGTTTCTTTTGTAGCTATCTCGACATTTCAATTACAAATAATTTTAGTCCACTCATTTTGAGTCCAGAATATGTGATGACAGAAGAAACATATGTAACTGTTGTGTTTCAGTTTCGATTTTGGCATTCTTGCCATTTTTCTACGCTACCAGTTTATAGCATGTGTCACTGGCTTGCAGCGTCACTGGCTTGTCTTCTGGACACACGTGGAGTGATTTGTCTGCGTTGAGCCACTTTCATTTGAGGTCTCTGGTCGGCTGATTAATACTGAACTCCAGTGTTCGCTGCTCAGATCCTCCCAAGAGAACATAGCATAATGCAGATTCCATATAATAATCACTATTATAATAGTAGTAATAGTAATAGAGGCGGCATAGTGGTGCAGTAGTTAGCACTGTCGCCTCACGGCAAGAAGGTTCCGGTTTGGGCCCTGTTTCGAGCCTGGGGCTTTTCTGTGTGGAGTTTGCATGTTCTCCCTGTGCCTGCATGGATTCTCTCTGGGTACTGCGGCTTTCTCCCACCATCCAAAGATATGCATGTTAGGTTAATTGGTGACTCTGAATTGCCCATAGGTGTGAATGGTTGTTTGACTATATGTGTTGGCCCTGTGATGGACTGGCAATCTGTACAGGGTGTACCCTGCTTCTCGCCCAATGACATCTGGGATAGGCTCCAGCCCCCCGCAACCCTTAAAGGATAAGTGGTGTAGATAATGAATGAATAATGATAATAGCAATGAGAGTAGAAGTAAAAACAATAATTTTAAATATAACAGGAGGCACTGAGCAAGATCATAGGGGCAGCAGCAGGCTTGCCATCGCAGGTCAGACTCTACACCTCAGGAGGCAGAAATACCTGCAGAAAGTGACAGGAGGAGAGAGACAAAAAAGCACAAAAGTATAGGAAAGGGAAAATGTCCAGAAGACAAATGCTTTTCTGCATTCTTTTGAGACAGGATGTGCCTTGCAATATTACAGAGGTGTAAAAAGGCTGCCCTTGAAGTTTGTTGTATGTGGAAGTCAGGATATATCCTGATCAAAGATAACTCAGAGATTCCTTATGGTGGAGCTGAGAAAATGTGTTTCTGAGGTCTTCGAAGCCAACTACAATAAGTTTAATAGCAACTCAGACAAATAGCAGCTGTTTGTTACCAGGTCTTAATGTCCTTAAGGCATGCCTTAAGTTTAGTTAAGTGATTAATTTCGGCAGGCCTCATTGCCAAGTATAGTTTAGTATCATCTGCATAACAATGGACTTAAAGCAGTTTAGTGTGGTCCCTTTAATGGCAATAAAATTATCCAGTCTCTGTAATAGGATGTCGTGGTCAGTGGTATCAAATCAAATATAAATAGCAAATCACAAGTTGAGATTTTGATTCCAACATAATTTTTCAAAAGGCTTACTAAGACATTGTGGTCTACCTTGTCAATGGCTGAACTGAAGGCAGGGAGAATTGAAATATACTAGCTAGCATCAGTTTCAGGAGACATGATATTGGAGACCTTGATCAGAGCAGTGAACCAAAACTAGATTGACATTTTTCAAACATTTGGTTATTGTTCATCAAAGAAATCACTTATGTGGAGACATTTTTCCTAAAATCTTTGACAAAAATGGCATGTTAAAATTGAATGGAAAATTCCAGCAAACAGAGAGCAGTTAATAATTGCTAAGATATTTGGGCCAAATGTCTGAAATACTGATTTCAAGAACCAAGTGAGAATGCAGTCTGAGGTGCAGGTGTGTTCCAGGGTTAACAGGGATTTCACTAAAGTAGGTGAGTGCTGAAGATAGGCAGAGGTCAACACCAAGCTCTTTGAATTCTTCTAAAGTTCTTCCAAATATCCAGTAATTTGTTGTTGAAAAAATGAAGAAATTCTTCACATCTCTCCAGGTAGGATTCAACTGCAGGGCCAATCACAGAGTTTATGGTTTTGATTGAAGAGATTTTTGGGATTATGATTCTGTTTAGCAATCTGTGAAAAATAAGAGTCCCTTGCTTCTTTGATTGCAGACTGATTAGTGGACATCGGATGTTTAAGAAAAGCAAGAGAATCACTATGTATTTCAATTATTTTTTATTCTTTTAACCACAGTAAAGAAGATTTTGACTCTGACTGACCGACCCTGGTAGTTGTAGGTACTAAAAACTTTCTTTGAGGTATTAAAAGCTTGACAGTGAGGAACAGAGAGTGAATCTAGGGTATGGAAGCAAATCAGTGTGGGGGATTAGGGGTCAGGAGAGAGGAATGGCACCTGCACAAGCAGTTTGTGATCAGAGATGGCCAAATCAACCAAATTTGCATCTTCCACACAGAAACCAGAGAGAGTTCAAGGTCAACTATGTGCCCATCATTATTGCTGGGAGGAGAGGTGGAAAGGGGCAGAAAATTTTCGGTATATTTCTGGAAACTTAAGCTGTGGAATTTTAGAAATATTTCAAGTTGAAAACTATAAATGTTTTACGATTGATGCTGGATAAATGAATAGACACAGGCTAGATGAATGGATGAACACTCATCATTCAGCAGCTGAATCAAACTCTAAACTACAGTCTTGTATGAACAGAAAACTGGCTGAAGAAATAGCATCACAGTTGAGCTAGCTATCATCTTGTTTGGGAAGCTAGCCTGTTAAATTCAAGTCAAGTCAATTTTTATTCATATAGCGCCAAATCACAACAGAAGTTATCTCAAGGTACTTTCCATGTAGAGAAGGTCTAGACCATACTCTTCATATTATAATTTTTACAAAGAGAGATCCAACAATTCCCACCATGAGCAGCACTAGGTGATAGTGGCAAGGAAAAACTTTGTTTTAAGAGGCAGAAACCTCAAGCAGAAACAGACTCAAATTGTCAGTGAAATGGTGTTAGCTAGCTTAGCATCTTAGCATCTCTGATTTACTGGTTAGGTAGCTACTGTATAATCACGTTTTTATTTATTTTTTACTAGTTAAACTTTAGTAGCACAGATCAGATATATTTAGCCCAGTAATATGATATGGTGAACTGACTGGATGTAGTCTGTGGGCTCAGATGCAGTAGTGTGGCTTCAATAGTCCTGCTGTAGTGAGCAGGATTCTAGAAACTATCTGTGCATGTGATGGAGGAATGCATAGAGCAGGGTAGAAATTCTACTTAATTTGCATTAAATCTGCTTGTTTTAACCAACATTGCGCTGCAAGATACATCTGCATTTAAGTTCCCTGTTACAGGCTAACCTGCAATTCTGCAAATTTCCAGTTAATTTCCATTAATTCCCATGGAAAGTGTCCAACTTTTAAAATTTTACAACCCTAGTCACCAAACACAAATATTAAAATCACTAAAAATTATTTTACATTGGAACATAATATGTGATAAAAGGTCTAAAAAATCCTGAATGAAACCAGAGCTTAGTTTAGATGCTCTGTGGATTAAAGCAAACAGCATTTTTTTAAAATTATTATTATTATTTCTGTGATTAAGAAGCAACTAATATTGTTTCTGTGTATTACTGCAAGGCCCCTGGCTTGACCTACCAATTTTGGCTGGTGGAATAAATAAACTCAGGGGGGGATATGATTCAATAGGAGTGATGCTTTGTTATTAGACTTATGTGATAATAATGGATTATCTATGTGAGAATCAGCTTCAGTTAAGCATTCAACACCATCATCCCCTCCAATCTGATCACCAAACTAGTGATCTGGGGCATTACCACCTCCCTCTGCAACTGGACACTGGACTTTCTAACCAACACACCCCAGTCTGTAAGGTTAGATAACACCACCTCCTCAACCATCACCCTGAACACTGGTGTCCCATAGGGCTGTGTGCTGAGCCCTCTCCTCTATTCCCTCTTCACCTACAACTGCACACCTGCACATTGTTCTAATACCATTTTACATTTTGCAGAAGACTCAGCCTATAGGGAGGAGGTCTAGCACCTGGTGGCATGGTATGCTGATAAAAACCTGGCGCTCAACATCAAGAAGACCAAAGAGATAATTGTGGACTTCAGAAAGATAAAATGTGGCACACACACCTTCAACTGTATCACTGAGAAATCAAGTCTCTAGCTCCGAGGACCTGCCTTGGACCCTCAACACTTCAACCCTGTCAAGAAGACTCACCAGTGTCTCCTCTTCTATAGGAGACTGAAGAAGGTCCACTTGTCTCCTCAGATTCTGGCAAACTTTGATCACTATGCTCTTGAGAGCATTCTTAACAACTGCATCTCAGTGTGGTGTAGCAATGCCTCACCACTTCTCCACTCGCCACCATTGCTGTTGTGCAGCACAAGTGAAGTCTGTGGAGGGTGTTGTCAGGGACACCTCTCACCCTGGTGACACACTGTTTGCCCCTCTGGAAGGTGCTAGAGGAGTTTCCATTCCAGGACCAGTTCAGGAACAGCTTTTTCCCTTCAGCTGTCACCTTGCTAAACTCTCCATGATTGTGATAAGCCTGATAAATCTCTTTTGTATGTAGTGCCCTGATACAAATGATAATATTTTGTTTCTTTAAACGTGTTTGGTTAACAGGTATGCAGTATATTCTGAAATATTGTTTGTCAAGTTACTGCTGTTGTGAAATAAGTTGCATTAATATGGAGAAATTTATAATCATACTTTATTTGGGAAGGTACTAAAATGTCCCATGTTCTTAACGGTCTGTGAATGTCTCATGATGTTTCCTCTGTTTAATTGAGTAACCAGGTGTCAATCTGTTATTAGCCAATTCATGCCTGTCAAAGATGAGCGTCGACTACCTACCAGATTCTGAGAAGGGGGTGGGACTAAAAAAGAAAGGAGACGAGGCTCAGGCTAGTAACGGGAAAAACGAGGGAAAGAATAACGACACAACGAAAGAGCTAGTTGTAAGGTATTTGAAAGTGTTTAAAGTTACTGTTGTTACGGAAACTTAAAACCGGAGGTTTTATTGTGTGTTACCCATTACAAAATGTAAGAGTGAACCATGTTCGGAGCTGTTTCAGCCAGAAACTATACTAAATGTCGGCGATGCCATTTTCTGTTGTGTATTAATGCTAGTTAGCCTCATCCCTGCTTGCTGGGAGAAGAAGGAGACAGTGTGTGTGTGAGGGAGAATATTTTGCGCCGAGGTTTCTGACTGAGTATCTCCATCTCATATCACCTTTTCTTCACTGAACAGAGGGTTTGAGGAAACTGCTGCTAATGGCTTCTGAATTTCCAAGGATTAGTGAGTACTGAGAGACACTTTTCATGAGGATTCAAATGAGCTCCAACATGCGCGCCAATGACATGGTACCATAACTGAGTTTGACAAAACCCCGTGTATTATTATTTTATTTTATTGACTTAAAGGGTCACCAGGTCATTTTAAAGGGTGATTGTTTTTCTGTTAATAAACATTTCATGTTGTTGCAAGGTATATTTGCCATCGCAATGTTTATTTGTGTTTGAATGTGGTATTGGTAGGGCTATGGTGTGTTAAAGGTATGCATGGGAGGTTGTAAGCTCACATAGACAGTATAGCTATAAAAATCAGCTAACCAGGCCTCTCTGTACCCTAGGCAGGGTCGTATACTCTAGTTAACATATATCCCAAAGTTCATATTTTAGTAGACTCCCTTCAATTCGTCTCCCATGCTTAAGATGTTAACAGGTGTAAGGGGTTTGCCATGACAATTCTGTAGCAAATGAGAGTTGAGTGGGAGGGCTACATGTATTTAAAACTCTGATACGTTAAAGACTTGACCATAGACTGGTATCTAAAATACATAACTTGTGCCTGAGTGAAAGTGAGTCAATTATTGTCAGCAGGTGCTAACAGATGAGTGACGGGCACGGTGCCATTTGGGCCATTTAGCTGTTACCTTGAGATGACATGAGATACATTCATCAACTGCCTCATGACTGACACCAACATACATACACACATGCATATACACATGCTCACACACACAGATGTAGGTAGCTGACAGCTGTCCAGTGCATCCCTTGAGGGATGTGTGTGTGTGTGTTTGTCAGAAGGAGCTCCGAGAGTATGCTGAAGTCACTGTGGCTGAAGGACATGACAAGACATAGAGGTGTAACTCAACCCACTCAAGGTAACGTGGATAGCCTACAAAGCTGTACTCTGTGTGTGTGCAAATGTGTGTCTAAGTTGATAACCAACTGTTCTGATTCCAGCTCCTCACAGGACCTTGCTGTCAACAATATTAAAACAACTGCAAGCTGCAGGGTGGAAATTGCCACAGACGCATCTTCGGACAGGGCTGTTACGCCTTCATCACTGTATATCATGTGGCCTTCAACAAAATTGACTTCTGAATTTTGTGGAATAACTACTTTATTAATCAACTGGATCACTGAAAGAAATTAAATGGCAGTTATGCAGAGTGTAACCATTTGGTTGTAAGCTCCACCTGAGGAAGAAAAAAATCACAAAAATAGTGCATTCTTCTCACTGTCCTGACAATAATCTGACTAAAACAAAGCACTTAAGTAGAAATAACTGTAAGGACACTGTAAAGTGTTTACACTCACCAAAAAGTTTTACTCAGAACACACAACACATAATGAGGTCACAGCAAACTGACAACACAGACAAAATATCTAAATAATCTCACTGGTTCAAATTTGTGGACAGAATAAATAATAACAACATGGATTTTTCTGGAGCATGGAATTTTGAGTGAGGTTCTGCACAGAACAATAAATGGTAAATGGACTGCACTTAAATAGCACTTTTCTAGTCATATCAACCACTCAAAGTGCTTTACACTACAGGTCACATTCACCCATTCATTCAGTGCTTGTTTTATACACTAAGTGCTCTAGCATACACACCCATTCAAACAACAGTGATACATTGGGGTAATTTGGTTTAGTATCTTGCCCAAAGATACTTCAACTGGAGGAGTAGGGGATCAAACCACTGTCCACTACCTGCTGAGCCACAGCCATCCAATGCTTGACTTTAGTTTCTGTTTCACAGAACATTACAGAACATAAGTCTCTTGCTATGACAGAGTAACTAAGCACTTCAGCCAGTTGTCTTAGCACAATGGTGATGAAGTGCTTAGACATCTGGTTCTCCAGAAGATTAAAGCCAGTCTACATTCAGAATCAACAGATCCACAGAGGATGCCATCTCCACTGCTCTCCACTCAGCCTTAACAAAACCTTGAAAATACCAACATCTACATCAGAATGCTGTTTGTTTTTCTCAGCTTAGCATTCAATACAATCTTGCCCATGAAACTGATTCCTGGCAAACTTAAGACTCTTGACTAAGCTCGACTACCATACTCTGCAACTGGATGTTGAACTTCCCTCACAAACAGATCCCTGACAGTTTAGATTGGCAGTCATACCTCCACTACAGTGCCCAGCACCAGAGGGTTGTGTGCACAGCCTCCCCTTCTTTCTGTGCCAAGAAAGAAGGCCACAGAAAGAATCCCATCTGGAAACACACAAACCAGCATAGGATATGCATGGCCCAGGGCAGGTTATGCAGCATTTGATAAAAACTGCCCAAAACATCATTGGTCCACATCTTCTGAGCATCAGCATCAGTAGGGTCACTATTCAGAACCCATAGCCCATGCAGAATACTAGAAGAGTTTTATTTGTATGGTGCGAAATGACAAGTTATTTCAGTGCACTTTTCATATACTGTACTCTTTGTAATATTATTTACAGAGATCCAACACTTTGCCATGAACAAGCACTAGCCTGCATTCTGAGAGCAAAAGCTCAAATTACTATATACAATGTCTAAGTTGGTCTTGAGCAAGACCCACAGATAATTATTACCTAACTCTTCAGTTCCTCTCAGTTTTACAGAGCTTTCCTTTTACTCTTTGTGTTAGTAATTCATCTTGTCACTTTACTGTTTTGGTTCACTCTCTCTGCTCTCATGTGATTTTTGCCTGTGTCAGGCAGTTTTAAAAGCTCTAGAATCCTCTTTGTGCTTCCTGCCTGGCAACAAACATCAGACTAACAAAGAGAGCAACTACCTGGTGACCATAAAAGAGCATTTAGCAGCTAAATAGTAAGATGTTTCCCTCAGGAGTTGGTGGAGACTAAAATAAAGCTAAAATGAGAGTGAATCTTGGATTCCTGAAACAGAAACATTATTCCAAATGACTGTTAATGTTTTCTTAACAGGTTTGCCATATCAACTCAGGTTTAGTGTTTCCAGCTTGTCTCCATTCCCAGCTTGTTCCTGCTCAAAGTGACAAACAAAAAAGAGAATCAACAGGATTAAAAACAGAAGCATTAAACTGAAGAAAATTTCTCCAGTGTAAGTGTAATTTAGTATATAACCTTGTCAGAGCCTCACACATGAGCTCTTTCAAAGGTAAGAGGGTTTAATAAACTAATCTTTCTACACTACACGTGTCCAACAAAAGTATGAGATTAATTTTATGTGGCAAAAACACTGAAATCTCTGATCAGCTAATTAAAATTATCACATAAAAGAATTACAGGATTGGCAGTGAACATGAATACAGAATATCTCACAGTTCATTCATTTCTCTTTTTACACCAAATGTAGTAGCTTAGTAGCTTTCTCTTGCTGCTATTGATTTGTATCATAAAATATGCAACATGTTCTATCCTTGATATACTCAGCATCAGAAAACATCAATCAACTTGATCAACTGGAATGCACAATATGAGGTTCACTGTAGCTTGATGTCTCAACACTATGCCAATGTGTGCCAAGGATAATGAGTCTCTGATGGGACTGGTATTTGTGCATATATGCATAGTGGTATATTGTGCTCTGTAGAAGCAAGAGAGCACGATTTAAAAAGGTGTCATACATGACATCAAAAAAACATTCAGTATTGAATCTTCTATTCAACAATAGTAATAACCACTGACCTACTTACAGGTTGTGCAGAGGACTCAGATAAGACAAACTGACACTGCTGCTGCCAGCCCTACTTTTCAATGATTTTACCTTGGATAATGGCTTCTTCTTAAATGCTTCTCATTTAAACCAGAAAGTTTGATTTTGGTTTTATCTGTACAGAAAACATTCTTCCAATAGCCTTCTGGCTTGTCCATGTGATCTTTAGCAAACTGCAGACAGGCATCAGTGTTCTTTTTGGAGAGCAGTGGCTTTCTCCTTGCAACCCTGCCATAGGCACCACTGTTGTTCATTCTTCTCCTGATGGTGGACTCATGAACATCAACATTAGTCAATGTGAAAGAGGCCTTCAGTTGCTAAGAAATTACCCTAGGTTCATGTGTGACCTCATCAACTATTAAACACATTGCTCTTGTCATGATCTTTGTTGGTCAACCACTCCTGAGGAGGGTAACAATGGTCTTGAACTTCCTCCATTTGTAAACAATCTGTTTGACTGTGGATTGGTCGAGTCCCAAACCCTTTAGATAGTTTTGTAACCTTTTCCAGCCTGATGAGTGTCAACAACTCTTTTTCTGAGGTCCTCAGAAATCTACTTTATTTGTGCCATGATGCACCTCCATAAACATGTGATGTGAAGATCAGAGTTTGCTAGATCCTTCTTTTAAAAAAAAAATAAAACAGGGCATCTAGTCACACCTTAATGTTACCCAACTGATTGAAAAAACCTGACTCTATTTGCACCTTCAAATTAACTGCTAATCCTGGAGGTTCACATACACGGTGGCAAATGCCTGTGAATTTATATACCAGGTAAATCAATGGATGAGTCGAGAGCCATGCTAATATGCTGAGAATTGTGTGCCCCTGAGAAACTAATGCTGTCTCAGCAGAGCTCAGTCCTTCTTGTCATACCTGCCCATCTTCTCAGAGGCAAATAATACAGAATACTAGAACACTAGGCAAAGAATACTGTAAAGTTTAAAGATTCATCTTATAGACATTCTGTCATTTAAGTAAAATTAATGTTTAAAATTAGATTCAAGCTGCAGAAGGGTTTAAAAAAATAAAATAGGTTTTATTGAGTCTGTAAATACAAGTGAACACAGACTATCATCTGAAAATTAAAATATAAAATGCATAAAATATAAATGCATTGTCAATATCAACACTGCCTTTACTGAAGTTAAACTGCAATGACTTAATTTGGTGGTTTCCTTGCCCTTGCAAAGTAATACCTTTTAATCAAGAACATTTTTGTCCCAGGGACCAGGGGCTTGTATTATGAAGCAAGATTAGTGGCAGATTAGTAAAATGCTATCAGCTTGATTTAGGTCTAACTCAGGTTTTCCATCATGAAGCTTGCTCACTTTCAACCAGAATAGATCACCATCGATGGGTAACCTGCTCCTGATTCAGATAATCAGATCAAAGCATGTAAATAGTCTGCCTGTGAAATAACCAGATCATTGGAAATTACGTCATCATCCTGACAAGATCCTAAAACAGACAAAAGGTTTGTGTTTACAAGCTCTGGCTTGTTTGCCACTTATTTCTTTCTCATAATTGTTTTGGACAGTGCTAAGCTCAGTATGCAATGATGATGTTCCTGCAAAATAGTGTCAGGGTAACTTATTTTGTGGAGCATTTACACATGAGGAGGCGATCACTGTGGCAGGCTTATACCCACAGTCTACATTAGAGGCCTGTACTACAAAAGAAGTTTAGCCTACTCTGATTTAACTCGGGGTTATCAAGGAAAGTCCTGGAACCTGGGAGCTTTGTTGTCCAGGGCAATAGACCCTGGTAGGGTCTCCCAAGGCAAACTGGTCCTGGGGGAGGGGCTAGACTAAGAGCGGTTCAAAATAAACACCCTGATGAATCGGAATGTTCGAGAGTTGGCCACCTTGCCCGGACAAGGGAAACCCGGGCACCTTCCCGGAGCCAGACCTGGGATGGGAGCTCGTCCAGCCGGGTGGCAGGCAAAGGCAGGGCCCCAGGCATGCTAACTCTAGGGACGTGGAATGTCACCTCTCTGACGGGGAAGGAGCCTGAGCTGGTGCGGGTGGTGGAGCGGTACCAACTAGATGTAGTTGGGCTCACCTCTACACACAGCATGGGCTCTGGAACCAAAATCCTGGAGAGGGGCTGGAGTCTCTCCTTCTCTGGAGTCGCCCAAAGTGAGAGGCGCCAGGCGGGAGTGTGAGATACTCACAAGCCCCCGACTGAGCGCCGCAGTGTTTTCCCCTGTGAACGACTGAAAGTTGCGAGGGGTAAGGCTCTAGCTGTTGTGTGTGCATATGCACCGAACAGCAGCTCAGAGTATACTGCCTTCTTGGAGTCTCTGGGTGGTGTCCTGGAAAGGGTGCCGGCTGGGGATTCCATAGTTCTGTTGGGGGACTTCAACGCTCACGTGGGGCTGTTTGCAGCTGAGTGTGAAGCGGTGGGGATGAGCGTCAGCACCTCCAAATCTGAGGCCATGGTTCTCAGCCGGAAAACAGTGGATTGTTCCCTCCAGGTGGGGGGAAAGTTGCTGCCTCAAGCGAAGGACTTTAAGTATCTTGGTCTTGTTCACGAGTGACGGGAGGATGGAGCGTGAGATTGACAGGCGGATCGGTGCAGCGTTAGCAGTAATGTGATCACTGTACCGGACTGTTGTGGTGAAGAGGGAGCTGAGTCGAAAGGCAAAGCTTTCAATTTACCAGTCGATCTACGTTCCGACTCTCACCTATGGTCACAAGATCTGGGTAGTGACATCTGGAATTCCTTGCTTAACCTGTTGCCACCGCGACCCGATTCCGGAATAAGCGGGAGGAACTTAACTGAACTGATGGCCAAATCAAACACGGTGGCTGTCAACAAAGCCAGGGAGGCTTGTTAGCAATGCACTGCTGACAGAGTAAATTCGTAAGTAAAGTGTTCTTGTAATATGCTCACCAGATTATTTAATTGTGACATGAGTGATTATATTGAACACATGGGCCACATATCAGAAAATGACTTATTCATATTCTGCCTAGAACACTTAGGCTGTATGTGTATGAATGTGATGCTGTTATGTAAGGTATTAACTTAATTCTAACAATAATTTCAGCTGTAGCCCCGGTGGAAAGCGCACCTGGCAACAAGTCAGGATGAAGTACAAAAACATTCTATCAAGTGGTATGCATTAATAGTTCTCATTAATAATGAGCACAGATGTGGTATGTAGACATAAATTATATTAACCTATTGATGTGTTCACAGCAAACAGAAAAAAGGTTTAAATAAAGAAAACAGGAGGTGGGCCACCTCCTGCCACATTTACTGAGGCTGAACAGTTGGCCATAGCCAATAATGAGGGAATGCCCATAATGGAAGGGGTTGAAGATTCTGGTGGCTGCTCATTGTCCACCCTTTATGTCCAAGGTAATATCATAGCAATTGATATTGATAGCCCAGTTTTAATTAAGTTCATGTAATTCACATACCTGTCTTATGTACAGTTCAAGGGGATACTGTCTCTCTGCTGCAGCCACCAACACCCAGCCACCATCCCCACCCAGCCCTTCCTCTTCACGGGCCTCGCAGAGGGGTCAAATGGTATTTTTTTCCTTTGGTTTTAAAAGGATTATTCACATAGACAATATGTGACAGTAATGGTGCAAATCCTGCCACGCTCTTTCTCTCAGTGTTTTGCTGTGGAGACAGGACCTGACACTGTGCAGGCGCTATATAAGCGCATGTGTCAACTAGACTGTGAGGGAAAAAAGCTGCAAATAAAAAAGTTAAAACTGGAAATAGAAAAACTGGAACATGAAAAAAAGGTATTACTATACATATTCTTTTATTTAATCAATGTGTCTCTACTATCTATAACTTTTTTCACTTTTTGATTGTAGGAAAGAGAGAAGACAAATAAATAAATACATGTCAAAAAATTGCTTCTCCTGTCTTTTTATTGTAAAAATTTATGAGTTATGGCCTCTCTGACGGCTCTTCCAGTGGGATGGTCAAGTGTAATTGGGTCCACTATGTCTGATGGCATTGGCAGCTGGCATGGTGCTCTTTCCTTGCGGATTGTAGCGATGTTGTGGAGCACCACACAAGCTGCCACCACCTTACATGCTCTCTGTGGTTGCACCCGCAAACCCTGCAAGCAGGCAAATCATGCCTTGATGACCCCAAATGTAATTTCTATTCTAGCTTTGTTGTATTTCCTTTGCTCTGCAGTCTGAGGGTCAGGATAGGGTGTCATCAAGTATGGCAGGCACGGGTACCCTCTGTCTCCCATCAGCAGGCCATCAAAATGCCCTTTGAATAATAGAAAGAAACACAATATGTCACAATACAGCATGATATGTGTAATATAGACTGGTGATATAGACCGGTGGTTGTCATACATTGCTCAAATCTTTGCCCAAGAGAGGATTCTCGCAAAATCTGTGAGTCATGCACTGACCCAGGCCACGAGCCTCCAGGCTGGTTACCATTAAATGGTGATCACATGTCATCTGACAAAGGATTTCAGGTCATTTTAACAGGCCTACTAACAAAATTATCATCTACTGTGTCTTTATAAATACAAATACAACAGAATTAATAGAACTACTGTTTTTAAGGACAACATAAAATAATCATGTCAGATTAAATATATGAATACCTGAACATTGATGCTGTGAAAAGATTTTCGATTTACAATATCGGCCTCATGTTCTCCCAGGGGCGCCTTAATGGGGATATGGGTGCAATCAATTGCACCAATCACCCTCAGAAATCCTTTGGACAAAATGAGCTCTCTGTGTATGCTTTTCATTATGCATGTTAAAAGTGGGCTATACCAAAACTTTTTGTACTGCAATTTACCTGCGATTGCATAAAAAGCCTCCTTGATTTGCATTACACTTACATGCCCCTGCTCAACTGTGAGAGCATTACTCCAGCGAGTGGCATTAGAGACATCTGGCCCCAGAAGAATTCCGTCAGATGAAAATCGATATCTTTCGTAAAGAATACCATCGGGATACGCCAGTGGATTTTGACAGTGTCTAAATACCCTTGCCCTGCGGAGTGAGCCCCTCACTATTCTGGCTCTGATATCGACCGGATCCTCCAAATGTGCCGGCATTTTCTCGACAAGACACTGTGAGGGGTGGTGCTTATATAGGGTTAACCACGAACATAAACTGCTCGGAGCAGTTTAGAGACGCAGCGTAAATTACCATGGCAACAGACCTCAGGTAAAACCTATCTTTCGTAGTACAGGTTAATCAGGAAGTTACACCTGACGTCACCAAGTTACTCCTGAAGTTACCCTGATAAGCCAGTAACCTCGCTTCGTAGTACAGGCCTCTGGTGAGTCAGAATGACAGGAACCTGTTTTTAGCCAAGCATTGTGCATGTTTGTGTGTCTAGGGCTGTATTGGCTCTTTAATATGTGGCATGGCTCTGTGGATGGCAATATCAGTCTGGTCTTTTGTTTTTATAGATCTGTAGAATCACTTTGCTTTGCACAACAATAATGCCAGAGTCTTAGTCTTTTAAAAGACGTAAGGACTGTAATTTATCATGCTAGCAGTGTAATAATAATTATTCATTAGTTTACCATATACACAGCCTTATAAAAGAACACTACATAGTTACACTGAATGTTTCAGTGTAGAATGCTTAATGGGATGACTAATGTAAATATATAGCATACTGTATGTATACATATGTGTGTTTAAATAACACACATGCGCCTTACACACACACACACAAATAACTACTCTACAGGAGTACACTTTGGGGAGAATATTATGTTACTCCCTCACTGCTGTAAATGTGTGCTTTGTTGATTCCAGCTGTAGCACCAGAATAATGACGTTTCCGTTTTTTTTAAAGACCTTTTAATCTTTTTTTTGTGTGTGCCACAAGTCCCTCCAGCAAAATATGGATCAGTTTTCAGCCCCTCAAATGTTGGAGGAAGAATTCATGTTTACAGATAATCTAATAGTCTCCTGCTCTGGCATCAGAATAGAGCACCAATCTGTTTGTCCTTGGCTCTGACTTATCTCTGCAGCTTTTGTTGCATCTCACTTCAGTATTCTTCACCTGGGGCTAAACCACGTTTAGACATATTAATGGTTGACCCTGAAACTTCCTTGGGAGTCAAAGTAAACAGGCTTTGACCATTCTCCCACCTGATTCACACTAAGAGCAATGGTACAGCAAGACAGGACAAGACAGATAAATGAAAGGCAAAAATAGGTAAAGGAAAGGTTAAATGAGTGCTCCACAACATCTGTTATACCTTATTCTTTAAACCAACTATAAACAATGTGAACACAATGTGACAATGTGAAAGTCTGTAAAGAATGTACAGAGAATTTTCATCCATATCTGTAGTTCCCCTTGGCTTCATGGAGCTTTACAAGAAGTTTCAGCTCATTGTTCAGCTGTCCAGCCCACAACATTTCTGTTTTGGTTCAGTCTTACCACTATCATAGCAGTGTTTTTGGCTGCAGCAATCAGCAGTTTTCAGTGAAAAAACAGCTGCACATAAAAGCTCAGAAACATCTGTCAAACAAAAGACAGATTTAATTTTTGTGTTTGTGTTAGCACTTCATAAAATGTGATGTGAATGGCATTGTGGCCAATATTGTACCATAAACCAAAGTATGGGACAAATTTAATATTTGAGCTGATGATGATGCAAGATGAAAGTTTGTCCTGTGGTGGAATTTGTGAATCAGATTTTATGGCAATCCATCCAATAGTTGAGACATCTCACTCAAAACCACAAATGTCAGCCTCACGTTGACACAAGGGATCACCAAAGTCATTAGGATTCATCTTCTAAGGACTATACATGTCTGTACAAAACATCAATCCATCTGATAGCTGGACCTATGGACAAACTGACTATTGACTGACTACTATCCATGGAGCTACTAGCATGGCCAAATAGTCAAGAACAGACATGAGTGCTTGGAAGTTAAAGCCAAATTAACGACAACATTTGTTGTAAATGTACTCCTAATTTAGTGATTTCCTAGCTAAGTGAGATTGGTGGATAAGGTGAGCTGGCAAAAATGTACCCTGGACAGTGATATATTACCCAAGTGAAACTGCAAGGTTTGTATACAAAAATCCATTCCACAAAGACATGGATGTCAATGAAAACACATAAGTTTTTGTGAAGAGAGAAACAACCTTCAGACAAGTGAAGAGTGCTTTGGATTAACACACTTGACAGCCCAAAAGGACTAACATTTATCTTGATTTTACTTGCATGACAAGAGTTTTGAGTTGGTATGCCTATATTGAATGTACTGAATCACCTTAATCAAGCAAAATGAAAATCCTGGGACTATCATTTGTTTATCTTATTTTATTTTATTACTTTACTTACATCATATGTAAGTTTCCCTTAGACTGGGGGCATAACATGGATTGGGAGATTTTCCATTCTCTCTTTTGTCCATGTCATCCTATCAGGTAAGTCTATAGGATTGGTAAGTCTGGATTGGCCTTCCCTCCTTGTACCTAAACCTGATCAGATCTTGCCTTCTGTAATTAATTGTACTGTAAAGTAATTACTATAAGGAAAATGCCAATACTACACCATATTCTTTCCTGCTTCAACACATACACAACTGTGATGATTGCCAGATACAGTAAGTCACAAAATGAGATCCCCTTAAAAGGACACTGGCAGATTCCACTCACACACCACTCCTCTGAAATCAGTGCCTTTGTCTAGGTCTATTTACATGATATAGTGGCCTCTTTGTCCATGTGGACTAAACATGTAATAACCATCAGTGACATTTTTGTGCACTGCTTGGCCTACACACACAACTTGGCCAAATATGAGTTTGGGAAGTCAGTCATTACCTATATAGCTGAACAAGTAGGCCAGGGTTATATGTGCCCTGTGCAAGCAATCTTACTGTCTGTATTCTGTAGTCTGTACTGTATTTGTCAGCTCCCAAAATGCACTGTGAACTTAGCAAAGGATATTATTGTGCATTTGGCAAAAACCTTTTCTAATGCAGTAGCTCCATTGATAAGCTTAGTAAGCCCCAAGAAACCTTTCCAGTTGTGAGAGAAATGTCAGTCTGCTTTTGAGGCCCCCAAAGCTCTCCTCTGTAACGCCCCTGTGCTTGCCACCCGGACGCTCATTCTCCTGGGACAAGAGCAGGTCTCCTGCAGGATGGTGACAGTGGTACTGATCATCTGATCTGTTACTTCTCTAAAAAGTTCAAAAAACACCAGCTGAACTGCTGCAGCATTGAAAAGACCTTAATCTTACTATTGGCATTACAACATTTTTGAAATGTATCTAGGGGCCATTCCTTTGCCCACCATTATATTCTCTGATCACAACCCTTTTATGATGTTGAACAGCAGAACAGCAACCAACCTCATGGTCTGGTCTAGTCTTTGTTGTTTCAGGACTTAAATACTGATATAATACAAGAATGACTGAACTGTAATGACTGATGCTCCAGATCTTCTATTTTACTGATAATTAAGTTAAAGTAATCATTTAAACATTTATTCTAGGGGGGAAATTTTGATTTGAGTTTCCTTTTCCATTTTCCTCTTCTCTAAAATATCTTCAAGATGCAGAAAAATTCAACCTGACACCTTGTGTCTACTTTCCATGGGAATAAATCTGTCTTCTGTATCTCTTGTCCCTTCCTCTCTATCCCTCCTCTCTGGCAACCAGGCTATGACCTCCATGACTTCTCTAAATCACAAGAAGTCTGTCATTTCAGGATAACCCAGGGTTACAGCTCCATTCCTTGGCTAGAGGGCTAAGAATTGACCTGGACATTCCCTCCATACTAACTATGTGGTATCTGCATGACACTGCATCCAGGGTTACCAATAATTTGTCATGTCTCACTGTTAGTCTGCATGCTGCACACTACATCTAAATGCTGTATTGTGATTGTTAACAACATTGGAACTGGAGAAAAAAAACAATAGGGAGCTGACATAATTAATGCCCATACGTTCATACATAGTAAGAGGACTGGTGAATTTGAAGGCCATTAAAGAGCTCATACAACTATTCAAGTAACCAATTCAAGTATTTTTGGGACATTGTGAAGCAATGTGGTAGTACCATTATCACAACACTAATGGGGAAATAACTTTTGGAATAATGCTGTTCATACATCCAGTAGAGTTCCTGGAGAATCCATGCTTCTGAGACTGAAGCTATTCTGGTGATTTGTGTTGTGTCTCTGTGTTATCTCTCTAAGCTGTCTATTAATGTACTCCACTAAGACCTGCAGCATAGGCCAAGTGACAAAATGAAAGCCCACTTCCTTTAACCTCTTCTACGTGTTCCAACGTATGTAACAATGTATGTAATGTAATGTATGTAACAACAATGTAACTTATAAGAATGTATATTGATAATATATACTGTATACTGTATGTTTTCATTGCGGTGCCCTCAGTGTAACATTCTCCAGCGGTGCAATCGTATGCAGCACTGTAAAGCAGCATTGCATTAGAGTACCTTTGATAAATAGCAGCCTACAATATAAGTTTGGGTGGAGAAAGCACTCACAGGAGCTTTAGTCATCTCTTAATGTTTTTCATAATGCACTCTTCTCAAAGCATTTCCATTACATATGTTATGCAAGCCATTTGCTATTTAACACTGCTCACTGAGTCTCATATGTTAGCAGAATGACAGATATGATGACACAAACACTCTGTAAACTGCTCGTTGTGCTTGTCTTTCCCTTCTTTTGATGCAACCTTCAACTGTGAGCTTCACTTGGTGCATCATAAAATGAGAATAATGTATTTATGCAAGCACTCCTCCCTTTCTTCATACCTTCTACATAGTACACAATGCATTAAAGACGTTTGGTAAGAATACATCAATAAAGGAGATCTGATGTGTTAGCAGATTCCTCCTTTTTCTCCCTGACACCTATTTAGGCTGGCTTAGTTCATATATTCATAGAGTGCAACATTCCTCCAATCTACTTGCCCAATTGAACATTGATATTAGACAGTTCATCGTCATATTATATTAAGGAAATGAGTGAAGTAGTTCAACAACTCACTGTACGATGGACTTCCTTCTCTAGCTGTCCCCAGACATCTATTTATCAAAAGTGCAACTTGTCCTCAACATTGCTGCCAGCAAGAACCAGAACCAGTCTGGATTTCCCTCCACTGTCTGCCCATACAGACTAGAACTGTAGCTTGTATGTTCATGCTAATCAACCTGACCTACAGAGCATTATATGGTCTACCACCTGGTTCCCCCTCCGATCTTACTTCATGTACACCTGCACACTTCAGTAATTCTTAGGATTATGACCACTCATTCGTATCCAGAATTTAAAAAATATATATTTCTACTTCAATTAGAAACCTGGTCCATCAAACAATATCCATAAACCTGCATTAACAGATTTTTTGATCACTGAATGTTGCTCATGCAGTAGACATGATTCAACATTAGAATTCATTCGGCGTCATGTTTCTATCCTCCTGACTAATAGAAGTCAAATATCACTCTTCTTGTAGCTCTGGTTTGGTCTTCACTCGCGCCCTTTGGTGCTGGACTATAACACTGATGACGGTGAAAAGTGCATCAAAATGGTAAATTTGGTGAAAGACTCTCTGAAGCGCCATTGAGCTGAGGGGAGTGCAGGATTGGGTGATAATTTGCTGTGGGTCATGATGAGTGATCCCTATCACTTGCACATAATCATTTGATCCATTGTTCGTTTAAAAACACATTTTGCTGCCACAAAAGTGGTGAGTGAATGACTTAAAAGCACTTCCCGCTGTCTTTACTGCAGAAATGAACCAGTGAATTAATCAAAATCACCTGTCAAAGCAAAATAAAAAATAATAATAATAAAATCAAATAAAAATATGTCACATGTCAATATGAAGAGCTCTGAAACATGTGAACTGCCACAGAATATCATTCAAACTGTTAAAAGACTAACAGGCGAGTGTGTGAGTATTTTACTGAAGGACAAGCTCCACATATGTGGGGATTATGTTTTGCTTTATGTAAATATTCATGTCTCAATTTTACAGGAGACAAAATGGCAAGACAATACAGTATTTCATGAATCAAACATAAGTTTGTGATGAGTTAGTTGCTCTAATCTTTCAATCCAAGTGCATCATAATGTCATTTTGTGATATTCAAGGCCAAACTAAAAACTAATGTTTTCTCTCTTTCCCATATTAAATAAATAAATACCAGTGTGGTTTTTAATCCAAAACGTGAAAATAATTGTACAGTTTTTAAAGGGTTACTTCAACAGTTTTATTCACCATGGGGAGTACTATTCATCATGTGAAGTCTGTTTGGATTTGAGATATAAAAATGTTCAAATAAGCAGGGTGAGGAGTTTGAAAGATGTAGGCACTGATCAGGTAGGAAGGGTTAAAGAAAATATTTATGAGTAATGTGGTGAGTGGCTTTACAGTTCGAAATATAGCACCACCTGGTGGTTTGGCATGACAGCACTTTCGTTTTTTTTTTTTTTTAAGATCAAAGGAGGAAAGCCCCTATTTTGATAAATATCTGTGCACATGTGGACTAGGCCTCAGTCTGTATCATAGCTCCTGTAGCTTTTAATTCTGATGGTGTGCAGGTTCCAAGACGTTTTTTGAACCAGAGACAGTGTAGTAGTATCATTTTAGTACATAGTCTCCTGCTCTTAGGCCACCATGATGCCTCAAAAAGTTAATATATATTAGTGCTGTTGCTCCCCTGTGTAGTCTGAAAAATCAAGATATGAAAAGAAAGAAAAAAATGACTTGACTGATGTGTTAAAATGTGTGTACAAAATTCTGTGTACACAACGTAAACCATCCATGTCTCTCCGTCTGCACCTCTGGTACACATCTCACTCCCTTCATCTCTCTTTCATCCATTCTTGAGCAAAAAATATGAATTCTTTGATGTTATCTACTCCTAACATACTCCTCTCTCTTAAAAGCACTATTGAATGCGTGAGTGTACAAAAGGTATATCGCAGCTTCATGACATAACACAGAGTCATCTCATTACTGTACACGAGACTACAAAGAATTGATAGGAAAAGAATGATTAACAACAGCAACAGTTATTCAATATCAAGCATGAAAAAATACATTGGAGGCTTAGAGGGTAATGGTGAGAGTTGCGCCTTTAAATTCTCTCTCTCTATGATTCACAGCAAGTTACCGGGAGAGATGGATGTACTGCTCCTGACGTAACAGACACCATGCCAGTAAATAGGATTATGACAAGATTCTTCTATCAAAGAGAACAGTCATACCCTTAAGTTACTCTTTTCCCCCCATTTTCCCCGCAGTTTCCGCATATCACAACACAATTTGCCTTGGCCACAAATTTGTACAAATACAATGTTTACTGGTGGGATGCTGGTGAGGGTTTATAATGCAACATGTAGTGTCTGAAGTTCCATGTATGGGTTTTACTCTCTTGGAATGTCTAAAGTTCCATGTATGGTTTTTACTCTCTTGGAAGGCCTGAAGCTCCATGTATGTCTTTCTATTCTCTTTGGGTTCATGTTTAGGTTAGTAGCCATGAACATAAACATGTAAGCGACAGGGAGAGGGTCTTCCCTCCCTTCTCTCTCTGTTTCTTGGAAAAGTGAGGTCATTGAGTGAGATCCCGATGTCTCGCTGCAAATCATAAAGACAACTAACATATATATATACTGATGTTTAGAGCTGTTGGGAGAGAGATCCATATTGGCTCGGATCCTCTCACAGGCTACTGCAGTGCTTGTCTTGATGCTGGACTTCTTTGTAATAAACTTTTATATACAAGCAAGTCAGTGTCAGCGGAGATCGTCTCTTCATCATCTTCACAACATCACCATCAAATATACCACAAGAATTTGGCGTCACGAACTTCGGACGCGTTGTGGCCTGCGGTGTTCCTGGTAACTTCAGCGCACCTACTCCCACACCAAGCCGGCAGATTACGGTGAGCATTTCTCACTTATGGGGCGCTGGTTCATTCGTTGATGTTGTGAGTGTTTGCTGTTTGGTCGCACCGTAAAGAATCGTGCTGTGTTGATGTTTGGAATGGTGCTCCGTTCTAAATTTACTTTTCTTGCGTTGTTCACAGCGCACGAGGGGGGAGTGTAATAGAGAAGTGAAGTAAATAAGAAGTTTTAAGTCAGAAGTGTAGAATAGCCTAATAAGTAACGATAAGGTGAGCTAAATAACACCATGCAAGATTAATGAAGACTGGGCCCTCACCTTTTTAACGGTAAGAGGTGTACATTAGTCACTGCGTGAAAGTTGGCTTTGAGAGATAGTCGGATTAGAGGAAAAAAAAAAGAAGGAACAACCCTGGGCCCAGGGGAAATTGAATGGCTGAAAAAAGAGAGATAAAGGAAAAAGGAATAAAGAGAAATAGGAATAAGGAAGAGAAAGGAATAAGAGGTAAAGAGAAAAAGCCGCAGATTTGGACAAAGCCCTCTGGGAGGTGGTTTTAGATGGGCCAAAAATCCTGGAAAATCACTAGGTGAATTTCGGGTCAGTTCTAGGAACTGGAGGTGTAGAGTGCAAAATTCAATTGTAAGTTCCCACTCGAACACTAGTTGACGAACAGTGTCTGAAGCAGCCTCTCATTGAATAGCTACACCTCATAAGGTAGCATAAATTTAGAAGGAAAATAAGAGAAAAAGGAGCAGCGGAAAAGCATGCTATAGGATAAAGTATGAATGAGCTGATTTTGAGAACTTAGGATTGGATGTTGCTTGCGTTCTGGGATGAGGTTGACTCAGCTGTGTGTTTTGTGAATCTGTTTTGTGCCTCTGTTGAGAGAGCAGTTTCTGTGTGTGTGTGTGTGTGTGTGTGTGTGTGTGTGTGTGTGTGGAGCGTTGTCGCAACTGTGTCTCAGCTGTGTGTGAAAGGCTGCAGCATGGGATGGTTTATGGGGTTTATGTTAAGGTGATAGATTTTACATTGAATAGGCACATATAGGTTGTGGTTGAAAACAGGAGATATAGTAATGTATAAGGAAAGATATTTTGTCTTATACGGATAAAATTTATGAGCTTCTTAAGAGAGGACGTTTTTTATGATTAAAACCTATGAGCTTCTTTTCAAGAAGACGTTCCTTTTAATGTTAAAATGTATGAGCCTCCTTCAAGAAGACGTTCTTGCTATTGTTAAAACACATGAGCCTCCTTTGAGGGGACTTTTGTTATTGCTAAAAGTCATGAGCCTTTTTGGGGGACATTTTGAATATAATTTATGACCCTTTCTTAAGGGACGCTTTGAGGAAAAAAGAGGAAGCCCCCAAAAGGACGTAGAGAGATTGAGATTAGAGTAAGGATGTTTTGTGTATATGCATGGGTATAAAAGATTTAAAGAGAAATAAAAGAATAGTAGGAGATACAGTTTGTGGATGATAATATATTATTGGAGGAATTAAGATGTTATTAGAGCAAAATAAACTGAAACTTCTATATTAATGATGTATGGTATGAAATTATAACTTGGTGTTTAAAAGAGGAAAATATCTGGTATAGATAAATTGACTTGTGTGTTGGCAGATAACTTGGTTGGATCAGATTGAATTGTTGTGTTGTTAAAAGGACCTAGTGGGTTCATAAGATATTAAAGTCTTGTCTGTTTCTTCCCTTATTGACTTGTGCTGTGTGAGAGTTGGAGAGAAGAAAAGGAGGTGGAGTCCTCCAGAATGCAGAAGGATGGCAGCTGGCCAAGGCTTCACATGGATTGAGGCTTGCTGACGACAGTATGTGCAGCTCCTGAATCCAGTCTGCTCAAGGCCAGTGCAGTTTTATACACAAACTCTTCACAAATACCTGCATTTTAAACATACGTGTTTATATTCATTTATAGTTATTATCATTCATATATATCTAGTCTGCTTTTATTTATAGGTTAATATCACAAAAGATATTTTTTAATTTGGAATTAATAAAGTATAATCATCTGATTATGTATGCATAATATAGCACATGTTGTAGTTGTTTAAAGGAGAAGCTTGGCAATGGACTGACCTGTTGCATGCATTTAATTAATAGAATATAATTATTTGGTTTAAATGCTGTTGAATGCAGAGTGGTAAATGTGAGTTTTATTATCTGCGCATGGTTTATTCTGATTTGAGTGGTGTTGGGGATTGAATACTGAGACTTTTGGTGATTTGAGGTGATTGTTTATTGAAAACAGGAACACACTTGGTGATAGTTGGTCCCTTGTAGGAGCGTGTGATCTTTTGAGCTTTATATAGAATTTGATTTTTTATGTCATAGGAGTATCTGAAGAGACTTCATATATAATTTGGTAGATTGATTGAGTGTTTAGTTGATATCATATGTGGACATAGTGTTGTGAATTCATTGTTATATTGATAGGTTTTTGGTTCTTTTGGAGTTGGCAAAGTTTATTGATTGTGGTACAATAGTGACTTATAATAAATAAAAATAAAGTAGAATAAAATAAAAAACAGGGAGAAATAGGTTAAGTATTTAAAGTAGTCTTAGTAATTAGTTTTAATTTACAATTAAAGGAGCTATTACAATGTCAGAAAAGGATATTAAAATTCAGAAAGTAATTACTCCTGTTGATGTAGTACAGAAGAATAATCCTTAAATGTATCGCAAAGATATCGGAGAAATGGCATAAGCGCTGGCCTGAAATTGACCAACCATGGCCAGTGGAAGGAACTCTTAACCCAGATGTAATTAAAATAATGCATGTACTTGTGTCCACATATAAGGCAGAACAAAAAAAGGGCAAAAAAGGGGAAAAACATAAAGAAAAGAGACAAGTGGAGCTTGGTGTTCTTCAGTTGTTTGAGGGACAGAAATTGATAAAAGCTGCAAAAGATAAAAGAGAAAACATGGAGGACAGAGGACTCAGAAGATGATAGCTCTAGCGAAAGTGAAAATGGAGACAGTGATTGGGAGGATCAGATTCCTTCGTCTTCAAGAGGTTTTTTTCCTGCAGCAACTAGCACTGGAATAGAAGAGGAGAGACGGACGGCCTTACAAGAGGTTGAGAAAAGTATGAACCAAATATCTTTCGCATCTCCATGAGTCGTCTAGACCAGAAGACCAGAAAGTATGGGAGGACCAATTAAAGTGGTTGCAGACACAGAAGAAAAACTTGCCAAAAAAAGACTCCCGAAAATTAAGTAGGAGATATACACTGCGCCCAAGAAAAGGAAAAATGTGTCCAGTGGTTGTCCGAGGACAGAATTTGGAGTACAAGCCTTGACAGAATACAGATATGTCAGATATACTTGAAAAGTTACCTACTCTTCAAGATGGAGCACATCCTTGGATTTCAAAGTTGGAAGAGATTATGGTGGGAACACAAGCTGCCATGGGAGATATCAAGAGACTTTTGGCTAATCTCCTTGGGGTTCCAGCTATGGAAGAGATTCTACAGAAAGCTGGACTTGACCGATATATAGGGACTGCTGTGAATGATCCGGAGTTGTTTGCGGCAAGTAGAGGTCGAGTGTGGAGAGCGTTGAGAGATACATTTCCGACAAATGTACATCCTGATATTCTTATTGAGCCATTGGGACAGGAAGAAAACCCAAGGGCCTATGTGTCGAGAGTCCATCAAGTGTGAAGAAATGTCACAGGAAATGATCCGGACTTGAATCAAAAGGAGCAGTCAATTTTGCGGGCTAAAATACAGAAGGGGCTGCCCTTACCAGTGAGGAGCAAATTGGCAGAGGTGGTTGGTCTTGGAAGTATGACAAAGGGTGTTTATACGGATCATATAGCCCATCAAGTGGAGCTATATAGGAAAAAGGAACATAATCAGAGCAGGATCAAGAGATCCTTAGAAAACTTAATCAAATACAGCTGGTGGATAATAAGAAGGAGAAGAAGCAGGCTCTAGTGATATAGAGTCAGACTCCGTTGAATCAACCTACACCACAACCACAGTCAAATCAGGTCCAGCTTTAATCGTCTCAACCACCATTGGTGGTACCAGCTGTTTCCAGTCCACAGCCAGCTTTTGGTCAAGTGTAGACCTGGAGAGGAAGAGGTCGAGGAAATCTAGGAAGAGGAAGAGGAGGAAGGTTTAATCCAAACTTTCAACAGTTTTTAGAAGTATGCTATAATTGTGGACAGCCTGGCCATTTTGCCCGTGAGTGCAATAGACCAGGAGGAAACTTCAGAGGAAATTTCAGAGGAGACATCAGAGGAGGATTCAGGGGCCAATCAAGACCACCTGTGGGACCGGTGAACCCCGTACAGGGGCCCGCAAACAGGATTCTAGAGGTGCCCAGAGGACCCGAGAGGGGGGTGTCAGCTGGTAGCATCAGGGCCGGAGAGAGATCCAACAATAGAGGTGAAAGTAAATAATCGACCATTGGAAGTGATGGCAGATAGCGGAGCTGCTTTTACCTGTATTCGGCCTGAAGATGCTATACATCTCCCCATGTCTAGTCAATCGATTCGGACAATCGGGTTTGAGGGAGTGAAACAGCTGATTCCTCTCACTGAACCAATTGAGCTCTGCTACAAAAACTGGAAGACTACAATACCCTTGTTGGTATCAGAACATACACCTATCGCATTGTTGGGAAGAGATGCTTTGTGTAGACTGAACTGTACAATAAAGTGTACGCCAGACGGCTGTCTGGTGGAAGTGCCAAATGATGTTGTTCACCAATTATTGATGACAATGGAAACTGAAGCTTCTTCAGTATTTTGGATTGGAAAATTTTTTGGAGCCAGCAAAGGTATGGGAGAAGTTCATTGTAGCAAACATGCCTGATGTGGAGTATCCATTTCACTGCACGCTCAAGTATTGTAAGAATGCTGTTCAGTCAGACTCAGAGGAATGGTTGAGTTGTCAACCAAAGCAAGTTCACCTCAGCTCGTGCTGTATAATTTTGGGACCACAAGGAGCAGCTATGAAGATAAACAGAGATGATTATTTGGATAGAGAGTTTGACATTGAGAAGAGTGTGCCCCATGTGACTTTGTTGGTGTCTGAGGAGTATGAGCAGAAGCATATAGGAGAAATGATGGAAGAGGCAGAGAAAGCTGTTTTTCTACCGGTAAAAGGGAATCTTGCCATCTGGAGGAGTGAGGATCAGCAATTTATCAAGATTATGATTTCTGCGCAAGGAAAGGGACAGCCACAAACTGTGCGGATGACACGAGTCAATTTGCAGTGCTAAGATGGACTCAGACTTTATGAGAGAGGAGATGCTGCGACAAGTACCAGAGTGTTTGTGGTCTCGACATAGCACCGATATTGGACTTGTGAAGTCAGCTCAACCAGTGAAAGTTGAACTCCGACCAGGAGTTAAACCCCCTTGGAAGGCTCAATACCCATTGAAAGAAGAGCCGATCCGAGGGATTGAACCACAAATTGAAGGACTTTTGAAAGCAGATGTTTTGAAGATAACACATAATCCTCAGAGTAACACGCCTTTGTTACCTGTGAAGAAGCCAGATGATTCTTATCGTCTGGTACATGATTTGAGAGCAGTGAATGAAGTGGTAGCTGATTTTCCAGCAGAAGTGCCGGATCTGCATACTTTGTTAGCCCATATTCCTCCTGATGCGGCACATTTCACAGTGTTAGATTTATGTGGTGCATTTTTCAGCGTTCCACTTAGTGTAGAAAGTCAGGGTTTATTTGGGTTCACGTATAAGGGACAATTTTAGAGTACAAGAGGTTGCCACAAGGATTCAAACATAGTCCTCATATCTTTAATAAAGTATTGAAGGATGATTTGGCAGGGATAGATCAGGTATTACAAAGTACTGTTGTTCAATATGTGGATGACATTATCATTTGTTCACCAGATGAGGAAACATAAGAACTCAATTAAATTGTTACAGATACTGGCAGAAAAGGGACATAAGGTCTCTCAGAAGAAACTGCAGTAGTGTTGAGATGATGACATTTCTTGGTATTGCTGGTTATTCCTCAGCTTGGATTGAGGATTATGCTAGTTTAACAGGGCCTTTGAGAGCTATGATTAAGGATACTGGGAATGCTCAACTTCATTGTAATCTTACCTGGGCATCGGATGGTCTTTTGGCATTTGAGACGATTAAGCAGAGGTTACAGGAGGCTCCAGCGCTAGTGCTTCCAGACTATTCTAAGAATTTTTTGTTGTATGTGTCTACTTCTACTGGAGGTAAATATGCATGTGCAGTTCTTTGTCAGCCAGCAGGTACAGGAACAAGTCCTCAACCTATTTCTTACTATTCTACTGCTTACTCAGAAGTTGAGCTGGGGCTACCACTGTGTTACAGAGCAATGGTGGGAGTTTCTTTGATGTACGATAAGGCATCATCTGTCACAATGGGTTATCCGGTGACTATTCTTACCCATCGTAGTCTCAGAAATCTTCTGAACTATGGTAAATACACATTGACTATGCCTAGGCTTAGAGACTATCATAGGCTCTTAGAGCAGGAAGATGTCACCCTAGCAAGGTGTGTCATGGTGAATCCGGCTGAGAATTTGCCAACTCCAGAGGATGGTGAACCACATGATTGTGTTCAAGAAGCAGAGAAATGTTCGAAGCTTAGATCAGATTTGCAAGCCCTCCCATTGCGTGAGGTGGACCTGGAGTATTGGAATGATGGATCCTGTTATCGTGTGGGAGATAAATTAAGTGCTGGCTATGCAGTAGTAAAAGCCGTGTGGAAAGTGGATTTGTTGTAGAGAAGGCTGAAGTAGTACCACAGCCTGCATCTGCTCAGCTTGCTGAACTTGTGGGGTTGACTGAAGCGTGTTTGTTGGCAGAAGGTAAGCGAGTGACAATATATACCGATTCCGCATATGCACATAATGTATGTCACTTGTTTGGGTCAGTGTGGAAGAGCCGAGGGTTTAAGAAAACGGATAGTTCTCCGATACAGCATCACGCTCTAATAATGAAACTGTTGCATGCTATGATGAAGCCTAAAGAGATAGCGATAGCTAAATGTGCAGCACATAAAATGGATGTGTCAAAAGTCACACAAGGGAATAAAGCGGCTGATGAAGCTGCGAAAGCAGTCACGGGAGCAGACAAATTGGGTAAAGTTTTTCTGGTCACTCATGAAGTGGACTTGGAAGATAAAATCACGTTAAGGGATGTGATTTCAATGCAGGAAGCTGCATCGGAAATGGATAAACAGTTATGGCTAGACCAAGGTGCCACTCGAGATTCTACTGGTCTTTGGAGAAATCATGAGGGGCTGATAATCGCGCCCCCAGACCTGTTAGGGTTGATGATTCAGGAAGCACATGGGTTAGCTCATGTTGCAAGGGGAGAAGTTAGGAGAAAGATCACAAAGGAATATGGTTTTTGGGCACCATGCTTGCTTGAACAGATTATGTCATAGGCAGGTGTACGATCTGTCTGAAAAATAATGTTCGGAGGGGTGTGATGGTTCCTCCTGGTTATATTCCAACTCCAAGGGGTCCTATGCGTGAGTTGGTTGTGGACTTTGTTGACATGATAAAACCAGTTGAAGGTAAGAGATACATGTTAGTAGTTGTGGATAGATTTTCGCGATGGCCAGAGGCCTGTCCAACCAAGCGGAAGGATGCTCAGTCTGTTGCCAAGTTCTTGTGTAGAGAGGTCAAAAGCAGGTGGGGACTTCCAGACCAGATATCCTCAGATAATGGGAAAGAGTTCGTGGATAAGGCGGTGAAATTGATTTTGCAAAAATTGGGAATTAAACAACGTCTCGGAGCAGTCTATCATCCACAAAGCCAAGGGATTTGTGAAAAAATGAATGGTATTCTGAAGAACCGCATTGTTAAAATTTGTCAGCACACGGGTTTGAATTGGGTAGCAGCACTTCCATTGGCGTTAATGGGGTGTCGCTCGAGTGAGCTGCGTGATTTGCATATGACACCTCATGAGTTGGTTACGGGAAGACGGATGCCAATGCCTTGTTTGCGTGTAAGTGGAAAGGGTCCGAGTTTGGCCCTTTTGGAAGATGAAATGCGAGCGTATGTTACATATATGGCTAATCTGCATAAAAGAATATCCACATATGTTTCTGACAGGCAAAGAAAAGAGGAGGTACAGGAGAGGCTCGATGAGCAAAAGAGGAGCACAGTGCAACCTGGAGATAAGGTGTTCGTGAAGGTGTTTAGAAGGAAGTGGTACAACGAACGCTGTGAAGGACCATTTGAAGTTGTTCGCAGTACTGTAACTGCAGTCCAGGTTAAAGGGTCACCAACGTGGTATCATTTATCACATTGTGTTAAAGCGCCGAGAGAAGAGGCGCCACGCTCACAGAGCCGAGATGTTGGAGGCTCAAGAGAGTGGGAAGAAAATGTGGGAAAACACGCAGAAGAAGAGATGCATGAAAATCTCCAGTCAAAACCCAGAAGGGGAAATTGTCCATGTTGGGGACATTATTGATTATGTGCACATTATTGATGATGCTGGAGGTGACTCTGCAGTTAATGGACAGGAGAGAAGGTTTGTTGACATTGATTTCCAATATGTCCCAGAAACAGCAGAGTCTGTTTCAGTGGAGGGCAAAGCGCCAAAGGTTGCAAAGGGCTGTGACTCCAATACAGGAGAATTTGGAGATTCAGTTAGACGAAGGAGTCCAAGACCAGTTCAGAAAAGAGTCAAACCAAAACGTTACCAGGACTAGGGTCAGAGTGACCTTAGGGAAGTCAGTTCAGCTCCCATGCCAGTGTACGAGAGATAATAGTGGTGAAGGAAAATTTAGAGTTTAGTGGGAGGATAACTATGGCAGGGTTTTAAATCTGTCAAGGACATCAACATTAAGGAAGTATGTGTTACTTAACAACAAAAAACGGCTGAAGACTGAAGGAGATTGTAGTCTCTATGTATATAGGCCCCAGCAGGACGATCAAGGTGATTATAGGTGTTCTTTTTATGATCCGCGGTTTGAGAGTGAGGGACTCAGAGTTAGTGTAGTGACTCTAGAGGTAATAGATGACAGTAAGAGTATGGAGTTTCCTCAAGTTGTAGAGGAAACAAAAGAATTGATAACAATGGCATCAACTCTCCAGCCGAAAGTTGGAAAAATGGAAAGTACATCTACCCTTTCAGTGTTAAAGGTTACCAAAGGTTTAAATGTATCACATTTAACTACAGTGTCGCCTCAGATAATCTCTGTGATGCCAACTCCTTTGAAGATTGTGGTGAGGGTTAATTTAGGAAGAGTAGCCCACCTTCCTTGTCAGTGTGGGAGATGCAATGTTGGAGGTACTAATCCTCCTAAGTGGGAAAATAGTCGTGGTGAAGATGTGTTGTTGGCAGGACCTGAAGTTGATATTGTGCCTCGTGATCAAAGGAAGTACTTGTTGTATAATGATATGAAGTGGTTAAAAGTTGTGGGTGATTGTTCACTTATTTTGCGTAATGTTACTTGGGAAGATCAAGGGGAATACAGGTGTACTTATTTGGAGCCAGAGTTTAAATTTGTTCCATTTCAAAATTATTGGATAGAAGGTTATGTAACTCGTAAGGTAATACTTATGATAAAAGACCTGAGTCCTGTTCGAGTTTCCATGGTTGTTGGAGGGGTTCAGGAAGAATCCACCACGGTAATTACTCCAAGGGTAAATAGTATACTGATGAAGGTTGCTACTTTAGCTCAGGAAACGACTAAGGGTGTTAATGTATCAACCCAGGCTACTACTCTAGAAATGACTTCG
This sequence comes from Lates japonicus, assembly GCA_033238685.1. Taxonomy (NCBI): domain Eukaryota; kingdom Metazoa; phylum Chordata; class Actinopteri; family Centropomidae; genus Lates; species Lates japonicus. The sequence continues at coordinate 1,343,947 of BRZM01000079.1, read as the reverse complement.
AAGGGGACGAATATTACAATAGCGACAACATTTTTGACGTCTATGAAATTCATAAATGTGACACAGACACCTGATATATCTTTAAAATTTAAAGAGGTGGTAAATGTAACTCAGAACCCTATGTTTAAGACAAAGTCTAGTATAAATAGTAGTAATGAGATTTTTGAAATTAGAGAACAGATGGTGGAGGAGAATGGTGTAGGTTTATCTGTGACAGATCAGAGAACTGTTTCCAATGAGGAAAATGAGTTGTTTGATTTTGATTGGACACCAGATGACATGACTGATCAATATCATGCATTACAGAAGAGAGAGATTAAGTGGAAAGCATATGGTTTTGATTCTTCGAGATTACATATTGCAGATTCATGGGCAGGCAGGAACTTATGGTTCCAGCAGGTAACTCATTCTGTAAGATCGGTCAAGAAATTGAATTGTCCATGTATAGTGAAGATTCCAGCGCCAGGCACATGGCCTTCAATTTTAGAGACGGTGCCAGAGCCGTTAACCACTGTTTGTCAATCTTCTGTATTATCGTGGCTGTTGTATCAGCAGCAATCAGCAGGAGATACAGTGATGGCTTTGTCAGTGAATTTGTTTAAGCCTAGATTTAATTGTTCTTGGTTAGGGGAATTGCCATATGTGAATTTACTTGATAAGCATGAAAATATGATAACAGCAGTTCCTGATGCAATGGAAGTAGCAGCTGTTAGGGCTAAGAGTTGTTTTTGTTCAAATAATTCTTATAGTGTGCCTGGAATGTTTGTTGGAATATCAGATTGTGATGAGTATATGATGGATTTGGGTAAGCATGAACATAAGGCTAGTGATAATTTGTATAAGGTGATTTTTTACATACCACGTCACAAACAGAGTAGGACGGTGATGGTACAGAATCAAATTTTGCCTGGAAATGTGACTATTGGAAATTTCAAGGATATCTGGTGGGTTTGTAATGATAAGGCATATATATTTCTACTGTATGGGTGGACAGGATGCTGCTACATGGCAACGTTGAAACTCTTACTCTTACCCTTACTGTCCAGAAGGGAAAAGCACCTGACAAGGTTCAATCAGATGTTACTTCTGGAAGCAGGACAAAAAGGGAATTGGCGCAATTTCACAATCTGGAGTCTTACCATTGGAGAATAAGTTTAGATGAGAAGTGGGGTATAGGATTATTTCCATGGTATGGTGTGACATTTTTGGCAGATCACATTGATAATATTACCTACACCCTACAGGGCTTTGCAAATGAAACCATCAGGGGTTTTGATTACTTGTCGAATACCCAGAGGAGTCACAGATTGACGTTGCTAAAACATGACATGGCTCTAGATTATATTTTGGCCAAACAAGGTGGCCTATGTGTGGCTTTGAATTTAACTGGGGATGCCTGCTATATTTTGATTCCTGATACTTCTGATAATATGACTAGTGTCATAGAGGCGTTGAAGCGTATAAGAGATGCGTTTGGTCCATCAGAAGGAGCTGGATGGTCTGCAAATGCTTGGTTGCAGGAGAAATTAGGACCACTGGGAGCAGTGTTAGTCCAGATTTTGGTGGCAGTTCTTTTATCGTTGAGTGTGATGTTTTGTTTTTGTACGTTATTGTTGACCTTTGCGAAGGCTATGATACTGAGATGGGTTGGAGTTGTAATGCCTGGAGAACAAGTTCAGATGCCATTGTTACATGGGATTGATACAGATGGTGATGAAAAAGTAGTGATAGAAGGTGAACTGTTGGAGACGTATCCATTTTGAATATTTAATCTCATTATAATCTTGATATTTTTTTATTTACTTTCACTATAGAGTGATATGTCAAAGGAGGGAAATGGAAAATGTGATTTATAATTTGAAATGATATGATTTCACATTTACTTATAGGGTTATATTCTGTATTTGATGTTTCAATTTACATCTGTTATTTTGCAAAAGATACTGGTTGGTGTTTTCTTTTCTTCCAGAACAATATTGGGGGAAAAGACCACTATGAGGGTGATTGGTTGTTCGAGGATCCCTATGTGCTGAGGGGATTTGGAAACTCAAACATGGACAGTAAGAATGGACTGGAGGACTCTAAACAAGGACACTGTGATATAATATCCAGAGTCAACACATCATCGATACGACAGTCGACACTCCTGAGGAGCTGCTGTGTGACATATTCTTATGTTCTCTTTTCACATATATATTTACATAGTATTGGATTTTGTTCTATTATGTTGTAATCTGTGATATTGATAGAGGATGTTTATATGATAGTGATAATTTTAGTAAGACATAATAAGTTTGATTTAGTCTTTGAGTTTCCTTTATTGCATGAGTAATATTTAAACTTTATTATATTTTCTTTGTTTTAATTGTTTGAGGAATGATGTTTTTTGTTATTGGGTAAATACACTGGGACCTCAGATGTTTTCTTTTTTCTTGATGCCTAGGGAAACTGGGGCTAGGCAGGGAAAGGTCCATTGGAAGGTGCGATGGGTCGACCAGCCTGAAAGTGGACATTGTTTGGATTTTATTTTCTGAGGGTTTCATATGTATTTGCTTGAAGTTATATCCTTACATTAATGATGAAATTTCTCCTTTTAATTGCTCTGGAGTACTATAAGTGGTCGCCTGAGGTAGAGGGGCCGTGAGAGAATTTTCCTGTCTAGATTGTTTGATGGATATTTCAGTAAAGATAGCTGCTTGACAGGTTTTTCGCTCTCATACTCCATAAAGTTGTAATTATGCTCTAGGAAGCATGTGTAGGAGGAATGTTTACTACTATTGCAAACATGTATGTTTCATTCTTTTATTTTTCGAGACTCTTTTAGTCTCGAAGGGGGGAAATATGTAGTGTCTGAAGTTCCATGTATGGTTTTTACTCTCTTGGAATGTCTAAAGTTCCATGTATGGTTTTTACTCTCTTGGAATGCTTGAAGCTCCATGTATGTCTTTCTATTCTTTGGGTTCATGTTTAGGTTAGTAGCCATGAACATAAACATGTAAGGGACAGGGAGAGGGTCTTCCCTCCCTTCTCTCTCTGTTTCTTGGAAAAGTGAGGTCATTGAGTGAGATCCTGATGTCTCGCTGCAAATCATAAAGACAACTAACATATATATATATACTGATGTTTAGAGCTGTTGGGAGAGAGATCCATATTGGCTCGGATCCTCTCACAGGCTACTGCAGTGCTTGTCTTGATGCTGGACTTCTTTGTAATAAACTTCTATATACAAGCAAGACAGTGTCAGCGGAGATCTTCTCTTCATCATCTTCACAACATCACCATCAAATATACCACAAACACAAGTAGCCTAAGGGTCTCAGTTTGCTTGAAACAAGGCAGGTCATACAAAATGTCATCCAAATCTTAAGTGTTTACACCTGTTGTAGCAACAAGAAGGCCTCTGTGATCATGCTATCACAGAGCTCATGTTCGGGGAGAGATAAATGGATGGTGATCAGGAACTGCACTAAAAAGGTAAAAGTAAGGTTACTTAGAATTATGACCTGAACCTAGGGCTGGGCGATATGGGAAAAAAATCATCACGATAAAAAATCATATTACAATATGATTTTTCATATCGGTTGATATCAATATGTATTTCGATATAAATAAAATCACTATTTCCGTCTAACTTAGAAGTTCCTTTTTACTCCTAAGTGAGATGTGAAGATACCATAAGGTCAATTTTAGAGCTGCCCCCTAAATGTCGACTATTTGATGCATCAGTTGTGAGTTGATTCAACTCACAGAGAGTCAGTGGACAAGTTGTTACAACTTTTTTTTTAGCTGCCTCACAGTTCACACACAGAGCACTGCAGGACAGAGCGACAGGCTGTAAACTTTACAACCACATCTTGTCTTAAAATGACCAAACCACAAAACTAACTGTGGAGTTAGATACTTGATGAAAACAGAGAGCAGAGCTACAGTGCAACACACACAGTGTGAGTCGCTCTGATTCTCTGTGCTCCGGTGTTAGGTGAGAGCTGTATGCTAGTCGCGAGAACAGACACTGGTGTTATGGCGGTGATATGATGAGTTAAAAGCAGCTGAGAGAACTGAGTTATGACCAAGACGCCAACTTTATGTCTGCAGTGTATCCGCTACATTTTATAGTGGCGGCCTGCTGCGGGACAGTTATTGTGTAACTGCTGCATTATCATAAATTTGAAAAATACTTGGCTGAGCCAAAAGGAAGAGAGAGAAAGAAGAGACAAAGAGAGCAAATGGTAGAATGAACTAGCTAACATTAAGCTTTGTATTTGTATTTTGTAGTTTTTATCAGCTGTCTGTCTCTAAAAGCTCTCTGTACCCATCAGTCCTCTGTCATTCGGGGATGTGTCCATTGGGGCGTCTTCTTCAGTAACACGGTCACAACTCTGAAGTGCCAAAGTTTCTCTACTTTTTGGTTAAATTTTGCTATGAGCATACAACCATTAACTATGCACTTTATCTACGCTCTTTGTTCCTTTTTTCCACCACGTACTCTGCAAGCAACTTTTTCTTTTGTATATACATGTAAGTGATTTTCTCTATTTCTTCATTCCAAGCAATGTCAAAATAAGTGAAAGAAAACAGTTTAGTTTTGTTTTAGTTTATTTAACTAATTTTAAATCAAACACAAAATTCTAATTAATTTATATGAGTCAATAAAGATCAGTGGTGTAGTGAGTGTCTGAATGTGTGGAAAGTAAGTGCATGAAATGAAAATACAACTAATAAAACCCAAAAGAGAATCCAACCCTAATGTCCAGCCTGATGGGAGGAGAAAAAGAGTGACTGCTTTAGTCCTATTATATAATAATCTATTATATAATAATCAGGACACAAGTGGGTTCTGGTGTGGCTCCCAGTCTCCTGACACGATAGGACAGCCTTGTAAAGAGGAGAAGGAAGAAACAAAACACAAGGAGTCACAAACAGAGTGGGAGGAGTCATCAACCTCCACCCCCTGTGCATAATAGCAGAGACCAACCAATAACTCTGCCAAAATGATCACCTCCTGAGGTAAGCCAGCATGAGAAAGAGACTGAAGAGGCACCGGTATGGTTAGAACTTTTAATTTCTGCAGGCCATAGCACGAGTTACTGCACAAACTGGGAACAACTCCACCTCAGGGCCAGACCCCAAAACTTTACCCACATTTAACTATGAAGTCACCAGTACTGGAATCTGGGTAACGACATTAGGTGGTGAAGTATCAGCCCAAACTTCTATATCCTGCAATATCATTCTCAAGAATCATATCCACTCCTTCCACAGGCAGTGCTGGCTGTACACCAACTGTCACATCACCAAAGAGCAAACCACAGACAAGCTCCATTTTATGCACTGGTACTAGTGTAATAGTCATACCCATACCCTGGATCAAAATGAAATCAAAATCCTCAGTGTTAAAAAGTATTATAAAAGAATGCACGGCACCTGTGTTTCTCAGGATTTTAACTGACACTTTCTTCTTTCAGGGTAGCAACACAAAACCCTCTGAAGTAAATGCTGAATAATCACCTTCACTTTCAAGCACACGTGGCACAGATTTAGTTAGTTGTCCTACAACACCACCTAGGTTTACAAGAGCCTAGGAACTCTTGGATTCAAAACTTAGATTTAGGCCTCAGGTTCAAACAAGGGGAGAGCAGTGGAATACCCCAAAGACCAAGACTGTAGGAGATTACAAAAATTTTATTTTAATTTTCTTTCTTTCTTTAAAACTGTGGCAATAAAAGCTAAGCGATAAAAACACATCCACAGTTCTTTCACATACAAATAAGTAAAATGGTACCACAATTAAATTCCTTTAAATGTCCAGTTCAGGTACCAAGCAATCCCACATCTTGATGATCAGGTCCAGTCCTTGGGGTGCCGCCACACCTGTAGCTTCAGCCCTCGAAGTGCAGCCTAGTTGCAAAGTCTGTAGTTGTAGCGCAAACATCGGCCTCAACCTCGCCCAGTGCCATAGAATCTTGCGGTGAGTATCAGCCGGCTGTGTCCCTTGGACCACTGTCTTGTAGGCTTTTTTCAGCAGCCAGCCACAGTAGTCCGCGTACGAGCTGCACACCCGTCCCGCTGTGCCGCTGTCTTTTTTCCCCCGTCCAGGTGCTACAAACACCTTTTCTCACACACCGTTTCACCCCCAGCTCCATTCCTGAACTTGAATAGGCTCCTCGGTTGGTGATGCTACCAGTTGAGGATTGGCTGCCTCAGCCGTCAGTCTTTAGAACCGTCCACTTTTCTACTAGATGTACATAATGGCAGAAAAACTACAAGAAGAAATACCGCTATACAACTCAAAGGCGACTGGTAAATAAACATGCAAACACACATCAAATCAAAAATTTAACAATGAATAAACATGCAAAACATATCAAACCAAGGATTAACACACAATAAATCTGCCATACGACACACACACAAAGAAGGACATATAGTATCAACATGACCCTTTGGTTGAACCACCAGCTGGTGTGAAGGAACCACAGGGGCAGCTAAAGGAGTAGTCTTTACTTGCTCATTACCTGAAAACTTTGCTTTCCCTTTAAGGGCAGGACATTCACTTTTCCAGTGTCCTTTATGTTGGCAATAATCGCAGGCGCTACTGGAATCTCTCTTCCTCCAAGTATAGGTCAGGTCTGTATGCACTGGTTTCACCCTGGGACACAGAAGGTCTTTCAGCATGTGCCACAAAACTATTTTGTTGCACATTAACACCAGCCTTGCGAAATGCACTTTAAAAATCAGTCAAAATTAGTAATCGGCCAAAACTGCAGCTTCTTGAGGTGTTTTAACTTTTCATTTATGTAAGTAGCAATACTCTCTGGAACATCATTTGAAATTGTTCAGGTGCTACCGATAGGCTTCAGGAACTGGCTCATATGCCCTTAACACAGCTGACTTAACAAAATCATGTTTATTTTCAAAGACAGGCCTCGTGTCGTACCAGTGAGGACACATTGTAAGAGTAATGTGTTAGGTCAAGTTAGTTCCAACATCCAATTTATTTTCAGTCTAGACAGCACTCTGACCAAACATCTTCTCCTCATTTATCAGCTTCAGTTTAGATTGTTCCAGTCCCAGCTTTGTTTTCTCATTTTTTTTATTTCATCACTTCCAATTCCATGCCAGTGGCCCCTTGGCCCCCCCACTTTACACCCCTGACCCACATTCTTTATGAGTTGCATAATTGTATCACTGCGTTAATCATTCCCATCCACTCTAAGACATTAGGTAAAATAAAGCAGTCAAACATAAAACAAGAAGAATATTTAAATATTAATTAAATCAAAGAGAACATTGTGTAGCCAAGGGGACCATCAGCAGTCAGGATGTTCAGATTGCAGGGAGAAGGGAGGGACCGAGAGACCCAAGTCTCTGTGTTAGTTCATCGCTAGTTCATCCACTCTGTCTGTTTCACATCAGTATGTTTGATTAGTGGCACTGAGTGGAAAAAACAAACAAACAACCAAAAAAAAAAACAACCTGTTTGAAAAATTCCAATCTGGTTTCCGGTCCTCCCACAGTAAAGAGACAGCCCTGGTCAGAGTCACCAGTGATCTCCTGGTGGCTGTCGACCAGGGCTCTTCATCACTCCTTATCCTCCTGGATCTCACTGCCACCTTCGATACAGTTGACCACAATATTCTCCTCCACCGTCTCCAGCACACAGTTGGACTTTCTGGCACTGCTATGGAGTGGTTCAGGTCCTATCTTACAGATAGGGCTGAGTTTGTGGCCCTGGGAGACTCCAAATTGTGGCCCCACACTGTCATCGGTGGGGTCCCACAAGGGTCGGTCCTTGGGCCACATCTACACATCTACATGCTCCCCCCTGGGCCAGGTTGTCAGCAAGCATGGAGTCTCTTTCCACTGCTATGCCGATGACACACAGCTCTACATGAGATTGGACCTGACCTTCCCTGCACTCCCATCAGCTCTCACCTCCTGCCTAGGGGAGATAGAGGCGTGGATGTCTGAGAACTTTCTCCAGCTAAACAGCACCAAAACAGAAGCCCTTCTCATTGGCACTGCCCATCAGCTCCGATCCTCCCCCATAAACTGTGTTTGTCACCACCTTCACTAGAATTGAAACTGAAAACATGACAAAATCATCATTAATCATCATTTAAAAAACACATCATAATACAAAACATAATAAAGTAAGATAAGAATATTGTGAGATTTTTTGATAAAACTTTTTTCAGTGCCAATATGACTTTTTACAATACAAATATTTCAATGGCAATGTTTCCTTTTTCAGTTTGGGTTTTGTTTTTAATGCCAAATTTTATTTTCAATGTCAATATTTTAATGTCAGTGCTGTCACGATCCCCCTTCGTGAGAGACTCTGGGTTTTGATTTCACTTGATTATTATTAGTTCTCGTGTTTTCTGTGACTTTTCTTGTAATTATCCTCCTAGTGTGTCTTTGGTGTTTTCAGTTGTCTTATTTTGGTATTCTGTATCCTTGTGTTTTGCTACTTCCTGTGTTATTTTGTAGGTAATCTTCCTGGTGTGTGTCTTGTGTTTTCCCTCCTTTTTGTCATACACTCCTGTATTCTATTGGTTAATTATCCCCAGTGTACTTAAGTCATGTCTCTCCCCTCTTTGGTTGTCAGTGGATTGTGTCTTGTGAATGTGATGCAAGTTCCTGTGTGCTTCAGTGATCCCCAGTGTTCCTCAGTGCTCCAGTGTTGTCCCGTGTTGTCTGGTTTTGAGTTACCCTTCTGGTTTTGGAACTTTTGCCTTTTTTGTTTTTGGACCTTTTGCTGTGGTTTTCATTGCTCAACTTTTACTTTCACCTGCAGCTCTATTTCAGTAAGTTTTTTTTTGTTTGTTTTGTTTTTTTTATCCTTGGTTCTAATAAATCCTAGAACTGATACATCCTTGGCCCTGTATGTCTGCTCTTGGGTCCCTCTCCTGCATCCCTAGCCACTAAACTGTGACAGCTAGCTCCATAGGCCATCAGGTGGCAAGACCCTGGCTGTGGTCAAATAGTCAGAGAAATCTCCTTTCCTAACCACTTTTCCTTAAAGTCGTGAGGTCAAGGAAAGATGTGAAGGAGAATTGATAAGGAATTAGGAAAAGAGAACCTCTGTATTTAGAGAATCTGACCACACTTAAACTTGGTGTTTTTTTTAAACCAACTTTATTTATAACACATGGAAGACGCACAGTGACAAACTTGAACTGTGCTGTAGGGTACCATTCAATATAATATGAAAGGAATATACAAGTTGAGAAAAAAAAGGAATTGTACAAGGGTCCAGAGTAAATTATATTCAGATAGAAATGATAGTTGACAGTTTTTTGTAATACAGTGACATACTTGATTTTTCAAACTCACATTTGGCCATTCAACAGTTACATAAAGCATACATCATCCAATGCCAAATTTAGGAGCTTCCCAGCAGGAGAGCCTTGATCCCAGGAAAAAGTCAAACCCCGAGGACTGATACCCAATGACTGGCCTATCTTCTCAACCTGTTACTGCAGGATATGCAATCACATCAAAGGGCACCCTTTGTTCACAGACAGGATCACTAAATTATACAACAAAGAACACCCCAGTCTCCTGCCTTTGTCTTGATACTGTGACCCATTGATATGCTTGCAACCATTCCTTGAATGGTATGGTGAGTGGGTTGTCTTTCACACTGGAAAAGATCCACTTCATCATTTATCAGATGTTGTAGTAATTTTAAAATCTCTGTCTCAGAAAAGGCTTTTTTCACTTTCTGAACCTGATACCACCTATTTCTGATAATTATGGTGAAGATTTCAAGCAATGCATGACAACAACAACAAAAAAAAATGTAACTTCACATTTCCCAAGTTTAATAACCTGGGCCCTGTTTTTTGATAATGATTGAGATTAGAGGTTAAAAGTTTTTACTAAGACAGTTTCCTCAAACATCCCTAAAGTTTATTTTTTTTACACAAGCTTTCCAAAGCAAGTGCTTGAGCATCTTAAAACCTTCTGACAGTATGCTGTACACTCCCCAGCCATTTCTTTAGGTACACCTGTTCAACTGCTCATTAAGGCATATCTAATCTTAGTGCATTTAGGCATGTAGACATGGTCAAGACGACCTGCTGAAGTTCAAACTGAGCATTAGAATGGGGAAGATGGGTGATTGAAGTGACTTGTGACGTGTGAACGTGGCATGGTTGTTGGTGTCAGGCCGAGACCAAAGGCAGGACTCAGACGCAGAGATGACGTTAATAAAACAGACTTTATTAACAACCAAAGTTCTCTCACTTGAGTGACAAAGAAACAGAGGCTATAAAACTTTCCTAGGGCGGATAAGATAACAAAAACAAAAAGTCACTCTCAAAAAGGAGGAAAAAACAAATGAACGGTGGCTAATAAAGTTAGAACAAATCAAAAATCACTCACAGAGGAGGCAAACAAAAGGCTATGAAAGGATTTAACAAAAAACGCTCCAACAGGAGGAAAACCAGAAAAGCTCTAAATAAAACTCTCTCCTAAAAAACGGAGGACCTAAGATAAGCTATGAACATAAACGAGTAAAACAAAATTGCTCCAAAAGGAGGAAATCAAACAACTATGAAAGTACTCTAAGGCTAAGGCAAGAAACTGAGATATCAAAATTTACAAACAAAAAATCACTCTTACAGAGGAACAATGGTTTACTGGAGGCAACACTGTGGCTGTGGATTCAAGGCTGGAGGTAAGTCGGGTGAACGGACGAAGACACTCTGGCACAAGACAACGGAGACACAGACTATTTAAACACGCAGAGGTAATGGGAAACAGGTGGAGACAATGAGTAATCAGGACACACAGGTGACACATGAGGAAGGGCAAGTGCTCTGAAACGAGAGGAGAGTAAATCCTTCAAAATAAAACAGGAAATGACAAGACCAAAATCCCAAGACAAGACAAACCTCACCGCAGTGTGACAGTTGGTGCCAGATGGGCTGGTCTGAGAATTTCAGAAACTGCTAATCTACTGGGATTTTCTTGCACAACTATATTTAGGGTTTGCAGAGTATATCATATCATATCATATCATATCATCATATCATGACAAGATGGCGGCGCGCAGCAGTGCAGCGGCTTCTCGTGCTCCCGGGGTCAAGCCCTTTTTTAGTACTTTTTCAGTTGGTCCTAGGGCCAACTTTAACTGTTTTGCTTGTGTAAACAAGCGTATAAGGTACAGTCGATCCGAAATGTTTAAAATAAGGGATGGTTCGGCTACGAGCACAACAACAACAACAGCGGCCCTCGGACTCAGGGCCTTGCTGGGCAGACTGCAGCTCCTGAGGACACCGGACTGGCGTGGTGTCCGCCGGGCGGAGGGCAAGAGGAAGCGGTGTGCGCGGAAGCAGAAGAGGGGGAAACGGGGAGGACTGCTAGCCAAGCTAAAGGCTAACGCTGGGAGACCACCGATCCCGTCTCTGTTCCTGTCCAATGTCCGCTCCTTGGACAACAAGACCTGCTCCGACTGAGGCTGGAGGCTTCCAGTGAGATGAGGAACTGTGCGGTGCTTTGTCTTACGGAAACATGGCTGAACGACAACATGCCTTCCAGATCGACGGTTGGCTTCTCTTCCGTGCGGACCGCAACCAGCAGTCGGGGAAAGCCCGCGGGGGCAGATTATGCGTCTATGTCAACAAAGGTTGGTGTACGAACTGTACTTTGGTGAACAGCCACTGCTCCGAGGCGATAGAGCATATGACTGTAAAGTGCCGGCCACACTATCTGCCTCGTGAGTTTACGGCGGTGTTTGTTATGGCTGTTTACATCCCGCCGGGTGCCAAGGCTAATGAAGCGCTGACGGAGCTTCACAACAACATCAGCTCGCTCCAGCATAAGCACCCAGAGGCCTTCTACGTGGTTGCGGGGGATTTTAACCACGTAAACCTGACAGACACTCTGCCCAAGTTCTATCAGAAATAACACGCTGGACCGTGTCTACACCAACAAAAAAGACACTTACAGAGCCGTCCCCCACCCCCACCTGGGCTTCTCCGACCACATCTCCATCATGCTGGTCCCTGCCTATCGTCCTATGCTCAGACGCCACACACCACCACAGAGGACCATCACCGTGTGGCCCAGTGATGCTGTCCCTGCACTGCAGGACTGTTTCCAGTGCACAGACTGGCAGATCTTCAGGGAGGCAGCCCTCCGTGAGGGAAAGGTGGACCTGGAGGACTACACATCTGCTGTCCTCGGGTACATCAGCAAGTGCATGGAGGATGTCACTAGCACCAGGATTGTAACGGACTATCCCAACCAGAAACCCTGGCTGAATGCAGAGGTCCGGTCTCTGCTGAAAGCCAGGAATGCTGCGTTCAGGTCTGGTGACAGAGTTACACTCAGAGCGGCGAGGAGAGAGCTGAACGTTGGAGTGAAAAGGGCCAAGGCTGCATACGCCCAGAGGATCCAGGGACACTTCACGTCCAACGATCCACGGAGTATGTGGAGAGGCACAAAGTGCATCACAGACTATAACACCAGAGATGCACAATGCCCCAGGGACCCCTCACTGCCCGACGCACTCAACAACTTTTACGCCCGCTTTGAGGACTCCAACGCCTCCCCCAGCACCAGACTCACCACTCCACCAGGTGAAGAGCCCCCCAGTGTGACACCAGCAGAAGTGAGGAGGATCCTCCAGAGGATTAACCCCCACAAAGCTGCTGGTCCCAACAACATCCCTGGACGGGTGCTGAAGGGCTGTGCACACCAGCTCACAGAGGTGCTGACGGACATTTTTTTAACACCTCCCTCAGACAGGCGGCGGTCCCCACCTGCCTGAAGACTGCCACGATCATCCCCATCCCCAAAACGTCCACAGTGACAGGCCTGAATGACTATCGGCCGGTAGCCCTCACCCCGATAGTCATGAAATGCTTTGAGAGACTCATCATGAGCCGCATCAAAGACTCCATCGACGTCACTGTGGACCCGCACCAGTACACTTATAGGAAGAACCGATCCACAGAGGATGCCATCTCCTCTGTGGTCCACACAACCCTCACCCACTTAGAGAACAAGGACTCCTATGTTCGCCTGCTCTTTGTGGACTTCACCTCAGCTTTTAACACAATCATACCACAGACCCTAATCCAGAAACTATACACACTTGGACTGTGCTCCACCCTGTGCAACTGGGTCTTAGACTTCCTAACAGACAGGCCGCAGTCTGTGAGGATCCACGACATCTCCTCCTCCCCCATCACCCTCAGCACCGGCTCCCCCCAGGGCTGTGTGCTGAGCCCCCTCCTGTTCACCCTGCTCGCACACGACTGCTCAGTGAGACACCCGAGCTGTCTGATTGTGAAGTTTGCGGATGACACAGCTGTGGTTGAACGCATTACCAACAACGACGAGTCCAACTACAGGCAGGAGGTGGAACAGCTGGAGGGTTGGTGCAGAGATAACAATCTCTGTATCAATGTGAAGAAGACCAAGGAGATGATCGTGGACTTCAGGAGGGGCAGACACCTCCCTCCTCCCCTGCACATCGGAGGGACTGCGGTGGAAGTGGTCTCCAGCTTCAGGTACCTGGGCGTACATATCTCTGACAACCTCACCTGGAGCACCAACACTTCCTGCCTGCTTAGGAAGGCACATCAGCGCCTCTACTTCCTTAGGAGGCTGAGGCGCGCCAGACTGGGGAGCTCAGTCCTGACCTCCTTCTACAGATGTGTGGTGGAGAGCATCCTGTCTTCCTCCATCATCGTGTGGCACGGCAGCTGCTCGGCAGCAGAGAAGAAAGCTCTGCACAGGGTGGTGAAAGCTGCACAGAGGACTGTGGGACGCAACCTTTCCACCACCACGGACATCTACACCGCCAGATGCAGGAAACGGGCCGCCTGCATTCTGAAGGACCCCACTCACCCCGCACACGCTCTGTCTTCCCCTCTCCCCTCAGGCAGGAGGCTACGGAGCATTAAGAGCAGGACCACCAGACTGAGGAACAGCTTCTTCCCGGAAGCTGTGAGACTGCTGAATTCTGGAGGACCCCTGTAGCCCCCTGCAACCCCCCGCCCCCCTCACTTGTCACTTTAACTTCCGTCACTTTAACTTCTGCACGGTCACTTTAACTTCTGCACACTACCTCAATGGCAAAGGACTCTGATGTTGTTGTGTCTTTTTCATTTCATTTACGCAATTCTATTTTATACTGTAAATTCTATTTTATACTGCAAATTCTATTTTATACTTTAGTAGTTATTTATTCTGTTTGGCTTGCACTGGGACCAGAGTAACTTATTTCGTTTCACCCCACGTTCACATGTGTTGGAATGACAATAAAGCTCCTTGAATCCTTGAATCCTTGAATGGTCTAAAAAAGAGAAAGTATCCAGTGAGTGGTGGTTCTCTGTGTGAAAATGCCTTGTTCATGCCAGAGTTCAGAGGAGAAAGGCCAGAATACATCAAGCCGATAGAAAGGCAACAGTAATTCAAATAACCACTCATTACAACCAAGGTATACAAGAGAGCATCTCTGAACACGCAACACATTGAACCTTAAAGCAGATGGGCTACAGCAGCAGAAAACCACAGCAGACACCACTCTGTCAGCTAAGAACAGGAAACTGAGGCTACAGTTCACAAAGACTCATCAAGCTTGGACAATAGAAGATTGGAAAAACATTGCCTGGTCAGATGAGTAACAACATGAAAGCATGGATCCATCCTGCCTTGTATCAAGAGTTCAGGCAGCTGCTGGTGGAGTAATGGTGTGAGAGATATTGTCTTGTTTGGGCCCCTTAGTAACAACGGACCACAGTGTACCCATCTTCTGATGGCTGCTTCCAGCAGGATAATGTGCAATGTGAAAAAGCTAAATCATCTCAAATTGGTGTCTTGAACATGACAATGAGATCACCATACTCAAATGGCCTCCACAGTCACTAGCTCGCAATCCAGTAAAGAACCTGTGGGATGTGGTGGACTGGGAGATTTGCATCATGAATGTGCAGCCAACAAATCTGCAGCAACTGTGTGATGCTATCACAGAGCAAAATCTCTGAGGAATGTTTTCAGCATCTTGTTGAATCTATGCCATGCAGAATTAAGGCAGTTCTGAAGGCATCATAAAGAAAGCCTGCCAGTAGTTGAAAAGTTTTTGAGTGTGAGCCACTTGAGTACTTATTCATTCTATTGTTAAAGGTAGGGTTAGCAATTACAGTTTATCAGTGCAATCCATTCCAGCCAATCATGGCTCATGATTCACCCTTAGTGTGGCTTTCCAGCAGTGGAGGGACCTCTGGGAGCTGAGAGGCCTGAAAACCGATTCAGAGATTGCTCTGTTTCTGTTTGAAAGGTCAGTAATATTAGTTTTGCTGTCACAGAGCCAGTAGGGCATTATTGTTTTGTCCTGTTTGCTCTTGGTGTAATGTTAGTTAGACTAGGAGAGTTGTATCACTGTCTGCAGCTACTGAGCTGGCTCTGAGAAACCATCTTATCCGCTCTTAGCTTCACTGCAGCCAATGTAACCCAAAAACACCCAAAAACAGAAACAAAAAGTATTTGTTTGTTCAATTTTAATTGCTTGTTGTGATATTTGTCCAAACAACATTTGTGAGGGCTCTTGTAGACACAAAGACCTGAAAACAAAAGTTTGTGAGCACAGTGGGATTGATGCATAATTTGAAATGCAATGCTAGGTGAAGTTTCCTTCCTTGTTAGCAGGTCTGTCTTCTGTCAATGTAGCTCCATAAAAACATCTAAACCACTAATTTTTTTTAGTTCTACTCCATTATGTTGAGGATATTGTGTTTGTGTGTATGTCATTCCTTTGATGGTGTTTTATATTACATTTGTTTTGCTTCAGCTGTGAACAAGCGGACACACTCAATTCTGCCAATGTACTCCTTGGCCAGTTGTTAGTCTGAGTTTCCATGGTGATGAGCGTCCTCAAGTTTTGGAGGCAGAGCTTCTTGAAGAGCACTGAAGGGAGGACTTTTTTTGTTTTGCTGCTGGGTTTTAATATTATCAGTCTTTCTCCAGGATGCCTTACTCTGCCTTTAAATTCTTCCTCCTCCGCTGCATTTAAACTTATAAACACAGGAATCAAAACACACATAAGTTAATTTGTTTTATGTTGAAAGCACTGTTAAAAATCCTAATGGTTTAATTCATTACCCCATCTTTAAATTATTTTAATTTCACGATCCAGTAGGAATGTGGAGAAAAATCATGTCTGAATGAGGCTAAAATTGAATGATTAATGTTTAAATAGAACACTGTGAAAGAAATACAGAGATAATCTCTGTTTACCTTGAGGTTAAAATTGATTACTACATGAGTATGTACTATACACTCTCATTTAGCCTACCCGGGTAGTGAAGAAATAGACAAACAAGAGATCACCAATGAACAAATATTCAATTTTTTTCTCA
This sequence comes from Lates japonicus, assembly GCA_033238685.1. Lineage (NCBI taxonomy): Eukaryota > Metazoa > Chordata > Actinopteri > Centropomidae > Lates > Lates japonicus. The sequence goes on along the minus strand of BRZM01000079.1, from coordinate 1,327,568 downwards.
ACATAAAAGAAAAAGCTGTTTTATTTTTTTCTTTCATAACTGCAACAACAGTTCTATTTGCTGTTAAACTGTAATAAATATGTCAATTGTTACAACAGTAAATCAAACTTCCACCTATCCAATCCTCAGTAATAAGTTATCAAATTCTGGTTGCACCCCCAGCACTAGTGCTACACTCAAACTTTCTCTAAGGAAACATATTTTGGCAACTTGTATCTGCGATCTCATTGTCTCAGTCAATACCCAGAGCTCATGACAAGTGAGGGTTGAGCTGTAGACTGACTCTCATCACGTCTGCTTCATTTTTGGCTTCAAACTGTCACAGTCTACGCCGAAAGTCACAGTTTGATGAAACAAACACAACCACATTAGCTGCAAAAAGCCAGACACTCTCCTCATCCCAACTTCACCGAGATCCTGTCCAACAACCACTGAGCACATGCTTGACTCAGTGTCAAGAAGACAGACATCAAAGCTCAGCTCAACAGATCACTATCAGCCACACACGTTGCCAAGTAAACCACCTACTGTGAGAAGTTTATTATTACAGTGCATTATAACATTGTTCCACACAGCTGCACCCTACAAGTTCATTCATTCATTATCTATACCACTTATCTGTCATGGGTCGCAGGGAGCCTATCCCAGCTGACATTGGGCGAGAGGCGGGGTACACCCTGTACGGATCGCCAGTCCATCGCAGGGTCAACACATATAGACAACCATTCACACTCACATTCATACCTTCGGGCAATTTAGAGTCACCAATTAACCCTAACATGCATGTGTTTGGACTGGGAGGAAGCTGGAGAACCCAGAGAGAACCCACACAGACACAGGGAGAGCATGTAAACTCCATACAGGAAAGCCCCAACTCAAACCCAGAACCTTCTTGCTGTGAGGCGATAGCGCTAACCACTGCACCACCATGCACACTATAAGTTTCACAGCTTTATTATATCCTTGGCTCAACGCTGCACTTGCTAAAGCAGAAAGCAGATGCAGTGAACAGGCTGTACATCCGTATTGTGCTGAGGCTTGGCTAAATTCATCTTAAAGTGGTATAAAAACATATGACATATATTTTTGTTATCTGGCTTCACTAAGCCCAGCAACCACAGTCATGCTAAGTGGTCACATGACAGTAGTTATTAACTCTAGCCATCTGTAAGATATTATACAAAAATATGCTGGAGTACTATTTCAAAGGCCAGTATGTGTGAAGTAGGCTACTTAATCAAAAAAGAAAGTACAATTACAGGCCAAGTATACATAAACTTTCTGTGTAAGGGAAAAATGCTTAATTATACTTTACTTAAGTATATCTCAATCAAAAGATTGAATACACACATAAGTCAAATATACTTAAACTTCTATGTATACTTGTTAGTACAAGCCAAGTACATTTAAGGACAAGGACAAGTACAGATGTAAATATACTTGGACTTTTTGGTAAACTTGTCTATATAAGACAAGTATACTCAAGTTTAATTTTGTTTATCATATGTATAATTAATACATAAAAAGTAAAATAGTTGCACAGTTATTCACTTTTAATTTAAAATAAGTATACTAATGGCACACCTGAATAAACCTTTTTTTTGTAAGGGTGGGTTACATCATGAACTGAACTATTAATACCAAGAAGCTGACATAGGGCGTAGCCAGCAAAGGGCAGCTCACCTAAATCTAAACCTTGGCAGAGAGGTATCACTTCTACAGCTAGCAGACAGTCAGCATAACCATCTTGTGGTAGTCTCATGTAATATGAAAAAGTTTTGGTGAGAATAGAAGTCTTTTCCTCAACAAGAAATTAGCAGTAGTTGGAGAATCGTGCATTAAAAAAAACCTCAATACAGCCCTAATCTGAAAGAAGAGTTCCAGCAGAGTTGAATCCTCATTAAAAGAGACAGCAAAGGTTCACCATGCCTGTCAGTCTGGTCACTAATAGGTAAAAAGAAGAGATGATGTGTGCAGTGAGAGAGCTGGACCTAACAAGAATGACGTAACAAAAATCTCTGCTCTTCTCGGACACAAAGATATTTATGGTCAGACTGACCATGGCAAGGTCACCAGGTCCTATGATATGACATAAAAATTCTGTGGGCAGAAAAACTATGTTCACAATAACATTTACAGCTTTTTTCCATCCTTGTTGTTGTTTTGGCTGAATCTGAACTGAGTTTTAGTTCAAAGGTGAAATGATACGCTGCAGCTCACTTTTATTTAATTAAAATACACTGAGTGTCGGGTGAGAGTGAGAGTTGATTAACTCAGCATTATTTATCACCCTTCCAGGTTTTGGTTTGTCTGAATGTTGAACTTGCCAGACTGCCTCACTGTCCCTCACTACCTGTCATTCCACACAGTGGAACCATTGTTGGTAAAAATTTAATGGACAGTGTTTTTCTGCTACTTCCAAGAAGTAGCCACAGCCTTGAATTCATAGTCAGAGACTGTCACAAGCTTTTACCTTCTCCTGGCCATTTGGCTTTTATATGCAGTATCATCAAACTGTAATCTGCTGAAATGAAAGCATTATAAGCTTCTGTATGCAAAACATCATGACCTCTTTCACTGTGGCATATTTCCCTTTGTACTGCATAACCATGTTATCACAAAAGTTATCACAAGTATGAAAAAATACAAACTTAATAACATAAGCCTAGGCATGTAATGTAAGAAAGTCAATCCCAAAGCTGGAAATAGCACAGCTATACTTCTTTGAATTATGTATGTAACCTCTGTGGACAGAGCACTAAAGGTTATTTTAATGGATGTCTCATTTTAGCACATTACCAGTACAATGCAATGACGTTCATTTAGATACACGGTAAAAGCCCAAACACACATTATGTGGACTGACAAAAAGAACACTCTTTTAATAAGTTGCTTCAGATTTTATGTCATGCTGACAAAGCATATCTCAATCTAGTTCTTTAGTCCGATTCCTTTGGAAGAGAGTCAGTCATAACAGAATGGCAGAAACACCATTATTGTAGGTAATTTTAAATCAAGCAGTAACCCCATTGAAGTGTCCCTCCCTATAAAGTAGGGGGATAAATGAATAAAAGCAACATGTAACAGGTACTAACAGGCAGTAAAATGTTCAGCACCGCCCATCACATCCCCCATTATCATGGTTGCATTTACATTCACCCGCCTCTTTATGGCTCTCACACCCTGCAAGTGGTAATTCTGGCTTGTAAAGCGCAGAGATGGGGGGACATACTGAGTTTAAAGACACACTAAAGACTTTAAGAGACAAAGAGAGTAAGTCATATTCTTGTTCTTTCCCTCCCTCTCCATCTCCTTGCTGTGCAGCCTGTGCTGTATTTAATGTGATTACACTCTCTGCAAAGGAGGTCACGTGGTCAGTATCCTAGAGGAAACTGCATGATTTTGCTTTACCTTCATCATTTGGCCTAATGTTCACTTTTGAAATTAATGTGTGACATGATCTGTTGCATATAGACATTTAAGTTGTTGTACACTTTCACACTGCAGAGAGGCTTGTGGAAGTCTGCATTCTAATGAATATTTTTTTGTATGTATTTGTAACTACTTGAATGTGTGTTTCAAATGAAACATTACATTTGAATGACTACAACCACTCAGTCCTTTGAATGTCACATGTACGAACACATGGGCAGAGACACCGTTTCTTAAGGACATACAAATTTGTTTTTGTCACTTATTGCATTGATTGATTGATTCATTACTTAGAGACTATCCTTAACCATAACCATTTAATGCCTAAGCCCAACCCATACCTTCAGCTTAACCAAAAAATTAAGTCTTAATTAACATTTATCAAGTTTTTCTTTGGTCTTTGTAATTCATTTTGTAACTTGTTTTTAAAAGGAGCTACATAAAGTTTTTTCCTTAGTATTACTAGTGATCAAAAACGCCATCCTGACTTTGAGCAGGTCACGCTTGTTGATCTGGCTAACAAGCTACAGATGAAAATGATGGAAAGATAACAAATCACATATGAAACCTTGAAAGATGCATGAGATAAGGAATAAACCATTAGCAAACGTTTCTTAACAACATCCATACTTTTTTTTTTTTTTTAAAGCAGTCTTAGACTGTAATTGTTTCAATAACATGTTTCTAATTCACTGAGTGCAAATGAAGGCTGGTCTGGCAAAGCAAGATCTCATAACAAGTAATCCTACCTAAACAATCTACCCTACAAAATCATGCTACTGAAGGAGTGGTAATGCCACAACCTACACCCTCTTTTCTACCACCAACAACTACACACCAAGCATGTGATAATTGGAGGAGGCTTGCTTGAAATATGAAGAAGCCACTGTCCACTGACTCTTGTCCAAATTGTCCGGAAAGTCCAACTTTAATAGACAAGCATACACATTCTCAGATTTATCAAGCAATACGAACACATGGTTTAAATACTGTGCAACTGGGTGCATGTGAATAAGTATGATTCCCCCTTCAACAGTATGTATAAATGGATGTAGACACATCTTAAAATTTCACAACAGTACAATGAAAAGAACAGCAAAGACATTGCACAATATCACCAATTATGTTGCATTGGCAAAGACAACAATGCCAGTGCAGCCATTTGCAGTGACTGTATCATTAATTCTGGGGCTGCAACTATTATCTTCATTATTGATTGATTAGTGAATAAATGTCTTCTACTGTTACTGTCTCCCCAATGACAACATTGTGATTTTCCTTGAGATCTGTTACTGCTGTCTGCTCCTAGTTTCTGTTTAATTCTCTTCACTCCTTTCAGTCTCTTCTCTATGTCTTATCATTTTAGACTTTCTACTTTTCATTTGGAAATGATCTCAGTGTTAGTGGGTAGCCTGCTGCTGCCTTGTGAGCTCAGCTCCAAGCCCAGCCTGTCAGCTTAGCCTCTAGTTACCCACAATAACTGGGTAACTATTTTCCCAGGGTCCTATGCTCCCAGAGTCCTGAGGTACCTATGTTCCCCAGTTCAATATTTTGTCTCTGTAACACTCATTGATCCTCCTGTGTTGACCCATATCTGCCTCATTTCAAGATACAATTTATACTGAGAGCCATATACTACTATACTGAGTGCCATAAGGGCATTTCTGGGAAACTGATGTTTTTTCTAGACTGTCACTGCACAATGTTTTTAACACTCACAAACAGTTCTTCACTTGTAAGCACACAGATCTTTCCCATCATTACCATTGATCCACAGAATGTGAATAAGGACTACTAAAAATAATTGAAAAGTAAAATGAAAAACCAAATCTTATTTTGGTTTATTTCAGGCTTTCACATGGGGCCTCAGTGTATTAATAGTAGACAGGTGCCAATCATACAAACTGCAGGTCTCCACTCTTTATAATATGGCCCAAAAACAAACAAAAAAACAAAAAAGGAACAAGGAAATCCATGTCATCTGACAAAGGGCAAGAGGAATGTCAGTGGTCTGCTGGCTAATATTGCTCAGCAATGCTGTATTCAGGGCGGAGAGTGACGTGATAGGGATGGGGCACTTTCAAACCAGCTGAATGGAGAGTTGTTGTATTGACCAGAGGATTAGGAGAAGGATCTTTCCAGCAAGCTCCATGCAACATTTATCAGCTCACCAGCAGCAGCAGAGGGGAGAAAGAAGAGAGAGGGAGGGAGAAGAGGCTCCCTCTGCACCTTCAAAAGCCTGTGGTTGATGTTTTCAAGCTTCCATTAATGTTGCAAACCTTGTCTCGCCAGCCTAAAAGTAGAAAAGGTAGAAAAGGAAGAGAGAGATGAGAGGGATGCGGTCAAGAGGACAGTGCTGTGGAGGTGCAGAATGTTTTATCCCCTGGAAAGAATTGAGTGTACTGTATGTGATTATACTGCTGTGGTGAAAGCTTCTTACAGCTCACTTCTTGAGCTTGACCATTTCCTTGCCTTTACTTAATAATAGAACATTGCTCTTGATTACCATTGGATTTGACCTGTAGCCAGTGTAAAAAGCGATTGTCTTTTCTTCTCTAACACTGATAGAACTGCAGTCAGAACTGCAGATTATTACAGTGGCAAGAAAAAGTATGTGAACCTTTTGGAATTTCATGGTTTTCTACATTAATTTGTCATAAAATGTCAAGGGTACTGACAAATATAATGTGCCTAAAATAATAACACTTTGTTTTAATCTTTCATGTCTTTATTGGACACACTCATTCAACATTCAAAATGGTAGTGGAAAAAGTAAGTGAACCCTTGGAATTAATAGCTGGTTGACACACATTCTCACATTATCCTGAAGAATTACACTTGGGAATTCATCTTCCCCTCAATGATTGCAAGCTGGACAGGCCCTGATGCAGCAAAGCAGGCCCAAATCATGATGTTTCCTCCACCACACTTTATAGTTGGGATGGTGTTTTCATGATGATATGCAGTGCCCTTTTTACGCCAGATGTAGTGCTGCGTGTTCTTTCCAAATAGTTCAATCTTAGTTTCATCAGTCCATAAAACATTTTGCCAATACCGCTGTGGAGTGTCAATGTGCTCTTTCGCAAACTTCAGACGTGCAGCAATGTTCTTTTTAGTAAGCAGTGGCTTCCTTCCTGGTGTCCTGCCATAGACACCCTGCTTGTTCAATGTTTTACGTACTGTAGACTCATGAACACAGATGTTAGCCAACTCCAATGACGCCTTCAAATCTTTGGCTGTCACTCAGGGTTGTTTCTTTACCTCATTGATGAGTCTTCGTTGTGCTCTTGGGGTCATTTTGACTGGGCGCCCACTTCTCAGTAGAGTAGCCACAGTCCCAAAGTGTCTCCATTTGTAGATTGTTTGCCTAACTGTAGACTGATGAATTTCTAAAGTCTTTGAAATTACTTTATAACCCTTTATGTAAATCAACAATTCTTGATCATAGATCCTCTGAAAGCTCTTTTTGGCGAGGCATGGCTCACATAAGCGTATTCTTCTTGTGCAGAGCAAACTCAAAAAGTTTGAGTGGTTTTTATCAGTCAAAGTAGCTCTAGTCCACACCTCCGAACTCTTCTTAACAAGACTCCAGGTATACTAACACCTGACTCCAATTAGCTTTTTTGAGGTCATTAATTCAAGGGTTCACATACTTTTTCCACTAGCACTATGAGGTTTTTATGGTTGCTCTCAATAAAAACATGAAGGGTCAGAATTTTTTTGTGTTATTATTTTAGGCACATTATATTTGTCAATACCCTTGACTTAGATGAAGATCTGATCACATTTTATGACAAATTAATGCAGAAAACCATGAAATTCCAAAAGGTTCACGTACTTTTTCTTGCCACTGTATAAAATGTTGTCTGTCCCTCTTTTGTGATGCTGTTCTTAATTGTTAGATTATGTGGTAATACACAATCTCTGACTTGCATAAGAGGGTATACGAGTTCTTAATGGGCTTAAAATGAAGACACAATCCTGGACCAGTGCCAAAATCCACCAGATACCTGAGGCTATATTTTTGTTATTCCTTTCTCAAGTACAAATTAATGTGCTTGCTTTAGACCAATATAAGGATTTTCTCACCAGTGAAAGCTAATTTAGCTGTGGCAGTAATATATTTTTGGTCAACAGGACATTGCACAGCAGCCCACCAAAGTAAAGCTCATAAGTTATTCCTCTTTGTTTACATGTTTAGTGGCAGTATGTCACAGTTTGAAGCTAATCACCACCATAATGATGGGGCTCTCCTAAAACTTTACCAAGGCAGAAATAAACAGAAGAATGAAAATATAACAAACTTTTTTTTTTTGCCTCTGCCTCACCAGTTACAATGAGGTCATCTTCACCTTCTCTTGATACTGGTCTGATGAACTGGGCCAGAAAACATCTTTCTCACCTGAACTTGATATTTCATAAAATCATAATCCAGAACAGATAACCATAGCAGTACACCCTATATATTGTCAGTGGAGTTTTTAAATCTGTTGTCACAACAATGTTATGTTTCCACCATGAAAAGGCCTATCCTGAGTCAGTGGGGATTTTTTGGAGGCTTAGCTTTTGCAAGATTTTGCTTTATTTCATCCATTACTGATTGCTGGAATGCCAATGTTCTCTCTCTCTTCCTACTTCCCACTGGACATTGCTTGTCTGTTTGCAACATGTGACAGAGACAACTGGTACAGCTGAAGTAATTTCTACCTGTATGTCTGATTTAGCCACTTGTTGAGGTCTCTAGATTTTGCTAATTCACACTTATATAAGAAATGTTTTGCCATACAGATAAAAAATGCCTTGCATTTTTCCATCCATCTATCCATTATCTATACCCCTTGTCCTTAAGGGTCACAGGGGGGCTGGAATCTATTCCAGCTGACACTGGATGAGAGGCAGGGTACACCCTGGACAGATGATCAGTCTATCACACAGCTGACATATAGAAACAAATAACCACTCACACTCACATTCACAACCATGTGCAATTTAGAGTCACCAGTTAATCTGCATGTGTTTGGACTGTGGGAGGAAGCTGGAGAACCCAGAGAGAACCCACACAGGAACAGGGAGAACATGTTGGGTTACCCCCAGCAAAACTGCAGTTTGAATCCAGAGGTGACAGTGCTAACCACTGTGCCACCCCTGCATTTTTTCATTCCAGCTAAATCAAAATTATATTAAAAGTATAATTCATATAGAAGCATTTTTAAAGAATACAAAAATAATATTATCAATATTGTTATTAACAGATTACCTATTTATTTAAAAAAAAAATTATTTGAACTTTATAATGTCTTATTTGCATTCTATTTAAATGAATCTTGCTTTTCTAAACTGACCAATTTATGAATGGATTAGAATTAAGCACAGTAAGATTCTTGAATTATTCTGATAGCACACTAAGGGCTCAACATAGGCTTGGCGGAGATGGTTTTGTTTTAGTAGATACTAAATTCTCAGAAAGATACAGACAAAACTCAGAAGATACAGACACACAAGTGTGCACAATACACACATGCACAGATATTAAAATTATAGAAAGAGATTAAATAATCCTTTATTGGAAACATGTCATAATATTTTACTCTTAATAATGGATAACAGTTGTACATGTGAGAGTAGTGGAATAATAGCTCTGGTTGTTTGCCAATGAGAAGAGGGTATTCAGGCAAATACTGATAGTACTAACCCATTAGTCTGAAGAGTTGTAGAATAGGAGGATAATATAATTAGAATAGTCATATTTTCCACTCTGTAGTAAGTGTTAACCCCAAGACTGAGGCTAAACTCATTACTTAGAGAAAGAACCAAAGAGGTAGAGGAGGAGAGAGAAAAACAGAGAGAGGAGGATGTGTGGAGTGGATATAAATTTCAGCAAATTCTATTACCCCTGTTGAAAAAAGAAAAAAAGAAAACAAAATACTGTTCTGGGAAATGGCTGTGTGTGTGTGTGTGTGTGTGTGTGTGTGTGTGTGTGCTCGCTCCTCATGTTTGCCTTTCATTTTGACCCTGACACTAAAGAGATCCTTTAATCTGCTGAAGTATAAGTGTGTGACAGACAGAGAACACAGGACACTGACTATGACTATGGCTATAGAATGGCACACACACACACACACACACACACACACACACATGACTCACCATGTCTGGTGCATGGTGGAACAGGAGTTTTAATCTAGTTTTACTCCTATTCAAAACTACAACCCCTCTCAAAGAAATAAACACTTGAGGCTGACCATGCTGGGTCCCATTAGGTGGTGTGTTTGTTAGACTACGTAATGTGAGGGATTGGAAGATGGTAGTTTCTCATCAATCCTCACCCACTCAGATGCCTTATCATCAGTTTTTGAAGCCAGGTTCTGAGTTTTTATCTCCACCTCTAAACCAGTTTTGTTTCTGAGTGACTTATTCTTTTTATGTTTTGTAAAGCATATCATTACAAAACAACATTAGTTGTTTGTACTATTTAGCTGAAAGTTCATTGCATTATGTAACAACATGGACATGTGGAGGAAAGTCAAAATCTGCTGGTCACGTGTGAGGCCAGCAGTTCACGCTCACACCTGGTGGGGACCAGCACAGGCAATGAAACATATTCAGACCCGAGAACTTAATCTTACTCAAGTGGAATGGTTAATTATTAAAAACTAACCTTAATTATCTTTGTAGGGACTTTTTAATACTCAAAGAGCTGTCTGTCAACAATAAATAAAACTACTAGTGACAAGGTGACTTGTATGCGTTTTTCTAACGTTACTGTTTGAGCCAACATATTAAATGGTAAATGGTAAATGGATGTATATAGTGCTTTTAGTCGTGCTCGACCACTCAGGCACCACATGCATTCACCCTACACACACACATTCATACTCAGACAGTTATTAATCTTGCACTACGTACAGCTCTAGCACATCCACTGCTACATTTTTACGATGTGTGTGCACCATGTCCATGGTGTTAATATACACTTATGGCTAACACACTAGCTAGGAGAGGGGGAGGCCCCTTGTTACAGAGAGGAGAAACATTGTAATAGATGTAATGAAACGATAATAAACATTTGAAATTGTGCCCCAAAAAAAGCAAAATAATGACTGCTGTAAGGGAAACACTGCCCATATGGTGCAAAATAAAACAACACTTAATATTTTATTATTCAAAGTCTTTATTATTTTTAATTCGTTTATATATTCATTTGGATATATTACTTTGACATAGCTGATCAGTACAACAGTTATCCCATTACTAATGAATCAAAGAATGTTCCCATTCTAGACTTGACTTTTGTTGTTAGTACTTTAGAGACGTATAATGTATTGTTGAGCTAAGTTGTTGACTAAATGTTTTTAACAGATCCTTGTGCTCTGGGATGGTGATCAGGTTGTATGGAATCAATGATCAGCATTTGCAAATCTATGTAGCTCTTGATATGGAAGGAATGTTTGTTAATCTATTCAACCGTCACTAACTTTCCACTTTCTTCCCATATATCATATCCTGTCCTCATTTCTGTGGAGTTAAGTTGTTTTTTTTCAAATGGGTGGATAACAGTTGTGCTCTTCTTCTGTTTGTGACTAAGGAGCAGCAGTGGTGATGACTCATTTTGACCTAGACATTTGGGTTCCTTCTCGTTGAGCATGAAGGTGCTGTATATCTTTCAATTCTGGAGGGTCTTATTTGGGAGATTATGGACAACATTCAAGGTCACTGGCTGATGCATTCTGTTTGGGCTCACATGCCACTGCATCTCAACTACAAGACTATAAACCATTTCAAGTTAATCAGTGGTTTTGGTTCTTTTATTAAGTTTTGGGTATTACAGACAGTTGATCTGTTTATTATAAATGTTTTAAAAAATAAAATGCATAGGAGCGACTGAAATCATATTATTCATCATTTCCATTAAGTTGGTGAAACAATATTTTATTAATTCAATCCAATTCATTAGAAAATATGTATTGATAGCAATAACTAGTCATATTAGCTAATTTTCTTTCTATGATTTATTTGAGTAGATTCTTCTTCTTCTTATTATTCTCCATGGTTATATATTAATATAACAATATTAGTTTTCAATATAATAATTAAATATAGTAAGTCCACCCTAGTGGGTTAATTTTACTGACAGGAAACCTGCCAGGCTGGTTTGATCTTTTTTTTTGTTATTTGTTTGTTTGTTTGTTTGTTTGGTGATTTTTATTGGTCAATGGCAGCACGCATCATTCAGCGCCTTCTTGAATGGATTTTGTTTCATCGTCACTCGTCTATCTGGTTACAGGCTCTTGTGTGCCAATTATTGCTGCGGCACTGCTGCCTTCTCTTTGATAATGGCCTGGTGATGAATTTTAATTCAGTTTTCTTTGCCCACTTTCAAAGCAGAGACGCCGGAGAGGTCAAATAATAGATTCTTCACCCTATGACTCTGGCCAGCAGTCCTAGCTGCAGCCTCCACTAACACTACGGAAGGCACTGGGGTGTTCTCAGGTTCATAAGGAGGCACCACACAGCTTCGCCATAGTGAGGAAGCCCAGCACCAGTTGTGGCCTCAGGGTTCTTTACTGAAAAGTTGTGCCTAGGGGTGGTGTTAGTGGTGGAGTCGGAGACTGAGGGACGAGATGAAGGCGGTGGCCAGGGAGGGGAATCAGGAAGAGGAGGATTGGAGGATGGCTGGTTGAGGCAAGGAGGGTGGAGGTGGGATGGGTGAGGCAAGGGCCGGTGGGACTGGCGTAGAAGGTGACAGAACCCAAATCGGCGGCTAGAACTACACCAGGTAAAGCAGAACCACAGTCTAGTGATGAGTGACTGGAAGGCCGGGACAGATATACTGAGTAGCGCGAGCTGCACGAGCACATGGTGAGACAGAACCAGGAGGCACCTGTGGAGGCTGGAGACGAGGGCAACACTGGATAACTTGGGTGGGATGAAGGTGCCTTCCCCTGCAGCTTCCAGCAAGACAGGCCTTTGGAAGTGAGCCTCATTACAGAGCTAGGTAGGCTAGTTTGTCTTAATGGCTAGTTCTTCGATCTTGAAATTAATGTGGACTTCTGAGATGGCATTTCCCGTGTCTATAAAATTTCTGGTCAATATTTATCATTTGAATCTGTATTCAGTCTACTGCATGGGCAGATAAGCAGATGGTGCATCAACATTGAATGAAGAAAAAAAATGAAAGAATGTAAAACTAGTTTTCATTTTTGAAAAATAGTGTTTGTTGTAGCGTTGAGTACTATTTGTTGCTCAGATTAAATTGATCATTGACTCTCATATGTGGGAGGTGCTGGACTCAGTGAGAAAAATTTAAAGGGTTCATAAAACTTCATTTCCTAGCTCAAACTGACAGGTCAGTGTCCCCCACGCTGCCTAGTTTAGAATTGGTGGTTTGGACTTCCAGATGATTTACAGTCTATCAAACTTGGTTGGTGGCGATATAATGTTAATGAGTACAGTAAAGTTTATGTGTACCGTTATATCAGTAGTAATTAAACTGCAGTGACATAATGTGCATACATATCTATATTAATAGTTTCTTCATCTGTCACCTCAGCTGCCAAGACTAACATTCCCATGACAAACAATGGTTCATAGTTATTGATCCTGTGAACTGGGTGCCTCATTGCAACAACGCTAGTTTATCGACATATAATTTTATTCAGTAAGTGTTGATGGATTGGCATCAATGGTCATTAGCCACATCCTCCATTTAAGATAGATTACAAACACTGTATCTGATGTGCAGCATATTTCCCATGCTCAGCCATGTGCAAGCTTTTCTTTGGACTCATACTATCAGCAACATGACATATGAATCATCAACATCAGACATTTGTTTTCAATGGCTGCTCTTGTCATATTCGTGTTTTCTGCTCAGTTACAATAAATCTACTACGTTTGAAGTTGATCAGATGAGTGGTTGTTGAAATGAAGACGGAAAAATGAAAGGCCGATTATCAATTTTCTGGTGTTACCTGCACACGCGCTGTACCTCTCAGGAATGGCCTGTGGGGCAAGTCAGTGGGATCAGCACGTGGTGCTCGGCCAGCAAACCAAATTACTATATTGATGTAGACTGCATAGACTTGTCCACCTCGTGGTTTCAACATTTATGGACATTTTATTACTGTGCGGTGTAATCTGCTAATGCCTCCCACAGTTTATCATGATAGTGTTGCCGTTCATGTACTTGCATTATGTTTTTCGGTGGGTGGGGTGATCATTGGTTCAGATGGTGTTGATTCAGATTCTGATCAGATCAAAGTTACTGGCAACCTCTAGGAAACATCATTATGATAAACCTGGAAAACTGGATTTGGTTGGTTTGGTGTTCTAGCCATGAGGTGGGTAATTCTAGTTTATTAATTTAGTGTTAATTTTTTTTTTTTTTTGCTCCATCTTTTCCAGTGACTTGCACAGAACTTTAGAGTGTTCTGTACTTCCTTGATTCTATGTTTCATGAAGTCTAAGTTATTCTGGATGAATGATTTAATAGGATGTCACTCAGGATTTGGTTTAGTTAAAAATAAAGTGCTGGATCAGAATGTGTATTCTGTGTCTGTATGGATTTTGAGTTCTGTGTTAGAGGATATAGTTTTGACACAAATTCATGATTGAATAAAGTTCAGACTCTTTGGGCTGCCATCACAGCCTTTCTTGTGTCCTCACTGGGCGCCTTAAACTTTTGCATTTTTATATATAAATGTGTAGGTGTGACATCATCATCCAGCACTGGACAACATTTCAGTAATACATGGATGTTCTTTAAATCTAATTGCTCTGATGTTCCACAGACACAGACTTCACTGCATGTCTGTTGAGGGGTAAAGTTGGGAGGCTGATGGGAGGATGTGCATCTCTAAATAACCATATGGACAGATCCTTCCATGCCTTCTAGTTTCATCATTGGTTCAGTTGCCCTTCAGTGATGATTTCATTTTGGCAGAACACCGTCAGTTTCTGTTTGCTTGTAGACACTTTGTATACATGTGTCTATTTATGCTTTTGATGTGTAAAGAAGTGGGAGCAGCAACCAATAGCAGCTTCCTCCCAAATCTTATTATCTGTGTTCTGGCTCTATCCATTGTGCAATAACATCCCATTTCGTAAAATAAATACTGAGACACACACAGACACAGATGTACCTTCTCACCCATGGCAGTTCTGATTCTGGATGGGTTAGTAATGTTAAGCCTACTCTCTTTCACACCTAGTCAGTGGATAGTGTTTGATACTGATGTATTTGTTCATTTCTTGATTACAGCCACTCGCTTTTGTTACACAACTGTCTGTACATATATAATAAATTGTCTGGTGGGTACATAATTGCCTAAATGCAGTCGCAGAATCAAAAACGAGGGCCTAATTTGATTAATTAACCTTTATTTGAAAAGGTTATCTTGCATTCTGATATCAGTACGAGGTACAGTGTGAGGCAGTGAAATACCCAGCACTGGTTGCTGATTAATTAAAGAGAAAATTGGTCAAAAAATATCTGCAACAATTCAGACAGGTGTCTCAATAAACAACTTTCCATGAGTTAAAAGAATGCCAACACTTCCAGAAAACAGACATTATAATATAACTACAGAGAGTATTCATTACATTATGCATTACAGGTAACCACTGTCCCCTCTACTAGTCAGCGTTTGTCTTTCACAGCTGGAGGTCCTGCCTTAACTGCAATGAGCTCATCATAAAGATGATCATTAATACATTTTTCAGAACAGAGAAAATAAAAGGTGTAAACAATGCAGCAAAATAATAACATATAAAAAAATTACATCCTTTTGTGTTATCACTTATTTATATAGGACATTTTTTGTAATAATAATGTAAGAATATTTATGTATGTGTTTATCAGACGTTCTCCTCTTAGAGCCTTCGAAAATACTTATAACTTCCAACTGACCAGTAAGGCCAACTCTATGACATATTGAAATAATATTTCTGCTGTAATAGAATAACCTCCCCTTTTGGAGATAAACCCTACAGTTTTTTTTTTTTTTTTGTTGTTGTTGTTGTTGTTGTTTTTAATTATTATTATTTTGGGGGGCTTTTTCACCTTTATTTGGACAGGACAGTGAAGAGAGACAGGAAACAGGGAGAGAGAGTAGGGGAATGACATGCAGTAAAGGTCCATCCGACCGGGAATCCATCCGGGGACCAGCTGCTCAGGGCACTAAGGCCCATGTGGTACGCACCCCAAACATTTGGCTATGGGGGCACCCCAACCCTACAGGTTTTAAGGGTGTCACCCCTGTTGCATCCTCTGAGTGAAAGGGAGACCCTAGATAATACTGACTTTGTATACTTACAAATTCAGTATACAAAATACAAATTTTTTTAAAGATGGGTTCATCCTAGTGAAATACACATTCACTTGTTGTTTGTTAGACACAAATCAATTAAATGATAATAATCTATAAATAATAGCACATTTTGTCAGCTTTAATGAGAGGAGACAGATGTCAGACACACACAGAACTGCAGAGAGGCAGAAGGGTGCAGAATCCATGTACCATTGTCTCTCTTATTTCTCAGAGTGTTAAAAACCTTCCCACTCTTTTTCTAATATACTGCTGTACACTCTCTATCTCCACCTACATAGTATGGAAGGGTTTGTTGTCTGTGTTAGTGTGGGCTCTCAATTGGCTACTCAGACGATTATTCATGAATCCCATTGTTTTATTGGTTCTAGGACACTATCTCCTGTGCCCCTTGTAAGTGGAATTTAGGTGGAATCAGAGCAACTTTTGCTGGATTAACATATTTATTATATGGCTGAGACATAGGAAAGAAAATTAAAGATTAATTTTGTGATTAAATTCAGCCTATACCATTTCATGTCAAGTAGTATCAAAATATTTGAAATTTTCAAATGTTTGAAAATAATGCTTTAAGCTTTGAATTAAGCATTGTGGCCTTGTTGTTACTAGTGGTGTGACGGTCATAGGCCTTAGAGTATTATCTGTTTTGCCCTTCCTCTTCCTCTTATGCCTTTAAAAGCTGAGTGGATCCAAGATGGCTCTCTGTCAGAACCTAAAATTATATGATCATAATTTAGAAAAAGTGGATCAATATTTAGGTATCTGGTTAGATCAAAAGGGTACATGGAAAATACATGTGGAAAAGAAAGAATCAAAATGTAAGAAAGTTATAAACTTAATGACAGCAATAGCTGGACAAGATTGAGGAGCAGATAAACAATCACTAATGCATATGCACTGTTAAATATATATTTTGAAAATACAGGAAAATATCAATAAAATGACAAAAAATAGACTGATTTTACATGGCAAATGTTATATAAAACACTGAAACTGTGAATAACCATAAAATTTCAATTTTTTAAAAGGAAGTTCAGTTTAAAAAAAAAACTGTTATGGGCTGGGCTGTCAGCTCTTCCAGGAAGCCTCTGTGGCTCATGGGTTCCTGTTGCTTCTCCTTGCAGAGATCCTTGTGAAGGAGATTGCTGTTGGTGGCAGCAATGTCCATGAAATGATAAAAGAGGGTGCAGTACCATCTGTTGGATCTGTGGTGCACAGAATATTACTGTATCAGCTGGTCTGATAAATCAACACCTCCTATGTACTTGTACTCCACAACAGGTGTTGGGCATGGAACAGATGTTGTGGTCCAGCTACCATCCTGGGTTTTCACCCTCCTCTTCACAGTGGCTCCATCAAATGCTGGGTGGGTTGTGGAGCAGACAGAGACCTCACGTGTATCCATCCACTTGATGAGTGGGTCTTGGTGGATCTACCTGACGGAGCCTCTTGGGACTTTTTTTGTCAGGGCATTGGCAGATGTGTGGGCACTCTTTCCTGTTCTCTCTGTAGGTACCACATGCTCCAACGTTGAAGTTGTACAGATCCCTGAAAAGCTTTGGGCTTGTGTAAAAATTGTCCATGTACACATAAAAGCCACTGCCCAGGTATGCTGGCTTTATCAGGGACATCACTGAGTTGTAGGTAAGTCCAACTCCTGATGGAAACGGGGTCTTGCCTGTGTACACAGTAAAATCAACAGTATAGCCGTTGCTGCTGTCTGCTAACACAAAAAACTTGAAACCCCATTTAGTAGGTTTCGCCTTCATGTACTGGGTCATGCCAGTATGAGCCTTGGTCGCCACCATCTGCTCGTCAATCACCAGGTTCTGCTGAGGGTGGTAGTGAGCCTTACAGGCATCCTGGATGGAGACCAGAAGGGGCTTCAAGCGAAACAGGCAGTTGTGCTCTGGTGTCCCCTTCTTCTTGCCATTCTCCACATCTTGGTCAGGATCACGCATGTGGATATTCCATGAGATTACCAGGTACCTGTTACATGGCATGACATGGCTGGGAAGGTCTGGCTGAAAATGCAACCAGTTTTCCAGTAATCCCTGACTGCACTCAGCGTCACTAGGGCAAAATAGGAGTTCTGTCCCAAAAACTTCTGGAACTCCTGGGTGGTGACATCTGTCCATGAATATTTTTTGCAGCCTGTTTGTTGGTGTGCCGACACAAGGTTTGCAGAACATCATCTCTGAAATCAGTTTGAAGAAGTCCAGTGGCGTGTATGTGCTGGTGGAGCTCAGTTGATGTCCAGGGTTCTTGCTGAGAGGAACCCTTTTTGCAATGGAGCTGTATCCGGATCATCCTCTGTGTTCCAGGATGTGACAGAGGCAACTGACTGTGGCCTAAGTGGAGATCTGGATCTACATCCACCTCTGCTGAGGGGGTCCTCTTCCTTCCAGGACCTTAACATTTTCTGTTAATCCATTGATTAACATTGAAAAGTATTGCTATTTAGTTTCTACATGATGCAAACCTGTAAACCGTTGTGTAACACTTTTCATTGGAAAGATAAAGAGAAATGTGTGTGTGCTGTGCTACAGCATTCAAAATGTTTTGTTTTTTTTCCCGTCAGGTGAGTCAGTGTGTGGCATGCCAGGCCAGCTCTACCATACTTAAACAGGAGGTATACAGTATACACCAATTAAGGTAAAATGTGATGTATATTGTATTTGTATTATATTTTACTTATAGACAAAAATAGTTATATATATTATAGTTATATATATGTAATTACCAATGCTTCTCTGTGTTTGAAAGGTAACCCCAATTGGTTAGTATGGACTTAATTGGAAAACTGAAGACAACCTCTGCTAGGAATGAGTACATTTGTGTACTCATCGATTATTTGACGAAGTGGCCCCAGGCATATCTGCTCAAATCGAAGTGTGCTGAAGGAGTGAGCCAGTGCATTTTGAAGTTGTTGTTTTTTTTTTTTTTATCAGTTTGAAGTGCCCAAGCGCATTCTGACTGATCAAGGAAAGGAGTTTGTGAACAAAGTAAGTATAAAGAACTATTGAAATCCAAAAATGATATCCAATATTTACAGTATAGGACAGGATTTATTTAACTATAATAAAACTCATGGGGTAGCACAGTTTTATTTCATTTTACATGTAAAAGTTTTTAGATAATTTTGATAGAATTTTCAAGATAAGTAAAAGTAAAGAAAAACTACAGACTACAGATTAATAAAAACGTCTGCAAAACACTAAACATCGAGAGAAGTCTCTGTGCCCCTTACCACCCACAGACAAATGGCCTTGTGGAAAGAATTAATGGGACAATGCAGAGGTGTAATGTCCATTTCGACTTTTTCTATGTTAAGGTTGGGGTTCATTTTAATTAATATCCTAAAAAACATACTAATCGTTTTTTCTAGAGCACTGTCAAAACTGATGGGGAAAAAAAATGGATGAGTGGGACAAACATCTGGATGTGGTGATGTTTGGCTTAAGAACAAAGTGCCAGATCGCTACAAAGTTTTCACCATTCTTTTTAATGTTTGGCAGAGGCACGATACCCCTCTCAAATCCCTGAGGAATACAGGGTGAGTTGCACTTACAAACATATTTTAGAAAGAAAGTAAAAGTTTTTATATAACCTTAAAACAATGTATGTTATAATACAACAAATTATTTTATAGGTGGATAAGAGTGTAGAGGACAACTTGTCTGTTGAGGAGGTGATGGAGGCCATCCTAAAGCTTAATTACGTTCCCTACACTGTTAAAGACACTGGACGGATCACGGCGGACGGGTCACACAGATGTGGAAACACTTGGTTCAGTGTTCACTAAATGATAAGCAAAGAAAAGAAAACCAAACAAATATCCAAGAGTGTAATGGCTTGTGGGAAAACTCTGTCAAAGAAATTAATAAAATATTTAGAATCTCTATTAGTAAAAACCCACTATACCTACTCCTTGGGAAAATACCATAGGGAATTGTGAAGAAAGACTGTCTTAATAATAAGAGTTGCAGTAATTACACAAATTACAAGAAATTGGTTAAACAGAGGTAACTCATAAATGGAAAGACTCTGTGAATGAAATTAATGAAGTGGAAAAGATTACTATGAGAATTAGAAATCAGTTACATACATTTGAAGAAAGATGGGGAAAATGGATAAAATATAAAAAACATGAAGTGGGTCTTTTTCCCTTTGCCTTTTTTATTTTTCCTCTTCTGTTTTTTTGTTTGTTTGTTTGTTTTTTGTTTGTTTTGTTTGTTTGTTTTTTCTCCTCTTCATATTTGTTCCCTCCCATATAAGCATATTGGTTTGTATGCATATGTCTACTCAACTTCAAAAATGCTAATAAATAAAAAAAATTAAAAAAATCTTGTGTGAGAGCTGCAGCAGGCAACGTGGCAACAGCACAGGCACTGGAGAGCAAGAGAAGATAACTCAGAATGGTACTGTGTAGCCTAAATCACAATACCACTGTTGGAGCAGAAATAATCCAGTGACGAGTAGATGACAAGACAGGGTTCTTATACTGCAGGCCGTGATGAGGTAATGAGGAACAGGTGAGCAGGACCGCCCAAAGATCTGTGCCACACCACACCTCCGACACACACACACACACACACACACACACAGGAGACACACAGGGAAAGATGGGCAGAGAGAGTCGCTGGGAGGGGCCGTGACAGTTAACATATTATCAGTATCTTCAAATGTGCTGGAAAGTAATTAATTCAGAATACATTTAGATTTCTTGTCTAATCTTGCTGATCGATGCTTCTTGAACTCTCCTTTGGTCTCAGAATGCCTATAGAGGGCAGCCAGTCACTGATTGCATAATGAGCTGCTGTCTTAGTAAATCAGATGGTAATTAAACGCAAATTGTAAGAACTAATTGATTAAAATGTGTAGTGCAAAATGGTGGTACACTTTATATAATTATAGCCCAGAGCACATGGTGTACATACATGTATATTTTCAAATTTTCAAATAAATTAAAAAAATGGATTTCAGAGGTAAACTTGTGTCTTCTCCTTGTCCAAACACACACAGCCCTTCTGTTTGAGTGCAGACAACAGCCACCATAATTAACTGAACTGTTTCATAACACCGCTGACATGTATAAACCTCATGTGCCCCAAACTGAATTAGCTTATGAATTAGCATTAACAACATAGTTATATATTTAGGCTAATGCAATTACTTGGCTTTCTTTCAGAGTGAGACAAAAGCTCAAGTCTGTGTGGCAACTGTGGAGCTGGATTCAGTACTTGATCAGCCTAGCTTAGCGTAAATGCTGAAACCAAGAGGAATAGTACCAATATCACTTCCAACATCAGAAGAAACAGTATCTGGCAAGCTACACTGTAGCCAGGGATGCTGCACAGAAGTGCAGGGCAGATGGATAAACTCTTTTTCATCTGGAAATAGCCTCAAAATGGACTGTAACTTTGCTTAAATTCTCAAATAGTCTGTTAAACAACACAAAGCAAGACTATACATTTTTGCCATGGGTCATATGGCAGAGAAACATAGATTGTTATGGAATTCTGTGTGAATAGAATATTAAACCAGTGAGAAAATGTTAACTCTGAGTCTTTTGTTATTTATCCTCACTGAATCAAAGAACACATTAATAATCAAAGGACATATTAATAATCAATATCACAGAGTGACAATCAGCCACTCAGAACTGTATATAAATTAAACACTGTGAAAGCCCTAATTAATTCTTTTACCACTGAAATTCTTTAATACTGTGGGCAGTTAAAAAAGGATCAAAATTGATACAGCAAAACCAGAGATATCATCTTCCTCATATTTTACTTCTTTGACAAACCCTGTCGCTTTCATTACCCACAGTTCAACTCATCTAACCAGCAGATTCCAGTGTGTTATGGTAAAGGCTAATGTAGCCTCATGTCTCTGACCTCAAGCAGAAATGAGGAGCAAGCTACAGTCGGCAGGTAAGCTCACCTCACACATCACACCCCCAAATTTTTTGAATTTTAAAGTTGTAGTCTTTAGTATGGAAGCCCATTTCCGCCAGTAAAAAAAAAAAGATGAAAACTTAGCCTTGATTTTTAAAAAAATCACATACTAAGTCATGATTATGAGATAAAAAGTCATAATTATGATATAAAAAGTCGAAATTATTAGATAAAAAAGTCATAATTATGAGATAAAAAGTCATAATTATGATATAAAAAGTCGAAATTATTAGATAAAAAAGTCATAATTATGAGATAAAAAGTCATAATAATGAGAAAAAAAGTCAAAATTATGAGATAAGTCGAAATTATGAGATAAAAAGTCGAAATTACGAGATAAAAAGTCATAATTATGAGATAACAAGTCTAAATTATGAGATAACAAGTCAAAATTATGTGATAAAAGTTGAAATTATGAGATAAAAAGTCATAATTATGAGATATAAAGTCATAATTATGAGATATAAAGTCATAATTATGATATAAAAAGTCAAAATTATGAGATAAAAAGTCATAGTTATGAGATAAGTTGAAATTATGAGATAAAAAGTTGAAATTATGAGATAAAAAGTCGAAATTATGAGATAAAAAGTCATAATTACGAGATGAAAAGTCGAAATTATGAGATACTTAGTGCGCATGTTTTTATGATGCCGTCTTCAAGGGTCTCACTTCACCTCACTGGACGCACCCTGCAAACGATACGCATCAGTAAATTAGGTAAGTATTATAGGTGTCTTTGATAGATATTAGATATTACCGTTCTTTTAATCAGTCCGTCCGTGCTGCCAAACGAATTACAACATTATTTTGACAATATCTTTCAGCTGTCAATGAATCATAGTTTTGAAGTAACGTTTACGCCACTAGATGGTGACACTGAAACAGGGAACAGTGTCCGTACTTGCTAACTGTGAGGTGCATTATGTTACTCAGTGTTGGCTAGTAGCCAACAAAGGTCTTTATTTAGAGTTGGTAAGTGTTATCAGAGCTAGTTATACATGTAACGTTGTGCTGTGAAGGCTTTACAGTATGTTGAAAAGTCATGCGGATATTGTACACCGTGTACTGAGTTGTCATTTTCCAGTTTAGCTAACTATTCTGAGAAACGATGCTAATGCCATAAGACTGTTAAGCACCTCAGTGGCACAGCCAGCATGGATAACTAGCACGTCACCTTAGAGCGTGAATACACCTCTGTCTATTCCTCACGTTAACAAGCATCTTGTTTTTCTATTTGTTCAAGGAACATTTTCATAATTTGTTATTATTGTTGGCCTATATTATTTTTAATACACAGTGAGACATCAATATTAATTAAAATCAAGCCACAACATAATCTGATCCCCGGTAACCTAGAGACCAAGTTTTGAAAAAGAGACCTGTGCTAGGTTCACGGGTGGCAGTGGCAGTGGTAATACCCTATTATACTGTAGTACTTAATTAAAATATACAGTGACCCTAACTATATCACTACACTGGCTTAAATTAATAATTTATTTTGCAGTGGCTCAAATAGGCTACAACACAAAGATTATTCATAGTAGTTTAATAGTTTAAACTGTGTTTTTGCTGTTATTTGCATGGCAGTATTATGGTTGCGATAAAAACAATATACAAATACTTAACTATATAAATGCACTACTTCCATTAGTGACTGTTTGTCTCAGTTACCGGGTTCAGTTTACCTCTGGCAAAAATTGCCTATGGCTAATGGGTAACTTATGTGCATGAAAGAGGGAAAAGCCTATGGG
This sequence comes from Lates japonicus, assembly GCA_033238685.1. Taxonomy (NCBI): domain Eukaryota; kingdom Metazoa; phylum Chordata; class Actinopteri; family Centropomidae; genus Lates; species Lates japonicus. The sequence continues at coordinate 1,304,093 of BRZM01000079.1, read as the reverse complement.
AATGTTATAACAAGTCATAATATGTGACCTGAAAATGGACAACTGTATGTTGTGCATGTAACAAGATGTTAGGTCTTGAGATAGATCAACATACAATAAATCAATGTTATGCAGGGTTTTAAGTGAGTAGCTAATTGTACAATGAAATATTAATACAGGCTGGGTCAAATTTTCTTACAGTTTTATACTCAGATAGTCTTCTTAATCTCAATTTATTCTTACTCTGTAGACAATATTAGAATAACTTTATTTGTTCATCTCTCCCTTACTGGAATTTTCTACACAGCATAAAGTACATAAATATGCTCATGGCATATTTAACAATATTTCTTTTCTTCTTCTTTTTTTTTTAAACAGTTGACTTATTATATTGTAATGTATTGATACTTGATTTAACATCCAGCCAAACATGTTTTATTATAAACTACTGTCACCACAGATGCTAGATAATCAAATAAAAACTATTGAATTTGTGATAATATCAGAGGCCAGCTTTTCTAAATCAGAAAACCAAGAGACTTATTTCAGATATTAATAGAAAAATAACACTTTATAAAATAAAGTAAGGCTCCCTTTCTACTTAGCCGGAGAACTTGGAACATAGTAGATTTAAACATGAACATTGCTTGAATACCAAAATTGCAAACAAATAGATTCTGTAAAATCAACTAAATATATAAATTGTGTTTTTTTTAAATTTCACATTTAAATTCTTATTTTATTCAACAGAGGTTTTTGAACTGTAACAAGATGGATGAGCTAAGTGACTACTTAAGGTCACACCATGTGCCTGAGGAAAACATACAGTGAATGGAACAGGAGAAGGTAGTTAATATAGGGAATTCTTTTACAAATCACACTAACACTAAAAAACTCAAAGTTTGGAAGAGCTTTGTTGTTAATATCTGGTGCTTTGTATGCAGGTTGTTGATTATTATGATTTAATGGACTTGACTGAAGAATTCATGAAATATTTCTTCTTTTTAGATTGATTCCAGTGTTATACACTTCATGACAGATGACCAGCTAAAAGAGTATCTCCCATCCTACGGTGATCGACTAGCTGTTTTTGGATACTGCAGACGAAAGGAAAGAGAACCAAGCATTTGTAGTGTAAGAAGCCAACAGCTATGTGATGTGCAAAGAGTAAAAGTGCCTTTAAAAGAGAAAATATTGCAGCAAGCTAATGATCTTAAAGGAATATTGTGATGCAGTCACTATTTACTTTTACTGTATGATTCAAAGTGATTGAAAGAAAGAAAGAAAACATGTGATGTATGTTAAATGTCACTGTGTGAGAGTAGATGTTAGTGTTCACTGCATATAATGCATACTTTGTGTAATCCATATTAAAGTGTGAAAAAGTTACATAATTTTTAAAAAAATTATGCAAGGAAGAGTTAAGAAATAATGGTGTAATGATAAAGATAACTTTGTTTTAAAAAAATACAATCAGGACAGGCCCCAAAACATAATGGTGTATAACAGAGAGTGAACAGGTCAGATGAGGACAGGGCATGCCATGACATGACCCAGCAAGCGAAACTTGGCAAGAGAAAAGTCCAGGTACATTCCAGAAGATGCTGGCATATGACGATGAGTTAATGGTGTATCTTAACGAGGGGACCAAGGACGGACAGTTAGACTAACCAATGTTTTAATGGTGTAAATTTGATAAGCCAATAAAATGACCTAAGAGGCGTGGAAAGTCACAGCCAAAACTGTATATAAAGAGGGACTGAGCCAGTACAGTTTGGGGCTCTTCTGGTGTATCATGTATGCACTGTGAACGGTTCCCGGGTTTCTTTGTCGACAAATAAACTCTGCTGCCTTGGACACTGCCGTCTCCTGATAATTTTTGGACACCTGAATCAGGCTGAAGAATTCTGATCGTAGCCCAGTGGATTTGGGACTTTAAACCCAAATCCACATCACAGTCAAAAGTTCAAGGTCTTTGAACAACTTAGAGGAAATCTCTCACAACACAAAGGTGATCAGGTGTCTGTGAGAGAGCATCAGACCCCTACAAGGAATGCTCAGAAAAGTGAAAGAAAATTGAACTAGAATGGATGCATTACAGAGAAGGGGAATTTGTCCAGGTACGCACCAAAAAGGGAGGGGGAACCAGGAAAGAGTGTCTCAAAGGACACTAAAAAACAGGGCTTGATTGAAAAAGCTGGTCAGTTGTTTTTCCCAGGTAGAAAAAATGCAGAGGGGAGCCTGACTGATTTTGAAATTGATATAACTGATTTTCAGCAGCATCCATTAGGGGACACTTATCACAGTCGGTGAACTGTATGACAAGACAAAGTTACCTCTCTTACGTTTTTATTTAACAACAAAGAAGAGAGATATTACCAGTGAGGAGAATAGTGATGCAACTGCACAAGTTGAAAAGACACAAGACGAACCGGATATCTGTTGTTACTCTTCAGACACTTCTGCCACAGATGCTGTGGAGATAACTGCTACAGATGTCATTTATGTTGAAAGCAGCACAATATCTGCAAATGCAAGCAGTGAGAGGGTTTCCCTTCTTTATACCCCAGTTAACCCAATGGCTGCATCTAGTTCTCCAGAACATGGAACATTACTTGATGTGGATGCTTTAGAGGATAGTGGCATTATAACTTTCCACACAGAAAGCATATCTGGGATAGAGTACTCCAGTCTTGATGATACCTTGCCTCTCTCTCAGGACCTGTCTTTTGAATCAACCATGACTCCCTCCATGGATATGTTACAGGAACAAGCCAGCCGGGGAGAAAGAGTGAAGAAAATTATTGTTCTTCATCGTGGTCAGATTCTTAGAGAACTTCAAGTGTTTTCTGATGAAAGTGTCATGGAGGATGACATTTGCTTTAAAGTTATTCTTCCTGATGGAAACCTTGAACAGGCTGTGGATGATGGAGGTGTTTTGAGGGATGTTCTGTCAGAATTTTGGAATGACTTTTATGAGCAGTGCACTGTGGGAAATGCCTTCAAAGTGCCATACCTACATCATGATTTTGGTAAAAAAAGAATGGGAAAGTGTAGGCAGAATAATCACATTTGGCTGGCAAAGAGAGAAATACCTTCCTGTAAAACTTGCACCTGTACTTCTGGAGCAAGCTGTTTTGGGCACTGTGGAGAGTGAGCTTGTAGACACCTTTTTCAAGTACGTGTCAGAATCTGAGCGAGTCATCCTTGAATCTTGTCGTTCAGCTTTTGAAAGTGTTGACCATGAAGAATTACTGGAAATCATGGACATTCACAACTGCCGGAGACTTCCAACAGCAGATAACATTGAGCAAATCTTGAGGGAGCTTGCTCACCAAAAACTGATTCAAGAGCCAGCTTTTGTGATTGAACAGTGGAGCAACATGCTGGCACCTGTTAGATCAGAACTGAAAGGGATTGCAGCAATCTATGAAGACCTACAACCAACATCACGAAAGATCATGAAATCAATTACTTTCCCAAGTACGCAGAAAGCCCAGGAGAAACAAATTGTCAAGTATCTAAGTGCATACCTTAGAGAGTCAGACACCCAGCATCTCTCCTCTTTCCTCAGATTTTGCACTGGATCAGACTTGTTTACAGAAAAGAGCATCACTGTCAGCTTTACACAGGTTCAGGGATTTCAGAGAAGACCTGTTGCTCATACATGTGGCTGTTACTTGGAGTTGCTCGTCAGTTAGGACAACTACCTAGATTTTCGTCATGAAATGAACAAAGTCTTTGAAAGCAACGTGTGGGTAATGGACATTGCCTAAGATACAAAGATTTTAGCCAACAGGAACTGAACTGCCATCAGAGGTCCATGTTTAGTCTTTTTAGGACTAGGTTTTCCACAGTTTGGGTTTGTGAAGGAAATAGTACTGTTCCCTTGTAGCTTTACTGAGTGTCACAGCTTTAACATGCTGTCCACATTTTTCTTGTGTTTTTTTGCCACTCTTGCTTTGTTAAGCATTGCTTTTTGTTGCAAATATAGTGGGGCTGCTGACTTGTGTTTGTTATATTTGTAAAAACTTTTTTTTTTCATTACTAGTCATTATTATTATGTTGATATACAGCGACTGCTGTTGTTCTAAAGTAAAAACATTAATATCAACAGCAATATTTCAGTTATTTCTGTTTTCATAAAATGTTATTTCTGCACTTATGTTATCCAAAATGCCTTTATTTAAAACATTTTTTGTTTTTGTTTATAACATAATAAGTATATGTTACTTAATAGTCCAGTCTTGTTACAGGTTACTTTTTCTTTTTTTTAATTTCACATTGTAAGCACTTCTAACATCAGGTTGCTTTTTTTTAATTTATCAAGAGACAGCTTGCCATTGTCAACCATTCTATAAGACAGCTGATGAGTTACTGTTAAAGGATCCCTGCTGTAGCAAGTTGAATTAAATTACAGCTGAAAGGAAAAACACATGCAGTTTTGTATGCTGTTAATGTTTTAAATGTTTTAATGAAATAAAACAACAGTTAATACGTGTGTGGAATTTCCTTTTTTACTCAGCTCTTAGAAATAGTAAATACAGGAATAACAAAGTACTTTGTGTATGTACTGCGTTTTTTGTTAGAAAGACATTAACATATTTGGTACATCTTTGATTTGTCTTAAATAGCTACATATATTTTATCATCACAGGTTAAAACATAATTTTGACAATCATAACACGTTTAAGTTTCAATTTGTACTGCAGTGAAACATTTGAAATATAAAATGTGACACAGGACCAGGTAAGTTAATGATCTAGATCCAGTTCATTGTTTATCAGGCGCCTGAGTTCGATATACAGGTTAACTGTTTCAAACACATCGTTTGTTAATTTCAGGTCATAGTCTGACATTAAGTCCACACAGACATGGAACACATCTTCATCACATGGAAAGTCCTTGAACACACACTCATCAAGGCAGACTTGAACCTTCTCCAGGTCCACATGGTGCAAATAATTTCTGCCTCCGTATAGATGAGGGACTGCATGCAATATGGAGGGACGTCCATGAGGTGATCGTGAGTTGTGGACCTGACGTACTCTGTGGTTGTTCCAGGTCAATACAACCTCATTAAGTTCTTCCTAGGAGGCATATGATATTCAATCACAGCATATAAAAATATTGGCTATATATATTTGAGATTTGTCTTCTGGTAGCAATACGGTGGGTTGACACTATTATTAATAAGGCCAAAATGTAATTTTGTGCAGTGTAACAAATGTTCCAAATATATTTTCACAGCTATCAAATGTGGTGGAAGAGCCCAATAATTAAAAAGAGGCTCTCAAATCATTATGTCATGTCATTCATTACACAGGATAATTCTTAAATGAGGCCTTCTTATTTGATGCAGAGTTACTTTGAATACCTCAACCCACAAAAATGTATTTACTGAATGGGTAATCATTTATTTTATTATGTGTCAATTACCTGTATTGTTTGAAGAAAGCAAAACTGGATCAGGTCCCAGAAGTTGTCTGAGAAGAAGCCATCTTCTCTCAGTTTGTCAAATAGGTCTATCCAAAACTGGACACACTCACTTCGCAAGATCAGCCACCATCGTTCAATCCGCTGGTTTCCAGTGCTTGGATCTGTTTCAGCTTGGTTTTCGGAAAAATGCAAAAAACGCTGCATTTCAGCCATGTGCCCATTTTCTGTTCCTAAATCAAGTCTGAGCTTGGCAGGACATCCGCCGGCACTGATCACAGCATCCATAAAGTAGCCAGCTATGATCTTTGGGTCATTGTTTGTTTTGTAAGCCTCAAGCCATATCATCTTTCTGGAAAACCCATCAATGCATCCACTAATTGCAACTCCAAATGGCTTTAGCTTGTCATAGCCATCAATGTGCCAGACATAGTTTGGACCACAGCTGTGGTACACATGCCTACGCAGTCTGTTTGTTGACCTCAGGTCAACACCTTCACCATCCAATAATTGCAACAATATTCGAACTGTTTCTCTGTCAGTCACAATTCCGTTTAACCAACATTTTTGGTGCATCCATCTGTAACTATGACACTGACCAGACGTTTCCAGTTGCTGTTCAATGAAGGTTGCCACCTCATCCACATCAGTTTTGTTCTTCCTACGCCTATGCTTCTTGCTTAAGATTCTTTCAAGGGTGCGTTTGCTTATTACAGTCCCATGGGAATCCGCAAGCAAATGAAGTATTTCATTTGTTGTAAATCCACGTTTAAAGTAGTCCTCGATGTGTTTACAATCCATTTCTGATTAGGAGAATTCACAGAAAGAGCTGCTACTCTGACAGTTGTGTTAAAGTAGTATCTCATAATTTTGACTTTTTATGTCATAATTATGACTTTTTATCTCATAATTTTGACTTTTTACGTCATAATTATGACTTTTTATCTCATTATTTCGACTTTTTATCTCACAATTTTGACTTTTTATCTCATAATTTTGACTTTTTATCTCATAATTATGACTTTTTATCTCATTATTTCGACTTTTTATCTCATAATTTCGACGTTTTATCTCATTATTTTGACTTTTTATCTCATAATTATGACTTAGTGTGTGAATTGTTTTCATCTTTTTTTTTTTTTTTTTACTGGCAGAAATGGGCTTCCATACTTAAGCCCTAACCAAGGCTGTAGAAGTAATTCCCTAAGACCTGAATACAATCTTGATGTGTAAAATAAATGTTGTTCATGTTTTATCTCTCATTCATTAGTGCAAATACAGTATCATATATCGAGTATGTGTTTTCATTTAACTGGTACCCACTTTATTGTGGGTGCTAGAATGCATGTTAGAGAATCCTTAAATTAACAATGTTTCTAGTGGGGGCGCCCCTGTAACTCACCTGGTAGAGCATGTACCATGCACTGAGGCTGAGTCCTTACCCTTACCTAATGCTAGTATTTCTTTGCAATTTAACCACTGGAAGTCTCCACATGATCAGCCAAGCTTTAGCTGTCAGACAGATGGCCTCACATTTGATTCTACAATACTTTGCTATACAGAGGAGTTCATGTACAACTAAATGACTGCAAGATGCCCAGGTCCTGTGGCTGCAAGCAAGCTCAAATCATCAGCCCTCCACCACCTTGCTTGTCTTTTTCTAATTGTACTGTCAGAAACTTTAACATTTAACATGCTAACTGAGGCCTGTAGAGTCTGAGATGTAGCTCCTGGGTTTTTGCATGTCTGACCTTGAGATGAATTTGCTGGGACATCCACCCCTGGGAAGACTGGCAACTGTCTCACTGTAAAATGATGGACTTCAAATTGTTTGGAAATGGCCTTATAACCCTTCCCAGGTTGATGGGCCACAACAATTGCTTCTCTAAGATCATTGCTGATGTCTTTCCTCCTTGGCATTGTGTTAACACACACCTGAATGCTCCAGAGCAGCAAACTGCCAAAACTTCTGCTTTTACAGGGGTGCTCACACTTGCTGATGATCAATTAATCAAGAGCATTTGATTAGTAGCACCTGGCTCCTACTTACACTCATTATTCCTACGGGAACAGTAAGGGTGTCCTTAATTTTTCACACTGCTTCTGCATTTTTGCCAAATTTGTGTTAAATAAATAATGACTCTGTGTATTATGTCATGTGTTTTTTTTTCATCTGAGGTTGTATTTACCTAACTGTAAGACCTGTTAAGGACCAGATGATCTTTTATCATGCACTGATGCATAAAATCATAGAACTGAAAGAGGGTGTACTTTCTTTTTCATATGACTGTACCTCCATCAGATAACACTAACCACATTTCCATTGTAGTTCTTGATAGAATACAAAATTGGACACCGTCTACACCCACATGCCAAAATTGGCTGCATATAAACAAAGTAAGGTGTATGCAAACGAACACACAGCAACATCACATGCAGAGGTCCTAACATTAAGCTGCAAGACACAAAGAAGGAAGAAGTGTTTAGACTTCAAATCAAACTGAGTCAAATGGATTTGATTCAGCTCAGCAGGCAGTCCATGTGTCAGAACACAATCTGACTGGTGACTGAGAGCGAGAGAGAGCTTTGTCTTGATAACTGATGTAGTTAATAGTGCACCAATATAAACATACATAAACAATGTTAATTTTCTCTTCTAAGGACTGTTTATTGTTGTTTTCAAAACCATTCAGTGATAAGAAACAGATTATCCAGACTTATCAGACTTTTCCTCCCAAATCAGACCAGCTGATAACACCTTGAAAGAGGGTTTGAAGAACAAAAGACCAAATGGCCAGTTGAGAAGATCAACTGTTCATGTGGACCTTATGAATGAACACTTCAAATCTCCAAATCTTCATTCTACCCAACAAAACCTCATCTCTGCAGTGGACATTTGACTGTTATTTTATGAAAATAACGATGGACTCTCTCAGATCTACAGACCTGACTGGGGTTCTCTGCAGGACATTAACTAGACTTCGTAATTAACACCACATGCTCAGCTTATCTAGAAAACTAAAGCTCTCCCTTATTTCACCTTATCTCTGAAACTATATGAAATAATTGTCTAACCATTCTGTAAACCACACCAAGCTTTCAAGCAATTCAGTGAAAACCTGAAATTTCTGTGATATTGCTTAAACTGAGATGTGAAATAAAGTGATCATAAATCGTAAATAATAAAGTGAGGAATCAGCTCAAATATTTGTCAAGAAGCCGTAATGCCATCTATATGTATAAAAATCACTACACAATGAGACATAATGCTTTTCATTATTATTTCAATCATGATTATTCTTTATGTCCTGTATTGCCACTAATTTATTACTAGTGTTAAACACAATGTACTCCTCTGTCTGATCAGTGAATCAATTTTATTGGTTTAAGATTTGCAAGTGATGTGCTGTGATTCATGTTTGTGTTCATTCATTGTTTTTTACCATCAAGTTATATCTCATCTCATACAATGTCTTAATTGATTATGGTGGGAGGTGAATAAGTGAGTTTGAAGCATTCAGTATCTTGCCCAAGGATCCTTAAGCATGTGGACTGGAGGAGCTGGGGATCGAACCACCAACCTTCTGATTGGTGGGTGACCGCTCTACCTTCTGAGCCGCAAACCCACCACCAAACCATGCCTTGCCCAGACTGGGGTATTGTAACTGTTGTGGCCACTTCCTCATTTAACAGAACAGGCTTATCTGCCTGGCATCTCATCAATATACTGATGAGATGATGGCAAGATGGGGGTCTGTGATGGGTTCCTCATCGTAGACAGCCATAACTTGGTCCATCCTGGGGTGGAGGTGATGGTCTGGGAGTCTTCAGATATGGGTTCTCTGTCCTTGAGGTCCTTGCCAGTGGAGATGGGGCGTAGTATCTCTGATCTAATATTTGTTCCCGGATCTACTGGTCCTCAGTATCAGTTGCCCTGGACATCACTTGGGAGGTACATCCTGCATAGCTTACACTTGCAAGAGGTTGGTTAGGCAGTTCTGTGTATGAGATTAGGTATTCTGGGACTGCATCTGTTAGTATGGCCATTGCAGTAATAACAGTAGTTGCCTTTTTGTTTACCATATTTTCTGCCAAGACTGCTTATTTATGTGACATAAAATACAGTTAAGTTATTCATAGTAATCATATCAGCTTAACTTAAATTGATATTATCATGTGTTAGTGCCATTCATATATGTATGACCATATACATACACATATGTATATACATACATATTCATGTACATTTTCCTGTTGCTCTATTAGGAGGGGAAACTCCTGTTACCAGCTTCTATGCTCCTTCAATCAGAATTTGAATCAGTTGAAACAAGCAACACATGATGACCATAATCAGTAAGAGGATTAGTCCAATTATCACAGCTATTGTTTGTAAGATCCTTTTTGGAGAAAGACACAATGATTGTGATCCGATGTTCAAATTCCAAAGTTCTGAATTCTTCACATGTCCCACTCATAACCTGCTCATGTTCTTTAGTATCCTGGTAAGATTACCATCCTCTCCAGTGTGCACTGGAATGGTGGCAGAACAATCATCCCCAAACATTTTACACAGTTTCTATAAGCCTTTTTGCAAGGTCATCAGAGAGGTGGCATGTAGCTGTTCACTCACATCCTGGTCCAATTTATGTGTCTGTTGATGGTACCATAGATAATTTACCCACCTGCTATTCCAATCCAAATACTGGGCGTTTACTGAGACCACAAAAAAGGTATACTGAGCCTGTTACTTGTCCTGAAAGAATCCAATCCTCATTTTTAGCCATATAATCAGTGGGTATGCCATATGGGTTCAAATCCCATGAAATATATACATTTTCATTATCCTTCCACATTAATTCTGGCACTTGCTTTCAACCTGTGTCTCTCTTGTTTATGACATTAGTTATGGTGTTTCTTTAATCTGAAAAGCCAGGTATCAAAATCTGCCCAGTCAACATAACAGGGGCACATAACCTTGTCCAACTGGCTGGCAATACTGTTCTCAATTGCTTATCTTATTCACACAGTCAAATACATCTGCTAAAGGCCAGGTGCTGCTGACCAGATTATAGACTTTTAGCCACTGTACATGGGTTGGGTTTTAACCCATCACTTAGCCCTCCATACCACTTCTACCACTTACCACTCACTGGCATAGTATTTTTGCCTTTTGGATGGTGTTGCACACTTGACATGAACCATATCTCTTTAGAACAGGCCTCTTTTTCACACTGGAGCAAATACCTGTTCATGTTAAGTGTTTGATTCGTTATTATATCATCTATCAGCACACACAATGGGAACACTGTCCCTTCACTACACATTCACTGCTGTATGAATGTGAGTGTGAATGGGTCAAGAAAAGTGCTATATAAGTACAGTCCATTTACAGTCCATTTACTATTTGAACTGCTGGTGGTATCTGGTAGTTGTCTGATTCTGACCTATTTAAGCGTGTGGGACAGCTTTGGTCAGCATTATTACAGGTTCCATGGTCACCACTGCTATTTTGGCAAACATTATTGTCTTCCTTTATTTGCAAAACAGTGCTCTACACCTGCAAATGGGGGAGGTTTTACTTATGACAGTGCTTTCTGTCTGCATTACACTACGCAATCTTGATTCCCTACTTGTTTAGCTGAAAATTTTAACTCTTGATAGAACATGTCGGACTCCAGTTCTGTCTTAGTCATAGTGTTCATGATTTACTGTTACACAGAGCTGTTGGAGTTACTAAGGTAACTTTAAAGGCTGCTCCCACTTTCTTGTGAACACCTTGACATATACCAGCTCTTCTGGATGTATTCTTTGGTTTGAGATTTTGGCTTCCCTGTCTTCTGTGGCACCTTCTACCTGTTGGAAGTTAACTAATGGATTTGAGCCAATTGTCTCACATAACTTCCCAGCCTTCATTCAAACTCTTCAACTGGAGGTCTTTCACAGGGACCTAGGGAGGTACAGTGCAGTCATAGGTCATCTTGTAAGCATTTGATGAGGTGTTAGATACCTGATCCTGTTAGTCTGTAATCTCATGCTCATTGATGCCAGGTGTAAAGCGTCCACACAGTTGAGTTTGCCTTCACTTTCTGTTATTATCTTGGCTGTCTTTGCTTTCCAGGTGACTACCTCATGAATCTGAGAGAATACCAGGAGGGTGCAAAGCAAAAGGTGGCTACTGAAGAATCAAAAATAGAAAACATATTCTGGTTTGTTTAGCACTTTTTTGTTTACTACATAATTCTATATATGTTCCTTCATAGTTTTGATGTCTTCAGTATTAATCTACAATGTAGAAAATAATAAAAAATAAAGAAAAACAATTGAATGAGAAGGTGTGTCCAAACTTTTGACTGGTACTGTACACACATATACTGTATATATATATATATATACACACACACACACTACTCACACGAACCCTACTATGTAACTTAATCTTAATCTACTACTCCTACTACTTTATGTTATTATTTGTATGTATTTTCATTATGTCTATATGTCATTTGTTCATTGGTGTTTAGTTTAGTGTTGAATTCTGCTGATTCATTTCTGTTACCCAGGTTTGATCAAAGCGGGAAAGATGACATGTGCACTGGCTTGCAATGCAATACTATGCTCAAAAAAAAAAGATGTTGTTTTTAGAGTCATATGAAATGTGTAGTTCTTCTCATTCCCATACTTCTTATAGTTTTTTGTGCCTAAACCAAAACTAAATCTATATCAGAAAATGGTTATATGTGTGGGTTGATTACATGATGACAAACTAGGCTTTTCATATTGTTTTATATTATTATAAGATTTTTTTACATTTTTTTTTTTTTTACATTAATGTGATTGTGTAATGTGAAATGTAGTGACAAACCCGCAAAAAATACCCAAAACTCGGCAGTTCCATCCAACATTACACAGACTTTGTAGTGGGAAGCTAATAGGGTAAAGTCTATTTAATGTCCTGTCCAGCTGATTCAGACATTTGCATCCCCACATGCAGCTCTTTCAGGTAAGGAGCTGTACGTGAGAACAGCTCACAGCTCCTTTCCCGGAGTTAAGTGCATGACTCATCAATGGTGGCTTTGGTGTCTCAGCAGTGCTAAGTAGCTGGATTCAGAAGAGTCAAAAGAGAGTCAAAAAATGCATCATACCACTGGAAAAAACTGAAATATTATTTTTTTTTGTTCAACACGGAAAAATATATTTATCATGATACAACCTATAAACTCACAGTGAATTTTAACAAAAATTATGTTTTATTTCTCCACTGAATGTGACTGCATTTTTCCCTCAGTTCATTTCATCAAACAATTCATGAACCGCTAGGCTGCAACAGATTTTGTTTTACTAATGGCATCATACCACACCTATGGATACAAACACACACACACACACACACACACACACACACTCAGAGAGAGAGATTTGTTGAAATGGCTTTGGCATCCCAGATTTGAAAACCTCTGACAGACACATTGTATTGCTGCGCTGTATGGAGCGTGGAGGCAGACCTTTTGAAGTGCAGAGTTGATGTTCTTAAATGTGTTTTCCTTTTTGTGGTAGGAAATGGAGTGGAAGATAATGGGGAAAAACAGCCTTAAACTGAGTATAGAAGTGAAAAAAATAGCTCAGAGAAGGAGGGTGTTCTCACCTTTGCAGGTCTCCCAGGCCACTGCCTGAAAGCGAATGCGCTTCTTGATAGCAAGGGATAATTCTCGTCTCCTCAATTTGCACCTAATTTGATCAATAGTATGTTAAGGTAGTTGGAATCAGATTTATGCTTGAAGGAGATAATCTTACAGGAAAGTGTTTCAAAATCCAGTAAAAGTGTGATTTACACTTTCAAACAGACATGGAAACACAGAGCATAGAATTGGATATGAAGCTGTTAAAAGCCCTGATTTTGGCATTTCAAGACCATAGTGATCTGACACTGTTGAGGAGAGCAGATAACAGCCACTAGGAAACAAAGATTAAATAAAACAAGCAGGGGAAGAACAATGATAGCACCCGATACTTCCAGCAGTATAATGAATCCAGATTGGATTATAAAGACTCTTGGGCTTCAGTTTTACACATTTTCCAAAAGTACACCCTGTCTGCTTTGTTTATCTGACAGCTTCTTAGCCAAACTCGGGGTGCAGTTCTCAGGATGGCAATGCCCATCTGTCTGTTGGTTCACCACTTTGGTCCATTCTGAAATACCCAACATTTAGATGGATAGCCATTTTGTACCCAGGGGGTGAATCCTAAATCACTTTGGTGAGCTGCTGACCTTTCATCTCACACGTATGAGCCAATGGATGATGTTACATAAAAGTGGGCAGGCATGTAAAGGCTATAGACTGAAAATTTAGTTGACAGATGACAACAATACTAACATGCTCTGTATGTCCACCCAGTCTGATCAGAACCCAGACTTCTCTGCATTTTGTATATTGTAATGTGGCTTTATTATAGATGTGTGTGGAAGTGTGAGTGAAGTCTGATATTGACCAGTTGTCTGCTACCACCTGTTTTGTTGACAAAACTCTGCTGTCTGCTTAACTGGTTGTGTCCATAGACTTTAAATGAGAAAGAGACTCTTCAGGCTCTTTAATAAACATTCATGTGAAAAGCCTCTCACTCTTCTCATCCTTGATGAGATACTTAAAGTGGCTGTTTCATCTAAGCAGCTCACAGCTGAACAAGTGAAGCATAAACAGAAATCAATATCTGATAGACCGCGTAGCATTGCTATCAGTTACTACAAACCTTGAATATTAAACTTTTATTAGGCACAGAGAATAATTGTCTTTTGCTTAATCCCTTGCATATCACTAATACCTAAGTGTGTTATATCTAAATATTAAGAACAATCTCATCTCTATCTATAATGAAGATTTTGAAAAAAAAAAATCTTTTGTGAAAACATAACTTCACATTTACTCATGTGAATGAATTGTTTTGGTACTTGAAAAGGGTTTACCAAGATCTTTATTCATATATTCTACCAGAGTGGTATAATAACATTGTAATAACATTTTTAATAGCAATAGCATTACAAGTTGCAGTTTAGCTGTATAGAAACATAGATTCTAGGAGACAGGGTTGTCTGTTGTGCCAGAGTATTAAACTTTGTATGCCCAACCACTGATATATGTAATACTTTTGGATTGTCAATGAATGTAATTCAGGCAGCAATATATTTCCTCCCAAATACAATATAAATATGAAGGTATTTTGTAGACACGGTTGGCCTTGGGTCATTCTGGAAAAAGGAGGGGCCTAGATTTAATGCAGTAAACTAGGATCAGGATTTCTAGTGATACTCCAGATTACCACTGTGCTATTGCCATTGACAAGGTATTCTATGTATCTGCAGTGGGTCTGACTAGTCACTCAGACTTTTGGACCCCAGAGTTGCCTATTTAATACTATAAGTGCAGATATTTTTGTATAGAAGAATTAAAATATGCAATATGAATGAATGAATCACTAAAATGTAATACCCTCAGCAGTTTGCAGCTTGTCAGACACATTAATTAATGGTGCTTCCTTGTTATGCTGATGAAAAACAGAACTGGGCCTGAAACAAAATGTATTTACTGTGTAAGTAACTACCTTTGACATGGTGCATCATCATGGGGAACTGTAGAGGTAACACATTCCCATCTCATGACAGTAAAGCAAGTTCATCTGGTTTGAAAAACTAAGTGGTATAAGCCAAATATTAGTGATGCAAATAATAAATGCAAAAGGAAGTGATCTGACAGTAATCCAGATATTTTGTATTTGTCCTTACATAATAGTGGGTAAGCTTCATTGTTGGGTGAGGATAAAAAATTATTTTCAATAAACTGTTAGAGATGCAAATGAAGAGATCATTTAATTATGTTCAATACAAGGAAAAATCAAAACACTTATCCAATTGTTTTTAATTGTAGCAGGTCCTCACCAGGAAGGTACAACAGTCCATTCAATTTACCATTAAACTGGCTGCCTTGTTTGACTTTGCAAAGTCATAATTTGCTCTATAATTCACAAGCAAACAACTCTGCAATCGGACAAACTCATGTCAAAGAAGCCCAGCTCCCACAAACAAATTTGGTAACTAGGCAGAGGTGTGGGCTGAACTGATGGGCTTGATAAAACAAAGCTTGTCAGTTGAACAATGCAGTCACTTTTTGGCCATTATCAATGGGATACACGTGGTTAAGTGAACACAGCTTTTGTGCCTGGTTATGTGTTACTTACTGAAATACAGTATGATACCAAGCAGGTACAGTGTATTGCTCTTTACTTTGAGCAGGGTTTCTGTATTTTAGGATGGGTTGTACCTCATGGTATGGTCACACTTGTAGCTTTGTATAGCTACAAAATTTCTCTTTACAACTGTGAATGAGTACTCTATCCTGACCACACTGGACGTAACAGTGTTAGATTTTCTGCGAGAGAAAGAAGAGCATGAGCAAATGTCGTTCTGAAAGCACATCCATTAGTGCTTATCCATTACTCACAGTGTTCAGTCTTGGCAGCTGCTACAGGTTACCATGCTGTTACAATGGTATAATGTAATATAATCGTATATAATGTTATAAGTCTTTCCATTTACAGTAGGAACAACTTACCAAAAGTACTAATGCTGCACCTAAACATGTGGTAGTTATAGAATAAGAGTTTCTCAGGTTCAGAGGCATGAAATCCAACTCTGGTGTCCTTTCATTCCAACAACAAAGCATTACAAGGACACCTTTTCCTTGTCATGTGTAGTTTCCCTAATGCTTATTCTTTGCCAAAAAAAAAAAAAACATTAATATGTGTGATGCCATAATAAGGGGTTTGTGACTCCAGGGCCATGCAGTAGCATGTTGATTTTAATGTGGTTGGCTGATAATGCAATGATGCAAGTGTCTAAACACAAACCACACTGAGCTGGGCTGAGCACTGGTTCATATTTGTGTTTGTGTGTGTGTTCTGGATTTAAGGTGATTTACCATCCTGGTAATTACAGTCTCTCTGGGGAGTCTGCCTCCAAACACACACAGACAAACACACATGCAGAGGAAAAGTTCTGGGCTTTATTATACATAACCCTGACATTACCACAGGACATAGCCTTCTGAGACCAAACAGTCTTCATTTCCCCCTCTCTCTAACATGCACACACACACACACACACACACACACACAAAGGCAGCCCACCATCCTTGAGCCCTTGTGTGTTGTTAACTGTTTTATTGATCCACCAAAACACTGATTGGCCCCAGTATGCATTCAAACAATTAAGCCCCCAAAGTGTTACACTTTAAATTTTATAAACAAGCCATTGCAACAGAAAATATGCTGTATCATAGGCAATATATTCCAAAAGATTTTATCACACACTGCTACCTCACCCACCTATTTAATTTGAAGTGTAACAGCGCCATTTGGGAGCAGAATATACTGAGGGGTTCTAAGTGTGGCTCTAAAATATTTCCAGAGTACCTCTCATCCACACACACACACACACATACACATGGACGCACATTTACACACAGACCACTGCTCTGGGCCTCTGAAGTGTGGCCCTAAAACATTTCCTCATCTTTTTTTAAATTTTACTTTCCTCTGCAGTCTATTAATCTAGCCAGAAGATACTTATCTCAGGCACTGATTTACCTGCAGATAAATCTGATGCCATATGGATTGGATTAAGTGCTGGCATACAGTTAAGTTTATAGTGCTGGTTTATGATGGAAGCCAAGGGGTCGGTGCCTGGGTTTCACTTTCTGTCATTCTGTTTTTTTCTCTCTCAGGCCAGGAGATTATATCAGGATTAAGATTATAGTCAGTTAATTTTGTTTTCAGTGCAAGGAGCCTGTAAATTATAATCACAGGCTCAAGTTATACATGGTTGATTTTCACATGCAATGAAAATGAGAACCAAGAAATGCAGACTTGAGGAGTTTGGGACTACATTGGTTAATTATACATTTGTAAACATTAAACAAATAAACTTAAAATGTTTATTTGCGCATGGTATAAACTGTAATGACATAAGAAAATGAGGAATCATATTCTTCTTTCAGGCCTACATATAGGAGTAAACACATTATAAAGATGGTCACATGAAAAAGTGTGTTTTAAATAGATTTTGGACAACAGTGGAGCTGTATCAAGCTCTGAATACACACACAATACTTGAAGGATCAATTCATTATTGGTGTTGGTCTTTTCATGAGATTTGCTAACAATAAGAAAAATCACCAATGCCCACTTACCTAAACTACTTTAATTAAATTATCTACTTAAACAATAGCTTAACACCAGGCTGAAAACACACCAGGCTCTCTGGTTTCAGGTCTGTTTGACCTCTGACCACAGCCTACATCACTGATGACTGTGCAAGTGTGCTCACTTGCACCTGTAGTAACACCTAACAGGGTCTTGGAGTATAACTGTACCTCACTTGAGGTCAGCAAAAACAAGATTTTTACAAGGGGTTAAGTTACTCTAAAAAAGAACTTCCCACTCTGCTGGCATATTTACACAGTCTAGTCTTTCTCTCTAAGTCTATCAGAATATTTTTGCACTTTCCTGCCTAGTGTGACATCTCTTACTACATGTTCCTTCACGTTAACCAAAAGGATGAGTGCTCTCTGGCATAAACACGGCATTAGGGCTTCTTGGAGCTGAATGATTGTTGGGAAAACATCTAACTGCGATTTTTCTGACAGATATTGTGATTGTGATTTGATTTGCAATATAATTTTTGAAAGTCAAAATTCACTATATACATGTAAAACGTGATGGAGCATTACCATTTAAGAGATTATTAAAATATTAACTGCTCTGTGTACTAATCCAAGGATGAGAATGAAAATATACGAATCCAAAATTTATTTATTCCAACAAAACATGGTATAGAACAAACACATAATGAACCATAGAACAACTCTCACAAAACAAGCGCTACGTTCTCTTGCCTTTTTTGCAGTAACTTTACATCGGTCATACTGCTGCCTGTGGTGATTTTTCAAATGCTGATACACTGAGCGGGAATGACAGGAGACTGACAGGCACACAGAGAGCCAGTAGAGACAGACACGGCCGATAAAAACTCAATGGAATTTTTCCTGGTTGAAAATACAAAATACCAATAAAAATCTAACTTGTTAGCAAGTTCATTCTACCATTTTCTCTCATTTTCTCTTTCTCTCTCCCCCTCTCAGCTTATCTGGGTATTTTGCAACTTTACAATATTGCAGCAGCGTCTTGGTCATAGCTCAGTTATCTTTCCTGCCGGCCTGTTGACACTGTCAGACAGTTTAACTCGTCATAACACAGATAGTTTCCACTTTAGCTGTGTCCGTTCTTGCGATGGATATGCAGCTCTCAGCAGGTAGAACTCACCTGACAGCAGAGCAGAGAGAATCTGTATCACACTGTTGCTCTGCCCCCAGTTTTCATCAAGTATCTAATTCCACAGTTAGTTTTGTGGTTTGATCATTTTATGACAAGATTTGGTTATAAAGTTATTCAGCCTGTCGCTCTGTTGCTCCTGCAGTGCTGTGTGTGTGTGAACTGTGAGGCAGCTAAGAAAAAATGTAACAACTCGTCCACTGACATTCTGTTGTAAAAATAATCACAGTCGAAATGACATTTGTTCAATTCACGATTTCAGTTGAAATTCAATAAATCGTGCATCCCTTATCAGGAGGAAGTCTACAAGACAGCTTGCAGATCTTGGATTTCACAAGAGGTATAAGTTATGATGGTCTGCAGTTTATTAATTAAAAAATAATAAACTGCAGACCATTAAAAACCTAAGATGTGATTTGCTGCATGTCAGTAATTTGAACTGCAACTATGTATCTCCTACCTCCCCCCAACAGCTATAATCCTACTATGCTACACACAGCACAAGGCAAATTAATGGACATGAAGTCTAGCTCACATTATAACACAACTGTAGGAACAATGATTTTTCATAATAAAAGGTAGTTTAAAAAAAGAAAGAAATGTAACCTTACCTTAAATCATTTTTGGCTTCCCATTATTGTCTGATACATGCTGCTATATTTATATCTTTGCTATGTACAGCTCTGTGCTTTACTTTCTTATCTTGACGTATGTTGGATATGAATAACCGGGAAAATGTGACTTGATCCACTAGCAAGATGATGTGTCACCATCCATCCATCTATTATCTATACCACTCCGTAAGGGTCATGGGTGGGCTGGAGCCTATCCCAGCTGACAATGGGTGAGAGGTAGGATGTATCACTCGTTAATTGGAATTACAAAAACACTATGTCCACTCACACTTGTTTCACTGCCCCCAAGTGGACAAAAGAATCAGCTATTGCAGCTTTAAAGTCTGCCATAACCTTAAGCAATCACGACTGTTCATAGGGCTATATGATATGACCAAAATCTCATATCCCAATATAAAATCATCTCATATCCCGATAACGATATTATGCAGATATAAGTTGCAATGGCTGCTGTTATCTCCTTCCATCTTTGTGAGTCTTTGATATATGGAATGCTGCTGGTAAAAGCCTGTTCTGACGTTTGACTCTGGGATTTATTTTAAGCACCTGGTGGTTCTTTTGTGCCTCTCATTCATAAACTCCATACTCTTTGACATGGTTCTTGCGTAGGCGGTAGAAGAGGGTAGTGGTGTTTGAGTCTGTTGTGGGGACTGGTGTGCAGCATAATTTGCAACATGCAGTTTTCTGGTTTTGTAACCAAACCACTTCCATGCTACAGAGGTAGCCCCTCGTTTAGAGAACATGCTCATTGATTTGTCTTGGCTGGTCCTTCTCTTGTTCAGAGCTACCCAGTTCTGTCTCGCCTTCACTCACAATACTGGTATTCTCATTTCTGCCTGTATCCATGTGGTGGTATTATCCAAATGGTGAAGAAATATTGCCATAAACAGTGTATTTTGCAAACAGTGTATTATCACAAATTAAACAATAGAGCATAATATGAAATGCTAGACGTTTTTATTCAGTCATCTGATATACATTGTCATATTGCACAGCCCTAACTATTCATAACCCTATGAGGTTACGGGGCTCCTACTGGCTGTCTTCTGGTAAGACATGGGCTGTAAATATGTTTCATTTGTTTGTTTGTGCAAAACTAAATGAAACAACTCAAAAAAGCAAGGTGTATTTATATGGCCAACAATTTTAGAACACCTCCATGTTTCCAATTTTTATTGAAATTGAATTTCTAGTCCAGTTACAAACGTAAGTGGTGAACAACACTGAAAAATCAGTAAGAATAGAAATAGACAGTAAGCCTCAAATGATGGAAGACCAGCATAGTCTCCAGACTTGACCAAATGGAGTTGATTTGGGATGAACTGGACTGAGGGTGAAGGTAAAGCAACTTATAAGGGCAATGTATTTGTGGAAACATTTAAAAAAGAATAAAGTAAAAAATAAAAAAACTCTGCTGATTACCAAAGATTTGACTCTCTCTTTCTACCTCTCTTCGTCTCATACATGCATACATACACACAAGCAGCCCACATCCTCCCTCTCTTTCTCTTTTCTCTGATAACAGGCCCTACCATAAATCATGCTGGAGCTAGTATTTCTCCTTTTAGCACACTGTGGAATTAAGGTAAAGTTGTTTCATTCTCCCGCAACATCCAAACAGCCAAACATTTCATTAAATGCAAAAAAAATTATCATCTCCGTGCCACATACAGTGCCTGAATACTGACACTGCACAGTGTACTCCTATTATGTGATCATACTGCCATCTAGTGACCATGTATAATTAAGCATTGTCTATACAAGTCCACATTTATGCTGCGTCTCAATTCACGTATTTCAATACTCACACTTGCTACTTTGAGTGCTTAAGTGCGATCACACTGACAAGTATGGAAACAGTGCAGTGCACTGTGAGGACCCAGATGATGCACTCGAAATGGTCAAATAGTTGATTGTGGAATGTTGTACACTTCTCACTCTCAGCAGGCAACATCTTGGCTATGTATCGGACAGGGAGGGACCACCAACGTATATTCAAACTTGTGAAAATGGTGGCCAAGGAAGGATGACATGTCGTCAGCGCTGATGGCAGCGTAATAAACATTTTGTATGAAACGGCGCGCACAGGAAAGTAAAACTTTCATTTTTAAGGCAGGTGAGCAAAGCAGCCATCAGATGTTTGGCTCGTGGCAAACACATGTTGCAGTCATCATTTCCAGTCAGTGCAAAACGGTCGTGTTTGTTTTGAGACAACACTACCTTGTCGAAATTCACACACTACATGTAAGTATGCTAACTGAAGTATCCAATTTGAGACAGTATTAGTGCCTATTATACACACAGGCGACAAACAGAAAAACCATCATAAAGTGTTTAAGTAAGGTCTTGGACTACCACAAGCTGCCAGAACAGCTTCAGTGCATCATCAGCATAGATTCTACAAGTCTTTGAAACTCTGCTTCAGGGATGGAACATCATCCTTCCCAGGATTTTCCCTCATTTGGGGTTTTGATGATGAAGGTGGAGAGGGTTGTCTAATATCTCAGTCCAAAATCTTCCACAGGTGTTCAACTAGGTTGAGATCTGGTGACTGTGAAGGCCATAGCATATGACTTGTCAGACCATTCAGTGACCCCTTGTGCCCTATGGATAGAAGTACTATCATTCTGTTTCTCCACTCATTTTTCAGGTTTTTCTTTAATTTGTCATCTTTCCATGTACATTTTTGTTATTGTTTAATATTGACCAAAAAGATCATTAGGTAATTCACTCATCTATTACTACATGTTAGAAACTATTTATTATCTTTTTGGTCAATTAATTATTGGTATTGACTTTTCTGTTGAATTGAATTATGTGCTGTTTTGAAATCCATGCCTGTGTTGTTCCTTATTTTCATTTATAGTGGTGTAGTTTCATTTATAGTTTATTTAGCATTTAGTAGGTCATAGAAGACAACAGATATGTGACTTTGCCGTGTAAATTACAGGTTAAAAAATTAAAGATTGCCTTCAACCCTAAAAGCCTACATGCCTATAAGCCTACTATCCTACAAGTTAATGCACCATTATTCCCTTCAGGAATAAAACAGACAGATTACTTTGCGCTTTTGCTTGTTGCCAGTCTTGATGTTTTGTACTTTTTCCTTGTTTTTTTTTTTGTCCTTGTGTCATTTGTGCCCTCTTTTGCCACATGCTTTTTAAGTAACTTCACCTTAAACCTCTAAAGCCGCTCACAAATATCATGTTGTCTTTAGACCATCATTACACAGCAATGGTTTGAGCTGAGACATAATGTTTTTTTCCCTCTTAAACTATGTAAAGTTGCCTATTGCCTGGCTCATGGATGCAATCTGTCTCTGTGTATATCAGTCAGTTCTCACTCACCATCTTAGTTGATGACATAGACACATGTCCGTTTCAGAAGCTTGGTTTTATATACAGTCTATGGTTGTGTGTCAGGTGCCTGACATGCCTGTGTCTGATTCTGGACAGGAACTACCATGATGCCTATCATGTTTAGGGATATGCAAAATTCCTGGGAAAAAAGAAAAATGCCCATGGACACTGCCCAAAAGAACAAGCATAACACATAGAAAGAAGAAGCCAGAAGCTTTAAATCACTTCTACCACAATCCAAAGAGCTTTCTGTGTTGACATTTTGTTTCAATATCATGGTTTACAGTGCTGTTTTAAAGGAAATAACTAAAAATTCAGCATCAGTTTTTTTTGCTCTTTTTTTTATGTTCATGGGCTAATATCCCCTATTATAATGCATAGAAGTCTAAATTGAGTGACACATATGATTAGCTGAGTTTGTACTGATTCTGAAGTGTGTAAAATTATTTTATATAACTTTTTTAGTGATTACCATGGCATTGTTTTGTCACTGATTCACAAGAGACACAGTCAATATGTCTGCCCCCAACTGTTTCCCGAGAAATCAACAGCAGTGGCAAAGGAGAAACATCTGCTGTCAGACTCCCAAAACTGAAACAAATGAGACACACTGGTAGAACCTGTCGCCTGGCAACCACACTGTGCCTCAGGGAACATCTACCCGAAGTCCAATGTTAGAACTTAAAATATCACGTTTTGGGGTTCTGACCGAGAAAGTCTCCAGCAATTGCCATACTACTCAAAGTTGGCAAAACTGTCTTACTTTTTTTTGATCATGACTGCTTTGGTGTTGAAAATAATTTCACACTTAAAACATCTCAGGATAGTCATACAATACACAGCCTAAGCGTAGTCTCTCCCACTTTTATTTAGACCCAGTCATTGCCCTGACTATTACCTATGATTGCTTATTTTGAATAAAATGCTACATTGCTTTCAGTCGCCAATAAGTGTCAGTAAACTCAGTTTCAGCTTGAGGATTTGGTGTTAAAGATTCATATGTTCATGTACCAAACACATCTAACAATTATGTATTTTTGAGCAACCCTTAAGTGGGGCTACTTGAGAAACTATATTAACCCATAATCCCACAGGTCACAATAGTGACCATAAAAAATATTCAATTATATGGCTCTAAAAATTTTACTGAATGATGTATCCATGCATTTCCAGCAAATACTGAAATAATGAAGGGTCTCAATGAAATATGTGCAGTGTCACATGTTTAGTGTAAACTCACATTACCAGAGCTGTTTACTTCCTGGTTGTGCCTGGAGAAGAGGATCAAAGCCTCCAAACAGATGGTTACAAAAGTATGTTAACAAAAAGATAGGATAATGATTGTTTGGTACACATCATCTTTAAGGTGTTTAGTATTGATATATGTATTTGCAGTTGCTCAGCTTTTTTCAGTGTGGTAATAGAATGAGTGAACATGTTAATCAGAACAACACAGTGCATCTAGGTGTATACTTGGCTCTTGTTCTACCTAACTGTCTTCTCTGTTCTTTCTGTAAATTTTGCTTTGACTTAAGCTCTGGATATGTTGAATCCAGTTGACCACCCTGACAAGACCTGCACATTAACATAGGTATTTGGACCCTTTACTCAATATTTAGTTGAAGCACCTTTGTCAGGGATTACAGCCTCAAGTCTTCTTGGGTATGACATGACCAGTTGTGCACATATGGATTTGGGGTCTTTCCTGTCGCTGCTCTGTGTAGATCCTCTCAAGCTCTGTCAGGTTGGATGGGGACCACTGGTTGACAGCTATTATCATCTCTATAGAGATGTTCAACTGGGTTCAAGTCAGAGCTCTGGCTGGGCCAGTCAAGGACATTCACAGAGTTGATCCTAAGCCACTTCCAGTCTGAGGTCCTGAGTGCTCTGGACCAGGTTTTCATTAAGGATATCTCTGTACTTTGCTTCATTCCATCAGCCCTGACCAGTCTCCCTGTCACTCTCGCTGCATCATGCTGCCTCCACCATGTTTCACCGTTGGGACGGTATTGAACAGGTCATGAGCAGTGCCTGGTTTCCTCCAGACATGACACTTAGAATTGAGGCCAAACATTTCAATCTTGGTTTCCTCAGACCAGAGAGTCTTGTTTCTCACAGTCTGAGATGCCTTTAGGTGCTTTTTTGCAAACTCCTAGTGTGCTTGCATGTGTCTCTCACTGAAGAGAGGCTTTGTCTGGCCATTCTGCCATACAGCCCAGATTGGTGGAATACTGCAATGATGGTTGTCCTTCATTTCTCCCATCTCCACACAGGATATCTGGAGCTCAGCTAGAATAACCATCAAGTTCTTGGTCATCTCAAGGCCCCTCTCACCCAGTTGCTCAGTTTGGCCGGGCAACCATCTCTGGGAAGAGTCCTGGTTGTTCAAAACTTCTCCCATGTAAGAATTATGAAGGCCACTGTGCTCTTAGGAGTCTTCACTGCAACAGGAAGGTTTCTGTAGCCTTCTAGCCTTATTTTTTAATAAATTTGCAAAAAAGTGAAGGGGTCTGAAATACTTTCTGAATACACAATTATCACACTAGAATGTGATGGAGCATTTTCTGGAAACTGCCAGTGAGTTTTAAATTTATTAATTACTGGGCCTATGTTATATTAAGATTTATATGGCATGACAGGATAAATATTGCAACAGGAAAATAATTTGGTATGCACACATTATCTCTCCGGTAACAATTGTGTCCAACCATAAAACACATTTTTCACCTACTTTTCCATGGAAATTTAAAAATAAATAATAATAATAAAAATAATAAATAAAAATAGTTATTGCTTATTTCAAAGGGTTACTAATGACTCATGATTTATACATACAGGACAGGACATTTATACAGGACTTCTCCACCCTCTCCACATTTTTGTTAAAAAAAAATTCTTTTTTAATTTGTGACTCACCTGTTATTTAATTTTATGGAAGGTCAGTCCTATACCTCTGAAGTATTCCTTTAATCATAAGTCCTGGATGGGTTCTTACAACCAGCCTTGTTGGATTCACACCAAACTTTTTTGGCTACCTTAGTTAATAGCAGACCTCATCTTAACCCAGGTCCTAAAGGTATGCCACCATCTGAGGAAGCAATGACTATCCAAGATAAATTAGTAAAATATGTCACCAAATATGCACCAAATTTGTTACTCACAAAGTACAGGAAAACAAGAACACACACACACACACACACACACAAAAAAACAAAACAACAACACATCCTTATATACCTATGATTGTGGGAACCATTATTGATATAATGCATTCCCTCACCCCTTATGCCAACCTTAACGATCACAACTGAGTGCCTAATTGTAACCCTAAGCTTAACCTATTTTAAAGAGTATGGTCTAGACCTGCTGAAAAGTGCCTTGAGATGACTTTTGTTGTGATATGGCGCTATATAAATAAAATTGAATTGAATTGAACCTTATTCTAACCCTAGCCTTAATAAGCCTTAACCTTCCAAACAGCCATTTAAACAAACGGTGTCCAGCATTTTGGTCCCCAAAGAAGTTGTCAGACGGCACTAATTGACTCCTGGTTTTCAGACCCCACAAATATAGTAAAACAAGCACACACACACACACACACACAAACTCACACAAACACATACACACACACACACTGTTCAGAGCTAAGGCCAGTGTTACCCACCTACCCTACGGCAGAATCTATGAAACAAATATAAACAACTATTTATATGCAGCAAAGACAACACTGGCCAAGTTCTGACAAAGCTGCATGGGTGCTTCCGCCTACTACCATCATCCACTGCCCTGCCACTACTTCTCTCTCCCTCCCTTTCTCTCTCTATTCATCTCTTTCTCTCCATTGTGCTGTGAGTTCAACTTCTTTGACTCCTTGTCATCGGCTTTCTCCCTCCCGCCTCCACACTTTCTCACTCTTTCCTTTATTCCTCATCTCTCTGTTCCTGACTGGTATGATGGCAGCCAGGCATCCTGTGGTTTGTGCTGCTAAGTACAGATTTAACTCAGTCACACTCACATGTACACAGACACATTCATCCATACACACTAACACACTCCCATTTTTCTCAATCTCAAACGGCCTCCATCCAAATATAGTTTCTGTGAATTACGATGAATTCATATTAAAACGTGGGGTAGCACAGTGGTGCAACACAGAAGGTTCTGGGTTTGAACCCTGGTTTTCTCAGGGCTTTTCTGTGTGGAGTTTGTGTGTTCTCCCTGTGCCTGTGTGGGTTTCCTTTGGGTAGACATGCAACTCTAATTGCCTATAGGTGTGAATGTGAGTTTGAGTGGTTGTTTGTCTCTATATGCTGGGCCTGTGGTAGATTAGTGAGTCCTGTCTGGGATGAAGCCCACCTCTTGCCCAATGTCAGCTGGGACTGGCTCCAGCCCCCCCATAACCCTCAAAGGATAAGTGGTATAGATAATGGATGGATGAAAATTAGAACATTTGAGTTAATGCAATCAATCTCACTTACCATTTTTTCTTGTGAGCTGGATTTGTCTAGTATATAGCAATACATGGGATACATTAATCCCCTACATACATTAAAAGCATATACTTTTCCCTTTAATTTTTCCCTCGAAGCTAGGTCAGCTAAAATCCCATTGCATTTATCAATCCTCCACACTTCTTTCCAGCAGCGGTAGCATATCTTCTAAAGGCAGCGCCCAGTGGTACAGTGGTTAGGCACTGTTACCTTCCAGAAAGAGTTCTAGGTTCAAACCCCTAGTTTCCCCAGTGGCATTTCTGTGGAGCTTCATGTTCCACTTGTTCTTGTGTGCATTTCTGGATACCCCAGTTTACTACCACGGTCAATGACCATGCAGTTTAGGTTAACGGAGACCTAAGAACAATAGATGTAGATGACTGCAGGATAGTAGTAAAGCTAATGGATGCTGGACCCTTTAAGGGTGCTTGGGGAAGCTTCTGCAAGTGGGGAGGAAAGACATACGACAACAAGAAAAGCCCCACTCAAGCCCTCTTCCTGGCAGGCAGCAGTACTAACCACTGTACCACTGTACTACTCTATCTATTCAATCTTTGCATATTTCAAACGAATTTAGAATAAAATTGTAGGCATGAGCAATGACTAATGGCAGAATGTACATTAGAAATGGACAGACAATGATGGGTGGTGTTAGAAGCTAAAACAAATTTGGCCATAGTTTTATACACAAATGTTGTAGTAAAATTTGGCTAACTGACTTAGAATCCCACAGCTAAAGAAGTCAATGATGGATGAACTGCCAGTACATTTAAACCTGCTGGTTGGTGAGGGATGTGTGATTAAAGAAGGGTGATCTACAAAGCGCCGATCAACTATTATGGCCAAAAGATATTTAGACTGGATAGATAGATGAAATGAAAGGAACTGTAATCCAGGCTATTTTTACTGGTAAATCCTCTAGGTGTCAAAATTAAGCAGCTTTTAGTAGTATTATTGGTATGTTCTTAGATGAGACTGTGTGCTGTATATGGTCTCAGCCTCTGCAGGATATGAGATGGTCACTGATGGGATGTGTCATACAGCCGAAATTGGCAACAACTAAATTGGGAAGAAAATGAGGCTAAATACAAAAGAAAATCCCTTGTCATATGCTGGAAACTGTTTTTGTATCCCTCCTTGTGAATCTATTTGCCTGTCTCTCCACCTCTCCATCTTTTTCTGTCTCTCTCTCTCTCTCTGTCTCTTACTCTTGTGTAGGCGTACGATTGCCTAGAAAAAAGCTGTCACTCAATAGTCTAAAGAAAGACAGCACTCACACACAACCTCACAATCTCACACTCAGAATACACAGTGCCTTTAAACACACACAGACACACACACACACACCCTCAAAGGGCAAAGACAAATGTGCTATTTCGTAACTTTGCCACTCAGGAAGCATATATCCTGTAAAGCACTAGGGATAGTTCATACATATGGCTTTAGGCTCAACATCTCAACATTAGCCATTGTCCAGCAGCCATCACAAGTCATGTATTATCTGTCAGCGGACAGGAAAAGATAATTTACTGCTTGATAGCATTTTTATCTCAGCACTTGAGACCCTCATGTAGCAAAAAAAAAAAAAGTAATCAAACTAGAATGGAGATAGATTAAAGAGAACAAACAGAAGTAGAGAAGGAAACAGTGATAAGCAGAGGCTGGGAGGGCGTTTAACAGGGTTGTCACAGGGCCCCATCTCTCCCTATCCACCTGGATGCGCTGTCAACAACCTTCCTCCGCTCTCCTGCGCTCCTTACATTCCTTCCTCCCTGCTCCACCTGCAACAGACTCTCAGACATCAGTCCTGCCCCACAAGCCCCACCGCGTCTGATTATCCCACTGCCAACAAGTCAATCAACTTAATATGTGGGATTGCATACAAATGCCATGCCATTTCATTTTCATTATTTTAAACTTCTCCTTGTCATTTATACATTTTTCTTGTGTGTGTCATTTACACCCACCATACATTAGTTAGGGCTAGGGTTTGGGGTTTTAAAATCACAGTGAAATGATCTGCAAAAAAGAAAGCTGGTCCTGCCAGCACTTGGTGGCAAAGACTTCCTAGACCTTACAGTTAGCTTACCAAGGCAAACCTTAGTCTGGCATAGCCTAACCTCACAGTATTTGGAAAATAAGATAAACTATACAAACGACGGTAGCACAGGTGATGTCATTTACCAACTAGTAGGCATACCCTCATTTGGAAGCCCCAGTGCATTGTCAGAATAATGTTGTTGACTTTCTAGTAAATTCAGAGGCGCTTTCCGCCACTCCTGCTTGTAGAGAGGCTTGCAAGCCATGACAGTGGGCATAGACAATGACTTATAGCAGGATATAGATTAAAAATGGAATGGACAGCAATGGATGGGTGTTGGGAGAAGCTAAAACAAAATTTGTACATAGTTTTATCTATGGAAATGTTGTAGTAAAATTTGCATACCACATGGCTATGATGTTGTAATGGTGTAGGGAATGTTTCTAGGCCTCTTTCCATCCATATATAGCACAATTTACCCATCTTCCCTAATAGCTACTTCCAGCATGATAATGCAGCATATCACAAAACATCTGAGAGTTGATTTATGAATTCAGTGTATCTCAATGAAAATTATACTAGTTACTAGATCTGTCAGTGGAACACCTCTAGGATGTGGTGAGTTATTCTGCAGAGTCAGTATAGGTAACAAAACTGCAGAATCAATATCACAAAGAATTGAGGCTGTTTTGAGAGAAAATGAAGGCCTTACCACTATCAGATGTCAAGTCTAATAAAAGTGAATGTATTTCCCAAAATGTCAAGCTAGATTAGCATTGTTAAGTTCAAAAGTAAATTAATAAAATGAACTCCATTATGTACTGTGCAGGTGCTGCACATGCCTGCAACTTATAATGTATTTACAATATTACATAATTTTTTGGAATTTGCTATTCAATTCAGTATTATGAACAACAATTTATTCTTTTGTAGATCAATTAACTCACTCCCCACCCCTGACATGTATATGACATAATACCATAAGAAGAATTTCTTACAGTGCACAGGTTCATTTCTACAAAAGCTGCAACCATTTTATGATCTCCATTTGAGATTCTCTGTGGCCCAAATGCCAGCCATTATAAAGTAAGTGTTTCACCAAGTTTACTAAGCACCTAACTTTGAAGCTTCCACTGACTGAGCTGAGGCCCTTTGAGAAGCCACAGCCTAAAGTTCTGTCCACACTACAGAATCTGTTTGTAAGCTCAGTCATGTCTATGAGGAAACTATTAACAACACTGTATTGTTTGGATTCATAAATGTACTAAAGTTGATATATATACATATATATATATATATATATACATATATATATTCAATTTCAATTCAATTCAATTTATTTATATAGCGCCATATCACAACAACAGTCATCTCAAGGCACTTTTCATAGAGCAGGTCTAGACCATACTCACACAAAATAGGTATTTACAGAGAGAGACCCAACAAATCACCATGAGGCAAGCACTGGGCGACAGTGGCAGGAAAACTTCCTTTTAGAGCGAAACCTAAGGCAGAACCGGATCTCCGGTGGGCGTAGCATCTACTCGACGGTTGGGTTAAGGAGAGGGGAAGGGGAGGGGAGAATAGCGAAAAGAACATAGCATAACACAGGTTCCATATCAGATGTAAGGTGAGGTAATACAGTATGCAAGCAGTAGTAGTGATAGTGATAATTAAAGTATTAACTTCTTCTTTTGACAATACAACCTAATAACAGTGTAAGTAATTTATAATTCATAGCAGTGTTGGAGTGGGTTGTAAGACATGGGAGACTTGTCATCACCAGATCAGACTCTACAGCTCAGAGGCGAAATACTGCAGAAGAGACAGAGGAGAGAGGCGGAAGGGCACATCTCTGAGGAAAGGGGAAGATGAGTTAGTATGTATTTATAGGATGAATCACTGATGGAGAGGAGAGAGTGGGAGAGAGAAAGAGAGAGAGAGAGAGAGGGAACTCCAGTGCATCATGGGGAGATCTCCCGGCAGTCTAGGCCCTGTAGCACTAACTAAAGGGATGGTTCAAACCTGAGCCAGCCTAACTATAAGCTTTATCAAAGAGGAAAGTTTTAAGCCTACTCTTAAAGGTACAGAGGTGTCTGCCTCCCGGACGGAAACTGGAGAAAGGTTCCACAGTAGAGGGCCTGATAACTAGAGGCTCTGCCTCCCATTCTCTGGAAACTCTAGGAACCAGTAAGCCCAGCATTCTGGGAGGCGCAGAGTCCTGGTGGGACTGTAGGGGACTATGAGATCTTTAAGGTAGATGGAGCCTGACCATTAAGAACTGTGGCATGTGAGGAGGAGGATTTTAGATTCTCTGGACACGGCTAGAACCAATGTAGAAACTAACACAGGAAATATAGTCTAGTCTAGTGTATATATATATATATATATATATATATATATATATATATATATATATATATATACACACTGTATATATATATATGTAAATGTAATGTAGTAAATGTATATATATAAATTTAACTTCATATTTGCATGCCATTATTTAGTGTGTGAACACTGGTGCTCTCTACTAATCTTTAATGGCCTAACTGTCTCTGTAATAGCAAAAGAGTGGAGATGGCCTAATGAAATGGCAGCAGTTGCCTGTTTGTACAGGACACAGCATATTAAAGCCCACACGTTCAACCACAGAGGCTTTACACCTCAACAACAGCTTGGCAACAGATGTTGAGCAGACTCTCAGAGGGTAGCCTCGGCTAGCAGGAGTGGGGGGATGTATGGATGACTAAGACTGAGGAAAGACAAGGCAGACTGTTGATTTTCGAGTGCTGGTTGGGACAGGTGAAGGTGATGAAAGTATGGCTCAGATTCTTTACATAACAATGACAGGATAACACAAAGAAACAGTATGTAAACCGCTTGCTGTAACTCTAAAACCATTGTTTAGTGTACAATAATACTTCCTGAAAGATAATGTTTTCAACAAACTCTGTACTCAACTACCTTAATCTGATGATGTTTAGTCATCTTTTTGGGTTGACACTACCTGTATTTAACAAAAACAAAAAAACAAAACTGCAGTAACTTTTTACAGCCCTCAGTAGTGTCTGCATGTATTCATACTCCTTTTAGGCAGTATACAGCCCCATTAGACCAGCGGAAATCTGTAAATCAGCCTGATTTGAAGATTTTTGGTTCCACCTGACATGGCTTTGTAAGAAACAGAAAAGGTGAGTGGATGGTCTCTGCATGTGTGGTTCTCACTGTGAAGCATGGAGGAGGTGTGATGGTGTGGGGGATCTTCACTGGTGACACTGTTGGTGATGTATTCAAAATTCAAGTCACACTTAGCTAGCATTGCTACCACAGCATTCATGCAATATGCCATCATGCCAACATGAGCTTAGTGAGACCATCATTTGTTTTTCAACAGGACAGTGACCCCAAATACACCTCCAGGCTATGTGAGGGCTATTTGACCAAGAAAGAGAGTGATGGAGTGCTGTGTCAGATGACCTGGCCTCCACAATTACCTAACCTAAACCCAACTGAGATGGTCTGGGACAAGTTGGACTGCAGAGTAAAGGGAAAGCAGCCAACAAGTGCTCAGAAAAAGTGCTTGGAAAACCATTCCAGGTGGCTACCTCATGAATCTCAAGACCTCAAGAGTGTGAAAATCTGTCATCAAAGTAAAAGGAGGCTACTTTGAAGAATCTAAAATATAAAACATATTCTGGCTTGATTAGCACTTTTTTGTTCACTACATAATTCCATATGAGTTCCTTCATAGCTTTTTTGTAGTAGTATGAATTTACAATGTAGAAAACAATAAAAATAAAGAACACTGAATGAGAAGGTGTGATCAAACTTTTGACTGGTACTGTATGTTGGCAGCAAAGTCATGTAGCATTTACAGTATGCAAAGTAAAATGAAGAAAGACCTTTGTACCATCACCATGTCAACCTTAACTGGAGCTAGCTAAACACATCTGATGGGCATTTAGTCATTAACAGCTTCACTGGCCTCTGCTGTTACACTCGTGACATTTCGGTCACACTGCCGCTAGATGCACACAATACACACACACACACACACAATTTAATTTGTCATTTAGAGCCCTTAATAGAATTTCATGGTGTAAATCAAAACAAAATATTGTTAATTGTAAGGATATATAATTATTCCATTATAATTAATACTGTGCAGCAGATTTTTAAAAAATGTATGTCTTCCAATTAAACTCCTTTTGTGGAATGTTTTGTATCCTTGCGGCCTTTTTCACTTCTGACAACTCAGTCACTACATCGTCTCCATACAAATTTAAGTTTTCAGCATTTCCTGCAATGCAGCCTTTTTTAGCCATCAGCAATTCAGTTTAGCATCAGCTTTTCCAGAAGCTGACAATCCCACCACAATATCCTCAGAAATTGTGTAGTCAAGTTAAGATTATAATTCCAATTTACTAACACTACTATTAGGCTAAATATATATTTTGTATAGGCTTATTTTGTTACTGGATATGGACATTTTGACATTTTTCAAAACACACCATAGCTCTGACAGTATAAAGGTATTGCTATACGGTAAAGCATCCTTTTAGAGATGCAACGTAAATTACCATGGCAGCAGACCCCAGGTAAAACCTATCCATCTTTGGTAGTACAGGTTAATTGGGAAGTTGCACCCAACATCACTGAGTTACTCCTGAAGTTACCCTGGTAAGCCAGTAACCTCACCTCATAGTACAGGCCTCTGTTGTCACTATTAATCCAGGGCCTGTTTTTTGGGAAGCAATGAATTGTTTTTGTGGGAACAATGTTGTCTGTGAAGAGGTTAATATAGTCCATAATGCATACTTTAACAGACCTGAAAACTATATGGCATACATAGGACGACAGGAGTGTAGGTGGCCACTAGGTGTTGGAGGTGTACAGAGATGTCATTATCTATATCTGTATCTGTTCAATTGACAAATTAACTGTCTCTGTATCTGTATTCAGACAGAAGACTGGGATTGGCCCTGGTTAATACTGGTGGTCAAGTTAGAAAAAAGTTTGTATTTTCTAACCTAATACTGGTTTTTGTTCCTTCAAAGCTTCTTTCTCTATGTTTATTTTTAACTAAGCTTTATGAACTCCTTGAACCTTACCACTTAGACTTTATCTGAGCTTTTTGCCTCCAGTTGAGAAAGGGCTCTGTCTATTGTCAAGACATACCAAACTGAACTGCAGTGGGAAGACATACACAGCAACTGTTAACTCCTGCTGTACTGTCCTGCAGGTATAGCCTTAAACGCATGAATACACACACATGCACATGCACCCCAACCTCTGTTAAACCACTATTATTGTTGATTTATTTATCTATTTGGTCTAGTTTTTATTCATGCACCTCAAGCTATGGGAAACCAAAGCAAGATCACAATTTACTGGTCACTGCCCTCTGCTAACGGCTCCCTTTCCACCTTTAACCTGGTGCTTGGAACTGTTGTGCCTTATCTGCTGTTTTATGATCCATACTTGGGAGCTGATACAGATGAGAGCATATGGCTGCAAAATATGACTGCACCCAAGAGAATGTGGCTTACAGCCTAAACTGAAACAAGCAAAATGTGCCAGAAGGCTAGACAAATTAATTATATAACATATACAGTACAAACATCTGCAAATACAAAACCTTTTGCCTTCCAACCAGACCGGCAGTTGACATGATGCACGTGTGACGTTCAGTCCTCTCAGTGTGCGAGGACCTTGTTGATAGCTAGTCCCCATCTTAACTAGAATTTTTAGAAAGTGAGTGGTGTGTCACAATAAACTTAGTCACAAACCCATAAATAAGTATCACTTTACTCATTGTTTGGTGTAGTCTCACTGCTCACTCACTGATCAATCTTTTTTCCTGCAGCAGCAGACAGCTGTATTCCGTGAAAAGCTCTGACATACCAACTGTGCACCACCTACTTATCACCAAACAGCAGACTAGATGGTGGACATAGTGTCATAGCTGCGAAATAAGCAGATATTTTTTCTCAGAAGTTTGTGTAGAAACTAAAAAGAAGAGTGAATATTGAATTTACAATGGTCAGGTGGCCAGATACATGAGTCCAAATGAATGCTTGTGTCTTTCCATGTCTGCTGGATGTGTAAATAGGCAACTCACAATGGAGCAACTCCAGACATTTAGACTGATCTAGGCTAAAAGTAGTAATCAAATTAGGAAATTCCTCAGGGCCTTTACTGGTGATGTTTCAGAGGAACTGTATTGGAAATTCTCATATGATTCATGATAATTATGATTTATTAATAATCTTGAACATTTGTGTTGTACTTGTACAATTGTGCCTTATAAAATATCATATGCTTAGTACTTTTCCACATGTCAATAAGCTGACGGCACCTCACCCCATCAAGGACAGGGGCTGCATAGCTGGGGCTGCTGTGTAATCTCCTGAGGGTGCTGACGCCTTTTCTCTCAGGGCTACACTGTTGTTTAGTCTCCAGAAGATGTTTTCCTTGAAGAAGCTGGTAAATTCGAGGACGTAACCTTGTCTCTATTGTATTTAACCCATCATCTATTGTACTCAGTACTCACTGTGCGTCTCATGCTTGAGGAGTGCAGTGGGTCCGTTTGCAAACGTAAGAATTAAACCTACAGAAAGACAACCGTTGACTCTGTGCTTTACTGAACAGAAGATTCCCATGACAGAACATAAACAAAGGCTAGAACATAGACTGAGAAAGGTCTGTAATGTGTTATTATCCTGTAATCTGTTCAGCTAATATACAATACATACTCAATTTAAATTCACCATATGTCGACATCAGTCAGACTTTCTGATGGTCATACTTGAACTTTAAGGCTTTAAAAGAAAACGCAAAGTACTACAGATGATAGCAGCGGCCCTCGTTAAGATGGCTAAAGCAATTATAATGCTGCTTATCTTAGGACTTTTGTTCTCATTCACAGTCACTCAAAGCTAAAACTCATTGTTTCTGCTTCTTTAACAGGGTGAAGGAATTGAGGCCAAATTATCACTGGGCCTGATCCCATTTCAGTCATTTGACTTTCTTCAACATGGTTTCTTTTGTCAGTTTAGTTTGGTGTTGATTAGCTAAAACATCAAGATGAAACAAAATTTTCCCCCAAACTTTTTTGTCTCCAACTATTAATTATTATTATTATTATTATTATTCATTAATATTATTGTACCTAGGTAGGGATCTGAGGTTTTGACTGTGCTGCCACATTAGCAGCACTGTACAGGCCCTGAGGACATCAACATCATCTTCAGCAACATCCAGGCATCTGTTATTTATACATAGTTCAGATGACTCAATGTAACACTGGACACACACACATATAGCTTAGAATGTCAAAGAGTTCTAAAATGCCCTTATTTTGTTCATGTACTGTATGTTCTAAACTCTTTTATACATCAAGTAGTTCCGACCAAGCAATCTGATTGGTCAACAAGACATTTAGAACGTGCTCAAATCAGCATGACAGCACGCCTTACTCATCACTAAAAATATTACTCCACCATATACATTTTACTGAATTGGTAATAGTTGTATAAACGCAAGATTACACTCGAAGGTGTCCTTTAACGTCATTTGAGCAAAGCTCCTCGGCTTTCTCCATCAGCTGTGCCAGTGACACAGCGTTATAACTTAAAATTTATGTAAAAGTTTGCGGTTGCAGAAGCTACATCTTTGTGAGTAAATAAATGCAGCACCTTTGTTATAACGTGGTTGATAAAAGTAAGCATTTATTTGTGCAGTAGGCTATTGATTTAGTTCGGTAAATTCCGAGACCTCAAAGCATTAACATCAGCTCAGAGTTCACTCATCTGGGACTAGAAGATCATTTCTGTTGCTAGGTCGTTACTGAGGGTCTGATTATTTGCCGTAGTGGTAAACTCTGTTCCATTACACATAGGAGTCCACTGACGTGACTGATTGTGTTCCAGTTATTAGTATTTCCGTGGAAACAGGAAAAACACTCGCCAAAACCTTTTAATTTTGAGAGCAAATTGCTCCTCAACATGAACAGATTTTGATTATACATTTTACTTTGTTGGTAATAGTTGTATAATCGCAATATTACACTCGAGGGTGTGCTTTAACGTCATTTGAGCACGACAGTGATGCGGTCGCAAGCATCACTGAAGTGCTAAAATGATGTTAAAGCACACCCTCGAGTGTAATATTGCTTAAATAAACGTGTATGCTTGCATGATGTTGCATGCTCAAAAGCCCTGATTGGTTGACTGCTACACTGACAGTAGGACATTTTTCAAATAACATTGTGTTGTAACTGCCAAATAACATTTCTGTAAGCTAATGATATAACTGAAAACACACACAAATATATATTATATTGACTGATGTTTGTGTAAAGAAAGTTTGAGGGTCTGATGAAAAGCTTAAATGACTAATAACTGTGTAATCACTCATCTACCACATAAACTTAAAAAAAAAAATCTATTTTACATCATTATGATCATTCCCAGTCAACATTCAAAAAACAAACAGAAGCTCTAATGTTATACTACTCTATACATTAATAATTAATTAAAGTTTAAATTTTCTCCTTCATCATTGCCACCTTACCTGGTTAATTGCCTGTGTGTTCCTAATACTAATTTAGGTATATAAAATACCATGTTGTCTGGCTGTTGATATCATCAATGCTAATCCTGTTAGTGAATTAGTACTGATCTACAGTCTGTTAGTGATCTATAGTCACATATGTTAGGTAGTACTCTAGTTAGTCTGTTAATCTGTTAATTTACTGAATAGCAAGGAGCTGCTATCGTAGTGTTAATATCCTGTGATAAAATGTGACAAATGCCATAATTATGACTGATTTCAACTTCTTACCTTACATAAATGCACTGAAAAAGTTGAACATATCCACCTGATGAATTTGAGTAAAATCCTCACTCTCCTTTTAGCCTTGTTTCTATCAACTTCTGAGAAAAATGTCTGCCTATTTAGCTGCTAAGCACTCCACGATGTTCACCAACTGGTTGCTAACTTGTTCTGTCTGTTGTTTAACCATACAGACATGTGAAAAAGTACACCTTTTTGGCTCTTCTATGGTCTTATGTATCAGGACATCTGGTCCTTACCAGGTTCTAAAATTATTTAAATCTAACCTCAGGTATAAAATGACACACAACAGATTCTACTGTGTCATTACTTATTCATTTAATGACGCCAAAATGAAGACGCCATGTGTGAAAAATCCAATAGCTTGTAGAACCACCTTTAGCAGCAATAATTTGAATAAATCGTTTTCTGTATGACTTTATCAGTCTCTCACATCATTGTAGAGAAATTCTGACTCTTCTTGCAAAGAGTCAGACAGATGACTTCACATTTGACTCTAGAATATTTTGGTCTAGAATACTTTTCATGGTTGTCTCAGTGACTGCAAGGTGCCCAGGTCCAGTGGCTGCAAGCAAGCCCAAATCATCAGCCCTCCACCACCATGCTTGACAGTTGGTATGAAGTGTTTGTGCTGGTAACCTGTGTTTGGTTTTCACCAAATGTGACACTGTGCATTATGACCAAACATCTCCACTTTGGTTTCATCTGTCCAAAGGACATTGTTCCAGAGGTCTTGTGGTTTGTTCAGATGCAACTTTG
The DNA here is from genome assembly GCA_033238685.1 of Lates japonicus. NCBI lineage: Eukaryota > Metazoa > Chordata > Actinopteri > Centropomidae > Lates > Lates japonicus. The sequence continues at coordinate 1,265,158 of BRZM01000079.1, read as the reverse complement.
CAAACCTAAGTTGTGCTGTCATGTTTTTTGAGAGAGAAGAAGTTTGCTTCTGACAACCCTTCCAAACAAGCTGACTTCTTCAGTCTTTTCATAATTGTGCTGATGAACTTTAACATTTAACATGCTAACTGAGGCCTGTAGCGTCTGATCTTGGGGTGAATTTGCTGGGATGTCCACTCTTGTGAACATTAGCAACTGTCTTGAATGTTCGACTTGTCAATAATCTGTCTCACTGTAGAATGATGGACTTCAAATTGTTTGGAAATGGCCTTATAATCCTTCCTGGATTGCTGGACAGCAACAATTGCTTCTCTAAGATCATTGCTGATGTCCTTCCTCCTTGTCATTGTGTTAACACACACCTGAATGCTCCAGAGCAGCAACTGCCCAAACCTCTGCTATTACAGGGGTGCTCACACTTACTGATGATCAATTAATCAAGGGAATTTGATTAGCAGCACCTAGCTGCTACTTACCTTCTTTATTCCTATGGAAGCAGTAAAGGTGTACTTAATTTTTCACACTGCTTCTGCATTTTGGCCTAGTTTTTGTTATATAAATAATGACATGATGTAATATGTCATGTGTTGTTGTTCATCTGAGGTTGTATTTACCTAATTTTAAGACCCGCTAAGGACCAGATGATTTTTTATTATGTCTTGATACATACAACCATAGAATTCAAAGAGGGTGTACTTTCTTTTTCACATGACTGTAGTTGTGTATCCCTCAGACCATGAATGTGCTGAATGCAGTTTTGCTCTTTGTGTTTTAGCTGTCACAGCATTTCATACACATGCATTTAGATGCTCTGCTGGTTGGATTTGTCTGTTAAAGAGAAAACAAAGCAGTTCATTGTCAGATTTGGTTTCATCTCACATTGTCTAGTGAAGTCATCTTTTAGTTTTGCTTTTCATGTATTTTTTTCATACAAATTTATCTGCAATGAGATAAATATTATTACAGTGGCATTGCTATGAAACAATACAGAACAAAGTAAGAAAACAAGTGAGAAAAATGAGAAACAAACTCCTCTCTGGCTCAAAAAGCAGGACTCAAATGCAGAATATGGAGACAGAGTCAATGAGGTAAAAACGATGTGTACTTGGTCTAAGGGCTGGCTCACAGTGGAGCCAGGCAGGCAGTGGTCAAAGAAGTGACAACAGGTCACACATTAGCAACTGGTCAACACATAATCAGGCAGAGAGTAAATGTGAGCAGTCCTCCGCTTATAATGAAAGTATAAATGAAACTAACTGTTAATAAGAGCAGGCATGGGATTGGGTCACATGATAAACAAGAGCAGCAACTATTGTGGCTGGTAGCGGGCAGGTGAGGGAACAACACCTATAGAAAATATAGATTAATGAATGACTCTGAAAAACCCGGGATTTCATTCAATGTTACATTTATGAATGCCCGTTGTTTACTTATTTATAACAATTAATACCTTTAATATCTCTGCAAGGCAACTATTACAGATGAGGTATTTTTATGGCTAGGTGACAAAAGCAATTTTGTTATCACTTGAGAAACAAATGCTAAAGGCAAGACATGTAGAGCATGTGAACTAAATCACTTTGCAAGAAGGTGAAGACACAAAACAATACAAAAAGAGTAAGCAACAAAACACAGCCACAACTCAGGCCTACTGTGACAAAAGGCTACCCCTATCGCTCCAAAATCCACTTCCACCTTTACATCTACAGACATCTTTTTATACTAGTGACTGATCACAACGCCTTTGAAATTATCTGGAATAATCCCAGATCTAAACCGCTTGCCAGAAGTGAAAGATGAGGACTGAGGCTTCAGCCCTACAACTTCAGACTGGAGTTCTGAAAAGGAGCTGACAACCCAGCTGACTACATCTGCTGTCATCCTGTAACCACACAGACAGGTGACAGCACACAGGCAGCAAAAGAAGCACAGGAATATGTCAACTTCACATCACACCGTGCTACACCCAAAGCAATGACTCTCACAGAGATCAAAGAGGAAACTCTGAAAGACCCAATCTTACAAAAGGTCAGTGCGCACATAAGAAACATCACATGGTACAAAGTCACAAATGACACACAACACACTGCCATTCTGAGTCACACACTGACTATCCCTACAAAACAGAGTCCTAGAGCAAGTGCAGGCTTCCATGGACCTCTCCCTACTGGAGAGTATTTGCTCGTCATACACACATTACCCAGAAGTTGAGGCTGTGAAGTCAATTTCTGCTAACGTGGTCATATAAGTTATGGACGAAGTAATTTCCATGTTTGGGATCCCCAGAATCCCTAAGATAGACAGTGGCTCTCTGTCTAATAGTGACCAGTTTGCCCAGTTTGCAACCTACCCAGCGTTCCACCACAAATGCAGGGCAGTGGCCTCTGGCCAGCATCAGACCAAGCATTCTCATCCCAGGAGAAACCATGTTTCATCAGCAGCCTAAGCACTAAAAGCTCACCATACCTTACAACACTGAATCATACACAATATTGAAGATCAAAGGTTCAATGATCACAGCAACAAAAAATGGACACTCCATCACAAGGTACTCATCATTCTTCAAGAAAATCCCCACTGAGCTTCCAAGCATCCCACCAGAGTAAAATGATGATAGTGGCAATGTTGTCATTTAAGACTTTTAAGAGATTAGCTTTTCAGTTACTGTTTCAGGCATAGTACCGTAAATGGGTTTCTTACAATTAGAGGAAATAACCCTGATTCGCTGGGACCAGTGGAATGTGTGGGCGACATGGGCAGCCAGGGGCTGTCAGGGGCAGCAAGGGCGCTCAGGAAAAAAAAAAAAATCTGAACATTTGTGTGCAGTCGCTTTTCTGTTACTCATTTGCCTATTCCATCAATTATATAATTTCACTGTGTGGGCTGGAGTGGGTGTCCTACTAGTTTGTGAGCAGCAGTCTTCTGCTTGCTGGGAAGATCTCACAGACATGGTGGGAGATGGGGAGTGGGGCGGAGGCAGGTTAACCTCAGGGCTCCCCACTAGAATGGGTGTGCAGGAGAGTGGGGGAATCTGTCTAATGGCGTACTTCTGCAGTAGCCTATTAATTAGTAAAATCAATTACACCACGACATGATACCAAATAAACCACATTTCATTCATAATACTGTGAATACAGGCCTATAGCTTCACATATTTTCTGGGTTGTGTTAGATTGGTAAGAATAATACAAACCCAGTGTAAACACCACCATGGTGAACTGGTTTAGTCCTGACCTGCAACAAAACACCTTATTGAATTTGGTAACTTTGGTGACACCATAAATGTTTTTCATGATTGTATTGATTAGGTCCTGAGCTCAGTAAGCTAACTTTGAAGACATAGATATTATACTGATATTTTGTATCTTCTGTGACATATTGAGCATTTTAGGGTATCTAATGCCTATTATCAGCCATTAGCCACGGAGGTTTTATTGTTAATTTAGTTCCCATTCTGAAAGTTTGATAAATTGTGTATAATAACAAAATGAAGATCTAAAATATTTTGGAGCATCCTCTGACACTAGTTCAATGAGGAGCCATCTACCTCCTCAGCCACGCAGGCCTCTTCAGAAATGAGCCACAGGATAATAATTAGGTTCTCTTAAGTGTGTGGTTTTATTTGTGTGATTTGTCTCTGATAATTTGTCAAAGAGACTGTTATTTTGTGCAGAATGGCTTTTGTTTGTTTGATTTTTGTTGCTTTTGGAAGTTTGGGGGGGCAAAGCAGGGGCTCGCCCAGGGCACCATACAGACTAGACGCACCACAGGCCGGGACCACTGTTATCATGCCTTCAATGTGATGTCATTCTGCAGGGAATAAAACACTTAATTTTTGTCCATGTGTCTTTCTTACTCCACCACGTGTTCTTTTGTTTTTATGCACAAGTGATTTCCTTTATTTTACAAGCATGTCAACACTAAATTGAATCAGAGGAACAGAAGCATTGCATTAGAAAATAGTTTTTAGAACTTTTAGTTATTACTGTGGCTTCACTTTGAAGATGTTTGGGTTTTGTGTCACATGAATCCATTTAGACATTATTGAGCAAAAAAAGTACTATTGCATTTATTCTGTCATCAACCCACGTGACCCACGCAGGCTGCACGCCTGTCCTGACTGCCCTGACAGCCTACTGAGAAATCAACAGCCTCAGGGAGGATCCACCTGGAGCTTGCAATTACGATTATCAGCTTCAACACCAACTGCTTTGGGGTTCCAGCCAAGAAAGTCTCTGCACTGAAAACACAGCTTCAGTGGGATAAAACTATCAAATTTTCTGCTTTTCGTTTGGGTTGATGCTGAAATAATATCTTTTAATCCCTAAACTTAAGTCATAGACATCTTAGGAACCATATAGTATAACCATACCATACATAGCTTAAACATGTTTTCTCCCATCAGCTACTAGTTTACATTGTTCATCTGATCCACTTTGCATCTTTTATTTAGTTTTTCACTGCACTAATCCTGTGTCATTATTAATATTCCGTTCCTCCTATGGCTGGTTCCCCTTTTACAAGTGCTTTTCTGAATGAAATGCTACACAATGAATAACTCTACCTTCCTGCAATAGCTACTGTTGCAGTGCGTTTAGAAAGTCATTGAACCCAGGGCCAGTGCAGCTCAGTGATTGTATTGGGCAGCTCGCAGAGTGAAAGTGAAACAGGGTTAGAAAAAAACAAAACAACAACAACAAAACAACAAAAACGGTGAAAGAGTCTCTTGAGGCTTGTTAGTTTTCTTGACCTTGTCCAACAGATAGAGCACTCCATTAGCAGCAGCATGCACACAAGACAAGATTTTTCCTCAGCTCTCTCTCCTGTTAATACGTCTTCTATCTCTGTTTCTGTATCTCTTCCTTTTCATTATTGTTCTTCCCTTCTCTTATTTTCTTTCCTTTCATAACCTCCTCTTCCTTTTTTCTCTTATCTTCTTTCTGTACCACTTTCGTCTATTTTCTTTCTCAGTCTTTTTTCCTCTGTTCCTCTGTACATTCTGCTGTCTTTCCCTCCACCCTCTACTCCAAACCTCTTCCGTTTGCCTGTCCTCTACCTCATCTTCTTCTCTTGTTACCTCTTTCATCTTCCTTTCTAAGCTTTCTTGCTCACCTCATCACTTTCTCTTCTACCACTTATTTTTCATTTCCCCTTCCTGTGGTATTTGCCATCTCTGTCAGCCTCAAGTAAGTGTGTGTGTGTGTGTGTGTGTGTGTGTGTGCACATGAGCATGTTTTGCCCTCATCAAAAGTGGACAATTACAGATTACAACAAAATACAGCAAAGTGCAGCCAATAAGGTTTTTTAAAACAGCTCTTAAGTATGACATGACAAACTGGCACTTTTTTCCCACTTTTTCCACTATAGTTTACCTGCTTTTTTGGCTGACATGAATAATACAAAGTCTGTTTATTTATATCATATGGGCTATTCTCAGTTCTTGAAAATAATTTTAAAAATAAATTATTTAAATTAAGTCAAGGTAAAACTTTATCATTTTCAAGCTCCTATCATCTCATCAATATACATCTACCTTTATAGACTGTGGAACATTAGAGTCATGAATAGAGTATTCTGGATTAATTCACTCAAGGAAACTGTGTATTTTGAGAAAAAACATCAAACTTAAACATGTTAAATAATTTAGAACTAAAACAGAGGCAAAGAGTCCCCCAAACAATCAGAATTAGTGATTGGTTATTAGGTGTGTACAGTACGTTCATGTTTCTGTCTGGATGATAATTGGTTTATTGAATGTGCTAATGTTCTCCTCACCAATGGAACACAGGCAGTCCAGAGAGTGTCACAGCCACATTCACTGAGAAATATTGGTAAATGTGAGAGAGGAGCTAAGTTCTACCCAGAAAGTTGCTATTTTTGTCAATGGGTGGAAAAAGTCACTTAATATAGCAAGAAAATCACTTAACTCATAAAGCTGTGAGTGAGAAAAATCAAGATGATTTGCTAAAAGGTGTGAAAACGCTTGGGGGAGTTGCTGGGTGATAGTTTTCTGTGGGTTTGTCACAACACCTTTCACATTACACATTTGATCCATCCATATTCTCCATGACATTCAACATTTGGTGTAGAGTCCTCCTCTTTGCTCTCCCTCAGCCTCACCTTCAGTTCTCTTTGCACAGTCTTCAGTAGATCTCTGTCCCCATTTCTGCAGGCTCTCTTGTTCCTGTTCGACAGCTCCCTCTGGGCACTAGTGATCCAGGGCTTGTTGATAAGGAGACATTGCACTCTCCTGGTGGGGATTATGTTGTCCACACAGAAGTTTATCTACTCTATTATGGAGTCTGTTTTCTCTGGTGGGGCAGTTGATAAATTGATAAAAAGTTATGAGTGTGCAGAAAGAAAAATGTGGTTGAAGTCTTCTGAACTTACTGTGAAACCAGGGTAATGGAGGTGACGGAGTTGGTGATGGCACATGGTACATCGGCAGCAGCTGTACGTCAATAACAACAACAATGACGCAAACTCCCTTGACAGATAATATAGACACAGACTCACAGCTAGCAGATTGATGTCCAGACTTAACAGTACAGTAACATGTCCAGGATTACACCATCTGTTGTTCACAAGCACTGCAATACCCCTTCCTTTCTTCTTACTCCTCTGCTTGTAGTCTCTGAGTTTACAGTCTGAAAGCCAGTGATGGTGGAGTTGAAGTCTAGAATATGTTCCTGCAGCCATGACTCAGTAATACAATATTGCCAAAATTCCCGCTGGGTCTTAACGCACCAAGCTCATCCACTTTATTCACTATGGACCTCACCTTTCCCATAGTAGAGAAAGAAAGGGCTTATTCTTTCTCTTCTTCTTTTCTTGCTTTCCATTTAGTGACAAAAGAGAACCAATGAAAGCAGGAGTAAGCTCCTGTTTGAGCTGTGGCAGAAATTTTCATCATAGTATGGAAAGTGAAAATAAAGACCTGCCCATAGGACAACACTGTCAAGACAATGCCACCCGTGCCTGGACTGGAGCAAAGGTTGTACCAGAGCCTCATTATCCATTATAATAATATCCTATAATAAAACCTGAACAAATTATCCACAACAATAGAAAAACATCAGCATCTGGATTTCAGTTTATGGTTCTATTGCATAGCATGTTGTAGTAGTACTTTACACAGCAGGTTCAAGTTTGTTGGACTTGTATTACTGGGATAAATAAACTGTAAGGTTGGAATAACTAATTAGAAATGGTCAAAGTATTGTAATGTTATTTGTTGTAAATGGTGTCATAACTTGGTTCAAAGGAACGAGTTTCAACTCAAAAGAATTTGCTTTTACCTTAGAAACAAATATGGGCTTTAAACATAGTGTGTTTGTTGGTTTTGTTCTTTTCATGGAAGTTCTTTCATAATACTGTATATTGTGACTTTGATCAAGCTACATTTTAAAATTGTGATACAGACATGCAGCTCTAACACAGAAGTACTGTAATATATAAATCTAACTGAAGAGATTTCAGTAACATTTTATTCAAAGAAATCAACACTTAGAGCTACAGTGTGTTCTTATGTTCCTTCACTCGTTCCTTCATTCACTCTCTTGAGACTGGGACAGTTGGTGTTCATTAATTTCTCTTCTCATAGAAGCAGCAAGATGGAGAAACAGTGGAAAGCAAGATATTAGCAGTGGCAACAGAGCACTGTCCATGTTTGAAGCATACTTGTTAGGGATGACAATGTTTTGATGTGGCTGCTTTGTTCTTGAAGCTTCCACAACCTGGTTTCATCTCTCTGTCTGATGTCTGTAAGTTGTTGTGCATGTTGTTGTTTTTTTTTTACAAGGCAACATTCTTCTCCTCCTCTTCTTGTTTTACTTTTCTCATCTCCTGCTCATTCTGCCAAAGGTTGGCATGGTGCAGCAACACTCGGTTTGAATTGGTTATTTCAGAAGCCTTATGCTTTCAACTGACACAGACTAGAGGATTTCAACTGAGAACATAAGCATAACAATCAATTTTCCCATACCTTGTGTATTTTTTCTGGAGAGGACACTACAACATACACTATGTTTTAACTATTGTAGCTGGCTTTCAGGTAACTCCTGTTCAGTCAGTATACTGGCTCACTTGAACTCTCTCACAACAACCATACCTTTGTGGAAACAAACTCATATCATAAATTGTAAAATTGTTGCATTTGACCATACAAATAAGGCTGGATTACCAACAAAAAATATTCAGAGGCATGTTTACTGTATAAGGCTGCTATAAAGTCACTGGGACTTGTTCTAGTGCGTAAAGACTTTTTTCATCCCTGTTTTTTTTTTTTTTTTTTTTTCCATTTCCTACAACTTTTTTTCATTGTTGCTCCTTACCATTCAGATCAGCATATCTGACTGTGACAGTATGTTGGTACATTATGTACTGCAATTTCAGCATTAATATTTTAAAAAGGATTCAACTGTCAAAACACAATTTCTTCCTTAACATAAGTTATTATTATTTTTTTTTTTATTAGTAGTAGTATTTTGTGCTGTATTTGTACTCATATAAAGAGTTGGTATATGGTATATTACATCAAGATCAGGAACTGCTGTATATACTGTCGTATTCAAGCACTACAAGACTGGTTGTTATATAGAGTAAGCAGTGTAAACAGTCAGTGAAAGTCATCCTAGCTCAAGTTGCTAATTTCTCATTTTATGGGTGTAGTAGCAGGCACACAGCTGTTGCCTTTGTGCCTGCAGACCCATGTGAGTCTGAGGGTGAGGATGTCAGTGATCCTGAGGAGGGTGATGATGCTGATTGGGTCCCTCCATGTAACAAAAATGTTCCGCCACCACCAAAGAATCAGAAAACCAAAAGCAGACTCATAGAGGTCCCTTCAGACAGCATTCAAAATCCATCTCCTACTCCTGCAAAGCCGAAACAGAGAAAGTGGGCCAGGACGGGCATTCCTACATTCACTGTGCACGAGCCTGTCCTCCTGGTTCCAGAGTCAGTCCAGTCTTAAAATATTCTAAAGGCTCTTCACTGACCAGATGATTGAGTACATAGCTGAGCATAAAGATTTCTTGTCAGTGTTGCCGTATATGGGTGTGTTCCAGTTCCCTGCTATCAAAGGTTACTGGGCCACTGAGTCACGCTTCCCTCCATTGACAGACACCATGTCAGTGAAGCGTTACCAGGTTCTCAGAAGACGTGTCCACTTCAACAACAGCTTCCAGACAGAGAGCAGCACCGACCGCTACGTCAAGATCCATCCTCTCTTTGACAAGTTCAGACAACAATGCCTCCTGATTCCCGCCACCAACAAGCATAGCATGGACGAAGTGATGGTGGCGTACAAAGGTACCCGAGCTGGCAACCTCCGTCAGTACATCCAGAGCAAGCCAGATAAGTGGGGGTTCAAGATCTTCTGTCGGGGCAGCTCGTCTGGAATCATCCACGACTTCATACTCTATCAAGGGGCCGCAACCTTCTGCAACATTCAAGAGGAAGAAGCTGCACATCTAGGCTTGGAAGACTACCTCCTAGGCGGCAAGATCATCTCGATACTCTGCAACACCATCACCAACAAAGGAAACTGTGGTGTTCTGTGATAACTTTTTTACCAGCTTCAACTTGGTGAAGATGCTGCACACCAACCTGGAGTCAGAAGTGTCGGTACCATCAGAGCAAACCGCACAGGTAATGCACTTTCATATGCACACTCCATACACACACCATGCATCACTCTCACACACATGCACACACTCAATATGCATGCACGCAGGCAAGCACCATGCAGATGTGCTCACACACATATACACCTTGCAAATACTGTAAATTTTCTCTTTTGATGCAGATATATTCCACATTCTTGTGTTTTTTTAAAACAGTTTTATTGTACTGTATGCAGTGCTATCTGAAGACATACACAAACAAATGAGCTTACACCGTATTTCCATATCTTTCAGGTAGTGCAATACTGCTGAGTGACAAGGAGTTGGTGAGGCAAGAGAGAATTGTGAATTGTGATTGAAGTGGTATGACGGCAAGTGTGTCAACTTGCTGAGCAATGCATGTGGGATAGAGCCACTGTCTTCAGTGAAAAGATTCTCAAAGGATGCACAACAGAAGGTTGACGTGCCATGCCCATCTATTGTCCTGGCCTACAATCAAGCCATGGGGGGCATCGATCTCTTAGATGCTGGTGCACCTCTACAAAATGCCAACGAAGTGACGCCGCTGGTACATGCCCTTGTTTGGGTACATCATCAATGTGAGCATTGCTAATGCATGGCTCATCTACAAGAGGGACTGCGACCTTCTCAAGGAGAAACCGATGCCTCTCAAGATGTTCCATCTGTCTGTGGCAGCTACGCTGAAGAAAGCCAACAAGGTGCCAGCCAAGGTTGGCCAGCCATCAAGTGAACAGTACAAGCCACCAGTCCAACCCCCGAGTTCCTTACACCACCGAGCAGGTCCGGTTTGATGGCATTGGACACTGGCCTACATTTGGCCGTCAGTGAGGGAGGTGCAACTTCTGCATAGGTGGAGTGTCGCGATGGTGGTGTTTAAAGTGTGGAGATGGCAAGTTGTTCCTTTGTTTGAACAACAAAAAGCAGTGCTTTGTTACATACCACCAGAAGTGAATGATTTGATTGGGTCATAGTGTCACACTCACCACTCTGTGGTCTAGTAATCAACTTAGACAAGTGTGATGTCGAAATATAAAGCCTGTTTACATCACAGTTCACAAATGTTCGAAGAATTTCTGGTGGTGGAATTTCTGGTTGACTTGCATATCTGCTTCCTGATTGGGTAATCTGACAAATAAAACCTGAAATGTTGCTAAATGGAAAAGGCAGCAACACAGTTTTACTAATAAATATTTTTTTGTAAATGTCTTTCTTAGTGTGGAAGTCAAAGGATTTAACACCTTTTTGTTCACTACATAATTCCATATGTGTTCGGGGCGGCTGTGGCTCAGGAGGTAGAGCAGTCGCCCACAAAGCAGTCAGAAGGCCAGTGGTTCGATTCCCGGCTCCTCCAGTCCGCATGCTGAAGTATCCTTGGGCAAGATACTGAACCCCAAATTGCCTCCGATGTGTGTCATCTGTGTGTGAATCTGTGTGTCTGCGTTAGAAAGCACTATTGTATAGAACAAGTGCTGTATGAATGTGTGTATGTGAATGGGGTGAATGTGATCTGTAGTTGTTATATCATGAGTTTATTACATTATCCTACTTTCTTTTTTTTTTTTTACCTTATTCGATTGCCCACTGCTGTTGCTAAATAAACAGAATGTCAAATGGGAGGACATATGGAGGACAAATGTCACAGGGATTAGTTAATTACAACTGAAACTTTACTGAAACATTTTTCCCATTATTTTGATTCCCACAAGATCAGTGGGGCACAGTTGCTGGATTGTAAAACAATGTATAAAAATGTATTACCAGGGTAACAAAAACTATTTCTGCTTCAGTTTTGACTCCACAGTTGTTCCACCTAGAAGGACATGTAAAAACACTTTGACAGGTTGTTGACTTTTCTAAAATTTACATTATCAGCTGGTACAAGCTTCTGGCTCCTGTGATTTCCCTGACACATTGTTTTCTCTCTCTCTCAGTCAGAATGCTGACTGGCTATATTATCTGTTGGGTGGCACTGAGCACCATATCAGCAGCTCAAACTCTATTGGCAGGTGAGAAGGACAGATGGGCGATCAGCAGACGAGTTGGTGTGTGAATGATTATTGGTTAAGAGACTTGCCAACTGGGGTATTCACCAGCCTATCAATCACGCCTGTTTAGCATTCTTTGGCTGCTGCATAAGACCTGCTAAAGTGTTTGTAATGAACCTACAAGGGCAAGATGAAAGTGTGTGTGTCAGACTTGACTTAACCTTAGAAATGGAACAGTAAAGGGCATGGATCCATGCATCAGCCAGCATGTCTTCAACGCCTGACAGTGACTTTTGAACTCCCTAACCTCTCAGTCACTGTGGAAGAACAACTTAAAGACCTGGTATTACTCAAGTGTTATCAACATCAAGTTCATAACATCAGTTAAACATCTCTCCAGTTCAATCAGGAGAGACAAAAGCATGCACGAATCTGGATTAGAATAGAATTTTATTGTGCACAGGAGAAGCAGAGTTTTGGCGCTTAGACCCCGGCAGGAAGTAGATCACCATGGGAAGCATTCAGATTTTAAGTGGTGCTTCAGATATATAGGAAACTACCCCCCCACCGGAGCCTAGACCTGGTGGCAGTGATGGTGAGTAAGGCTTAGTCAGGTCAAGTATTTATATGGCATGATCAAGGTTATCTCAAGGCACTTTTCATATAGAGCACATAGACTGTACTCTTATGTTATTGCATGAGAGACCCAACAATTCCCACTATGAGCAAGCACTAAGCGACAGTGGCAAGGAAAACCTTCCTTTTAAGAGGCAGAAACCTCAAGCAGAACCAGACTCAGAGTGGGTGGCCATCTGCCTCGACTGGTGGGTTTAGAAAGCCACAGAGAGAAAGAGACATGGAGTAGAGAATGAGGCCTGAGGTTGGGACGGCTTCCTGTGGAAGGGAACTTCTGATCAGGGGTAGATGGAACATGGCCAGGCATCCGCAGTTGAGGTGGTGAAGGGGTGGAGGTGGGTCGTACGACAGCTGAATGATGGCAGAGAGAGAGAACATTTTAAACTGATACAGCTTACAGGTGATTGGCTCTAGTTGGGTGTGTCAGGTTGTGATTGGATGAAAATGAATTAGCAGGGGGGGATTAGAGATAGCAGGAAACAGTTGTGATTCAGCAGGTGAGTGCAGATAGACAGTCTTCCTGACTGATCTTTCGCTAAGCTTCATTTATATATTTACAATATAAATTCTGGCACCTGATTTTCATTTCAATTCAGGCTTTAGACTTTTGTAATTAATGAACATAAAAAAGGAAAAGACAGTGTGTACAAATGCCAGCCTTAACAGATACTTTTCTCACAGTAATCATCCTTTCAAATACCTTTCATGAACTGACTAATTCTTTCTTAATCTTTGATGGAGACTTTGTGTCTTTCAGGCAAATAGTGAACAAACCAAAGTGTTGTGATGAATAGAAAATATCACACAGATTAAATGAGAGACAAAGGACTGATTCAACTTCTCTATCTGTACACTGTAAACTACAGCTTTCTTAATCATCAGTCTCTTTCCTTTTCAGCTGAGATTCTCTTAATAGAAGAATACCAAGACAGACATAGTTTGTTGGTGAGATTGCTGTTTCTCCTTCATGAATACTGCAGAGAAATTTCAAATTAATAAATTGCTGGCATAACTGTGTGAAGCTATTTATGTGGCTCCAAAATCCTTTAGTGTGTGCTACACTGTGTACATTAGTAGTTGTTATTATACAAGTGACCACTGATTACACAAAATTGGGAATATAATAAGTAATATAACATCAAAATGCAAATTATGAATCTGTTACATGCTGTACATATGTATACCATTGTCAGAGAGTGTACCAATATGGCAATATTGGATGTTTATGTGATTTTTGCATCAGTGTGATCTGTAAGGTACTTGAATTAGCCAACCAATGATTTCATCTGGATATTTTAAACATAATTATTATTAAATTGGCAATTGTTTTCATGAAATCTGCAATATCATGTTAAACTGTATGTGTCATAGCTACTTATTTAAACCTAAACAGCACTTCCCAAATCTAATTTTTGTGTCTGTACCTAACCACACTGTAACCATAACTTTGGCATGTCATAAAACTGATTTTGGTTTTCAGAGGTAATTTGTTGTTGTTTTGGGCACAGACATATTGACACGATGACATGATGTCATAAGAGCATCAGATCAGAAATGCACCTTTGTTGTTGAAAATTAAGTTAAAATTATCTGGCTCTTTAGCTGCTAAATGACTAGGTTCACCAGAGATCTCTAAAATATTTGACCCCATTTATCATCTGTGCAAGCTGCTTACCATGACCCATAGTTACATGGGCCATACAGCTTTAGTAATTATGATGGGAGCAAAGGAGTACCCCAAGCGACATAGTATAAAGGGGTGAGAAAGCCCATATGCATGGCTGGCTGGATGGCTGGCTGGCTGGTTGGATGGATGGATTGACAAAACACAGGACTTGTTTCTTTTTTCCATAACTGTTCCACAACCTTAGATGCATGTCTGTTATCATAACCACACAAAAAATTTCCCATCGAACGTGCACTCACTGCTTGAAAAGTACAAGTTCTATCAACATAATTTCTTCACTATAAATGCCACAAAGTTTCAGTGACATCGGTGTATTATGTGTACCTATTGTTTATGGTTTGGGAGATGTGGGACTAGAAATTTTGATAAGAAAGAGAAAGAATAAGAAGATGGCGGAAGTATGGCGGATATATGTCTTCTGTGCTTGACACAGCAGGCGCATAATTAAGCAATATTAACCAAGAGGGTGTGCTTTAACATCATTTGAGCACTTCAATGATGCTTGCGGACTGCATCACTGTCGTGCTCAAATGATGTTAAAGCACACCCTCGAGTATAATATTGCGATTATACAACTATTACCAACAAAGTAAAATGTATAATCAAAATCTGTTCGTGTTGAGAAACAATTTGCTCTCAAAATTAAAAGGTTTTGGCGAGTGTATTTCCTGTTTCCATGTCAGTGGTCTTCTATGTGTAATGGAACTGAGTTTACCACTACAGCAAATAATCAGACCCTTAGTAACGACCTAGCAACAGAAATGATCTTCTAGTCCCAGATGAGTGAACTCTGAGCTGACGTTAATGCTTTATCGAGGTCTCGGACTTTACCGAACTAAATCAACAGCCTACTGCACAAATGAATGCTTACTTTTATCAACCACGTTATAACAAAGACGCTGCATTTATTTACTCACAAAGATGTAGCTTCTGCAAGTTATCTTAAGTTATAGCGCCGTGTCACCGGCACAGCTGATGGAGAAAGCTGAGGTGCTTTGCTCAAATGACGTTAAAGGACACCTTCGAGTGTAATCTTTATACAACTATTACCAACAACAACTATTACCAACAAAGTAAAATGTATATGGCAGAGTAATATTTTTAGTGATGAGTAAGGTGTGCTGTCATGCTGATTTGAGCACATTCTAAATGTCTTGTTGACCAATCAGACTGCTTTGTCTGAACTACTTGTTGTATAACTAAGAATATGAGCAGTATGCATACAATGTCTATGCATTCCACCTTTTGGTATCAACCTCGCTCATCGCTGTTCCACATTCTCAGTCAGACTGACCAAGGAAATATTCAACGTGTGTTTTTAAGTATGCTTTTAGTTCAGGACTACAGACACAGTTCCTCAATGACTCCTTTCGTCCTCTTGTTTTGGTTCCCACTCGTGTTTTATCCTTGTTACTTTCTTCCTCTTTGTATTTGAGGACAAGAGAGATGGCTTTAACTTCCAGTTCCAGACTTTCCTCAATGACAGACCTCAAGAATAAGGAGATCATCATAGACTTCAGACAACATCAAGAGGAACTCCTGCCTCTGAAAACAGGGAGAGGGGAGGTGCAGAGGGTGTTCAGCTTTAAGTTCCTGGGCGTCCACGTCAGTGAGGACCTCAAGTGGACTGTTAACTCTACCGCTTTGGTGAAAAAAGGCACAACAGAAACTCCACTTCCTCAGAACCACCTGCCCCAGAGGACATCTACAGGTCTTCCTGCCTCAGCAGAGTCTTAATATTAACATTATCAAAGACATTACACATCCCTATTACCACTTGTTTGCACCACTGCCATCTGGAATGTATGTATGTTCACATGCAATGACAATAAAGGCACTGTCATTGCATTCTCATTCTCAGTCTCAATGCTGCCACCTGGAAAAGTGCCCTCTCTGTGTGAGGATATGTGCTCCTCTATGTCAGGATGTGTATGTTTTTGCAATCCAAACTTGGTCATTTGCATGATGTGAGATAAGAGCAAGGAGAGATTTTAGTTTTTCAAGAGACTTCTGGGTTCTGCTCTTTTCTAGCCCTCCTTCTCCATCCCAAGACACTTTCAAGTTGCAGTGTGAATGTGTGGGTGCAATGTGCTCATTCTGTTTGAGGACTCTTTCAGTTTAAAAAAGCATATGCTAAGGATGTCTCTTCATCTATCCCACTACCACCACCATTACCACCACAAATCTGCCTTTTTTGGCCTCTTCCTCATTTCACTGAGGAAAAACAAGCTGACATGTTTCTGGATGAAACTTAGAACCACCCTCTTCATTCTTTTCTTGTCTCTTTAAATCAGCTTGTAGAAATGAAAGGTCTATTTCACCATTTGGAAAAACACAATTTTCACTGTTGTTTTTCTCCCAGACTACAGACTTATTTGCTGTTTTTTCTACTATTCCCTTAAACAAGGGAGAGAGAAGGAACAACACATAGACACACACAGATTTAAAGAATATAATGTTCATTTTTAAAAAAGGGAGCTACTGCACAGTATCATGACAGCATCATGTAATGTGTCAGTATGAAAGGCTTTCTAAAATGTTTGGACCATCTGGTCCACATGAGAGCAGACAGGTGTTTGCTGATATATTTTGCTGACTAACAACCAATATTTATATTGATTGTTAGTAGCTGCAAATATGAGTTATAACATACAACAATAAGTTGATCTGTGTATCCCTCTGTATAGCCAGCCTATACACAGGGTTGCCCTAGACCTTCTGGAGCCACTAAGGAGAAATTCTGTTGGATCCACTCAGTTTCTGTAGCATTTGTTTTCTCTAGCTTGGGTCTATCGAAAATTCTCTAAGGATTAAAAGCATCCAAACAATCCTTATCTGTCCTCCTCTTGACCTTACTTAATCTCTAGTGGTTTCCAGCAGTGTCCCACTATGATCCAACAGTCCTCAAATTTTGATTCAAATTAAATGCTACAGAAGCTGATGTCATTTCAGTTCTATCCCTCAGATTGAAGGTGTACTAATTAGTGAAGGCAGGTGGTAATTTGTTTATCTGGAATAAAATCTGTAGACTCTGGGCACATTATGTGGAGCAACTCATTCATTCTGTACATACATCAACTTAAAAGTAACACTGCACAGTTAAAGACTCTTATTTTAACAATTTCGGTAGCCTTCCATCCTTAACAGTCAGTCAGTTTTTAGGCCAACTCTCTTTCCTAAAAAAATAAATTAATGTGGCAGGCGATTGGGCTGGAGGTCAGTATATTCAAAGAAAATCTGACTATGCTACCTTGGGGATTTCACCCAAGGAAGAATGTTTACCACAGACTAGTATCCAAGACACATTCAGGTTTGTTATATTAAAGAACAGAGGATGTATTTCCATGCATCAGCAGTTCTTTATTAAGTAACAATAGTGACAGATAGACATCCAGTGGGAAGGGGCAGAGCTAAGGCTTACGGGTGCAGAGGTGGGCTATCATCCACTCTCACAATCAGTGGTGAAGGGTCAAGGCCAGGTGTGCACATATACTCACAGCACACAAGAAGGGAGATATCACCTGAAAAGAATAAAAACATTTAGTGGGACTACACCCAAACAAACAAACACAGTAAATGCAGTTGACCAGATGCTGAAACACTAAACACTGGTTAACAGTAGCAACTATACAAAAAGGCCTTCTGCAGCAGTATAACCAAAACAAGAAAAAAATAATTAAGGAACACTCCTCAGAGCATTGTCAATTTCATGCCTAATCTGCAATTTAGCAACAAAATAAATACAATAGACTACACATAACAAGTTGTATGGCGTAAGCAGCCATGTACTTGCATCTTTAAAAAAAAAAACAACAATATTAACTGCATGAAATAGTCACACACACACACAACAAAATTCCTTGAATGGGATTATCAAGCACACGGCAGGGCAGGACTCCAAATGCAGGACTCAGACACAATCACAGGTTCAGGTTCTTTATTCCGAACAAAAGTCCGGTACACTAGTAGGCAGTCCGATCAGGCAACAGGCAAAATCCAAAATCAGGTAATCAGGCAACGGTCAGAAACACAAAGAGTCAAAACTGGAAACAATGCTGGAAAGCTGACACGAGGGACAAGACAATCTGGCAACTGACAAGAGGAAGAGACACTGACTAAATACACCTAGACAAGGAGATAATGAGACACAGGTGAAACACATTAGGGCGGGGACAGTAATCAAGACGAGGAAGTAAAGACAACTGGAATAACCAAGGAACAGGAAACAGGAAGACAAGACAAAAATACCAAAATAAAACAGGAAAACATTCAAACCCTGACAGGGATGGTCAGACACATGACCCTACAAATTAGGTAAATAAAAGAAGTTTAACCCCACACACCATGCACACTCACATTCACACAATCTTGCAGTGTGTGTAGCCATCACAGCTCCCCAGTGAAGCTGCTAGACACCCACTTAGGTCCACGGTCTCAATCAGGCAGCATTGGTTAACTCAGGGAAAGAGAAAACCTATGGCATAGGCTCTGTGCACAAGCATAGTGATGGACTGGCATATTAGTTGTATGGTTTATGAATCCATCTGAAAAATGACAAGTTGCTCCAGATGTCTCCAAAACCTGCCAAAACTAAACATCAACGATGTCCACCGTAACATTGATGCCTGTTCATCTGCTCCTAGAAGGAAGTGGGAAAAGAGATTTAAATCATACATATCAAGTTATCTGCACAACTATTCAATTCAATTTTATTTATATAGCGCTGAATCACAACAGAAGTTATCTCAAGGCACTTTTCATATAGAGCAGGTCTAGACCACCTCTTTAGATTATTAGAATTACAGAGAGACACCCAACAGTTCCCACCATGAGCAGCACTAGGCGACAGTGGAGAGGAAAAACTTCCTTTTAAGAGGCAGAAACCTCAAGCAGAACCGGACTCAGGGTGGACGGCCATCTGCCTCGACTGGTTGGGTTGAGAACTATGAGTGTAAGTAAGTGGCAACATGTCAGTCTTTTAGTTAATGTTAGATAGCGGTGGGCTAACTTATAGCTTTACAATTGTTTCTGATGTTAGGTTGTTTTTCTGTGTTCACTGTTGTTTCAACCGTAACTAACTGGAGGGAAAAATGTTAAATAAGTTCCAAAATGCCATCAGATGATTGTACGATGGGAATCTATTTATAAATACATAAACACATACATTGTGGTTCAAAGTCAAGCATACATAAAGTAAATAAAGGAAAAAAAAAGAGAAAAAAGAAAAGAAAAACAATATACCAAAACAGTCATTAGACTGAGGATATTTACACGAATCATATTGTCAAAAAACACACAAGAAATGCACAATCATATACAGTATATACATGACTGAGTACATTCATTACTTATTATATATATCAGATGTCTTCTGGCAAGGAAGCGAAGCACTTCAGTCCAAATGAGCTTTGAAGATGATATGTTTGGACTTTCTCAGAATATATTTTCATACTGTTCCAATTGCACACACACAGTAAGCCTGGCCCCATAGTCATAGTCCAGAATCATCAGGATGGTTTCGGACTTCATGGTTGAGGTTGGTGCTCCCAAATGCTGGCCCGTGTTTTGTTGTTTACAAAGTGTGTTGTTGTTTACAAAATGTCGGCTGCAAACCTTCCAATGTTTTGTCACTGAAAACCTAGCCCTTTTACTTTTGTTTAGCCACTGTACACAAAGGCTAGTGTTTTTAGGGAAGCGGTGGAAGCTCAAACTGCTGTTAAGTGTGGCACACAACAGTGTTCGTTAGAGCCACATACACCCTTTTGTGGCTTGAAAGAATCATGTGGCTGCAAAACAAGCCCAATGAAAGTAACACTTTTCAGATAAATGTCATTTTACAAGATACAATTACATACAGAAAGTTGACAGACAAAATGATAAATCTATGAATAATGTAAGGCACTTCAGTTGTTAGCAGCTTTCAATTAAACTAGCTTATTAGCCAAATGATGAAACAGAAATGTAAAGCATTAAAGCAACCTACTGGTTTGGTCCCTCTGACTGATCTGTAATGATATAGGCTATGACATGATAAGATTTGATAGATTAAATTTGAACATTTGTTGAAATGAAATCATGAGTGGCTTAGTCAGAATAAGTAAAGGTTGGCCTATTTACTTTCCACCACTGATGACAACAAAACAAAAACAACAAAAACTCATCTTACAAATATTTCAAAAACATTTGCTTATTTGCATCAAGCTTAAACAAATGAAACAATATTACATTTAAGAATTAACAGTGTAAAAATAACATTTGATTTTCAGCAAGCTATTAGTCTAGGCCTGCTGACAAATTCCTTTTTCATTTATTCAAGGTCACAGTTGTGACATATTTAGTGTTGTGCACCCTCAGTGCATACCTCGTGGGCCAAGTGAAGACAAAAGAGACACTGCACCCACACTTCCCCAGACAAGGATGAGCTGAATGTCTCAAAACACACAAGACATTCTTCATAGTTTACAAGTTTCCTGTGAGATTTATTTATTTATTTTTTTACAAATTTCACACATAAACAGCTCTCGTTTATGGTCTCTATCAACATATGTCAACAGTCAGTGTATTTGTTTTCCACCAAAATATCCAATCTTGCAGTATGTAGTGACAACACGTTTATTAAACTTAGCTATGGTTATGTTTTGGCACTGACAGCACCTGGTAAAAGGAAAAGATAAAGTCTGGTTTAATACAGTATAAGTCCATGGTGACTTAAGACACAACACATTTATCAACATTTCACCAAAACAGCGATCTTTAATTAACCAAACCGAAAGTGCTTTAGTTGCCTAAGTCTGACCATAGACGGAAAAAGGAAAGGGAAAGTCAAAACCAGAATTAAAATAAATACTAGATCTTCTGGCCAGGATCTTCATAAGTAAAAGTCAGATACTGATTACTGACACTCTTGCACTGGCCATCACAAACAGGGATATGAATATCCTTTATGTTCCATATCATATCCTGAATATGATTAAAATTAAGACATTTATGTTCGTGTAAAGGTACTTATTAATAGATTATGTTGATGACATGACCAGAGGTTGAAGTTTAAAATAACAAACTATGAAATTATTGCTACTAATAACAGTCATAGAGTATAACTGAAAAATCACACCTACAGGGGCCATCACTGAATACCTAGCCTAGGGCACCAAAATTGCCAGGAGCAGCCCTGAAGGGAAAGCACTTGTCCGTCTGTCAGCTGCTTAACAATTGCAGTTACCTGCAAAAGAAACACTGTTCACCAGCAATGAATGGCACCCCTAAACTAAGTTGTCAGAACAGTTTTTGTCTATAATTCAGATTTACATCAGTTATTTTTAACTGTCTGTCACAAAGAAAGACACTATAGCTTAGAGCCATGTTGTCGCTCATGTGACATGAAGATGAGACTTGAGAGACTAGAAGCAGGAGGTACAGCTCCCTCCAAAGTTCCCTTCCAAAGTATACCTACCAAAACCTCTAAAGCTCCCTAATTAATGTCTTATGTTGTTTGTTCAACACCTGTGCAACATCTTTGCTAACTGCCTAGCAACCTCACTGTGTCAACAAGAGGTCACAAAGTCTCTGCTCAGCTGTTGTCACCTCCACCAAAGAAGTAGCAAAGTTGGAGTGATGGAGCATAGACCAGGGAAGAAGCAAATCTGGTCAAAAAGAGCAGAGCCATAATTCGTTTTTAAATCTCTTTCCTTAATATGAAGAGACAGAGGGTTCTATGACATTATAACTATGACTGGGCACCACAGAGTGTGATGAGTTCAATTAAAGGACTGGAAGCCAGTTTTGTTTTTTTTTTCTTTTTTAACATTTTCCTTAACACTACAGGCTTATTCCTCATTTACCATGGATGCTTACACAAATGACCTATTGGGTCTTTAAAAAACATGAAATCAAATAATGAAAGTCTATAGTTACATACACCCAAAACTCTCCTGTGTGGCCAAAAGCTATTCAGCTCTGAAATAGGAGGTAAATCACAAACAGTAGCATAATAGTAGACCACTACTATGGGATTCACATGATGGAAGATATGGTACTCTGCTCACAGTCTAGATGTTCTTTGCCTCTACATACTCCATAATTTTTCTTATTTCAAGACACTTTGACCGATATGAGAGACCAGTGCTGATGTAATTCTCAGAACTACCCACTGAAACACTTGAATGCATCAGCGGAGTCCTTGGAAATGGCATCTCTACCTCAGGAATTTCAAACTTGCCACTGAGAATAGTAATGAAATTATAGTAGGTGAAGTGCCTGCCTCACATTCAAAGATCATAAATCCCCAGTATAACCCCTAGACTTCCTTCTCCTCTTTCATTTTGTCCTCTCCAGCACATCTCCTACCCATCTCTACTTTGTTCTGCTTTTCACTTTTTTCTTTAATAGGCCAAGATGAAATTTTCTCTCCATCTTCCTCCACTTTACTCCTTTGCACTATCCCCCAGACCTTAACATTAACTTTCTCCTGAAATACCATTTATCACAGATTGGATATATCCTGTTACCTAGTTCTTCTGAAGGAGACGCCATCTGTGAGTTCCTCCTGGAGCAGAATCTCAAATCACCAACAATTTCTTTCTGGTCATCACTTTCACTATAATAAGACCTATGACTCTAACTGATGTACTCAGTAGTCAGGGTGGAGAGAGACAAAAAAGAATGATATCAAAGTTAGGTTGAGCATTACCCTTTTTTCTAAAGAAAGAAAGCAGTTTAGTGGGTCAGAGTTGCTCTGATTTTAGATAATTGATTTTTCTGTCCAAAAAGGGGGAATCAAGCATGACTAATTGGAAGTGGCCAAAAGATTCATGCTATTTTATTTGTGTGTGTGTGTGTGTGTCAGGCCTTTGTAGTGCAATGCCTGCTGGTGTGGTGGTTTCTATTTAGTCTGCAGTATTGTAAGTAATCTAAAAAATGTGTCTGTTTTGTGTCATGTCTTATTTTTTTTCCTCCAAAATATTTGGAGAACATGGACATATTTTACTCAATTAGAGACCAGCTACTGCACTTACAGATGAATTTAAATTAGACAAAAATAGGCTTGTTAAAAACAGCAAGAAGTTTATTTTCAAACTCAGAATAGTGACATTTTTATGAATGTTTATTAAAGGAAAATATGTGGCAGTAAAAACATTTACTAAATTTATAAGTGGAAGAAAACTGCAGGTATTCAGGGAGCTGTAGGACAGGGGAACAAGATGCAACACAAGGCAACATTAGCATTCATTTCAAGTAATGATGAATGTTGATCTCCTCCACTGGTTAAAACTCTGTCTCTTCAGTAGTCATATACCCCCCACTGTCTAGCTAACTGTATCTGGGTTCATCACCCAATATGCTGTTTTTGTATTGGGATCAAATCTAATGTATCATACCTGCACTTGGGTCATACAATACCCAGTTTTTAAGTAATCCTTGGGAGTACATCATAACACATCTGATGATAGACTCAGTTATTATCTGCCCACCCTACCTGCCTGCCTATCACAGAGCTCACTGTTGTTGTGTTGCAGGAACTAGAACTGGACCAGGGCTGTACAGATGGTATTTTGCCCATCCCAGGCCATGGTGACATGGGACTGTATCCAGTTGTAAAGTCACAGAACTTTCCAGTTTGTGCTTTGGCTCCCAGCTAAACCTCCTAGCACTGTTCCATACAGTGCTTTTTTCTTTCTTTCTTTAAAAAAAATCTTTTTTTAGGACTCTTCCAGGCTTTTCTATATGGTATTAGAAATATTCACTCACTCAAGCATACATGATTTTAACATTGTTTTCAACACAGAATATATGAGTTTACTCTTACTTAAGTTTACCACAACACTGGCTACCCGCCAAAATGGGCTTAATTGCACAGCTGCAATCCCCTGGATTCTCAAAGCTCCCTGTCCATTAATTCATTGTCTTAATTACATGACATCCAAACAACATAGTACTTCATCTTAATGTGTGATTTGTTCTGTTTGTTAAGTTCATCTTATTGGTCACAGCAAATGTTGGTAGCCCTGTAGCTGAATGAATGTCTTTCATAAAAGTACTCACCTGCAAGTAAAGCACTGGAGCCTTGGACCAGGCAAACAGGTACAGGGGGGCATATCACTACAGAGCTGTTATTATGCCATACCAGCGGTCATGACTGTACCAGCCTTTGTAAAACATTCAAATTCTTATTCACACTGCTTCACATTCTGTTCTCGGAGTCGACTTTGTTCAGCTTGTGAACTAAAAATGTTAAATTCAGTCAACGACTAATCCTCATAATTAATCTGGTAAATATATGCATCATTAGCATTGACCATGAATGAGTTTCTTCTCTGAAATGGCATGCACTCCATCTGTTGTTTCATTATGTGCCTTTACCTCCTGGCTGACAGTAGGCATGCCATTCATTTCTCAGGCTTGATTTCCATCTTTGTTTATTACTCATTTCCCACAAGATGAATGTGCTCCATATGCTGATGAAACAGCTTCAGCTAGGTGTAGTAATATGTATGCTACATAGTAATCTGTTCTATATTTCCTCTCAATATGCTCTAGTCACTGTGGCTCTAGAAATGCTCAGGATACTGGACATGAGGTCAAATGAGTATATTAAATTACAGGGGGAAAAAAGTAATTGACTGTACAAGTTCACAACTTTGAAATAGTTTAATTTACCAAAGGTCTTCTTACTTGCTTTTTCCAGAGCTTCTAGTCACATTTAATTTGGATGCATCCGTGGATCAGTGTGTTCCATAGACCTTTTTTTGCAAATATTTTGACTTGTCAAACACAGGTGTAACTAATAACAATATTCAATGTTGGATTTCATAAGGGATTCCTCAGACGTTGTAAGTTCCATGGCTGTAATGAATGATACAGGGGCCATGTCATCAAATTGAAAATGTCAGTCATTGACTTACACATAACTAATTTTCCTTTCAATTTTTCTAATTCAAACATCAGAAAATATGGGTCCTGAGCATCAGTAGCTCTGCCACGTTTGCTGCTAGGCAACATCTAAGCAGGAAAGGCTTCAAGAGACTGAGCATGCAGTTTTATTATCCTGTCAAGTTTTGAAAATGTAAAAGAAAAACAGAGAGATTTAGTGGTTGTTGTCAGCCTCAAGAATGGAGAATACCTCTGCATTCTGCTACATGATATTAAAACTGTCTTTCTGGCAGAGACAACATTAAAGAGTGTGCTCTTTCTCTCCCTCACACTGGCTGGCCCTCTCTCATTCTCTCTTAGACACACACACACACACACTCTCTCTCTCTCTCTCTCTCTACCCTTAGTCTCTTTTCCTCTCTCACTCCTACCTGTGACTTCTCTACCTCTCCTTATTTAATTTTTTGCAGTTTTTGTCACATTTCCTCTTTTGTCCTCTCCTATTTGCTGGAATGATGGTATCAAGGATATGTTATTAGTTCCACATGTGCTTATGCTGCAATGGTAACTTAAAATGTCTGGTGAGATTTGTAATAGCACTGCCCTCAGAAAGTTGATGATTTGATGCATCTGTTGTTGCCTCACAGTTCACATATACAGCAATGCAGGAGCAACAGTGGGGCAGGCTGTAAACTTTACAGCCTAGTCTTGTCTCAAAATGACTGAACCACAAATCTGACTGTGATGGGAGTAAAGATATGGTATAAATGAAGGGCTGAGCGACATGAAACAGCTCAAGGCAGGGCACTGCAACTCCTTCTCCTCCTTCTTTCTGTTGACTGCTTGGAAACTGTCAGATCTGCTGTCAGGTAAGTTCTACCTGCTTGCTGAGAGCTCCATGCCTGTCTCAGGAATGCACTCAAGTAACATGCTCCTCCCTAAAAATGTAACTGCACATCGTGGCGACACAGACCGTAACAGGGAATGAAAACACACAGTCCACCCAGGACTTCACACCAACACAAATGAATTTGTAATTGTGTACATACTAAATTTCAGTTTACAGTCATCACCACATATACAGACTTAAACAAAGTCTCCATTCACTAATTTTCACTAAATTTGTATATCATTATAATTCATTTTGAAAGTGCATTGGCTTAGTGTGGATTTTCCTTTAAATGTCAAACTGTTTCCCTATTTGAGTGAGAGTATTGCTACATGTTATTAGTTTGGAAGTACCTGCATTAGAGTGTGTGTGTGTGTCCTCAGGCAGCCACAGGAGACACTGCATTGTGAAAATTGCTTTTCATCTATGTACTGAAAATCAGAACCCTATGTGAAAGTTGTGAACAGCTGTCCTTATCCATCCATCCATCATCTTTTCTTATTTCCCTCTTTGTTGTTCAATAATAGCAGTGTCACAAGTACAGCACAGAGACCTTAGAGACATGAGCACACATAGTGTATGTCTGTTCTAGTACATGCGTGTCATTTAGACTCCATTAACCTCTACCAGCTAGAAGTCATCTGGGAGTTGGGGAGAAGTGTGTCCTACAAAAAAGAATAAGAACATAAAGAAATGGCAGAGGAAGAACGACTATTTTCCATTCTGTAATTATTGCTGGGCTGAGCTCTCTCTCTCCCTCTCTCCATGTGTATGTATGTGTGTGTTAACCTTAGGTTCTCACTGTGTCCTAGTACAGTAATGTTAGTAAAGCATAATGCCTGCTAAAACATAAAAACACTTGTCAAACAGAAATTACCAGTCAAACTGTGGTAACTCGTTTTAAACTCCTCCACAGGGATGTACTGTAATATATTCTTACTAACCATGTACATAACTTATCTCAAGGTGCCAAATGCATTTTTCACAACTGTTACTGTAAACTACTAAAACTATAGAAACAGTGTTAAGAACCATAACGCTACCAACATGTGCCACGTGGCAGCTGTAATGATTTAAAACACAATTTAACTTAAACTTATGTCTACAATCAAAACATACAAAGCATGCTGGGAAGCTGTGCACTTTCACCCTAACATGCTACAGTGTCATTGTGTCATTGCAGTCCATTGAAGGCTGACAGATACGGAAGAACAACTCACACTCACATTCACACCTATGGACAATTAACCTAATTCACCTCACCTGCATGTCTTTGGACTGTCATAGGAAGCTGGAGTACCCAGAGGAAACCCATGCAGGCACAGGGAGAACATGCAAACTCAACACAGCAGGTGTTGAGTGGAGTTGTAGGAGCAGCAGGAGACTTGTCATCACAGATCAGACTCTACAGCTCCAGAGGCAGAAATACCTGCAGAAAGAGACAGAAGAGGAGAGAGAGACGGAAGAGCACAATAGTACGGGAAAGGGGAGATACTGAGTTAGTAACATGTAACATGGGATATGAATCCATACTGAGCGGAGAGAGAGAGAGAGAGAATTTGCATTTATCAAGCAAAAATGCCAAATAGGGGATTTGCTACTTTTCTTGAATCATTATATATTAAATATCTTGGGATTTGGAATGCTGGTCAGATAAAACAAGGTATGTTGGGAAAAGCACTGTGATGTGCATTTTTCATTATTTTATAGATTAAATTGCTACGTTCTAGTAGGAATTTAGATAGACACCAGCTCGACAGGTCATTAACACAGGTAGAGAAGGTATAGATGGGAATACAGGGGGAATTTAAGCACAGAAGACCACCTGGTGGCTGACAAGGCTGGGGTATGGTGAAGAGTAGAGGCAGAGGAGAGCCAGAGACTGTCTGGCAGTTTGCATGTGAGTGGCGTGTTTGACGGGACCAGTGGAGACTGGAGATACATTCAGGTGTGTAGATGGCTGAAGGGGGGAAGCCTGGGAGACTGGATGACAGTTGACAGCTGAGTGGTGTGGTGAGGGAGACAGTGGAGATAGTTGATGTTAGTTGTAATTACAGGTGAGTGCAGATACACAGGTGAGTAGCAGAGGCAGGCAGCAACACAGGTAGCAGGTGAGAGCACCAGAGCACAAGAGAGAACTGTTAGTCTCGCTGAAGACACTAGAGAATAACTTAGTGCTAAACTGTAAGCTGAGTGGCTGAGAGAGTTGATACCACAATGACTGGCAAAACAATCTGGCAAAGCATGACTGGAGAACCAGGATACTTAAGCGGAGGATGACGAGTGATTGGACGCAGGTGAGGTTCCTAGAGCAGTAGCTAATCCCAGCTGACATTGAGAGAGGCAGGATACACCCTTGACAATTTGCCAGTCTGACCTGTCCTGACCTACATGTCTTTGGAGGAAGCCAGTGTACCCCCAGAGGAAATCCATGCAGGTACAGGGAGAACACGCTGCACAGAAAAGCCCCATGCAAACCAGTGGTTTGAGCCCAGCACCATCTTGCTGTGAGACAACAGAGCTAACCACTGCACCACCGTGCCACCCAATCAGTCAGTTTGTATAGCACGTTTCATACAAAGAAATGGCAATGCATTTATATACAGCACATGTGAGCTAAGGTAAAAATAAAATCAGAATGAATCGTGTGTGTGTATGTGTGTGTGTATGTTGTAAAAATAATGAATCCCCTCCTACTCAAATGACATGTCTGTGCAACACACACTCACTCTCATACATCCAAAGAGAGAAAAAGAGAGAGCAAGACAGACCGATGAAGAGATGAAGATAGGCCTGAGAGTACAGGTATGTCTTTAGCTTGTTTTTCCTGCTTTTTGAGTGGGGCCATAGTGACTGAATGCACTTCCTCCAGATTTACTTCTAATCATAGGTACAATTTTGAGATCAGTTTCTAATGATTTAAGGGTTCTGGGGAGTTTGTATGGTTTTTAGTGGAGGCAAGACTCCCAGCCCTGATGGGCTCCTCCCTGAGCTCTACAAAACATTGACTATATACTTAACATGTTCTCTGAAGCTCTTGAAAAGGGGTCTCTGCTACAAATGCTTAATGAGGCTATCATAATTCTTATTCCAAAAAAGGCAGGGACTGGAGGATGTTGGAAGATACAGGCCTATATCTCTCCTTAATATGTATCAGAAAATATTGGCCAAACTCTTTAGCAAACAGACTTAACAAATATATGGTCACACTACTTCATCCAGATCAGCCCAGATTTATTCCAGGTGCAAAATTCTGTCTCCAACCTTAGGCGTCTTTTTAATATAATGTGCCATTCCAAATTCAGTCTGAGCAATCTTGTGGTTGTCTCCTTCAATGCCAAAAAGGTGTTCAACCATGTGGATTGGACCTATATTTTTACCGTGTTGGACAAATTTAATTTAGGAGATAAATTTATAGCCTGGATTAAATTACTGTGCAGAAATCCCAAGGCCCAAATGTTAACTAATAAAATGTTGTCCTCTAACTTCAGTGAATTCTGACATTTTTCTAACACGTTAATTGTGCTAAATTTTGCATGCTTTGTCTTTTTTCCCAAGGCTTATACCTGTGTTGGAAGGATGTTGAATTATACCAGATGACTCTGCCCTAAGCCATAGTAACTGTAGCCCACTGCAGTACCTCCAGCAGTCAATGATGAGCAACTAATGCAGGATCTGTCTGTCTTCACCAGCCAACACATGGTTCAGGCATTCAGGCTGCAGCTTGAACACAACACTAGAAGAGATCAATACTTTTTTAGGAATCTCAGTGTACATGGCATGCCTTGGGTGAATCCATAGTACTGGGCTGCCAAAACAAAAGTCCATGCTAAGCTACAACAGAGTGTCCAGCTGTACCAAGAAGTGGACTGTTTGTACAATGCTTCACTTCACTGATTTGGCAACAATCAACTCATGGACTCAATATGGACAAGACAGCCAAGCCTTGCAATGACCTGCAAAGAAAATCTCAAAATACCTGGTGGAACCTGAGGAGCTAATATGTTACAAAATTATGAATATACAGTAGCAAACACAGATAAATAAGAACAATGTGAACAAGCGGCACTGAATTTGAAATTGAGGTGCTCTATAATCCAGGGTATAAATCGGCCCATGGTGCTCTTATTGAATTTGTAGATGAGCCTAAGAAGTCATGACTTACAGAACTAACTTTCAATTAAACTGTTCAATTAAGCAAATACAATGTGACAAAAAATCAGAGCAGAAATTGATGAGATGGGAAAGTCTCTATTCATCCACCTTGCCAGTACATTAATCAAACATTATGAGGTGGTGTCATCTAGCCGCTTTGCCAGCATACTGGCTTGGTGCTGCTGGTGCTTCTTCATTGGGCATCATCCGTGTGTCTGTTTGCAGTAATTATTGGCCTTTGAAAGTAAGCCAGCTCTGTTGGCCTTCCATTGAAATTTCAGACGAATAGCATGGAATGGATTCATCACTTCCCACTCGAGAAAACTGTTGCTGTCATGAACAAAGAAATAGCTTTTTACTTTTGGCTTTGGTATCTGAAACACCTGCCACCATGTCTGCTCTGCACAAGTCTTTGACCAGTTACTGCCAATCCTCTTCCAATGAGACTAGATTTTGGCTGCTAAAAAACTTGCAAGAAGGTGCCAAATGACATTATATGCTAATTTGCATATAATACTATCTGTTTCTCTGCTAAGAATAGATTATCAGCAGAATTAGAATTTTGCTGTATATACACAGCAAAATCAAGTGTTAGATTTTCAGTGTTAGAGTTGAAAGTAAAAATATATAGTCATTTCAACTCTTGTTAAAGTCTAATTCAACTACAAGATAGTTATTCCTCAGACAGTGTGAGTGTTGATACAGAGAATTAAATGACAAACTCTGCTAACAACTCTACAGAGTTGATTTCACTAGGTAGCCAGTGTTATTGCCAGAGGTCCAACATGTCTGTTTTTTCCAGCATGGAGGCAAGAGACCAGCCAGCTATTGTCTTTATTTTTGACTGGATGTGACCAGACAACACTCCAACTGTGACCAGGAACATTGATGTGTGTACATCTAATCTTAAATTACCTACCCAGTACTATTTATTTTAGCCCCGGTTCAGGCCCCGGGCTTTTCTGTGTGTTCTCTCCAGGTAGTCCAGCTTCCTCCCACAGTCCAAACACATGCAGGTTAACTGCTGACTCTTCACCCATAGATGGGTGAGATGAATGAAAGTGTGAATGGTTGTTTGTCTGAATGTGTTGGCCCTGCGATGGACTGGCGATCTGTACAGGGTGTACCCTGCCTCTTGCCCAATGACAGCTGAGGCTCCAGCCCCCCCCCCACCCCTTAACAGGTAAGCCATATAGATGGGGGGGGGGGGAGATGGATGGATGGACGGATGGTGTTACAGATACAGATCAACTCTACAAAGAGTGAAATACTGAGTTCAATTTTACATCCTCTACAGCAGTAACTCTGTACAGTATTAAAAAAGAATATATGGATAGTGTTAACTTTTGACACTACACACTAGTGTTGTATAAATCCAACACTCACCTGTGTTGACTGGTGTTAAATTTTAACTATTGAGAGAGTTGCTGCAACTCTGTCATAGTATGAGATATTTAACACTTTCAAAAGTGTCGTTTTAACTCTATGTAGTGTGGACCAGTATAGACACTTTCAAAGTGTTGAATTTAACTCAATAGGTGTTGAATTAACACTGCTGATTTTGCTGTGTATGAAGTGTTGTGATGAGACTTCTATGGATTTGTAAAGAAGTGAAGTAGTACATATTTACATGTATCAGTATTTGCCAAATTGTTATCAAAGGCTCAGGGAGTCAACACATTAGCAATGCTCCCAGTGGTTGTTTGTCAAAATGTACTTTTCAGAATGTCTGAAATCTGCTAAATGTGGCAACAGAGTCATCCAGTTGGCAGCAGTTTGTGTGAACAACTCTGACTGGTCTCTCTCTATACCAGTCATAGAAAAGGTAATGTAAAAACAGAAACACTAAGCTTGTTTTAAGTTGAATATTTTTGAAACTCTACACTGTAAGAAAAGTTGAGAAAACTTGAAAAAAGTAAAGCAGAATGTGTTGTGTCAACTTAGCTCAAGAGGTTCATTCAGAGTGCTATCTAAAGTTTGTTAATGTTCTTATAGATTGAAAACATTCATCAAAATTGTTTGGAAAAGGATATGAAAAAGTAAGGCGCTAGGTGGCAGTGACAAAAATATACAAAACTTTATGTTACAGTACATACGTGCAGGACCAACAGTTCATGGTTCAGCTGTACTATACAAAGTAGTATGGTGAAAGTTACATTTATAAACATGTAATATACAAGGACATTTTTAAGTTTTGGACATTTGAAGAAACAATTTTCATAAACCCAGCAATGAAAAAACCCAACACTGAGTGATGATTTTTTTTTTTTTTTTTTTAATTAAAAAATTAAAATTACTACAGCAATCTTTGGAAGATGGTTCACAATAATGTTAAAATATATTTGTTGTAGTAAACTGACTTACCCATGCACATGGTGAATTCAGATGAAATTCTAAGCACCAACTGAAAATGCTTACTTTCCATTATTGTTGCATTACTGTGTGCAGACAAAAAAAGAGAAAGAATATTTCATAGAGACAACATATACTTTAATTTACATTCAATACTGTACAGTTAGAACCCTAACCACTATTTGCCTCAACAACAAAAACAACAACAACATCATCATCACTCAGAAGAGGCAAAGTGTTCGACTGCTGCTCAGCATGTCAAATAAGCACAAAGCAGCCTTGTTGACTGGGATTCAGTTCCTGTGAGTTTGTAAACTGCGGTCTGCAAAAATTCCCACACTGGTACACACTGTGTTGGAAAATGAATGTCCAATGAATGACCTTATAGAATAATGCTAAATTAGAACATAGTATACATAAAATGATGCAATATTATTGTCTTCTTGACTCAGGCAGACCGCAGCATGTATGAAAAAAATATCAAAAGCACTTTCTATTTTTTATTCAATTTCTATTTTTGCAGAGAATATATAAATTCAAGCACTTTCAATGACCCATGCCTATTTACATGTTTTGTTTTTTAACTGAGGTTTATATTTGTAAATTTATAATAATTTGTAAACTTTCAAGTACATCAAGGACCCATGGAAAATGTTTATTATAGGCTATAAAATCCATCATCATCATTTTATATATCATGCACATACACTGGTCAGCCACAACATTAAAACCACTTGCATAATATTGTGTAGGCCTCCCATGTGTCACAAAACCAGCTCTGACCTGTCAGGACATGGAAACGGTACCTCTGAGGGTGTCCTGTGATGTCTGGCATTGGCATTTAGAATAATGTGATAAAAGTTAAGTGGTCTGAATACATTCCGAATGCACTCTATATACCAGCCCTTTCCCTTTGTTTTCTACCAGATTGTGAAATAAATGACTCAGGCTGTGGATGAAAAATGTTTTTTTCTTCAGGTTCAGGTTCCAAACTGAGGTAAATGAGCTGAAGTATGTCACAGTGTCAGCCATGATCAGAGCTGGTCCAGTTGTCTAAATGCTGAGGAAAGGGGCTTCAGTGCCTCTTGTAGTATCTCCTTTCCATAGGTTACACTGGACTATGCTTTACAAAAGTAAAGGAGATAATGCCATCCCATGATTTCTAGCAGCAGCAACATTTAGCAGCATTTGGCTCAACTCCCTCTAACTGTATATTCCTTCATGTTATTATATTATTACAATTATATTATTATATTATTGGACAGGAAACCCTAGTGAACCGACTTGTCACTGCACTTACCTTCCATGCGTTACACCATGCAGTTTTTAAAACTATTTTAAGTGCAGTCGGATTCTCTCTTTTCCTAGGTCTTTATGAATTTTCTTTCACCACATGATGTTTTCCATTGAGGCTGAGGAGAAGTGGTTGGGAAAGGAGAGCTGTTTACTTTTTGACCACAGCATCTGACTTTGCACTCTAGTGTTCCACCTTTGTTCCTGCCTGTTTCTTGCGTGATTCGTTCACCTTCAATGACTGACCACCAGTGGATGATAGTAAAGTGCTGTTCTGATACTGAGCTTTGTCAAGTAAAACATTTGACACTTTGCACAAGGTAGTCAGAGATGACTATAGATGTATTTAACCATCTTAGGTAACTGTAAGTGTGGTTTGAAAAGTGATGTGTAAAATATTACACTACTTACATGCTTGAAGTCAATGAAAGACTTCATATTTTCCTCCAAGCTTGGTTTGAACATTTTCTTTCCGATTTTGTAGACCGGAGCTGGCAAGATCACAGGCAGCAGTCTGAGTGCAATATCACTTCAGGCTTCTGCACAGATGAATATTTTGTATTATTTGGTAATTTTATTAATGTCATTAAGCAACAACTATCAGCTGTTGAATTCCCAACTGTACCTGGAGGCAAACTGTCAATGTTGAACAGAAGCTCCTGAGACTTTGCCTCCTGCCTGGCAAAGCGCAGGATTTTCTCCTGAAATCTCAGGGTCCATGTTTCAAACAGCTTTTCTGCATGTTCGGGGAATAACACTGAGAAGTCTTAAGCAATCTGAAAAGGACAGCGGAGTAGCGCATTAGCTTCCAGTAAAAAATTCAAAGGCAATCCATTTACAGATCACAAATGCACATTTCTTGGCCCCGATCCCAATTTAAGTCCTGTAACTGTGGTATCTGCCAATGCTAAACCCGCTGCAATACTTTTATTTACCTAAATGTTGGTTAAATCTGTACCTGACACACTGAAATAATAACTGTACTGTACACCATTTAATTTGGCAGGCTACTGTAAGGGACAGCAGTACTCCAACACTAGCAAGCTATGGTGGATAAAACACTTAACATGGAAAGAAAATGTCTTTTCTCCATCTTTAAAGGGTGTTTTGAGAATTTCTCTGTCTCTATTTACACTTAAAAAACTGGGTGATGACAAAGTGTATACCTTTCAGCATGTAACTCCCTAAAGCCACAAACTGTGACTTTCACATTTCGGTTTTTGTACGGACAAAGCCAGACTATCCATTTGCCCCTGATTTCAGTCTTTATGTCAAGATGGGCCTACAAGTCATGACTCAAGCTTTGTACTCCTATCAATCTTATCACGTCATTCTATAAAATTAAAAAATAGCATTTCACAAAATACTCAACTTTTGTTTTCATTAAAAGACAACAAATGTAAACTTTTACCAGGTATGACCAAGTCGCAGCTCGTGGCTTGTTGAGTATTATCCTTCTCACGGCTTGGGCGATTGTCACTGCGGATTTTCTTCCTAATATTTCTCAAGCGTTCCTCCAGGAAGCCAGTAGCTGGACGACGTGTTCGCCTTGGGCTGTACCATGCCTCCAAAAAACATAGAATATGTTAGGATCCTACAAATGTTACAAGGTGCTAGGACCTTTTGTTCCTTTTTGCACTAGCAGCTTTACAAATGCAGCAATAAGAAACCTACAGAGTCCTTCAGACAGGGATACTGCACAGCCACAGATGCAGCCAAATACGTCTTTATTTCAGAGGATGGACTGTGAAAAAAAAAAAATCAGGCAAAGGTTAATATTCTTGAGAGGTAGACAGACATCATCCAGTTTGAGAGCTCATGAAACTCATGTTGGCTACACTAATGCAGTGGTCCTATTAATACATGAAAAAGCCTATTTTGTATTCATTTATTTCAGTGGCATTTCTAACACTAAAGGACCCTGAAATTTGGTAACATTGTTTACTTTTCATTACTGGACACAAAAATATACTTACTTTTCTCCAAAGCGTTCCATAAGGTGTGAAACTAGTATTCTGACCATGGATCGCCATTGTTTTAAAATTTCCTTGCCCTCAAGGATGCTCTTTAGGACCTCACAAATATTCTGTTGTAAAAGACAAAAAAGTAGTCTAACAGCTAATGTAAACAATAAACAAATAAATGAATACATTTTAATAATCCAAAAAGGCTATTATTACAAACATTAAGTCCACCACATACTTTTCATCCAGTGTATAGTCTTCTCATCAGTTCCCCATACTTTGAATTTTAGTTGTTTGATATCTTGACCAATCTGTCTGCAAAACCATCACATTGTCCGGTGGCACATATTAAACATACAGAAATCGTCTTGTGAAAGAAATTAGTCCAATAACTGCACTCTGATATAGACTCTTTAGTTCTTCCCCTCTTACTCCGTTATGAGCTGTGTCACAAAATCAAAACTAATCTTTGATTTATGCACTTTGTAGCCTCAGCAGAGGGAAGTTGCAAAGAACTTTTTGTATGGGAGTTTAGACACATCCCAGTTCCAGAGTTTCACATTTGGCAGTTGATTTGTGCTTTTACTCCCTAACTTAGAGAGATAGATGAATAAATAAGCTGGTAAAACCATGATTAGTTTTTGTAGGAGTGACTAAGCTGTGCTGCATCTCTGTGTGTTTGCTTTGATGTAAATTAAGTAGAATTTTAGAAAAGCAAAAACACATACAAATGTAGGCTCATCCTCCACTGACATCTGATTTTCTGCCTCACGTAGTTGTTCCACATGTTGTGCAGAAGTTGATCCAGTTGGCGTCTGCTCTGGCTGTAGCTCCTATAAAAGTCGTTTAAAAAAGCCTACATGGACACTGTCTAATTTCCTCTAACAAAAATATCGAGCTACAATGACATGAGCCTTTCATATGTACAGCATTCATTCTGCAAGTATGATTGTACATGGATGTGACCTCAGATTGTGACGTCAATTGTGCATTATTAAAAACAGCTGAACATATTTACATAGAGCATAGCAGAACAAACAAACAAAAATAGTGAAGTGCACTTTTGACATTTACATTTACATGTATCACAGATGGTCTATTTTAATAGAAAACCTTGCATCCCAAGCATTATGTACAGGTGTGTGAACTTGGAAGTTCAAGTTGAAAAGGGGACATTTAAAACAGCCGGTAGCACATGGACACATAGTGTTTGTTGTCCCCTTCTTTGTATGACCTCACAGCATGGAGAGGATGGTGATGATCAATAGACTCAACATCACCAAGTCAAGAGCAGTACCTGGGAGAGACATAACAAGCAAAAATAATTTTCAAATCCTACTGTGTCCCATTTCCTAACAATGAACTTGATGACAGACTCAAAAACCACAATCCTCTGGACTGGCTGAGGTTCATTGTTTGGAGAATGAGACACAAGTCAACCATGGTTGATATTCTGTCCCTTTCCACTTCACCCAAGAGTGTCTACGTACACTTGCATTAATAAGCTGGAGTATGCTCAAATCTGTGGTGGTCCTAATTAAATTCCTCAGTGGAAGCAAGTGAAGTGCTGCAACCAGGACCAACTTCTCTGTGATGTGTAAACATGTGACCAGACAAAACACTGTAACACAGCAGCATTTGATGTCTGAAGGTCATTGTTTTACAAATGCTGCGGAAGTTGCATGTGACAGGGCAAGCCTTTAAAAAAGTCACACTTGGCCTCAAAATGCATAGATCAGTAGTGCACCAGAAATGAAATGATGCTTTGGCTTAAGATGCCTGTCAGGAAACAGTTTTAGGAAGATGTTGTGGTGCTCATCAATGAGGTGTCCTAGAAACATTACTGCTTCCTCTGTTAAGGCAGGAGAAAAAATGTATTCCATGCAGGTCAACAAGAGCAGTACACTCAAAAAAATAATTTGTTAGATTGACTTAATCCAGTTATGTCAACAATTTTGACCAAACTGAGTTGTGTAAGATATAATTTAATTATATTATTGAAACCAACATGCTTGTATTGGGCAATTCCGACATGTCTGTTCAATGTATTTAATTAACAGGTAAATGTTCAGCTAACTTAACTCACCAACATAAATTCAACAAAATCCAGTTTCTTTTCTTTATTTAACTGCGATGATTAATGGAAACATAAAGATACTTCCTTATACAGACTTAACTCACTTATGTAAATGTAACTGAGCTCCTGGACCTCCGTAATTCAGCTGTATTTAGTAAGACCAACTAAACGATCCTTTGTTCCTACTTAAATAAGTGACAACCAATTTATTTATTTTACTTAACTGGTTTTCATTGTTATAACGGTAATAATTTTAAGTGGACTAACTAAATCAGATTATGTTAACAATTTTCACACATCGTAGTTACGTAGATTCAAACTACTTAGATTCTGTCAAAAAGTCCCATTTATTACCAGTGAAACCTAATATAGTGCCATAGCTGAAAATAATGCAGACCTATAAAGACTGATTAGTTTCACCATCATCATCAATCGACACTCTCCATCATCTTACATTGTTCTTCACAATGTTTTACAGTAACTTTACAAAAGGAGTAAATTGTCGGGCGAGACTGAGCGGGACTCAGGCCTTGAGATGGCGATAAATAAAACGGAGCT
Organism: Lates japonicus; assembly: GCA_033238685.1. Lineage (NCBI taxonomy): Eukaryota > Metazoa > Chordata > Actinopteri > Centropomidae > Lates > Lates japonicus. Next base: position 1,227,049 of record BRZM01000079.1, on the reverse strand, counting down.
TTATTAACAGCAAAGTTCTCATGGTGACAAAGGAAACAGAAATGCCAAACTTTCCTGGGGCAGATGGATAACAAAAACGAAAGTGCTCTCAAGAAGGAGGAAAAAAAAAAAACAAATGAGCGGTGTAATAAAGTTAGAACAATCAAAAATCCTCACAGAGGCAAACAAAAAGAGCTATAGAAAGAGTTTAACAAGCAGCTCCAACAGGAGAAAACCAGAAAACTCTAAATAAAACTCTCTCTAAAAAGCGGAGGGACCTAAGATAGCTATGAACATAAACAGAGTAAAATAAAATCGCTCCAAAAGGAAATCAAACAACTATGAAAGTACTCAAGCTGAGCAAAACTGAGAGATATCAAAATTTACAAACAAAATCACTCTTGCAGAAGACAATGGTTTTACTGGAGGCAACACTGTGGCTGTGGATTCGAGCTGGAAATGAAGTCGAATTGAAACAGATAAACCTCTAACAAGATAAAGGAGACACAGACTATTTAAACCGCAGAGGTAATAGAAACAGGTGGAGACAATGAGCAATCAGGACACACAGGTGACACATGGGGAAGACGGTAACTCTGAAGCGAGAGGAGTAAATCCTTCAAAATAAAACAGAAATGACAAGACCAAAATCCCAAGACAAGACAAACCTCACCGCAGTGTGACATAAATAAACAGAAAATGGGGCCAAATTCACTCTCACACAGTACGCTGCCTCTAACAGTAGCTCCTAATGCTGGTTCCCCTCCAGAATGAGATCCCCCATCATCAAAGGAAGTGGCCTTAACAGGCACCACATTTGTGCTGCTGTCTGCTTCATAGCACTGTTGGGTGTTTTTAGTTCATGAGGTCGGATTGTGGATGGCTTGTTGGGACTGTCACAGAAGCCATTATTGTAACTTGTAATTCGGGAATTTACCTAGTCCATGACTCCGACGTGACATCTGGTACTACATGGAAGTACTTCATGTTGTTCAAAACAGTCTTTTTAGACCAGTGTCTGTTGAATTGCTTTGCTATACTTATTTCTAAGTATTGAAGGAGCTTCCTTTGCTTGTGTGTGCATGATGTGTTTCTTTACGTGGCACCAGCAGCAAACGCTGTTTCCATAGAAGCTCCCAATGTAGCCAAGGGCTGAATTTAGCCCCATATTATCCCCAGAGATTTGGGTTAACCCAAACCTTCAATGTACCTTTGAAGTGAGCTGTGTCTACTTCCACACCAGGTCCTTGATATCTTTGACAACTGACTCCAGAACAACATGGAGGCATGTGCAGTAGGCTTGCAGGCATTAGAATGGATATTGGCTGAAAAGGGGGAGTGTGTGATTGCTTTGTTTGGAGAGCTATGGTGATACATTCCTAACAACACTGCTCCAGAGGACCTTTACACGAGCCATGACCAAGCTGAAACAACTCAGACAATGAGAAACATGAATGCAGGGTTTGGTAAAGACTGGTTTTATATGTTAATGCCTGTGGGAGTTACAGTTGGGATAAGTTTGATCTTTCTGAGCCTGATCGTATGCTGTTGCATCCCTGTGATGCATGCCTTAATCATCTCTATTCTGTCTAAGCACTTAAAGGTGCAGGCCCCTGTGGTGGTGAGAGAGGGTCCAGATCTGTTTCCCCCCCTCCACCTTGGGATTCCAGACAAGCCAGATGTGCCTCCTGGTATTGAAACTGACGCAGAGGAAGAGCAGGAGAGGAAGCCAGTAGGGCTTGACATGGTTTAAAAGTGATGCAGCAGGTGTACATTACACTAGACTACAGAGTATTTAGAGCACACAACACACAGTAATCTCATATTATTCTCTTTAGTATGTAATAAACGCTCACGTTAGAACGTACTTCAATTCACATTATATGTTAGGAAGAGTAAGTAACCTTTGCTCCTGGGAGTCACTGCAGGAGATCGAGACTGACGGGAACCGACGGGGATCTACAGTTGTTAATTAAGCAGCAACACAGAACCAAGGACAACGACAGAGACATGATCACAGTGACATCTAAGTGATGCTAAACACTGCCTCAATTAAGTTAGAGTATCACCCACCCTCCAACTTTACATCACAACTGGTCTGGACTCTTCCACACACATACACATACACACACCCGCACACTCATACTATCACAGTACCCATACTACACACCCATGAATGTGTAATGATCATATACGGTGCATTATATTCTCTGTCAGTAACTCTCTTATGCAAGTGCCGAACAAGTTCTGAGCCAGGCTTTTCTCTTGACAAGTTATGTTTTCAGTTGTTCAACAGTGTGTTTAAGGTTTTTATGTTTTTCATGATGCATTATGTATCTCAATTGACTCAAAGCAAGCTGGAACAGCGGTCGCCCACAGCATAACATTATACGTAGGGGGCCATGAGGAAATGTTCCCCCTTACCTGGCAAATGCTATCAAGCTGGGACAATTGGAAAATTGACAAATTAGAAAAAAGTTTCAGGGGGTTTTTCACCCTCATTTGCATTGATTTTCCAATCATTGGTCTGAACGAGCATGGCAGGTCTACCTGTATGCACTGCAAGATGGTGTGAGACTTATTGAAAAAGTCTCATGGGGGGAATATGTGGTGGAAAATCAGTGCTCAATGTTTACCTTGCAACATATATTCACACTTACATGTATCATTTTCTTATATCTTTATTATCTAAATTATCTCTCATCTCAGAAAAAAAAAATTCATATAACAAAGCATAGACTGAATGAATGAATGAATGAGTGAATAAATAAATAATAGAGGTCAAATGCAGTGTAGTGTTGAAAAGTTCATTTTTATGAAATAACCTAGATAAACTACAATCTCTGTTAACAAGTGGCGTTTGATAGCCCATGACTGTAACATTGGAAATGGCTAATGGAAATTTATATTTTCAAGAATTTGGTGGGGTGGGCAATATTAAACCATCGAAGCAGACGTGCTTCTTCTCCATAGCAAAACAGCTGAGGATTATGGGTATTGTTGAGCCCAAAACATAACTGATACAAATCAGTAAGATAGAGAACAGCAATAGAATCTACAAATGTAAACATACATTAAAATACAACAGAAAATAGAAAAAACAAAACAGTTTCCGTTTTCCCGTGGGCACGAATCAATGGATTACATTTCATGACTATTTCACGAACTGTCGTGAGACAGGGTTGGGAGTTTGCATGTTCTCTGGGTACTCCAGCTTCCTCCCACAGTCCAAAGACATGCAGGTTCATTGGTGACTCTAAAAGGTGTGAATGAGTGTGAGTGGTTGTTTGTCTGTATATGTTGGCCTTGTGATGGACTGGCTGAATTAATGTGCTGCAGCACAACTCTAACCACAATCAGTCCAAGTAAACATCAGCTTTAGTGCATTGCACTGTGTGCATAACAATAATAAACAAAAACAGCTGCCAAAAAACAGCATGGCAAACCTGTGTGCCACATCTTTAATGTTGTGAAGCACAATGGTCTAATCAACCACAACTGCCACATTGAAGATCTCCTGTGGAACGGCACCCTGTTCACCTTCATAGCCTATGAGGAGGCCAAGCTGCATCCCCTTCAAAGATTCATCCAAAATGTCAGCCTGAGCCTTGAAAAGAAAAAAATAATAACATAAGACCATTTTCATCCATAAGTACATTGGCTTTACACTATTATATAAAAATTAAAGGTTTATTGAAGCAGAGCATAGTAACAGAAGCAGACTGATGAACTGATGTGGATGAGGCCAACAAACGGGAGGGTAAGAGGAGGAAGAGAAGTAGAGGAGGAGGAACAGAAGAGGAGGAGGTAGCCAAGAAGAGGTAGAGGTAGAAGAGGGGAGGACGAGGGAGAGAAGGAGTTAGATAAGGAGAAGAGGAGGAAGAGAAGGAGGGAGACAAGGAGAGGTGGTAGAGAGGGAGAGGATGAGATAAGAATGTATAACCACATATAGTTGTTCATAATAAAAAAATATTCTTACATCACACATCCTGATGACATCTGATGAGTCTTCACCAGATATGAAGCACAGCAGACCAAGAAGAGCAGCAGCCCTTCTTCTCTCATTTGTGTCCTACAAAACAAAGAAACATGCAGTAAGATGAAAATGTTAAAACAAACTACAAATGGTGCCTAATTTTCTACTCATGTGCACTCCTCAACTTACATCTTTAACAAGGCAGTCCAATATTTCTTTCAGTGGCTGCTTTCTTCCAGTCTTTGTTGCTGTCACACTGCGGTGAGGTTTGTCTTGTCTTGGAATTTTGGTCTTGTCATTTCCTGTTTTATTTGGAAGGATTTACTCTCCTCGTTTCAGAACACTTGCCCTTCCTCATATGTCACCTATGTGTCACACACCTGATTACTCATTGTCTCCACCTGTTTCTGCATTACCTCTGCGTGTTTAAATGGTCTGTTAATATAAAATGTTGTGCCAGGTATCTTTGTCCGTTCTGGAACTTACCTCAACCCTTGAATCCACAGCCAGTGTTGCCTCCAATAAGCCATTGTTCCTCTGTAAAGTGATTTTTGTTTTGTAAATTTGATATCTTGGTTCTTACCTGTGTAAATTACTTTAGTTGTTTGATTTCCTCCTTTTGGGCGATTTTTTGTTTACTCGTTTATGTTCATAGCTTTTCTTGGGTCCTCCGTTTTTAGGAAGGTTTTTGTTAGAGCTTTTCTGGTTTTCACTCCTATTGGGCGTTTTTAAATCCTTTCACTTAGCCTTTTGTTTGCCTCCTTTGAGGTGACTTTTTGTTTTGTTATCCTTAAGCCTAGGAGAAGTTTCTAGCCTCTGTTTCTTTGTCACTCAAGTGAGAACTTTTGTTGTTAATAAAAGTCTGTTTATTCACGTCATCTACGTCTGATCCTGCCTTTGATCTCGGCCTGACAGTTGCTGCTTTATATATTTCCAGCAGTCTTGGGACAAAGTCATCCATCCAGTCCATCTACAAAGGTTTCCACAAGGTCCACTGTCACAATCCTCTTGAATTCTGCCCTAATCTGAGGAGACAGACAGAAACTATCGACATATTTCTTAAAAGAACACAGTACAGTGTCTGCTGTAACATGATCAAAGTTCTGTGGATTACATACACAGTTGTGTGATCACCTGGTCTCTTAGCAAACAGAGCTGGCCCCACCGGGAAAGTGCTTCAGTGATTAGTGGCTGATCTCCAACAATCTCTTTTCTGCTCTGAGAAAATGTAGCAGCCATCAGATCTTCTAACAGATGGTGATCAGGGTCTTGTTTCTGCATTTCAGCCTCCATTCTCTTGCGCTCCTCAATGTTTTCAGGACACTGTCCTTCAGGTGGATGAAGACAGTAATTCACCTCACCCTTTCTTCACAAATTTTACCTTTTAAGCCTCCTCCTTTTTGTTTGTTTATGACCACTTCAGGGCATCCTGCTGCACTCAACTTTCCAACTCAAGTTTCCAAGTTTGAATTTCAGGCAGTGAAACCATGAATACCATCCCTGTTTGGACCCTGGCTCTTGCGGACAGGGATGGTTCTCCACCAATGCCCTGGCTACACTCTCACAGTGAGCCTTCTCAGGGTAAGCACTAATCTTCAACATTCTGCAAGTCTGCATCTGCAGGTTTGTCAAGGATATCAGTCTTTAAACCTTTAGGAATCACCGTTACAGATCCATCCTTAAAGAATCTACAGTTTGCTTCTCTCAGTTGCAGCTCCACATCGTGCAAGAACTGTGGAAATGGGAAGGGGTCAGGCCATTCAACAGAATCCCCACTACTGAGGGAAGGGAGGCTGCCTGTGTCCAGTGTAGAATCTGAGGAACAATACTGTGAACAATACTTTTAAAGTAACTAACTGCATTTACGTAATGGCTGACCAAAAGGACACCTGCGCGTGCAAAAATACACACATCACAGACCATGACTAATTACTGACACAGTGCCACATGTGAAGTCTCTCACTCAACAAACATTACCAAGCAAAACTTTTACCAAGCACCATGAATGTGCTTCTAAAGGGGTGAATGTTAAAAAAAACTATTGCTACCTGCTCACATTACATTTTACTGAAAGTTTAAAAAACTTGTTAGGCATAAGGACTGTATAATATTAGGTTCAACTTAACCAATGTTACTGGCATTGACAAGCTATCTCCCATGTTTAGAAATGTTACAGAGAGCAAAATTCGTTAATTCATAACCAATTTACAAAATGGGTTGGATTAAAAACTTGATGCCACCGCTTACTTTATTTTCCAAGTCCTTCGTCTGCTCCCCGCCACCTCCATTCCTGCTCCTCGTAAAAAAAGATCAGGCCTAAAGCTGCCAGTCGGTCTTGTCTTGATCTTGCTGACAAAAAGTAGTCCTCCGCCACTTCTCTTTTCACTGTTCTCAATTTGCTGAACTAGTGTTCCTCTTCTGTTAACAGGTAGCTGCAACCGGGTGGAGTGCCTGAAGTGTTCTTAAAAAAGTCGTATAATTATTAGTCCCTTATCAGATCAAGACGAAATTTCAAGCACTACATTTTTACAGCGCATTAATATTGCTGCCACACCAAGTTCTCATGGTCAGTTTCTGAGAGATCCAGTTACCATTGTAAAACACATATTGTCAAGTTATGCTGACACATTGAAATTTCCATTTCATTGAACTGTCTTAAACCCTTAAGTTGGAATACCAAGAACTCATTAAATTAAGTTGAAATTTCTTAACTCATTATGTTAAGCGGAAGTAAATGATAGAAACAAGCTATGATAACTTATTGAGCTTATCCGTTTTTGCAGTGTAACATGCAATTTATAATTACATTTACAATACAGCTGGGGTTGATGGGAATGTGCTTAGTTTACCAGTCACAATAACTTAAATAAAGTCTATAACTTTCTGAAACCAAAAGTCAAAACATCCACACCCACATCATGCATTGATTGGCCAGCTCTGCAGAGATGAGGAAAGGTAGAGGGTTTTAACCTTGTCTCTGATGGTGCGTTCCAGTTAAGATAAGATATACTTTATTTATCCCACTTGTGGGAAATTTACATGTTACAGCAGCAAGAAACAAGTGACAAAAATAGAAAAAATAAAGATATAATATAGAAAAATAAAAAATAAAAATATAAGAAAGGTACAGAAGAAAAATAAAAATATAAGAAAGGCACAGAAGGGTAAAAAAGTTAAAGTGCAGCAATCAGCATTAAAAAAGTCTCTGTAATAAACAGAAAATGTGCAGTTATGAAATGTGCAGTTGTAATATAGGAAAAATGGTGATAATCATTGAGGTAGATGAAATTATGTGCAAATAAAGTGACCAGAAAGTAGAGTCCAGAGTTTCAGGCTTATTGTTGGGTCAGTCTGGTGTTGTACAGTCTGATGGCTATGGGAATGAATGACCTGTGGCAGTGCTCCTTCTTGCACCACGGATGCAGCAGGCTGTTGCTGAAGGAGCTACTCAGGTCTCCCAAAGTCATGCAGGGGGTGGGAGGGGTTGTCCATGATAGACGTCAGCTTGGCCAACATCCTCCTCTCACCCACCTCCTCAATGGAGTCCAGAGAGCAGTCCAGGACAGAGCCAGCACGTCTGACCAGCTTATTCAGTCTCTTCCTGTCTCTCTCTAGCAGACCACTGCATAAAAGATGGCAGAGGCCACCACAGAGTCATAAAAGGTCTTTAGCAGTGACCTGCACACTCCGAAGGACCTCAGTCTTCTCAGCAGGTGGAGACGATGCTGGCCCTTCTTGTACAGGGCGTTGGTGTTGTGAGACCAGTCCAGTTTATTGATGTAAACACCCAGGTATTTGTACTCCTCCACGATCTCAATGTCCAAACCCTGGATGTTCACCGGTGCAGTGGGAAATGACTTCCTGTTGAAGTCGATCACCACCTCCTTCATCTTGCTGGGGTTGATGTGCAGATTGTTCTTACCACACCAGTCGACAAAGTTGGTGATGACCTCCCTGTACTCCAGATCGTTCCCCTGAGAGACACACCCAACAATGGCTGTGTCATCGGAGAACTTCTGGAGATGGCAACTGTCAGTGTTGTGTCTGAAGTCCAATGTGTACAGGGTGAAGAGGAAGGGGGACAGTACTGTACCCTGCGGGGCCCCCATGCTGCAGAACACCACATCAGACACACAGTCATGAAGCCTAACATACTGCGGTCTGTTGGTGAGGTAGTCGGTGGTCCAAGCACCTGTTTTCCACAGGAGCAGAACTCTCTCCAGACAGAGGCTCAAGTTAAAGATGTGCAGAAAAACCCCACAGAGCTGATCTGAACAGTCCTTGAGCAGGCCCGTAGCCTTCCTCGCCTCGATCATCCTCAACTCCCTCCTCACCTGGTCAGATGTGATGGAGAGGCAGGGAGGAGGAGTGACCCCTGCTGAGAGTGGTGCGAGGATCATCCTGGTGGAGTGTGAAGGGGGGGTGGAGTGGGGGGTTGAAGGTGACGAAGGAGGGGGGGGTATGAATTAGAGGTGCTATAAGGTCTGGGATCGTGTGGGTGGGGGAGGGGACAGGGACACAGTCAAATCTGTTAACAGGTTCAGTTCGTTTGCCCATTCTCTGTTGCCAGATTCTGGGCCTCGCCCACTGTCCTTTCTGTGTCCAGAGATGGTTTTTAGGCCTCTCCAGATCTCTCTGGTGTTGTTCCCCTGAAGTTGCTCCTCCAGCTTCCTCCTGTAGCTGTCCTTGCCCCTTCTTATTTCCCTCCTCAGCTCCTTCTGCACCCTCTTCATCTCCCTTCCCAGTTTTAAAAACCTGCTTCTTCCCGTTGCAGAAGTTTATGTAATCTGTGATGCAGGTTGTCAAACTGTCAGTGTCCTCCCCATGTGGACCACACAGCACCTCCCAATCCGTGGTGTCAAAGCAGTCCCTCAGAGCCATACTGGCCTCCTCAGTCCATCTCCTCACATACCTTTTGGTAGGTGGTTGTTTATTTACCAAGAGTATGTAGGCAGGGACCAGATGCACCAGGTTGTGGTCAGATCAGCCCAGTGGGGGGAGGGTGAAGAGCTGTATGCATCCTTGATGTTTGCATACAGCAAGTCCAATGTCCTGTTGTCCCTGGTGTTGCATTTCACGTATTGAGTGAAAGTGGGGGAGAGTGGAGGACAGGGAAGCATGGTTGAAGTCACCGGAGATCAGTAGCAGGGCCTGGGGGGTGTGATGTCTGGAGTTGTGATACAACAGTGTGCAGTGTGAGTCCGGAGAGCACATGAGGCTACGCTCCCGGTACACCCTCTGCAGCCTGGTCTCTCAGCTCTTCCATCTTCGTGGGGAGAGACCTCACGTTCCCCGTGATGACAGAAGGTATACAAGGTTTATACCTTCTTGTCCCGGCGCTCAACTCCAGCTCTGCAGCCCCATTTTCTTCTCCTTAGTTCCACGGGGATCTCCGATCTTGTTCCCGGGAGTACCTTTGTGTTGTTCAGTGCTAACAGCTGATCCCGGGTGTAAACAATGGAGCCGTGGCTGAAAGGGTCTCCGGATGCCGTTTCAAGTTGTACTCGGAAGTTGGAATTTCTGAGTTCAAAGTCCGAAATTTCAACTGGAACTCCCTATGAAGTTGGAATTCCAACTTAGAAAATAAGAGAAACCCCACCAACCCTGACATAAAAATTCAAGATGGCTGCTGCTCACATCAATAGTTGAGAACACGCTAATATCACTGTTTATAGGAGTTCTGTCTCATTTGTCCCACATTAAGTCAGTCATACATAGTACTGTCCAATGTTTATCCGTGGACATGTTGCTACGCTGTTTGTATGAGCAAAATACCTAGAATGTTGTTATCTGATTTTGCAACCCAGTGGCTAGTTTGCAATACATTTGAAACTGTTCATGTTCATGACTTAACATTTATTTTTTTCTCAGACAGTTAAATTTGAAAACCATTTTTAAAATATTCTTAAGTGCTGACATTAAAGTCTAATGTTAACAACTGAGGTGTTCTTCAGGTGTGCAGATTTGTTTTGAAGTTGTCAATACTCAACCAGAGCAACTAAAAGCTCTGTGAGCGTCCATGTTTTTCCGACTTCTCAACTGGAACACTGTCACCTCATAGGTGACGTCACTCCCAGTTCTGAGTTCGAACCTCCGATGTAAATTGAATGCACCACGAAGCTTGTTTCACTTTTCAAGTGTGCAAACAAGTGCAACACTATGAATGCCCTTCAGGAGAGACTGTCACAAAATGTGCACCCTTATCTCCATATTTAAACAATTATCATGTCTCCCCTCCTTTGTGATAGCCAGCTTGTCACACATTTCAGCTGTAAACACTTTCACATTCTGACATCAAATAGACCAGGTATTTTCTATTATAATCTGACCCAGCACCTCTCATAGTCAAAAAGGTATCTTCCTATGTGTGTGCTGTACATTGTGTTTCTCTCCCAGTCAAATATGTGTGTGGGCTCAGGTCTGATTGAGTGGCTTCCGTATGGCAGTCTACTGCTTAAATTGGGCAACCACAGAGAGCACAGCACCACACTGCACCGCTGCCAGGCTCAGCTCGTCACTGCTCCCTACCTGCCATAGACGCTCTCACAGCAAGAACACACTGGTAAGCAGCTGCCTGGGTGTAGGTGGGAAATAACTGAAATGTTATGTGGCTGCCTGTAAGCATGCGTGTGTGTGTGAAATATGTATCCCTGTGAGATCCAGAGTGAACAGTGAGAGTAAGAGGATTAATGTAAAGTGAATTAGTATACTTACTGCAAATGTTACAGTGGTAAACACAACTATTTCTAAATCTAGGCTCAACAACTTTCTGTAAAATGGCAATCATAGGACACCCTTAACCAGCTGGTGATGGTGGACAAGTAGACAAGTTAGTTTATAGTTTTTAGATTTTATAGTTTGGTTTATTTTCCTGGCAAAGATGTGACTGTTATGTTTCACAGTGAACCATCTCTGAGCCACTGTGGGAAGGAGAGGCGGCATACAAACGGTGGCATAAGTAAAGCTTTATCATTGTAGGGTTAGACACTTTAGTGTCAAATATTCCTCACAACGCTGCCACAAAAACTCCAAACAAACATAATAAGCACGGTTAGATATACAAGGTATGGCTATTAAATAACGAGACTGCGCTTATGAGGATAAAACCATGTGGTTCACGGTCACACCAAGTGTTATATATTAAAGGTTGGGTAGTCACACACAACTGCTGTAAGTTTCCAATAAGTGACGTCTTTAGTTCACTGCAGCTACCGATTGAAGTGCGCATGGTTTTTGCTAAGGCGTCAGAAAATGATTAGCTTGAGCATTCACTTGAAATTTTTGGTGAAATTGAACAAAAAAGCTGAATCTTTTCGTACATTGTATGGGGAACACTGCACGTCATGTGCTTGAATTTTGTGAAGGCAGAGAGGATGTCCAAGATGAAATGATCGACGACTCAGTATAAGAATTATAGCAGAAATGGTCTCCATTGATAAAGAGACAGTTCAGCAAATTCTGCATGGAAATTTGAACATGACAAAAGTTGTCCCAAAACTTCTGACTCCTGATCACAAGGAAAAGCAGTTTCTGGCCCAAAAACAAATCACAGTGCTTGATCTCTGTTCACCTGATCTAGCACTGTGTGACTTTTTCCTTTTTCCTAAGATTAAATCTGTGCTCAAAGGAACACGTTTTGAGTCTGTGTCAGAAGTTAAGAAAAGAACGACAGAGTTTCTGAGACAACTGTCTGAAGAAGACCTACTGCACTGCTTTGATCAGTGGAAGACCTGAATGCAGCGGTGTGTTGATGCAGAAGTGGAGTATGTTGAAGGAGAAAGACACTGAAAAATGTTTATGTTCAGTAAAATTGTATTACAGCATTAGTCTTGTTATTTAATAGCCATACCTCATACGTGAAAGTACAAATGCAACACATGGTGTGGTCTCAGCCAAAATAGGCACTTCCCAAATGTCTACAATGGAGGTGGTGAGAATTAATGCTGTAATGACTGACACTTTAACTGATAATATGAAAAAAGGCCCACGTTGACAAATACAAAATTTATTAATTTATGTTTAAATCAAAATCAGTTTTTGGTTAAGTGACTTCTATCTAAGTTTAACCAACAAATATATCACAGTGTATTAACCTTCTGTGTGTTGAGCAAGCAGTGGGATAAGAGTTTAAACTCTCTCTCAGAGAAACATTATTTGATCATATAGTTAGTTTGGATGGCATCATCTTGACCTCCAGTTCATTTTTGAGCACGACATGTCCCAAACACGCCTCTAGGACAACCCTCTTCTGTCTGAGGAGTTCTGTCTCAAAAGGATGCTGAAGAACTAGTCCATGCATTGTTACCTCTAGAGTGGACTACAGCAAGTCCTTATTATCAACATGTCCCAATAAGTCTGTGAGCCTCCAGTTGATTGTTGCAGGTATTGATGGGAACTAGAAAAAGAAATCAGATTTATCCTGTTAGCTTTCTTGCATTAGCTTCCTGTAAAATCCAGAACAGAATTCAAAATCCTGCTCCTTACATACAAAGCCCTTAATGACCAAGCTCCATTTTACCCCCCACTGCACCCCCAACACACACACACACACACACACACACACACACACACCAAAGTGTGTTGTGTTTGAAATAAAAAATTATAATCATAATAATAAATAAAATTCTGCAGCTGTACCAGAAAAGCACTCTGAATAAGGACATTATCCTCCATTTAAGTATTAATCTTTCCTAATCTTTTTTTTTTTTTTGTTTTCAGTATTGTTGCACTGCTGTAGCTTTAAAAGTTCCCAAACTTGAGATGTGTTTATTTGTTCAATTTATACTCCAGTACAGAATTGATGTGCCTCAAACAACCAGTCAAAATGTGATAGAACCATGTGAAATTGCTCCCCTCTCTCAGGAGTTTTAATAATTCACAACCCACAGCATCCAGCTTGAGTGAAAGAGCTCCAAGAACAGCCAAACTGCAGCTGGCAAAAAATGAAAAGCTTAGTTACCACCTCAGGTTTGCCTGAGTCGGCTATAGTTTATGCATGTGTGTTTGTACATCTCTTATCATGTAGACCAAGGTTCTCACAGAGACAAACATGACGAAAAGCCTCAACATTGAGGACATTTTGATTGGTTCTCACTCCGAAGGGAGTATTTTAGGTTCAGGAATTTGGTTTCCTGTCTGGTTTAAGTAAAAGTTAGGATCAGGTTTAAATAGGAGTGAGAATTCAGGTAAAAGGAAACAAATGTCCCACTGTTATGTATTGTTATGTAAATGTATTGAACAGAGATGAAGCGTTATAGTCTGGCCAACTAATTCCACAAGTTTCTTCTCTGTGAACTGACAATGTTATTGTCATGGTCACAGATTATCATTCATCATTGTTGGCTGTCAATCTTAAGAATGTGGGGCTTAACAGTGAAACAGTAGAAGGAAAAAAGAGCAGAATGATATGCTGCAAAAAGTGCATGAAAGACCATGATGAACAATTAATCATCACCCTCAATCATGAAGTTATTTTTGTTTAGTTTCTGTCTGTTAATTGAAAATGTCTCCAGTCTGAGTGTGCAGTTCTTAATACATAAAGAGGACTGGAGCAACCTGGCGCCTAACCACACAGTCAAATGAGCAACACTGCAAGGACAAAGTGGAGTGATATCTAAAAACAAGCCAAGCTCACCAGGGTTTCAAGTAAGGCCTGCATCCTTTTCTTAATTGCCGACAAATGCATTTCAGTCATGTTTTGGCCTAGTAGTAGCAGGTTTGGGCAACAGGCTGAGGGGTAATTAAACCCTCAGACCTAAAATAATTTTACCAGTACTAGTACCGTGACGTGGATGAATTAACAAGAGACAGATTTAATTTCTAGCAGTGTCTACAATACGTAGACAATTGACAGTTTTCTTTTTAACTCAGACATTAACATGACCTTTCTCTACAGCTGATTGGACAGATACACCACTCCTTGGGATTTAACTGGTTGTCCAATGTTTGACATGGAAAATGTGACGACTAATGTTGAATTTCTCCAAATCTATCAACCAAAAATGTCTTCTAAATCAATCTACAAATGCCTTCCAAAATGATCCATATATTTCTGCCAAGACTTAACTTTCTTAGAAGTCCTGTTCTTACAGGGACTTTGCCAGTTTCACAACTCTGAACAAAACCCAGCTCATTCAGTTGTGTGCTGATGGCTAGCTTGGTATCCTGAGAAGATAAAATAAAATATGACAAATATGAAGCAGAGTTGTAGTTTTAATTTTAGAAATACTAAGGTTCACATCTTCTAAATTTTGATTTTGAATGACTGTATACTACTGGTCATGATGAAGCAATATGTAAAATTCTGACTTGGGTACTGTTAAATCACCACTTGCAGCAGCTGCTGTCTTGCAAACTGGTTTCTCCAGACACACTTTTGTTTGGATATCACACTACTTATTTTGGCATTCCTAGGCGGAATTATTTTACCTGACATTGATTTTGTTTTTCTTTCTCATCTTTCTCTTTAGGTGTTGATATGGTGTTCCTTTTGCAACAATTTTAGCCAGTTTGCTATAATGTTATCCCTATTGTCATCTCCTTTTTTTGGGTAAATTTCACATCTTAAACCATGGAAGGCGTAGCATGAGCAGCATGTTAGTGTGTAAGACGGATGACAAAAAATTTGGCTGAAATATTTTCTGCATAGATACTGTTAGTTACAACCAGAGACATTCTGAATTTCACTCCAAGTTCACTCCAGAGTAACTTATTCCTGAGAAAATGTAAAGATTTCTTTGGAATAATGAACAGTCAGAAGAGGCAGGTTACATCCTTGTGTGTGATTGGCTGTTCCTCTTTGAGAATACATGTGATTCAATACATGACCATTTCAGCGCCACACTACTGCATGCTATGTGAGAGTAAGTCGCTTAATCTTATCGACAAAAACTGACCCTGGATGCAGACCCCGCTAACCTTGAGAGGTCAAATTTCTAAAATATACAATTTAATGATGTCATTCAATAATGTATCCACAGATGGCATCAAAACAAACGGGAAGAAGAGCTAGGGACAAACAGATGCCGTATGGGACAGAGCTTTGAGCTGGATGAATGGAACTTCCACTTAAGCGTGACTGAACTTGATTCAGTTTAAAGTTCTTCACCTTATGCACTATAGTAAGGTTAAAGTAGCCAAAATAAACTCCAGTACAAATGACGTATGTGACCGCTGTAGACTGGCCCGGGCAGACCTATCTCACATGTTTTGGTCATGCTCTAAACTAAGACAGTTCTGGACATCAGTATTTGGATCCTAAATGAAGCTTTTGATTTAGATTTACAACCTAGTCCCATAACAGCCATATTTGGGGTCCAAGGGAATGGTGACTTTCTAATAGAAAAGAAATTGTAGTTGCTTTTGCAACTTTAATAGCAAGAAGAAGAATACTGATGGAATGGAAGTCAGGAACACTGCCCAAAGCATCAGTGTGGCTCTCCTATATGACGATGTTTTTAAAAGTAGAAAAGATTAAATACTCCCTCAGAGGGTTAACCAAGAAATTCTTCAAAATCTGGGACCCCACTTTGACAGACTTACTGCACTTCCCTCTCTGTAATTCATTCAACAGTAAAGCACACAAGCACCTTACGTGAGTAGAGCCCCCTCTTCTTTTTTTTATTTTATTTTATTTTTGAATCTAATTGTATTCTGTATTTATTTATTTTTCTCTTTTTTGTTAGGGTTTGTTGTGGGTGGGATGGGGGTTATAAGTACTGTGACTTCAGAGAATGTAATACTGTATTGTATATTGCACTTTCTTTAAAATAATAAAAATACGTGTCAAAAAAACAAAACAAAAAACTGTCCCTGGAGACAGAAGCCCCACTCCACTCACAAATTTTCATTTTGTTAGACTTTTTCATTTTTTATTTCTTCAGTCAATTCTTAATTTTATTCTGTACTTACTCTCACATTCAGTACATGTGTTTTCCCAGGGGATATTTTTAAGCCCTTGCTATACTGTCAGGGATAAAATTCTGAGGAACAAAATCTGAATCGGTCACATACTTATTGTTGTTTAATACTTAAGTATGTTTGAGCAAGGCTGATTCCCTACCAGCAGTATAGGGAAACTGGTCTGCAACTGACCCTGACCTTTGAAATAATATCTCAGCAGCAGTGCATGTGTGTCAGTTTGCCTCCCAGTGAGTCAGCTTAAATCCTGTTTAAATGGCAGAGCAGTTGTAATTGCCTGGCACACGTTTTACAGAGCTCACCAGGCTATGAAAAGCAAATGGATTTTTAATTACCTGTAAAAGTGTGTATGAGCTTGTGTGTGTTTGCATGTGCACACACAATTTAGGTGAGTTATAGACAGGCAAATTGTAAGATTACAGATGGCAAAATTCTAAGTTTTTCTGCGTGAGACAGTGTATTCAAAGGAAGAAAAGTGGCATTTCTCAACTGTATCTCCACAGCTGCAGGCTCTACTGACAGACATCATGGATGAACTTGGAGGATGGAGGAGTGGCACTGAATGTGTCTGGAATGAAATGCTCAGGTTAAAGAAAGCAAAATTCTGTGTGTGTTTGTGTGTGAGAAAGAGAGAGTTTAAACTCAAATTGTCATTTGTTGTTTAAACTTGATACTTTGAGTTGAAACAGCTACGTCACATTATCAATTCAAGAGAACTTGTTTGTCAAGCAAACACACAGTTCCAGACTATTCTCACAATTTCAAGTTAAATGGACTCATGTTTGTTTAGTTTCTATTTAGATTTATTCCTTATGTTCACTAATGGCAAGTTTGCCAGTTTCCTAAAACTTCACAATGAATCAACTTAAAACTCTTCTTCTCTACAAGAACAATGTTACACAAACATTGGTTTATGGCACACAGTTTTAAGTACATCTGATGCATTACAGGCAAATTAAGAGATTCAATTCAATTAAATTTTATTTATATAGCGCCAAATCATAACAAAAGTAATCTCAAGGCACTTTTCATATAGAGCAGGTCTAAACCATACTCTTTAAAATAGGTATTTACAGAGAGAGACCCAACAGTTCCCACCATGAGCAAGCACTAGGCGACAGTGGTAAGAAAAAACCTCCTTCTTAAGAGGCAGAAACCTCGAGCAGAACCAGACTCCGGGTGGGCGGCCATCTGCCTCAACCAGTTGGGTTGAGGGGGGGCGGGTAGAGAAGAGAAGAACATAGCATAACAAGGCATAACACAGGTTCCATGTAATAAAATGTGTGAGAGAGGGAGATCAAGAGTGACAGTGGGATAGAAAGGGTAAGAGGGGAGGTGGAAAAGGGGAAGTGGGGCAAGTAGATGGAATAAATCTGAGGGAAGGAGGAGAAAGAAAGAGAAAAGTTAGTCAGAGACATGGAGTGAGTGAGAATGAGCTTGAGAGTATGATAAGGAGGAGTATGACGTGCCATCACACAAAATGTGATAACAAACACACAATTAGCTGCGCTTACTGTTTATGTGTATTTCTAATATACAGTTCAAATGTAAAAACACTGCCATATTTTTTTTATTTAGTTTTAATAATTTCTCAATTTCTCTAACATCCTCCTTATATGAAGTTTACATACTTTTGATCTCTGAATGGTTTGAACAATAAACTGTGAACAGTGTCAAGCAACTGAAGTGTCCTCCAAAGGCTTGATAGTCATACAACTACCAGCATTCAAACTTGGCCCACACATTACTTTCCCTAGGGAAGCAATGTTCAAAACTGCAGTGTGAGTCTCCTCCTTGTTAAGACATGCAGTCATCAGTCTAAGTTCATGTATCCTCGCTGAGCAGTGTTGGCGTTATCTTCATGATGACCCTCTGCAGGAATTCAGATGAGTACTTCATAACACGAGAGTACTCCAGCAAGCACATCTCTGAGGTCATGAAGAACAATGGTCTCCTCTACCACTGAGGCCATGTTGAAGATTTCATGAGGAAAAGCATCATGCAGGACACCTTCATGCCTGATCAGAAGTCCAACATACATTCCCTTCATGATGACATCCAGGGTTTCACCATGAACAAATGGACAGACTTAATCCTAATTTATATTTTATGCAGTTCTAATAAATATCATGCTATACAGTTGTGGTCAAGCTATGAACACTAAAATAACTGGAAATACTTCAAATTTACCAGTGCCAATTTGGTGCAGAGGTTATTCATAATTTGAAGTAAGTCTTTGGAGTAAAAGAGGAAAATGAAAAACATGTCAATATCAACTCACTGCATTATCATAAAAGCTATTTAAAATATTACTAGTTAAGTTTAAAATTCTTGAACCGATTTGAAAAATGTTTTAAGCGTGCAGTAAAGAGGTTCTGTGATATTGCCAAGAAAGGGCTGAAAACATCTGAGACACATTGGAAGGACTAGGCAACCTACAGAGGTTTTGGGGAGTTCCACCTGAAGTCAACCGTGAAGAAAGTTGCCTATTCCAGGCACTCAGTGCTCCTGGTCCCAGCCGCATCATCTCAGGCTAAGAAGATGGCTCAAGCAATCTAAAACCCTCATAACCTGCTTGTGACACGGGTTGATATATAAATAAGTAAAACTTTAACTTTCATCTCATTTATAAACATCTAACAATTTGGTACTAATACGATTGTACCGTTTTAGGCTAGACCTGTTTGCTTCCACCATATCACTCTGCTCATTTTACCTGCAGTTAGTTCCCCATGCTAGTTTGATCATCTTTACAATTGTTATACATTTATTTCTGTTTTATCATTCGCTTTAGTAGATGTAGTGATAAATTATATATACAACTTCAGACCCAATCATTGTGCGTGTTCCTTTGTAATGGACAGCGGGATCCCTTTAATCGAGAAATCACAATCTCAGACATCAGACTGATAAAATTTCTGTTGTGAATGTTAATATAAAATATTAATATCAATCTTGATATTAAAAACTAATGTTCCCCCAATTTCCGTCCCAAAATCAGACAGTGGTGCCCTGCATTGAGAGCTTTAATTGATTTTTCTTTTTTTTTTTTGACATGTATTTTTATTATTTTAAAGAAAGTACAATATACAGTACAGTATTACATTCTCTGAAGTCACAGTACTTATAACCCCCATCCCACCCACAACAAACCCTCTTGCCGAGAAAAAGGGGGGAGGAGAGGAAAATAAATACATTTTAAAAATTAGATTAAAAAATTAAAAAAGAGGGAGGGCTCTACTCATGTAAGGTGCTCGTGTGCTTTACTGTTGAATGAATTACGGAGAGGGAAGTGCAGTAAGTCTGTCAAAGTGGGGTCCCAGATTTTGAAGAATTTCTTGGTTAACCCTCTGAGGGAGTATTTAATCTTTTCTACTTTTAAAAACATCGTCACATAGGAGAGCCACACTGATGCTTTGGGCAGTGTTCCTGACTTCCATTCCATCAGTATTCTTCTTCTTGCTATTAAAGTTGCAAAAGCAACTACAATTTCTTTTCTATTAGAAAGTCACCATTCCCTTGGACCCCAAATATGGCTGTTATGGGACTAGGTTGTAAATCTAAATCAAAGGCTTCATTTAGGATCCAAATACTGATGTCCAGAACTGTCTTAGTTTAGAGCATGACCAAAACATGTGAGATAGGTCTTCCCGGGCCAGTCTACAGCGGTCACATACGTCATTTGTACTGGAGTTTATTTTGGCTACTTTAACCTTACTATAGTGCATAAGGTGAAGAACTTTAAACTGAATCAAGTTCAGTCACGCTTAAGTGGAAGTTCCATTCACCCAGCTCGAAGCTCTGTCCCATACGGCATCTGTTTGTCCCTAGCTCTTCTTCCCATTTGTTTTGATGCCATCTGTGGATACATTATTGAATGACATCATTAAATTGTATATTTTAGAAATTTGACCTCTCAAGGTTAGCGAGGTCTGCAATATATCATGTAAATGTGAAGATTCAGGCAATCGAGGAAAAGCTGGGACTGCTTGGTGAGGAGATGAGGATGATGCAGGTGGAGTCAGCACTGGTTACCTGGACCATGGACTATTTGATCTGTAGACCACAGTATGTCCACCCGAAGAACCATGTCTCCAGCAAGCTCCTGAGCAGCACAGGGGCCCCTCAAGGAACTGTCCTGTCCCCTTTCCTCTTCATGGTTTACACATCAGACTTCCGGTACACCTCAGACACCTGCTTTCACATTCTTTTTTGCTAGGGTACAAAAATCTCTGTGGGTCTACACACCTACATGAGTCATGAGACTAGAGAGAGCTCTGGACATCTTTGATGCAGGTGTGGCTTTGGGGTTTGATCAGTCCACGGATGTGTCTATCATACAGTTCATATCCCCACCAAATATTAGGTGATGAGTACTTAGATCTGACAATAGGGCATTATTTTCTTGAAAAAGTCTGCATCATCCCAATTAGGAGTATAAGTGCTAACCAAAACCACAGGGGTATGAAAAGACTGCCTGATACTATTACATAATATCCTTGGGGATCTGAAATTATTTCTAAAGCTGTGAGTAATATTTTTTTGTGAATTATTGCTGCTCCCCTGGCCCTACTGCTAAAGGAGGAATGATACACCTGCCCTACCCAACCTTTTTTAAGCAAAATTTGGTCTCAAATGTGCAAGTGCATTTCCTGTAAAAATGCTATTTCAGTGTGCAGTCTTTTCAAATCTGATAAAATACGGGCCCTTTAATTGATTTTTAGATCATTTTTATACAATCTTGCCACACCACCAACTCCCATCTCTGCATTGAGTGTTTCATAGAGTTGTAAGTTGCCTTGAGGGCTTATTATGGACAGTGATTTAGTCTCAAAATGTATTCAGCCACCTGATGTGATTTTATATGGCATAGCCTAGGGCTGTCATATTTTATTTGGAATTCGAACATTCATTCGAACGTGGGTGAAAAGTTCGAACTGCAGTGTCCTGTTCAAAATGCAGGCTGCAGTCTCTGTAAGCACATCACACCATTGCATGCTTGTGATCCAGCACAGGGCACTCTATCAGCTTGACCTATTACATGCCCTATTGACCTGTCAGTAAACTAAGCTTAAGGTAATGCAGTGTTCTGGAGGACAATGGCGAGCCCTCCTGACCAGCTAATCACAACACCAAAACATCTGAGAAGCAGCGTGTTTAAGTATTTTGTTTTCTACACCGAGGATGGAAGTCACAAATAACGATAAGGCTATTCATCAACTTTGTAAAAGGCAACTACCTTACTCCTCCTCCTTACTGCTCACTTACTATCCCACTGAGACAGTGGAGGTAGTACAGACAAGTGGAGCTGCGTCAAGTGTATAGCCTCATTTCACTGCATATTATTCGCCCAGAAACTTGTATCCACAGCTGTCAGCTGCCAGCTTAGAAATACCTGTGTGTGCCAGGAACATCTGTGCAATCTGAACATGTGTTCTCGTTGGCAGGTAATACAGTTAATGTGTATTTGTGTGTGTGTGTGTGTCTAAATAATGCAGGTCATCTGTCCATGACTACAGAGATGAGTGGCTAATCACAGATGATTTCCTTTCTTCACTGAGAGAATGTTGCCATCATCAGTTCATTCAGGAGCTTCAAGTCCGTATCATGCCTCTGCACCTCTAGAGGCATGGTCTTCCAATTCTCTGATTTAACTGCACTTTGTACTTTAAGTGGATCCGGCAAGTAGTGGACCTTTCCCTTCTTCAACTTTGTCACTGCGTTGCTGTTTATATGTCCCCTCTTTCTCATATTTAGTTTAAGAACTTAAGGGCATCCAGCTGCCATCAACCTCTGACAGTAATTGCTTGAATTTCAAGCTGAATATCCAGCAATACCATCCCTTGGGAGGAACAAAACACTCTTGTCTCTCTCTGTTCTTTACTTGCATAAGCAGTTATTTTGGATATCATATCAGCTTAGTTTGCCCAGTATTTCACTCTTAACACACTTGCAGACAACCATCACTATTCCATCATTGGCACAGGCATCTTTTGCTGCACTCAGCTGGAGTTCAACATAATTGGAGAAATCTGGAACAATAAAAGGAGCAGGCCATTCCACTGATGAAGTCCCACTTGGGGAACTCAAGCTTGCAGTAACTAACGTTGAGTCAGAAACTGGATCAGAAAATGTGAACAAATCTTTCAGTGTTGCTTGATCAGTTGGTAGATCTTTGATGTCTGTTGTTTCCAAAGTCTGAATTTTCAAACTGTAGAATAAAGTTTCAAGTACAGGTAGTTGCACAGTGCTTCACACAGCTTGTTGACTGACTCAGGAACTTTAGGGTGACATGCCTGTAGCGACATCAGGCTTGGCATCTCTGTTAAGCCTATTAAAGACTTTGTACTGGGGGAAAGGTAAATGGACATGCACCAGTATTGCATTAGGTGCTTTACAATTTTTGTGAATACAGATCAGGCCTGAACACCTGCCATAACGCCCATGCCACTGATTGTTCTCTGTGGCCATTGGTACATACGTATATTTCCACTTCATGAAAAGGACATTCTTGAAGAAATCTGTAAAGAGCAAAAACAAAAATTACTAAAATTTAATTAAACCTATGTGCATAGTCTATATCATACATATTTTAGGTTTTGCAACTATATATATATGTGTGTGGAGGGAGAGATGGTACTATATCAGGTGAAAGGATGCATGCCAGTCTTCTGAAAACAACAGGAAATTACTTAATATAGTTTGGCCTGCAGATTTGGCCTGCTCACCTACACAGCCAGTAGCTGCAGCAGACACTGTGACACACAGCTCAGGAAGGCAATAAAGGTTCTTAATTTGTATCAAAAATCTTACTCCTTCTCAGAGTCTAGAGTTATGACTCTGAGAAGGAGTAAGATTTTTTTCGATCTAAGCACAGAGACATGATAGTAACACATGTGTTTAATATGACTTCATTAGGTCCACTGTGAACAAATGTCTCTAAATTTAGCTATAAAGAGTCATGCCTTGAAATTCCAGAACCTTCCTGAGAATCATTCCTTTTTTTTAATAAGAGAGTAAATTAGTGATAGTTTATATCAGTTCAGTTCAATTAAATTTTATTCATATTGTGCCAAATCATAACATATATTATCTCCGGGCACTTTACAGAGTAAGGTTATGACCTTAGAGTTTTTCCTCTTGCTCATGGTAGGAACTGTTGGGTTTCTCTTTATAATATTCTGTCAACAAGAGGAAACCTCCAACAACTGGTTAATACCAACACTGAAGACTTCAGACAAACAGTGTTGTCAAACTGGACTGGACTGCTAAAGACCTAGAGACTGAATTAGATATAGATGATGGCAGTACAAATGTTAGCAGCAGTGGCAGTAGTAACAGTAATTGTGACAGTAATAAATCTTTTCACTCCTGGTAGAGGAGAGAACAGACTCAGTTCAGTTCACTGCAAACTGTGAATGTATTATAGGTGGCACTAGGTGGCAGTGGATGTCTCACCTTTTAGTGCACAACAATAACTTCATTCAACTTCCCTCAACTTCTGTTCTGTGTTCTGAACATTATAACCTTCATGAAGGTAGGAAACATTGAACTGTTTTACTGACTGCTTCATTTTTAGCCAGGTGTACTTAGTAAACTGTCTACAGGCTGTATATACCTTTTTTTAACCTGGTGGCTCAGTTGTCTGATTCATTGGCTCACATTTCCATTCCACACATGGGCTATGGGCCTTAAAGTGGATGAAGCAAGAGGTAAAGATGCAAGTGACTTTTTGATTTAGAAGAGTTAAGTGAAGTGGAGTTGATGACTTCTGAGGCAGTGTAGCATACCAGAGAGGAAGAGTGGGAGTGAGCAGGTTGAGAGAAACAAATAAGGAAAGGCAGTGTGCTTACTGTTCCCTGCTCTCCTGTAACTCAGATGATGAATGGTATAGGTGTGTCTGCCTGTGACTATGTTTGTATATGTGTGTGCATTGACATGTGTTTGAGTGTTGGGAGGACTGGGAATGGCCAGACAAGTCTCCGTGCTGCTCAGTGAAGTGAGACCGCTGCAGTTACTGTCTGCTAGAGCCATAATCACACCATCAGCCACTGCCCAACACACAGACAAAAGACTTATACACACTGTGGTATGCTGCATCCTGACTGTGTCCTCTTGCCTGCTTGTGTGGAACCAGTGTTTATGTTGTAACAAATCATCTTAATGGTTTGGTCAGCCTGCCATTTCTGCCTCCTGGACTACAGTATAATTGCCCCTTCTCACTTTGTCCACAATTTTAACATCAATGGCCAGAGAGACGCCAGTTGGCCAGATTTATATTTGACCAGAAAGTCTTGTATCTGTAAAAAGGAGAAACAATGCACTGACCCTTTTCTCACCTGATTCTATTACCGGGATGTTATGTGAAGTGAGAGCACTTCAAAAGTCAAGAAAGAGAAAAAGGTTTAAATGAAGGCTTACCATCTTCAGGGGCACTCATACAGAGAAAGTTGATTGAATAGACTTTATCACACAGCTTTCACTACAGCCTGGAGAATGGAACTGATCTTTCGTTAAAAACGATTAAAATAAACTTACAGTATTCAGTTCTGGAAGGCATATAATGTGCACCTTGTATAAGCATGCTACACAACTAAACACCAAAAATCTTTGGGGCAGCTTCACTGGGACCCATTTATATAGAATGTACACAGTCAACATGTTCCAAGAGTTTATTGGCTTCAAAATATGCATTTCACTGTATGCTTAAAGATTAAGTAGAGTCTACAAGAAACAGCCAAGAATTTGAGTAAAACCAAAATTAAATATATCAGACTTAATTAAAATAAGTAATATTTAAAATAAAAATAAAGAATTTGATTTGAATAAATTCATGTATTGTATTTTTTACCAATTCTTCCTTTCTATGTTTTAAAAGTGTAAACTGCTTCAAATAATTAGTTAGCATTAGCATAAATTTAACAAATAAGAGAGGTATCCATCTCCAGCATTTATTGAATCATCACCATGTACAAACAGTGGCAATGAGCTGAACAGAAGTGAACATTCAAGCACATCTGTTATCAGCACATACCAAAACTTATAACCTCAGCTTTTACAGTGCTGCTTACCTTTACAATTCACTTCATGTGTTGAGGTCCATGTTACAGGCCGTGAGACGAAGATAAAACATCTTCAAGTTTGTTCAACAAGGTATGAAAGAGAGAAGGAGAAGTAGGTGTATAGAGATAATATTGGTGCATAAAATGATTTAGGCTAATAACCAGGCTGGAAAGCTAAGTGATGCTAGGACCTACCAGAAGATTGACTGGAGTAGTGTGAAGAGGTCTATTCATGACAGGCTAGTCTCCTTATTGCTGTTAAAGGATATAGAAAGATCATGTGCCCATATAACACTGACAAATACTAGGTCAATCTGCATTGGTTATGTGCTGATGAACAAAGAATACAGTAATATCTTTAAGTTATAGGTGTCACTTACTGTGCGCGTCATAATAAAGGTCTTTGCACATACAGCACAACACAAATAAACACTGCAAAAGTGTGAAATACTTGAAGTTGAAGCTCCACCACAGCTGGTTGTGGACAAATGTGTGGATGTCAGTGGGACAGTCTGAGGTCCTGCTGGGGATGCAAGCATCTGAGGAGGCAGAGAACCAGCTACTGGGATTATTAGAGCCAGAACAGGTTCTGGCAGTCTATGTGTCTATGTGAGCTCAGAAAAACTGAAAAACAAAACAAAACAAACATAGTTTTTTCATTAAATAATATCTATGTTTTGTGTGAAAGTACTCTTAACAATGACAACAGCTCAAAAAAATGAATTTATGTGTGAATTGATTGCACAAAAAAATCCCCCAGTGTGTGAAGACCTTTAGTTAGGAAAATAATGAGAAAAATCACCCTTTTTTTTCAACAGGCAACTGATTTTCCTGACTAGCTGCATCAGAAGAGAGAGAAGCAGGGGGGCTATATGATCTGCTATATGATATGGCTTCATTTTCAAGATCTGGAGGATCCTGGTAATTTGCCATCACCATTCTGCCTGCCAAGGTGAGGGAAACTGGTGACTCCCAAATGTTGTCCTCCTTTATCTGCCTAATTGCTTGTACAATGAGAGTACAGAGTCTGGCTATGGTCTGGATGCTCTTGATTTCCTCTCTGATTAACTGGCTTTTGTGCTGTGAAAGGTAGAATAATGAATTTGGCCCCAGCATCCTCCAACAGCTTTGCAGTGAGGAAGCCACTGTCTGCCATGAACTCATCCCCTGGCTACAGTAACAGCAAAATTCCTGTCTTCCATGTCAAAACATGGTCAGAGATTGAGCCAGTGAATAATTTGAAAGCAAAGGGTGTGACTCCAATTAAAGCCTTGAAGGTGGTGTAGTTATTGAACCTGGATCTCTGTGCAATCAACAATGACCCTGATTTAACTGGACAGACACTGTGCATCTCACCTGCTCCCACTCATCTAGATTTGAACAGATCCCAATACAAGGTACAAGTAACTGAATCATGTTATTAAAACCCAACTTACTGTAGAAGTACTGACTCCATGTCTAGGGCTTGGCCTAATTGCCTCTTCCTCTACCATGGCAATTTCAATCCTCCTTGTTTTGGACAAGTTATAATCCTGGATGCAGAGGACTCAATTTATCTCTACAAAACAAAAGAGACATATCTGGATTAGAATCTTGTAGAATACCTTGTTTTTATCAGACACGCTCCATCTATCTAGTAGCGGTCCAGAGAGAATAAGGTCTGCATTCTGCATTATGCTATGCTCTCCCTCCTCTGTCGCGTCGTTGACACAGAGGTTACCTGGAAGCCAGTCCCTTAGTTTTCCTGGTGTCTCCTGTGTTTTGTTTCCTGTTTAATGTCTCCTCTCCCTGTGTCAGTTTGTCTTTCTGTGTGTACGTGCAGAGGTGTGGAGCTCCTCTGGGTAACTGGCTCGCCTGCTTCCAGTTCCTCATCAGTCTCTACTTAAGTACCCAGGCTTTCCCCTCATGCTTCACTAAATTGTTCCACCAGTGATTGTGGTGTTTAGTACTGTGTTGTCCTCTAGTGCCTGCAGTGTGACAGTGTGAACAGATATCACTTTTGCTCTAGTGCTTTTGCCTGCTACCTGTGTTGCCGCCTGCCTCTGCTGTTCACCTGTGTGTCCACACTCGCCTGCTATTACCATCACCAGTCTCCCTGGCTTCTCCCTCACTACACCGCCTGCCTGCCTGCTGTCAGTCAGTCTCCTGGGCTTCCCGCCTTCGGCCATCTACTCACCTGAATCCATCTCCAGAATCCACCAGTCATATTTTCTGAATATAAAAGGCCTCCAGTTTCACTCAGTATCTTTGTGGAGCTTATCCATCGCCACTGCCCATTGACTCCAATGGATCTTTCAGCTATAAATAAACCAGCATCATAGCCCAAACTCAAACAGTATTCCAAATTGAAAACCTAAACATTTCTTTGATTTGTTTAAACTCATTAGCAAGCAAATCCAGATGTGCAAAAAATGACCAGGTGCTATCACAGATCTAAAGCTTTTTTCAATAATTTTGGACCTGGCACTTCTACACACTGAGTAAATCTGCAAATCAATGAATACCCTTTTATTGGATCTTATCAACTCAACATTGTTCATCATCAATACTGAACAAAGTGAACCTGTTCTCCTCTGTCAGATGGAGAACAGAAGGGGCAAGGTTTTTGATTGCACAGCAAGACTGCAGAAGTGAAGGTTTCCCATGGAAACACAAGGGGACACAAGACACACATCAAGCGCCCCTAAGTCCTCTTCTTTTCCCTGACACAGCTGAAAGTGACTGTTCAACAGTCAACAGCCACCTTGTCATGTGTTCATGTGTATGTGTTAGTATTTGGAGAGATCAATACGTCACCAGGGTAAGAGTGTGTGGGTAAACAGTGGGAGGAAGCCTCTACATATACACACACATCATCACTCACTGTAGCAGAGTCATCGACTCAGTTCCCCTGGGGAAGAGCAAACACACAGCATCACACTGCTGACATCAACACTCACCACTAACCACAGGGGCAGGAAAAGTATGTGAACTCCTTGGAATTATCTGGTTTTCTGCATTCATAGGTCATAAAATGTCATCTGATCTTCATCTAAGTTATGTAGAGACACATGTTTAAGATAATAATACACAATTATAAGCTTTGATGTCTTTATTGAACACACTCACTCAATATTCAGAGTCATTGTGGAAAAAGTAAATGAACCCTTGAATTTAATAACTGGTCAACCCTCTTTCAGCATCAGTAAATTCAACAAAGAGCTTGTGGTAGTAATGATCATATATTTTTTATCCTATTTCTTTTCACCGTCCTAGCAATATTGTGTCCCTTGTTTTTTATTCTCAAGTCTAAGGTTCTCAAAATGTGATTTCCCTGAAAGTGTTGCTCTAGCAGCTATTCCATTTATGACTTTTCCTCAATCAACCCCCGTTTTCATACTTTATAGATTTAATTTCATGTCTATCAAAAGACTGTTGTAAACTTGTGTCTGGCCTGAAAATGTTTTAGAATCATTCATTTCTGGATGAGTTAACAGCGTGTTTAGGTTTATGAACAGTCCTGACGTACTGAGGGGAACACTCATATAAAAAAACCACAGAACAGCTGTGCGTTTTTTCCACAGAGTTAGATATATTTAACTAGTTGTGTGAGCAACTGGTCTCCATGAGCTCAGCCACTGTTGTAAGCTCAGTCACACTACAGGATGTAGCACAGAATGTGTCCAATTTGACTGCAATCTTTTTGTACTCCACCCCTGCAGTCACTGGCAGCTCACTCTGACCATCAAGTCAGCTGAAGGCAAAGTCGAACACGCCTGTTTACTTATGTTGTTAAAGATTTGGATAGTCTCACCTTTTGCCTGGCATACTGCTGCATTTCAGTAGTGTGTATATAAATTCTCATTGTTGATGATATCTACGATCATGTGTCTGACACTATAATGATGATGTATTGTGTTATAAATTATAGCATTCATATAATCAGGTTGGACTACTTCATTCAAGGTATCTATTGTTGCATTACAAGAAAACCAATCCAAATTATGTTTCTTTTACATTCATAAATAAATAAAAACATTCAAATTAGGTGTCAGGTGATCATTACATTAATTTAACTAAATTTAGTTTGGTTGTTATCTTTGAGTGCGAGAAAACACCAACTTTGAAAAAACTCACACCATTTGTCATCTCAGCAATGCATACATTTTTCTATGAGAATTTTGTTACATTCCTAATGATTAGAAGAATGATTTCATAGTATTGCTATTCATGAATTCTGAAACATGGCTTGCCTTAAACTTTAATTTTCTGATTTGTGTTTCTCTCATCTACTCACACAGCCTCCAATACTCTGAATCTCTGTCATAAGAGACAAGTGAGCTGTGTCCTCTCTTGGTTGGTGGTTTTGTGCTTTTCCTCTATTGCTTCATTCCTGGGGACCTTGGGCCAGAGCCTCTGTTAGAGGTGACTGTTATAATTTCTTGTTGCAAAATCAATCACAAAATGACAAAAAGACACAAGATAACTACAAAAAGACACAAAATAACAGACAGACATGCACTCAAGGAGATGCAAAAACAAACAGAGACCTGCAACAAAATATAAACTGCTAAAATAAAATTATGCAAAATGACTACAAAGACACACAAAATGACACAGAGACACAAAAAACAGCTATAAAGAGATATAAAATGACTCAGCCTCTTATGTAGTTTCAGATGTGAGGGACCTTTTACATGTCAATGCCTTGGGCCATGATCTGGCAGCCTTCAACTCTCTCACCTATTCAGCTCTCTCCCTCCCATCTCCGTGTCCTTTGGGATGACCGACATATACATGGCGATCAGCGATATAAGCATGCATTCAAATTACTGAGTAAATGAGTGGCATTTTATTGAGTGGCGAGACATAGCGACGAGACTGTGTTGGCATTGTTACTTTATTGGCATCTTAAAAAAAGATTAATTGTGCCCAAGGTGGTTTCCAATTGGTAAACAATTATTATAATTCTGCAGCCTTCATGTATAATTCATGAGTAGATTAAATGGCTGATGAAAGGCCTCTGTTTCCTTGCCTGGTGCAGGTTACAGTAGGTACACTAGTTCAGAGCCAGTTCATCTTGAGAGTGTCAATGTCAAGTGGCAACACAGTTTATGCAATATAAGCAAGGGAAATGGTTAAGTAAAAAATCTGAATGCAGCAAAGTATATGATCCCATACAATGACAGCACACAACAGTGTGAAGAAAATGAACCCCACCACTCAGGCACAGCTTTTAGAGTAAAAGGGAAGTAACGAGGCTGTTACTGCCCCCTAGGACAAAAAAGTACACAGTGTAATATATACCTAATACATACCAAACAATGTGCAGGGAGAAAACTACTGAAAATGTTACAAACTGTTATGAGCTCATAATCTATTAAATAAGCTGTATTCCGTTGTTGTTGTTTTGTTTTTGGTCCTCTGTCAGACATTAAACAAGTCCTGATCCAGGCAAAACCCTGCAAAGAGGTTGTGTTTCATTTTATGCACTGTTATTTGTTTGTTGGTGAGTTTGTACTTTGAAAATCTCTACATGTGTTCAGTTGGATGGTACAGAGCCCTGGAGAGGTCACTTTTTTTTTCTAAACTTGCAAATGAAATAGTAAAACGCATGAACAAATTAATCAACAGGTGTTCAAATAGAATTTGTTCCCACGTCCTGTACAGTAAAAGTTTCAGCTTTAGAAGAGCTACAGGGAGAGGTAATAGGAGAGTTACATACCCTGTCTAGAGACAATTTGCTCAGGGTTTGTAATTTCAAAAATATATCAGGTGAGCAGAGAACAGATGTGGAAGGAAAGTTGCACATATCACTGGAAACTCATATCATGAAACGCCTTGAAAGAGAAGAAATGGCAGAGCTGTCAGATAACAGAGCAGCAAAAACTGAGAAAAATGTGGAAAGGGCAGGGACACAGAAAGAAAAAGAGTAACAAAGAACCGTAAAGTAACATAAAGAAGTAGAAATGCAGCACTCAACCCCTGTTAATGCTACTGCTCACCAGTCTCTATATCAAGTCCCAGCCCAGTCAGTACAGCAACCAAATCTATGCTGGCGTAAAGATTTCAAAATCTCAGGTCAAATAGGTGAACCAGGCCAGAAGGATAAACTGACATTTTCCAGCCTTGCTTATCAGACTGAAATATAAATAGTAGAAACTGTAATTAGGGCCATTTCAACAGATTCACTGTTATGTCTAATTGGAAGGAAAACCCCATCTGACTCTCCCCACACTTTGACACACCCTGCACTCCCACTTTCAAGAGAAGAGAGCCTCAGAGCTTTACAAACAGCTAGCTTCTAAAGCATAGAGCAGCAAAGACACCCCTCAGCGTTTCCTCATGCAAATTTTATATTTGAGGCAGAAATAGTTTGCCTCTCAAGAGTCAGAATCATTGCCTAAGTATGATCCAGCCTCAGTCAAGTGCACATGTGTTTACACGCACTACTTACTAGTCTCCAGAATGACAGTGTCAGGATAGACATGTGTGGCGATACGAGGGGGACTGTGAATAAGAAGTAGCCAGACAACGCCACCCTGGGAATTTCACCCAGAGAATTATAGAATGGTGACGGTAGGAAGGGCGCCTCATCCCTTTATAAAGGTGCCCTGAAATGCTGGTTGGTTACCAAGCGGAAGTAAATAAGGGGCAATCGATTCACCTCTGCTAGGGGCAGATGATGCTTTTCCTGCTACACATGCAACCTCTCCTACTAGATGCAGAGACCTGAGGTGAGCTTTTGTAAGAAGGGTTAAATGTTGCCTGTGCGACTGAGACTGAAATAAGAGACAAGAGGAGGCTTAGCAGCCCACAGTCAGCCACAGGTGTAAGTGTGGTGCAGCCAGAAGATAGGCCACCTGCTAAGTGCCTGGTGAATGAAGCCAAAACAAAGGTTTCCCTTGAATTTATAACAGAGATAGAGGAGCTTAAGACAGGCGTAGCTTCTTTAAAACAGTGGTTCCCAACCTCTTTTCCTTGAAGCCCCCCTTGCGTGTCACCAGGTATATAAAATAGAAACAGAAATAACAACTGCAAGGGTGTTTAACTATGTCTCTTGCTGTTTTCCTTTAACAACCAAACACAGTGGGTATACACACACACACACACACACACACACACACACACACACACACCTGCTTACTTAAGTAATAAAGAAAGATTTCATAGGTGTATCAGCACCTAGGCCTATACATACAGCTCTGTCATAGAGCCTTCAGACAATTAACTGAAACAGGGGAAGTCAGTTGCATAACTACATGCACAACATGTCAACACAGGTTCTGACACAGCTATACATCTCTTTATGTGTAATCATTACAATAACAACAAACAGCAATAAGAATAAACGAGTTATTCCTTAGGTTTTTGCTCTGTGCCAGTCTATTCATTCACAAACTAATGGCCACCTTGGGCTTGCATACCTCTAGCCAGGAAGGCGATGTCAGGTGAGATGGTTGTGACAGCCAGTCTAAAGTCCTGATGGACATCAAGTCTGTTTCGGGCTTGTGTTTTTATTGTTAAAAGAGCACTGAAGGCTGTCTCAGACACGTATGTAGTGCTGAAGGCGAATAACCCTTGTTACTGGGTCCTGTCTGTCCTGTCCTTCCGTAAAACAAAATGGAGGAAACTGTCGAGATATTGCCCTGTTTTCTTTTTTTGATACCAATGAATCATCAAACTATTTCGTTTCTCAGGTATGGTGTTTTATTCATATGATGCTGACAGCAGGAAAACGATCAGGGATGAATTACCCAGGTATAGTCACTAGCTGACCTGACAAGACTGTTGTTATCTAATTGGGCGTGTTGTTGGGATTTTTAAAATTTAATATGCACAAATATAATTTTGATAACCTCACAACCTCAGAGCAGACAAAGCACCCCCTGTGATCTCTGGCACCCTCCTGAGGGGGGCGCAGAACCCAGGTTAGGAATTAAGGCTTTAAAAGGTCAGCCACACCCCTATGCCCCACCAGCAGCAAGATCAGCTCAAAACCCTCAACCACCTGTTTCACCCCAGCAGTCTCACAGCTTCAAGCACCTGCCCCAGTGCAGCCTCAGTATGGGTCTAATCAGTCCAGCAGCTTATCTGTCCATGTCCCATTTAGATGTTTTGTTTGCCAACTGACAGGATTGAATAACCGCTACATGTGGAAGTGGAGAGCATTTTCAAGCTGCATGCTTAAATGAGGAGTGGTTAGCACCACGGGACAGGTGTTTCTCATAATCAACAGAGTCCCAGAAATGTGCACATTATGGCAGTGTAGAATCACCTGACAAGCTGAAACAATGCTCATCCTGTAAGGAGACACTGTACTGTTCCAAAGCATGTGAAAACACAAAACTGGGCTGAACATAAGAGAAAATGCACTCACTTGTCATGTGGCAAGTTTTCCTTCAGTGGGGAAAATACTAACACTCCACCTCCATTAACCCAATTTGGACACCCCCACAAAGTCAACTCGCCAGTTGGCAAGCAGTACCTTGTTGAATGTCATTTGAATGGCCACCAACTGCAAGCTCTATGGGACACAGGTTCTCAGGTTTCAATTATCAATGAATGATGGAAAGAGGAATACTTACGAACCACAAGGCTGCGAGATGTTTCAGATAGTCTTGACTCACCTGATGATGATTGGTTGAAACTGCTGTCCGTGTAATGGCCCCCTCCTTGCTCTCTCTTCAGCTGAGCCTATCTCCTTTGTCTGTGAGCCTATCTCCCTTGTCTGTGTTCCCCTCCTTGTGTCTCCTTCTGTTGGGCTGCCCTTGTGTGTGTGTGTGTGTTTCGTTGCAGGGGCGTCATGCTGTACTGATTGCTGGTCTCACCTCTTTTCCATCAGCTCATCACCGTTGGTGATGCCTCACCTCACCAGGCTCTTTGGCCCAGCACTTGCCTGGCAACACGTTGGCCTTACCAATGCATCTGCAGTTTTCCGGGCTTTAGTCAATGATGTGCTAAGGGATATGCTGAATTGGTATGTCAGCATACAGTGCTGATCTTTTCCCTCACCCCATCAGAGAGATGGCAGAACATCCTTTTGTCACCCCAACACCCAATGTACCATCAAGTTCATCCAACAGAGGTTCTGGTGGCCAACCCTCACAAAATATATCAAGGACTTTTTGGCCACCTGCCTATGTGATCTATTAAAATCTAAAATCTGCTATTTGGGCAGGATAGTCTCTGCAGATGGCAGTAGAGTTGACCCAGCTGACTTTGAAGCACTAAAAAACACCAGGTGAATGTTTGGTCAACTTACCTACTGCAGGCAGTACATCAAGACTTTTCACAGAAAGCCGCTTGTTTGCATGAGCTCCTGAAATCAGACTTGGAGGAAGCTTCTGACCAAAAACAAGGGTAAAGAAAGTGAGTCATGTTGTGCCCTCAGTGGTTCTGTATCAAAAACAAGACAACAAGAAGTTCAGAGTTTATTGCTTATGGCTCTCACACATTGACAGCAGCTGCAAAGAACTATTCTTGGCTTTAAAATGGGTGATCACTGACAAGTTCCAACATTACGTGTACTATGCTCCAACTTTCACTGTGTATACTGATAACAAGCCACTCACCTACATCCTGTCAAATGCAAAACTGAACGCAACCACTTCCAGATGGGTTGCAGAGTTGGCTGATTTCCACTTTACAATCGAGTACAAACCAGGAAGGGAGAACAGTGATGAGGGGGAGTCAGCCACTGCACCAGTCAGCCCCATACCAAAAGAACAGCTAAGAGAAGCACAAAAATCTGATCCAGTCATCCAGCAGAAACTGTTAGATCGTAAACCACCAGTTTAGGAGCTGAGAGCATTCAGTCCAAAGACAAAATGCCTGTTCAGAGAGTGGGACAAATTGACTATACGATGATGACATTCTGTTCAGAAGTACCCACAAGCAACTAGTCTTGCCAGAAAGATAACAAAAGAAAAATGTTGGAGGAGCTCCACAATAACACGGGACACCAAGGCACTGACCACATAGAGCTCTATGTGACTAATATCTGCACTTTTTTCCTGTCCTGCCACAATACAGGAGCTTCCTTGACAAATATGTGTTAACACAGCCCTTTGAACTGGTATGATTTCCTCCATCTCAACTGATGCATAGGTGGATATGAGTATATCCTTGTTGATCATTTCACACATTTTGCTTAAGCATACGCCACCACATCAAAGTCAGGAAAAACTGCTGCAAACCTCATCTTTGAAGTTCATCTTTCATCCACCATAACCAAAGATGAAAGTTTGAGAATCAGTTGTTCTGTCAGATAAAGACACGCAGTGGATTGGCCAGATCCAGAACAACACGCTATCACCCAATGGGGAACAGTCAAGTGGAATATATGAACAGGATATTGTTGCAAATGCTGAAGATACTGACTGGGACACAGAAACCAAACTGGAAGCCACGATTCTATCTTCTGTATGGAAGATCACTCAGGCTTCCAGTTGATGTGCTGTTTGGACTGCACACAATCAGGTTCCATAGCTATGTGGAGAAATGGAAACAAGGCATGGAAGAAGCCTATGCCATTGCCAACCAAAATATTCAAGGGCTGCTGAAAGGAGCAAGCGGTACTATGACACAAAAGTGAGGAGCTCAGTGCTACAACACGGTGAGCATGTCTTGGTTAAAAATGTGACACCCAGAGGAGGACCAGGTAAACTCTGGAGCTACTGAGAGGACACAGTTCACACAGTACTGAGACAAATGGGTTGCAACCTGCCAATTTATGAAGCAAGACAGGAAAGGCTGAGTGATGTTCCAGGGTCCTGGTGGACTTAAATGTACCTGCAGAAAATCTGAGATGTGATGAGATAGACTTACCTGCTGGGACTTTGCCTGATGAGAACCACACACTCCACCATCATCAAGTGTTGTTGCTGAACCTGAGCAGCCACAAAGGGAGAGACACCCACCAAGACACATTAGCTATGATCAGCTTGGCATCCCTTCCTGCTACAGTATCCAGCCAGCACCTCAGGTGATACCTGTCTACCATGCACCAGGACTGGTCCCATGGCTGCCACCCCTACAGCTATACTACTTCCAGCCCTCCTTCATGTATGGACTCCAGCAAGTATTGACTTTACATGACAGATTGTTGCCATGGACAATGTATGGACTGTTGAAAGACTGCTTATACACTGTTAATGCAGGGCAAATCCACGGAAGAAGATCTTTAAAAAAAGAAAAATATTGTGTATTGATTTAATGTCTGGACAACACCAAATAAAGGCATAAAACCCTTACAAATAACTCAACAAATAACTCAACAGGACAATGACCCCAAACACACCTCCAGGCTATACAAAAAGGAGAGTGAGATGACCTGGCCTCCACAATCAACTGACCTAAACCGAATTGAGATGGTTTGGAATGAGTTGGACTGCAAGACAAAACAGTCATCAACTGCTCAGCACCTCTGGTAGGCCACTAAAGAATGCTATGGCTAGTGAAAGTGCTGTGTGGGTAGTAACTGGAAAACCACTAGCCACAGTGGCTGGTGTATGTATGGATAGTGATAAACAACCTACTTGGTCATTTAGGTAGGAGGACTCAGTCCTGACTCATTTCTAGTCTATTATTAATTTACATATAAATTTCTCCACCCACTGGATGTTCAAGACACCCCCACTTAGCACTGGTTAACCTGTATAATCCACATGAAGAACAAGCAAACATAGATCTAATGTCACTCTCCAACTGAATATGTCCAATTCCTGTAAATGTTTCATTCTGTCACATCAGCCTGTAAGACTGTGGTAATTACCAATCAAAGCTGGCTCACTCTGAAAGACCAATGATGACAAGAAAATTGGCCTCATCAACACCCTGAATCAGTGCCATCCAAAATTAAAACATTGGCTTTGTAGGAGATACGAATAGGAGACATTTGGAGGGGAGGAGAGAACAATTCAGCCCAGAAATGATAGTTGTGTAGAGAAAGAGGCACCTCTCAGCTTTTTGAAAAACAATGTAATTCTGCTCTGTGAGCAGAAATTGTATACTTCCATTTCCTGACAAGAAATGTGGAGGGAAAAGCAGAGTTTCAATGAGATTTTTGTGTGTGGGTGTCATGGGTTACATAGCAGATAGAATGGCTATGTAAGCATTAACATAAACACCACTTGGGTTATACAGGCTGCTAACAAAACACCACTGCCCACAAAGATACACCAAGATAGACCAAGCTCAGCTTATATGACATTATCTGACATTTTTCAAAACCAAAAATGTAAACCCAACTGGAAAAAACCTCCTCCAGTTTAACAAAAAATCCCTCCACCAGTGTGAACAAGGGGCTAAGTCGACTGCAGTCAGAAACTGTGGAAAACTGTTTCTCTGTTGGGGTAGAAAGGGCACCTGCATCTGTACCTGCACTGATCACAAAGGAATTAATGGCTACTATCCCATGCAGCACTCTCCACCACAGGTCAGCTGCCTTTTTTGACAGTGGCAGCTCATACAGTCCTCTTCTGTTGGGTTTGATGTCACCTCTGCTGTGTATATAGCTTTTTGCACTGGCCCAAAGTGGCCAAAAATATGAATTGATGCAAGTTTAAAAGAACATTTTAGGAAAATGTAGCAGCTATTAAGGTAAGATTCCGTAAATGCTTTGTATTCCATTTTTAATGTGACTTTGGACATTTTCACCAAAAATAAAAAAAATATAAAATTTGTTAAGCCCTTTATGTTTCAATAAACATATATAGACAAAATTGTCCTTAAACCTGAGGAACTGATGTTGTTGCATCCTTTATTTTTCCGAATTTTGTTATTTTAACATTGGCCTTAAATTTTATTTTGAGTGGCATTAAAAACCTCAAAAAGTGGACTCATATTCAATACTTATTGATCAAAATTTCTGGATTGATCAGTGACACACACACAGCCTGAAAGGTCAGTGAAACAATGCTTAGATGCGTCACTTAAGTAACCAGGTTTTATACAGCTTTTTCCAGTAAGCTAATTTCTACATATCATGTAAATGAGAAACTTGGCTTCCATAATCTTGGGTGGGAATCAAAGAAACTTGATCTCCCTAGATAAATTTCTCAGAAAGAACTGATTTACAAGTATATGGGTAATCATTTTCTGATCAGCTTATAAGTATGCATATGCATGAAAAAGACTTCAGACAGGGAAAATAACAGCTGGAGTGATGCATCTTCGTATTTAAAATTATTCCATCCAAACTCCAACTGAAACTAACACAAAATAGCCTCTAGAGGTCCAAATAGGTCTGTGTACACAATGATTGACTGTTTGTTAAATTTAGACACATTTGCACAGTAAGGGAAAGCTCTGCTCTGTCTGCCTGCTCTCCCACTGCTCCAACACACAAGCACATAGCAGGGGCCCCAGACAGCATCTTCCGTCACTACTCAAGTTAAAATTAACAGGTCATGCCTTCAAAATAGGGTCAGGGGTAGGGCAGACATCTGATTACTGACCTGGTTCATGTATATACAGATTCACAGTAACAAGATTACTACAGTGCATGTAAACACAGCCTCCATTCATCCTCATAACTTGGTATCTCTGGGTTATCTAGTTAGTAAGTGTATGTAAACACTCTGTTTGACTTGAAAACTTGAGTCAGTGGTGTTGTCTGCAGCAAGTAAGAGAGCTTCTCTCTCTCTCTCTCTCTCTCTCTCTTTTTAAATACTGGCTTCTTAAGCAGTTGCTGAATGTTTTTGTTCATGACTTTCTTCAACATGCCTCTCTAAACCTTGACACACCATTGCCAAACTATCAGATGAAATCCTACATCTTTGCCTGCAGTGTGAATGACTCATATCTTTCTGTCTGACTTTGTCTTCTCTTTCCGTTGCCGTCTGCAGACAGGTTTAGAAGAGGGGAGGGTAGAGGCAAAGTCTATCTTTCAGTGCAATCGACATGCTGGCAGCTACAGTAAATCATCAGGGATTACTGGTGGCCCTGAGATACAGCTTTGAATCTTCCTGGAAGACATATACACACACAAACACAGACATACAGACCCATATATAGGAACACAAACAGCTTATAATCTGTTAATAATTTTAGGCATTGGTTGCAAAGAAGAGAAGATACTGTCATGTATTAATACAGGTGTTAACATGTATTTGTCATAAATCACACTCAGTGGACTGGACAAAATTTTATCATGGTAACTTGAATTTTAAAAAAACCTTTTTTAAAGACATAGCATATTGTTTTGCATTCTTGTAGCAGGGCACAATTTCAACCTTTTTGCCTCATATATATATATATATATATATACATATATATATATATACACGGCTAACACAGGAGAAATATGGTCTCTTTTCCTAGTTCCTGTCAGTAATTGTGCTGCAGCATTTTGAATCAGCTGCAGAGTCTTTAGAGACTTGTCGGGGCAGCCTGATAATAATGAATTACAGTAGTCCAGCTTAGAAGTAACAAATGCATGGACTAGTTTTTCTGCATCTTTTTGAGACAGAAAATGTCTAATTTGGGTGATATTACACAGGTGAAAGAAGGCAGTCCTAGAAGTTTGTTTTATATGTGAGTTAAAGGACATATCCTGATCAAACATGACTCCCAGATTCTTTACAGTGGAGCTGGGAGCCAGGGCAATGCCATCTAATGTAACTATGTCATTAGAAAATGTATTTCTGAGGTGTTCAGGGCCATCTTCAGTTTTGTCTGAGTTCAATAGTAGAAAATTGCTGGTCATTCAAATCTTAATGTCCCTAAAGCATGCCTGAAGTTTAGCTAACTGATTGGTTTCATTAGGCTTCATTGACAAATATAGGTCATCTGCATAACAATGGAAGTTTATGTGAGTGTTTCCTGATAATGTTGGGAAGCATATACAAAGTGAAGAGGCTTGGTCCAAGCACTGACCCTTGTGGAACTCCATGTCTAGCTTTTGCGTACATGGAGGAGTTGTAGTTAACATGTACAAACTGAAGCCTATCATATAGATAGGACTTAAACCAGTTTAGCGCAGTTCCTTTAATGTCAATAAAATGCTCCAGTCTCTGTAAAAGGATGTGATGGTCAGTTGTATCAAAAGAAGCACTAAGATCTAACAAGACAAGTACAGAGACAAGCCCGTTGTCTGATGCAATTAGGAGGTCATTAGTAACTTTCACAAGTGCTATCTCTGTGCAAAAAGAAGTCAGCTTAAGAAGTAGACAGCTTAATCCTTGGTGTTTTCCTTGGTGTTTTGTTATTCCATATGAATTAAGTTGTTTATTCCTTTTTGTAAAGGTCCATTAGGCAGTCTTAGATATCTTTTTTTTGTTTTTGAGCACTGTCCCATGCTGTATTTGATGAACTCTGATGTTCAACAGCTTTCCTCCTGAAAAATCAAATGTGTCTGCCAAAAAAAATATATTCTTGCAATATGGATTTGTCAATCATTGCCCATCCTGGGCTAGTGGTTGGAGCAGATAATTGAATTTCTACCGCTAGAGGAAATTACAAGTGAATGACATTTGAGACTGCAATGTTTTAAGTCCACATGGTCTTCAGTACTGGAATATATAGAGAATAAAAAAATAAAATGTTAACAACAAATCAAAAACTGCCCACAGGCTGTTATGGTAGAATGCATTTATCCATTTATTATTTAAAATTTTATTATACTGTTTTTCTCATTTTCTGTCTCTATCCTTTGTTCTGTGTTGTTGTATTTCTTTATGTATGTATTCATAATTTCAAAAAAGGTAGAAAATACAACATTTGCCCTCTTTAATGTGGCTTCAGGTATCAACCCATTTCTGGTCTTCTATCTGAATATAGATAGATAATTTTGGTGTTTGAACAGATACACGAACAAATAATGATGTTTCTGTACACCTCTGTTTTAAATTAGATGAATTGAAAGCAGATCAAACAAAATGACATCATCCCGTGCTCTATGTTATTGTGTTTTCACAGTTTTCTGATGTTTTATGAATCAAACACTTAATTGAGAAACTAATTTGCAGATGAATCAATAATGAAAAGAATCATTGGTCCTGAACTGCAGGATTCAAAATGTTTTTAAATATTAACAGCATAAATTACAGTTAAAATGGGCTCTGGAGGCTAAGTTTGAATCTCTCTTAGCTACAGTTTAGCCATTTCATGTCATATGTGGACTGTGCCACCTTCAGGCTCAGCAGCTTCAGAATAATTTATTTGCATGAGCAAATATTCTGTGTGGAAATCAACAAACCATCCCACAGGTCCTGCCAGAGAAAACAAACACACTCTCTCCATTTTGAAAAATGAATGGTGCCATGTGTCTGATGGCAGCAAACAGGCCAAAGAGCATCTTATGGAATACTTTATAGCCATCAGAGGCTGTATACGAAACTATAAACATGATAGAAAAATATTACTAAGGTCGTTACCAAGCAGGGAAAGTGAAGTGGTCTCAGCTTCTCTGTCCTCTTGTCCAGATTCATTAGCACATCAAGGTTAAACTCTGCAGCTCTCCCTCTCTGTCTTTCTTTGTCCATCCCCTTGTGGTAAAGTGTAATATCTTCAATAGGCCCCACCAGGATTACATCATCAATACGACATTAGCATCTTTATGTTTCATCTCCCTCTCGCAAACACAAGGCACAGGCATTTTGATGAGAGCTGCCTCGATACCTTTTGATGAGACACAATTGGTGAATGAGTGGAAATTATCATCATCAACACTCCTCCTATTCACCCTGTAAACATGAGACAGCCAAGTTGCTGCAGTGGTGAAGGACAAATGGAAACAGGTATGTGGAGTGGCATTGAAATAGTTCGTTTTTATTCCGTACTCTTACACATACATTGGAGGGTTTTTAGCTGTAAAGACATTTAACTCTCACCTAACTTACTAACTTACCTCACTTACCTAAAAGACCTGGGAACCTTGATAGGTATCATAAGGTGCAAACAATTTAATACATGAGAGAATTTCATAGCAATAGTGCATATTTCAAAGAAACATACATTTCATTTCCTGCTTAAGTCCATCTTAAAACAATATTTACATGCCCATGTGAAAAATGAAGCAGGTTCTATTTGTTGTAATCATTCCTCATTTTCACACTGGCCATTGAGAGCTCCCTTCCTAACATGCTTCCGATTTAGTGGAATGAGGGATGAAAATATCCATAATAGACACTACACTATATGGTTTAATAACTTCTGAAACCCCCCCTGCTCACACCTTTCCAACATCAGATTGAGGAGGGGGCTGTGTCCAACCATTAATATAACTTTGGGAAACCAACAATCCAACATCCAAACCTCCTTCATGCTGTGATTCGGAATCTATGCAGAAGTGATAAGTAAGTTGTTAGAATTTCTCTCTCAAGCTTTTTGTTTTTTTTATTTGTAACACAACCTTTTGTTAATCTGATACTAAAAACATACTCACTTATTTCATCTGATTTTATCAGTTAATGTATTAAATAAATGAGGAGTGTGAATTTTGCCCCTGATTTCTTACTTTGAAATTGTGTTTGGAAGGGATTTCCTGATGGCTGACTCTTGTTTTAAGACAAACGTGAGAACAAGTTGAACCTATCCTCTTATGACTGGAATTCCATTAACTCTGTTGTAAATATTCTTGTTCACCAGGGACTGAATCCTGATTTTGGTGACATCTTGATGTTATAGCAAAATTTAATACACATGCATCCCTTAATGAACCCTGTCCATAGTAGACATCATAAGCTTTTCTAACACTCAACACACTAACGCAAAAAAATTAACCCTTTTGATTTTAATGACTCGTGGCATTTCCTGCAGCCCCCACCCAAGGACAAGCCCAACATTTAGCCTATCACAGCTCAAGACCCCACTATTTTGCATGCGTTTCCCTGTGTCTCCTCTAGTGTGTGTGTGTGTGTGTGTGTGTGTGTGTGTGTCTGGCCACTCAACAACTCAACAACTTGTTACAGCTCACCTCAGTACTAGCTGTGTTTTTGGCCACTTAGTTCTCTTGTGCTGAGTGTTACATATTGCTACATATTCAATTTCAACTGAGTCACATTTAGATTGAGAGCTTTTTCACAGCATGGAAAAGAACACAGGCCAAAATCTCCAGGAAACATTGTGTGTTGTGTCTATGGTGCGTTCCTATTGTACTCTGAAGTTGGAATTTCTGAATTCCTAGTCAGAAATTTCAACTG
Source organism: Lates japonicus (assembly GCA_033238685.1). Taxonomy (NCBI): domain Eukaryota; kingdom Metazoa; phylum Chordata; class Actinopteri; family Centropomidae; genus Lates; species Lates japonicus. Next base: position 1,183,988 of record BRZM01000079.1, on the reverse strand, counting down.
GAACACAACCAGAAGTCAGAATTCCAACTTGGACAGTCAGAGAAACCCTACCAGCCCCGACATAAGAATTCAAGATGGCTGCTATTCGCATCAATAGTAGTGAACACTGCTAATTTTACTGTTTATGACAGCTCTGTCTTATTTGTTCCACATTAAGTCAGGGTTGTGTCTCGTCAGATTTGTTGATTTGGTTCAGAATGTCTATCAAGTTTGCGTCATTTCAGTTGTAACTGTGTTTCCCTGTCCTTTTTGTCACTTCCTGTTTTATTTTGGTAGTGTTAACAAGTGTCTTTGTGTGTATCGTTTTGGTTTGATTGTTGACTCCGCCCTGATTTTTTCCACCTGGTGTTCCCCACCGCCTGTATTTAGTCAGCCTATCTCCTGAACTCAGTGCCAGTTCGTCTTGAGTATTTTGACTGAGAGAACCAGCGTTAACCCTAGCTTTGTTCATTTCCTTGTGTATGACTATTGCTCGTCTTTTTGGAATTCCCTTTTGCTTGACCCCTTGGATTTGTTTGCCACTCGCTGAAAGATTACCTGTGTACCGAACCCTGGATTGTAATAAACTAAGGCTGTGCAACCGGAACTGTCTGGATTTGTGCTTTTGGGTCCAGACCTTGTGCCGAGGCCTAACAGTCAGTCATACACATAGTACTGTTTGATGTTTATCTGTGGCTTGTCCGTGGTATTGCTAACAAATAGCAATGACTATGGCTAATCCGGGATATGTTTGAAATGGTTCACTTTCATGGCTTAACGCAGCTTTCAAAGACTGTGATTATTGTAAAATACAAAGATATAGCGCTTTACAGAAGGACAGTGAATGCATCTCAATTTTGTTACCTGTGCAATGAAAGCATCTAGCCTGGGTGGCAATATTAACCATTTCCGACAGCGTTTTTTTAGTCAGTGATGGAGCTGGGATGAAAAATGCAAATAGTCCCAGAATGTCCAAGAAAAAAAAGTGTTGCAGAGGGAAAGTAATTTAATGAGAGATGGGAAAGAGAGTACATGTTTGTGCTTAATGGAGACCGGTATGTCTTTGCTATGAAGCAGTGGCAGTGTCCAAGGAGTGCAATTTATGTCAACACTTCAACAAGCAGCACAGAGCTAAGTATGATAACCCTGCCAAGAAAAGCAACAGAAGGTCCAAGAGTTAAAAAAGCAGCCTGCATTCTCAGCAGAATGTGTTAGCAAAAGCTACAGCAAAAAATGATGCAGCAGTGAAAGCCAGCTTTATTGTGGCTGAAGAGATCACCCGAGCTTCAAAGTGTTTTTCAGGTGTATTTTTAAAGCAGTGTATGCTGGAGGTATGTGACCAGAGAAAGGCTTCTAACAATGTTAGCTTGTCAAGAAACACAACACTATGGCAGTACAGAGTCGGGGAACTAGCAGAAAATCAGACGACACAGCCGGCCAAAGAGGCACGCAATTCTCTGGCTTTTTTATTAGCCGTTGATAAAAGCACTGACAATACTGATACAGCACATCTAGCCATTTTGCAAGAGGCCTGAAGGCAGACTTGTCTGTCAGTGAGGAGCTCTTGGATGTGGCCACCATGCACGGGGCGACAAGAGACAGGGACATCTTCAGTGAGGTGGAGTAGTTTGTAAGTAAAATGAAATGACCCTGGGAGAAGTTGGGGGGGCTTATTATCAGTGGTGAGCCTGACAGGTGTGGTGAGAGAACTGGCTTGGTTTGACTGGTGAAAGACAAAAAAAGCAACTGCCACACACCCCTGATAACTTACCTTTCAAAGCTGGTTATTAATAATTATTAAAACGAATGATTGATTGCAGAGGCAATTATGTAATATGGTAGAGTAGGTACATATATATAGTATTACAGTTACAACTGGCCCTTTGAAGTCAACCACAATGCTGATGTGGCCTGGGATGAAACTGAGTTTGACACCTCAGGCTTAATGTTTCTTTTTCCTCAAACTTTTGAATTTGAACACATTTTAAGAATGTCCTGAAGTGTTAAAATCTAATGTTAACAACTGAGGTGTTCTTCAGGCAGAGTGCAGATTTGTTTAGAAGTTGTCTATACTCCGAAAGAGCAACTATAAAGGCTCTGTGAGCGTCCATGTTTTTCCGATTTCTTAACTGGAACGTCATTAACTCAGAGGTGTAATGTCACTCAGCTCCGAGTTCTGACCTCTGTAAATGGAAGGCAGCATCCGAGTGCCCCATCAGTTAGAGTTCATTTGGAGTTGAATCACTGAGCCAGTGACAAATCAGTTCATCTGCTTCTTCTCCACTTCCATCTTTGTCAGCAGTGAGAGTGCTGACCTTTTTGCACTTCACCACCAGAACTGAATGAATGAGTGTGTGTGGAGGAAAAGCATGTGAATGTGCTCAGCAAGTGGAGAAAAAGATTGTTTGTGTGTGCCACATTTAACCTGGGTCAGCTCAATGCTTGTTGGGCCCACACTGGATGCATTCATGAAACAGACATGTTATTCACCAGATATGTTTCTGTTTCTATCCATCTGCTAACTCACTCTCTTTCTCAATTTCTATCTCGCTCTCCATTCTGTTTCTCTTTCTCTCTCTCTCTCTCCCTCACTCTGTCTTTCTGTCAATGGGTGAGTTAAATGACATTTAAACAGAGGTATCATTCAATTCATTTCCATTCCTGGTGTCAATGCCACCTCACCAAAGCCGCTCAGTGTCTGACTGTCTTCAACCATGGCCAAGAGGAGGGTCATGAGGGACGGCCAGCTGAGGTGATCTGACCCAGATATTAACCCACGTCACTGTGTTGGTCTGAATGGGGAATAAAATTCTTCATGTGTGTGAGTAGAGAGACACCTTGCAGTGCTGATGAACAACTCATCATAAAAGCAAACACACACCAGACCCAGATATCATGGCATTCCTTGGGTTGACAGACAAAAGCACCTCACATGCACACACACTCACACAAGTGTCACTGTAGTCTTCCTTTAACCTCATCTGGAGTCTCTGTGCACTTGATCATGCTGACGGTCCCGTCCTCAGATGCTGCAATCTACCTCTTGCATCAGCTCTGTGCCTCTAACAAAAGAAGGGCTGCAGACAGTGACGTGCATTCTGGGCTGGACGTCAGGGGTGTAACCTTGATTGTGTGGGAAAAGAAAAGCTGCATTTGATGATTCCGATCGCTGTTTTGGGCCACGTTCTATGCACAAAGAGAAGAAGGTCAAGACAAAGTGTGTGTTGTTGTCAGTGTGGTTTTCTATGCCTGTGACTGTTGAGAGAGCAATGTTCAGAGGAAGGATCTCAACAGCGTCAAAATGGTCATCAGAAGGTCCAGCTCCAGAGGTTTCAGAATTGTTTAACAGCATGCGTAAACTCCATTCTACTGTGATGAGCTACACGTTTTCCTGCAGTGGTTGTTTTATTCTACCTAAACGTTCTTCTGAATGACATAGAGACTCATTCATTCCCAGCACATTGAAGCTTTTAACAACACAAGGGTAGTGAAGCAGTGATTTCTTTATTTATTTTTATTGTAATTCTAGTAATTCCTTCTTGAAGCAGATAGTTGTATTTTATTGTAATTTGGTTTATTTATTGTGAGTAGGGATGCAACGATACCACTTTTTTTCAAACCGATACGATACCGATACTTGGATCTGAGTACTTGCCGATACCGAGTACCGATATGAGTACTTATTAATGCCATTACACTTCGTACATTTACTTGAAAACGTGTTTTATTTTCATCAGATATTGTTTCATTCTCTGGCTCTTAGAAATTGCTGTGACTGACATTTGAACATTCCATTATATATGGCACTGCCACACATTTTACTCAGAAGTACTGTTAAAGTACTGTTATTGACATTTTAGCATTCAACTGCCATAGCATCAGCCACGCTCCTCTGTGCTAAAAGCCCCCCATTAACAGCCAGCTGGAGGGTGTGTGCAACACACGGCAGGCTCGGGAGTCCAGCGTCACTCATGGCTTTGGTCATGTTTTTCGCATTATTGCTCAGCACAACGTGAACAGAACTTTTAGGGACCCCAAAACACACCTGCGATGGCTTGGCTGGTGTGCGAACCCCTAAACTGTTTTGCATGCAGGACGACTCTTCGCGGAGTAAAATCCTCGTCAATCTGCTGTGCAGTTAAATTGATGAGGGACACCGGGCTAACGCTGCTCGTCCAAATATCAGTGGTGAAGCTGAGGGCTGAAATGTCTTGCAACAGGCTGCGGATGTGCCTCTTCACAAAGTTGTGTAGCTTTGGCAACACTGTGTCAGTGATGTGGTGTCGGCTAGGGATCTCATACCTCGGCTCCAGTACGCTGAGAAGACGTCTAAATCCCATATTATCAACAACCGACAATGGCTGGTCATCAAGAGCAATGTACTGGGTACGGGTTGTCTCTTAACATCTTCTCCCTCTTCTCCAGAGTTTGCTGCAAAGTTGGTTGTTGCTGTTTGCCATTATTAGCAAACTCTTTGAACTCGGCGTCGTGTTGGTTTTTTAGATGTTTTATCAGATTGCTTGTGTTGAAAGTAATCACTTTTGTCCCTCTTCTTGACAGTTTTGCAGAGCATAATTTGCAGTCCGCTTTACTTTAGTCACCATCATCCACTTTGAAATACCTCCACACCGCCGACATTGCTCCTCATTGCTCTCAATTAGCACCTGACCGCCCAACTGAACGTCGCGCTGCCATAAAGTGGTATCGGAACACTTTTACGAGTATGAATACAGGAACAGAGTATCGGACCCGATACCCGATACTGGTATCGGTATCGGTGCATCCCTAATTGTGAGTGAAAGAATATGTTTAATGTGTTTATGTTGTTATGTTATGTTAGGATTATGTAATTCTTGTTTGTGCCACTGTTTCTCTTGAGTTGATCAATAAAGAATTATTTATCTATCCAAATTAATCGAAATAAGTGCCTGACAGAGCAGTGTGTCTGTATTGAAAATGTTTTTAAAAATTATGTTGTAATTCCTACAGTTTCAGTCCTGCTTAATATAGCTACACCTGTAATTATTATGGTAACAGCAAATGTGATTTACCACAGCAGTACTACAGTAAAACACAACAGAGACACAACAGAAAAGTAACTGGTGTATCTCTTTACAACACATCCATTATCTGTACCATTTATCCCGAGAGGCAGGCTACACCCTGTACAGATCACCAGTCCATCACAGGGCCAACACATAGAGACAAACAACCATTCACACTCACATTCACACCTACAGGCAATTTAGAGTCACCAGTTAACCTGCATGTGTTTGGACTGTGGGAGGAAGCTGGAGAACCCAGAGGGAACCCACACAGACACAGGGAGAACATGTAAACTCCACCACTGCACCACCGTGCAATGCCATGTCTAGAAAAAGGTTAGAGGGGCAGGGAAAGGAAAGGAAAGAGAAAAAATGGGAGGATAAAAAAAGGAGAGCAAAAAAGAACAGGGGTGTACCCTCCAACAGTCCGCTTCCTCCCCATGGCTAAGGAGGAAGAAAAAATTTAGAAAAAATATTATGAAGCAGGTGGACCAGGGACATCACAAAACACTTCTTTCTGTCTGTTCTTCTGCTCTGTCCTCTTGGTTTTTCTGTGTGTGTATGTGTTTATAAAATCACTCCCTCCACTTTTTGTGAGCTGAAGGAAAAGGTGCATTTAACAGTGCAGAGCAGTGGACAGACTAAAAATTACATATATCTAATTTTACCTTAACCTATCTGAACTAAGTGTTATGAGATTCCTGCACTACATCTCAGATTTTTGACCGCCGCCACCCACTGACACAAACTCAACTCCAAATGAATGATGATGTTTTTCTCTGTCTGCTGGATGTATAAACAGGCAACAGATTACTAACAAGTGAACATTAGCAACTTCATAAGGTGATAAACTCAGTGGCCCCTTTATGAGATTGGCCAATCTACAGTACTGTGCAGATGTTTTAGGCACTGTAGATGTTTTGACTCTTATCCTTCATCAGTAGCATCAGGGAGGTGTCTGATCAGTCTTTAAGTAGCTCACAATGTTCTGTTTTTGTAACATTGCCGAAATGTGTACACTCAATTAAATGTTTATTATTGAGGCCATAGTTACAGAGTAGGTAGTATACTCAATTACATTATACTAGGAGGTCTAATTTTTTTGTCTTTCCATTTACATTCATGAGCAGGGCAGAATGTTAGAAACACTACAACACCACCACTAACTAAAAAAACATAACATAAAACATAAAAATTAACACCTCTAAAACAATGTCAACAAAAACATTATAGGCTTCCTAAAAGCAGACTTTATTGCATAACATTTATACTGGATTTCCTTCAGTTATAAAGGGATAGCTACTGAGATTGACACACAATAGAGTATATGTCAGTGTTTACAGTGTCATACAGTCCTATGAGCTTAGTTTCCAAACATTGCAGTAACCAGCAAATATTACTCAGTCCCACTATGTAAATAAACTGTATTTATTATTATAATTAGCCCTAGTAAGCTGTTGTTCTACTGTCTTGAAGCAAATTCTCAGTGGATTCAAATCATTTTTTCAGAGGATGCTCATTGAAACCACACAGTGAGTGGCTTAAGGTCCTTTTACTTGCAGGAAATACTCAGCCAGCCTCTAATCTTGTACAGCATGTGCTGTATGCTGTAACAGACATCTGGTTAGCCCTGCATTAACAGCGTCACCTCGAGGGGAGTGCATTCCCCTCTGTATCCTTCATCCTCTCCTTCCAGTTTATTGCTCTCAACAAATATTTGTGTGCATTGATACCACATACTTAAAGCTGAAGCCTAGTAAACAGCAGCCTACTCAGCATCCTTTCAAACACTGCTACATGTGTTCCAGAGCCAGTAGAAAAATAGAAATCTCCCATTTGTTGGTAATTAACTTGGGCCTGTTTATAGCAAACTTGAAAAGCTGATCCGCTGATGAACAGACATGTTGTGTTTTGCACTCTCTCCTCAGCACTAAGTTTATCATTATAAATCTGCCAGAACAACAGCCTTTATATATGCATACGCACAGTCACAGAATAAAAGAAAAACGTAAAGAGGAGAAGTAAATGCCCTCATCCTGTCATTACCATGGGAAAAGATGTAAATAAGTTTAGTGTCTCACTTCCTTTGATAACCACTCAGCATGGTGAGACATCAATAGTGCTTCTCGCCTGGTTAAGGACTCATAAGTATCTGGAAGCACCCAGTGCCATACAGCCATTTTTCTCCATTTGACACATTGATCCACAGTTATTTGCAAACCTGTCTCCTTGTCCCCCACTCTATGTCTGTCTCCAGTTTCCTTTAAAGATGCAGTATTTGGTCCTGTGTAATCTTCTGTCAGCTTGTCAAGTCAGCTAGAGGATTCATTCAAAGCAATGATGAAATTGGAAAAGAACAAGAAGCCCGGTGATAGAGAAGAAAAAAAAATTAAGTGCTGTGAGAAAGAATGACACAAGAAAAATAGGAGTGTGTCCTAATTAAGTTCTCATCCATGTTAATTCATCTGGGCCTCGTTAGAGGGATCCAGACAGACAATACCCCCCTTAATCCTGAGAGAAATCTGGCAGCTGCTACCACAAGAAATCCATTAATTGATTTAAGAGCCACAGCTTTGTTGTGACAGTGCTTCACTGTTTCAGGAGAATTGCTGTGAAAATGCTACTGAACCGAACCTACGCCAAGGAGTTATAGTCAGTATCCCCCTCATGAAACATCAGTTAAACCCAAAAGAGGGATCAACAAAAGCTGGAAATTAAAGGCTGGACTTGACTGTCTAGCTCACAGGTCTTTATTGAACATGAGCTCTATAGGACCAGGTTGAAGTCTGTAGGCCTATATGTATACATCATGCCATTATTCTTATTTAACAGCTGGTTTGAATAAATAGTGTAAAAATAAAAGTGTGATCAACAAGTAAACCTGAGAAAGACAGTGAGTGTGAGCATGTGTGAGCATGTGTGTGTTTGTGGTTTGTGTGTGTGTCATTTAACAATAATGTTTTTAAGTGATGTCAACATTAAGATGTGAAATCGGTGGAAGAGACACATCTAGAAGCAGCTGTGTAATCACATTAATTCATCATAAAGCTGTCACGTTTAGATATGTTCCAAAACATATGTTAATGTGGAGAGGTGCTGTGTGAGGGCTTGTGTGGCCCAAACTCATACTGCAAATCAGTATGCGAACACACTTTTGGTCTACTACTCCTCTGGCACTGAGGATTCAGGCTAGTATCAGCTGTTAGAAGACATGGCTATGGCTGGCTCATGGGTTAGCAGAGCAAGGTGCTGAGACAGTGCATCTTTTATGGGGGAAGGTTTGGGTGGAGAAACATGGAGCAGGGTATTGGAGGGGTGGTGCGACTTCCAAAACCTGTAGATTTAAGTTTATGATCCTCCACTACTGCAGTCAATGATACTCTATTTTCAACATTCCCGAGCAAAGGCAATCAAGACTCTGTCTTAAAATTCTTTTAACTGTATTAACATGTGCTGCTAAGTTTGGAACCACAAGGACTCTTCCTAGAGTTGGCTGTCCAGCCAAACTGAGTAAGGAATGGGTTTGGTCAGGGGTTGAGCAAAAATCCAGCAGTCCTCAAACAGAGCTTCAGTAGTGCTCTGCAGAGATGGGAGTATCTACCAGAACAACCATCTCAGCAGCACACCAACAAACTGGTCTTTATGGTAGAGTGGACAGTAGAGAGACAGTAGACAGTAAAAGGCATATGAAAGCCTGCTTATCAAATGGCATTTAAAGGAATCTGAGAGCTCCAGACACCAGGCCCTGCTCATCACCTGGCTAATACCATACTCTATGGTGAAGCATGGTGGTACCAGCATCATATTATCTGCCTCTCAGCTGCAGGGATAAGGAGACTGGTGTGAAGTGAGGGAAGGATGAATGCATGAAGGATAAATGGACTGCACTTATACAGCCCTTTTCTAATCATGTCACCACTCAAAGTGTTTCATACTGCATTTCACATTCACCCATACACACACACTCATACAGCACTTGCTCTACACGTGAAGTGATCTCTAAGACATATACACACACATTCACACACTGATGCTACATTGAGGACAATTTGGAGTTCAGCATCTTGCCCAAGGACACTTCAGCATGCAGACTGGAGGAACCAAGGATAGAACCACTAATCTTCCGATTGGTGGGAGACCTGCAAGCCACAGTCACCCCCACTTAAACCCTATAAAACATCTGTGGAGAGACTGGCAGATGGCAGTTCATAGATGCCACACAATTTTCATAGAGATGACCTGGTCGTGGCCTGTGCTCAGTTTGGAGTGGCACAAAAATTAGAACCTATTTCATTTTTTTTGTGCATGGCATGCTGCTGTACAGAGGTTATATATGATGTTTGCTTAGAGTCAGATAGTTTATATCTAAAACAAGCTTCTTATAGTTTGTGGATGTGCAGGCAGTAAAAGAGAAACACTGCCATTTTCTTTGTTTTCTATTATTATTTCTATTAATAACATATTCCAAGCTTTCAGTACTTTTGTAGCTTGTACATGAATCTCTGCTCTTCAGAGCTCACTTCCTTTGTTTCTGTGCTTACTTTCATATAATAAATTTTAACTTCACCATTTACAGACCCATCCAGAGAAAACGTGGTGCTATGTGGGGTGGCCAGAGTAGCCAGTGGCAGACTTGAGGCTGTAATTGCTGCCAAAGGGGCTTCTACAAAGCACTGAATTAAGAGTCTGAATACTTGATATTATTTACTTTCACAGTGGAAACCTGTACCTTTGCATTGACTTGGTGGATTTACAATTCCAGTAGCCCTGTATGTAGATGGGGACCTTATTTCCATACAGCCAATCAAATCTTGCACAACACTATCATTGACAGAGCAGATGGTGACACTGAGCCAGAGAGCAGCCTGCTACATGACACAACAACCTAGCAGTTTTCCTGCTCCAGTCTCCTTCTTATCTATCTAACTGAACATACATCTTGTCCTGCACCTTAGCTCAGTGAATGAGCAACCAAACACAATTTAACCAACTCTGGCCCAATGGTTGTGTTGTGCAAGGTCCCTGTTAAATAAGCTAAGATACTATATTAAAGTGAACAGTGCAGCTAACGTCTGTTTGCAGGCTGGGTTGCTGGTAGCTGCTCAGCTGCAGTATGTAAACTTACCTGTGAATGCTGATGTGATCCTCAACACACTGTCTGATGACCTGTCCATGATTTCTGGCTACAGTCTCTTGTTGCCTCTGGTGAACACCAACCCTGTGTCCCCATCATAAAGTGTTTCCCATGCCCCCCACCCTGAGACCCTTAACAATAAGCAGTATCAGGGTAATGGATGGAGACAGTGTTAGTAAAAGATGCAGCGGACACCCTGCAGGCGTCATCCCTGTTTCTTCAGAGGAGAGATGCCACAGCTGTCAGTGCCAGTACTGATGTGGGCACTGCAGAGCACTGAAGTCTGTCATCAGTGTGTGTCAGCCACGTGTTGAAAAAACATGATTACTGACAGGAACTAGAAACAGAGATCATATTTCTCCTGTGTTAGCCTCTCTACATTGGCTCCCAGTCAAATCTAGAATAGAATTCAAAATCCTCCTCCTCACTTACAAAGCCCTTAATGGTCAGGCACCATCTTACCTTAAAGACCTCATAGTCCACCACAATCCCACTAGGACACTGCGCTCCCAGAATGCTGGTTTACTGGTGGTTCCCAGAGTTTCTAAGAGTAGAATGGGAGGCAGAGCCTTCAGTTATCAGGCTCCTCTACTGTGGAACCTTCTCCCAGTTTGGGTCCAGGAGGCAGACACCCTCTGTACCTTTAAGAGTCGGCTTAAAACTTTCCTCTTTGATAAAGCTTATAGTTAGGGTTGGCTCAGGCTTGAACCATCCCTTAGTTACGCTGCTATAGGCCTAGACTGCCGGGAGATCTCCCATGATGCACTGAGCTTCTCTCTCTGTCTCTCTCTCTTTCTCTCTCTCTCTCTCACTCTTTCTCTCTCTCCATCAGTATGGATACATATCCCATGTTACATGTTACTAACTCAATATCTTCCCTTTCCTGTAGTATTGTGCTCTTCCGTCTCTCTCTCCTCTTCTGTCTCTTTCTGCAGGTATTTCTGCCTCTGGAGCTGTAGAGTCTGATCTGTGATGACAAGTCTCCTGCTGCTCCTACAACTCCACTCAACACCTGCTGCTAGAATTAGAAATTACTTATACTGCTATTAGTTTTATTGCTATGTTAGCAATTATTACTTTAATTGTCATTACTATCATTACTACTGCTGTATTACTGGCATCACCCCCCCCCCCCCCCCCCCCCATATTCTTACAGATGGTAGAAACAGAATCTCTCAACACTGAAGAGCCTGCTGTAAAAGAGGAGTGACACACTGCACATGACCCATCCACAGGAATGCAGACGAACAAGTCTGTCATATAAGCAAACTTTTCTGTCTGACAAGTAGGTGTATATTTCTGTTTAGGTTGGTGGCACATTTCATTTTGAGATTTACTATTAAATATTAAATAAAGTTGTATAAATAACTGCTTTGGCACACCTGGCACTTGGCACATACTGTATATCTAATACTGTACTGTTATGGGCTTACTGTGGTTCATGATTTATCTTCATAAATAAAAATGGAGATGAACCTTTGCCTGTTTTGCTTGAAGATATTCTGTTTGTTAAAAAAAAAAGATGCAGTTGAATGCTAAAATGTCAATAACAGTACTTTAACAGTACTTCTATTTGAGTAAAATGTGTGGCAATGCCATATATAATGGAATGTTCAAATGTCAGTCACAGCAATTTCTTACAGCCAGAGAATGAAACAATATCTGATGAAAATAAAACACGTTTTCAAGTAAATGTACGAAGTGTAATGGCATTAATAAGTACTCGTATCGGTACTCGGTATCGGCAAGTACTCAGATCCAAGTATCGGTATCGTATTGGTTTGAAAAAAAGTGGTATCGTTGCATCCCTAATCTATACCGCTTATCCATTAAGAGTCGCAGGGGGGCTGGAGCCTATCCCAGCTGATGATGGGTGAGAGGTGGGGTACACCCTGTACAGATCGCCAGTCCATCACAGGGCCAACATATACAGACAAATGATCACTCACACTCACATTCACACCTATGGCCAATTTAGAGTCACCAATTAACCTAATGCGCATGTGTTTGGACTGTGGGAGGAAGCCGGAGTACCCGGAGAGAACCCACACAGGCACAGGGAGAGCATGCATAGAATAGAATAGAATAGAATAGAATAGAATGCTCTTTATTGTCATTATACTATTATTATACTATTATTATTAAGTACAACGAGATTGGAGAGCTTCTCCTTTACAGTGCAAACATAAAAAAATATACAGAAACAAAAAAAATATATATATAGAAAAGATATACAAAAAACAGTGCAACTCAATGAGGTATATGTGTGAGTATGAATGTATTGCACAGGTGTATTGCACAGGATGGCTGTACAGTTAAAGTTAAATATTAAATATTAAAGTGCACAGAGTGAGGCATATTAAGCAAAAAGGAACACTGAAAGGGAGAGCCGTGAGCCGCTGCGTCCGTGCGCGCCGCCATCTTGGAGAAAACTCCAAAATGACAACTAGAAAATGTTTACTTGTCTATATGCCTCTGGTCTCCTGAGAGGAGCAGGATCCAAGCCCCCAACTCAAGGTTGATTGACTGGCAGGGCCACCCATCCTTCAAACATTACAGTAATAGGTATAACAGCGATAAAACTGAAATCCTTCTGACTGGCATCAAATCCACTCTATCCAAAGTTGACAGCTTCTCCCTCACAATTGACAATTCCCCAGTTTCCCCTTCCCCCCAAGTTAAGAGTCTGGGTGTCACCCTCGACAGAACACTATCATTCCAATCCCACATCACTCGGTCTGCATACTTCCATCTATGCAACATTAATCGACTCCAATTGATATACACCAATCAGACAGTTAAAGTGAATAACGCTGATCATCTCTTTACTATCCAATGGAAACCTCGGCTCCTTCATTCATCTGGATGTTACTTTGACACGTACCACCACCTAAATACTGTTGTAGAACAAGCACACCACCTCCATGGCAACAGCACTCCCCAATGTCAGGAGCCTCCCCCAGCAGGACAGTGCTCCCACCACACCACAAAAACTGCTCAGAAATGCCTCAAGGAACACAACAGAGCCCAAGGTGTTGACCTGGCCTCCAGTCTCCCCAGATCCCTATCTGATCTAGCATCTGTGGGATCAGGCTGGGATCTGGGGAAATCTAGAGCCTGGCTGCAGGAATTTACTTTGACTAACTGACTTACATTTACAACACACAGCAGTCCCGAGGGATGCTGTTTTAGAAGTACATAGGGAACAGATGACTGTTACAGTGCAGGCATAACAGTTCTGTCACGTGACAAATAAAATTACTTCTTTTATTTTAATTAAGAAAAAGTTGCTGAAGTTTAAAAAATTACAATGGTCAATGGTTAAGGCATTTAGTACACATATCTGCAATGTCCACAGTTTGATCCCAGGCAAGGACTTGCATTGCATATCATAGACAGACTCTCCTCTCTTTCTTCCTGACTGCATCTATACCATCCTATAAAACAGAGGAGACAGTGATATTATAATCATTATCTAAAATTCATGCACAGAGCAGAGTATCTGCATGAAGACATCTTCCTCGAATCCAGTTTTTAGTGAGACCGTGCTATATAAGAATGGCCCTCTTCACCTAGGCTTAATGTTTTTGGACTGTGTTGTTCTTGGAGTCAGCAGACCCACCACTCCAGCTCGAGCCCCCCTACCTCCTCCTTTTAGCCCATTTCCCTTTTCATTTCACCCCTAAACAGCCAGTGAGAGGCACTTTGAAGTGAAGGCAAAGGCAAATATGAAAAGAGTGAGTGTCCTCTATGAAGAGGTGCCTTTTCATTGTAGTTATTCCCCAGTCTCGCCTTGCCTCAGGCCTGCATGGCACTCTACCTCCACTTGCTGGCTGGCAGCCTGGCACCTCCTGTGCTTTATCCAGGAGACACATATTATTTTATAATACTTTGAAGAGGCTGCATGTGAGGAGGACAAAACACTTCCCTTCCCAGCAAGCCACCATGACATAAATACTAATGTGGCTAAAATTAAAGGCTCACCATTCAAAACACACCTTGATTCACTGGGAAGAAGTCAGCCGACTCTAGGTTGGCTAATGTGATTATAGTTAAGCTAAGGGCAAGAGGACACACAGCAAAGGTCCAGCTGTGCAGGAGGTATATGAACTCTGTGCAGAAATTCAGCACCTTTATAATTACAGCTGTACTTCTGTTGACTCATTTTAGTTGTGTCAAAATGTAGAAAACCACCTTTACTCTCTTATTCCCTTTCCCCCTATTTCAGTCCTATGAACATGAATAACTACCAAAGCAGCACTTATCCTGCAGTTCTCATTAACATTTTAGTTAAATACTTTATGAAACAGTTATAGACTCACTATTAAACTGTGACTGTCAACTAGGAAACAATTTTTTTGATTTAACCTTAGTTTCATCAGTTCACAAGACATTTTTCCAGTGGTATTGTGGAATGTCATGGTGCTGTTTGGCAGACTTCAGATGCACAGTAATGGTTTTATTAGGAGAGCAGCAGCTTCCATGCACTATGATTTGCGTATGGTACGCTTGGGAAGAGATGTTAACTATCTCAAATAATTCCTTTAAGCCATTAGTTGTTATTCAGACATTCTGTGTTATGTCTTAAGAGTTATCTTAACTTCTGGGGAGAGTACACCCACAACTCCAATCTGCTTTCACTAGCTAGACTCCAGGTTTGCTAAACCCAGACCCCATTAGCTTTTGTTGATGTCATTAGCCACAATTATTTGTGTTAATAGTTAAACTATAGTTTGTTTGTTGATCATTGAAACATATATAAAAATCTGACCATATTTTAGACACATTAATACATAAATTCAAGGGTACTTTCTGTAGGGAGTAGCTGTTTAAAATAACCAAATTTACCTTTCAATGTCTTTAAGTGACTGCTATTGCGAATTGCTAGTGACATCTGATATACTAATAACTGTACCAATTATCAGTGTAGGGCTCTATGGTGAGAAACTGCTCTGGTCTGTAAATTATTCTGAGCTCCCTGAAGAGGGCAGGCTTAAGATTTCATCCTGCAGTGATCAATAAGAGATCAGATTATAGAGAATTGTTATGGTACCTTTGTGCTGCAGCCTGGTCTCTTTTTTTTTACAACATTATACAAGCACTTTAAAACTTATCAGTCAGAAGCTAACTTTCAACATAATAACTGCTGGTTACCCACTTTCGCCCATTTGTCAGTATTTCTGAACAAGGCTTACTTTCTTCAAAAACCAACCTGACTGTTGATTCAAAAGCAACTTTGAAACAACAGCTCTGATTTATGAAGGGAAGGGAAAAGGGCAAAGTGCTCTTTTTGGGAGATCCAAAAACCTCTACAGTATCTCATTCATTCATTATCTATACTGCTTATCCGTTAAGGGTCACAGGGGGCCAGAGCATATCCCAGCTGACACTGGGCGTACACCCCGCCATTGCCAGTGCATTGCAAGACTTCTACAGAAAAATCACAAGCTCCACTCAAAGTAGGTTGCAAATCACAAACAGGCCATCAAAGATCCCAGACTCAAGTGGAGGCTCCAAGAATATTTTGCAAATCAAACATTTCAAGACCAACTGATGCAGTTTAATTGGCTTATATCTAAGGTGAAACTAGGGTCATTGTGGCAGAATTGAGTTTTTTTATTTACTAGATTGGAATTAACATTTCCATCTATTAAAATTAACCTGTTGACAAACAGTGGAAAACCAGGACATAAAGAGGAAATGAAAATTTATTTTTACACAAATTTTAGTCAGCTCCCCTACAAATGAACAGAGTGAATAATTTTTTAATGTTGAGGTGATAGAAGACACATACACAGAGTGGGAGAACAAAGCAGAACTCTTCAGGTACATGTTTAAGTGCATTTAATACAGAATTGAAACCACCAGAGACGACTGAAGCTCAAAGAAAACAGAATGAGTGAAACAACACATATAACAGCGGGGGTAACATAAATAGCAAGAAAAGAATAATAAAAAGAATACATGTATAAAATGTGTTAAGAATAAATATGTACACTGATGCAGGATCCCTTCTTGAACATAGACATAGATACACAGACACAATATAGACAGACTGTAAAATCCTCTTTTAAAAATTGGACGGTCGTACAGGAAATCAGAGCATACGCACTTTTATTCTTCTCCACCGAATCTCTTAAATGTTAAAATAGAAGCTTTATAAAAGCTGGAAGCTATCATGAATTTACATTAAAAGGTGGGTTAATTACAATAAGTAATATCTGGTTAAATTTAGCCTACCCCCATTACAATAAAACAACATTAAATCTACGTTAATATACAGCTCTCTCACATAGTAAGCTAATAAAAAAAAAAGCAATGACACAGTAAAGGGCAAGAGAGGTAAAATTTTAACTGGTTAGCAACCTGCATTTGTTATCTGTTACCTTTGTTGCCTGTAATCTGCACAGAAATATGTCAGCATCTAAAATTAAATGTTAATTTACTTTACTGAAGAACAGTGAAATTAAACAAGCATCCAGGAACATTTGGGGACAGCATGAAGTCCCCATTTAAATCAGAGGATGAGACATGTTGTTTACTTGGTCTGTAGTTAGTATTAACAATTCACTGTACAATGATGACAAATCAGGACTGGACAGGAAATGTATGTATACAAAATGTAACAAAGTACATTAACAGAAAATTAATTAAGTCAAGAGAATATATTAACAAATGCAGACAATAAGCAGAGCATCCTTCATTTAGAAAGGTAAGGAAAACCTTACCAGAACCAGTGGTAATCACACCCTAGCATAGTGTAGTACCGTTCCAGTTAGCTCCTAGTGATACAGTATGAATTCAAGCATTGTGTATACTTGGAAAGACGCACCAAACTGCCTTGTCAGATCAGGAATGGTATAATCTTTTTCTTGCTACTTCTCAGTAACACAGACTAGTTCTAGCTGAATACATCATATGCTGGTGAACAATTGTTTTATTGTTTTAACCCTACTTGACCCACGTTCTAGCTAGGAGGCACTCTTAGCAGTAGCTGGACAATTCTGATATTGCCACATAACAGATTGATGTCTCTGGCTACAGCGCATTTTTCCAAATACAGCTAAATGCAATTTCTTCTGGATTTGAAGAGTTTGCCAAGAGCTCCAGTATGGACACTGCTTTGCATGTAGCTTTAACTTTGTACACATGTCCAAGCAGATCTTGCTGTTAGCAGGAGGAAGGGCTGAAAAAATGTGCTGACCCCTGCAGGTTTTTCCAGGTAACAGCGTCTCAGAAGAGGTGGGTGGTCGAACGGCTGAATGTGTGATACTTCCGCTCAAACATGGATGGCAGATTGACCATGGAGGGGGAATGGTGTGCCTGTAGAGATATACATATAGAGAGAAAATGGTAAGGAAAACAAAAAAGAAAAATGAGTGGGAAGGAGAGGCAAGAAAAACTTGAGATAAGATATCAATTGCGTTGTTAAAGTGTCATTTGACATTATTAAAACTCTCTTCTACGTTTTTGGCTCCTTATTGGTAATATCATTGCACTGTCCAAGTTAAGATCCAGAGATATTGCCACATCACTACATTAAACTTTGGAAAGAATTCTGAGCAGTCAGATGTTAAGAAAGTCTGTAAACCATCCTCTATAGTTAGTCACACTTAGTTGAAGGAGAGAACAAAGGTGAACTGTAAAACTGTCCAGTGTAAATATCCATCA
Organism: Lates japonicus; assembly: GCA_033238685.1. NCBI lineage: Eukaryota > Metazoa > Chordata > Actinopteri > Centropomidae > Lates > Lates japonicus. The sequence continues at coordinate 1,166,159 of BRZM01000079.1, read as the reverse complement.
CAGTTTATTGTAGACAGTGAACACCTTGGTTGTCACTTTTTCGAAATGTTCACTTCCAACAAATGTGAACTAATATTTATATTGTTTGGATTAATTTGCATGCACCCACACAGCCTAGACAACATTTTAGCATTTATATTATCAGTTCATTCACAGTGCATCTGCTGCCTCCCTTGAGTGACGAGCTCACAGGTTAGCCTGGTTTAAGACTTCTTTATCACCACTAACATCCCTGATGTCTTCAGCAAGGTGACTTTGAAATAGTTGTGTAATTGTAAGTCAAAATGGCTTCTGTTTGTCCAACACCTGTGCTGCACCAGTTGCAGAACAAATAGGTCAAAGGTCACCATTTTTGAACACAGGAAAACTTTCCACCATTTTCCACTACTTGCCTCACATACCCAGCACTTTGAACTATTACTTCACACTTTATTCTTCTTAGTATTTCATAAAATTATTCATTGCATTACTTTGCCCTATGTGTTTCATTAAGATTTGTGTTTGCGTGCTCTGCTACATTTTTGAATTTTTCTTTTTAATTGCCCCTCTTGGTAATTGAATTAAAGTGAGTTGCATTTTTACAAGGCAGCAAACAGCCTTAGCTTTATTAATGTGAATCTAAATCAAAGAGAGCATCTGTCAGTATTGAGTTTACTAATAGTTCAACAGGGCATGCTATAGTTCAGATGAATACAGGGCATGGCCTGCTGCACAATGTAAACTTTGATTAAGAACATTACAAATTCTTTTCTTTATGTATTTAAATACAAATAAACATCAGTCCTTATTTATCCAACATAAGATAAAAATGTGAAGTCCTTCACTGGTCTGTATATCATTAAACCAACAAATACAAAATGAGGTTTGGAGATTTGTGTTTAGACAACCCCTCAAGTAAATTATGTACTGCAAAGGATTTAAAAAGCTGATAAAGGTATCCATGCTGTGCAAGCTGTGCTTACTACACACGGAGAGACCTGAAAGGTGCACCTCAGCCAAAGAATGAAATGCAAGTGAACATAATTCATTAAAACATGGAGGGCGCTTCAGCCTTTGCAGTCTTCAAATATCAGTGTTTGGATTATTTATTTGGTTTAAGCATTTACTTGTTTCCTGTGATTGTTGTGCTTCCAGTGCCTGTGCCTGCTTGTGTCCTAGTAGGTTTTAGCAAAAATATGAGCATACAGACTTTCTCCCTGAAAATTAGTAGTGACATAGTAACACTGCATTTCTGACACAATCCGGTGGTCCTTCCAACCACTGCTCATATCACAAAGTAATTAAAGAAGAGCTGAAATTAATTAAACATAGATCAACAGCTGACTGCCCAACTAACCTCAGTATGTTTTGACTATGAATATCAATGCTTAAAATCACACTGATATACAAGATAGGAATAAAACTGGCAATTCACTGGCTGGTTACAGTGAACAGGCTTAAGTATGGTTCATTGTGAGTGATAATCTCCAAATAGGTAACTCTAATTCTCTTATGTCAAATCCCATGTCTTTAGCATAAATACCTTTCATACAGGTAGAGCTGTGTTTATACCACTGGGAAGTAGTGAAATGGCTGAGGTGAACATTGGACATAATGCTCTTAAGAGTCTACCATCACAAGTGATTAAAATGTAGGACAGGTGACCTGCCATCAGACATTAAAGCTCAGATGAGAAGTCAGCCTTGCTCCCATGAATACATTGACATTTCAATTCTAGTGAATGTGTTTTTATGTAAACTAGCCAAAAACACACAAAGAGCATTGCATCCAAAATTAAAGGCATGCCTTGACATTTGGATTTTTACTCTTGATATTTTCCTCAACTGACACTTAACATTAGTCATTTAAGTTCTTTCTAAAGGAACTGCTTATATTGAAAGATTCAAAAACCTCTAAGAGCTAATTTAAACCCGATTAACACCTGTTAATTTGAATTATATAATTATGAGGAAAATAAAATACTCTGTATCTCATGACATGCCTTTTTCCCTGAGGGAAAGCAGGTTTCCACTTGGACAAAACTCTTTCATGTCCCAGCTCTAGCACACCCTTTTGCATGTAGCCCACTATTAGTAGCAACCACCAAGTGAATATTACCAGCCACCACCATTAAGTTACCTGGGTGATCCATACGAACAAAGCTATTCCAAATCAACCCTTAAAATCTCTGCCTTGTACACTTACGCCAATCTCAGCTGGGGAGAAGCAACCACACCACTGGAATGTTTCTAACCCCCTTGTATCTAATCACTGGCACTCACAGTTCAGCTGTTGAGCAGACCCTTATTAATCTGATCTATCATTGTCGCAGAGTCTCAGCTTCTAAGGAGTTGATTTGGGACTAGAAATGCACCAGTGGTAACTATGGATGTTAAAAGCAACAGTGCATACAGATGGTAGTAGGGTTAAATTTGAAATTAAAATTGTACTGGTGTGCCCCCGGTTGAAACTAGACAACAATAATGTTTGCTCACATCAGGCTCCAGGATTGAGTTTAGCGATGGTTTAGAGTAGAGTCTCCCTGCGATGACTGGTCAGGACAGCCTTGCGTGGGTCCAAGGGGACTTGGGGATCCCTGCATGACTCAGAAAAGGTCCTGCCTTTGACATTAACAGGCTGAGGAGCCAGGGACCTCAGCTGTAACCCTACAGAGGATAGGTGTCTGGGAACATCTTGGCTTGATTTTGGCTGGGAATTTTTGGAGTTGAGCTGAGTGGGGTTTCGGATAGCAGGAATGGAAGTAGAGGTGGAACAGTTTGAAGTGGTGGACTGCTGGGAAGTGGGGAGACTTGAATGAGGTTGTGCTGGTTGGGTCAATAACGATGCATGAATGATGGACTTGGGGTCTTGGGTGCTAGGGCAATAGTTGGGGCAGAATCCCTGGCTGAACTCAGGAGCGGTGCTGGGACCAGGGCTATGGGCAAGGTTTTGGGCTGGGCTGCAGGGGGTACGGATACAGACAGGGACCCTGGCTCTGACAGGAGGGTGGTCAAGAGAGTTAGAGCGCTGCACCACAGCACTGCTCTTGGCAGAATCACTCAAACTGAATGTAGAGGCAGAGCGAGACATCTAGAGTATATAATAAAGGGGAGACACATATGGAGCAGGAATTTACACATCATGAAGGAGAACAAGATGAGACAGCAAGAGAATAGACTTACTGAAACAAAATACAAGGAGAGAGGAAGGTAAAACAAAAGACAGAAACACTTCTCTTCATCTAGAGCAGTACAGAAGTAGAGAGGGGAGAGAATGAATATCACATAGTAAGACAGAAATGTCAGACTTTAAGTTCTCGTGCAAAGTAAGGGAGACACCGGAAGGCAGAAATTTAATAAACAGACCTGGAAATACATGGTTGTGATTACAGTATTTCCTAGTATTTCCCAGAGCCAGATGTGGATGCTGCTATATCTGTGTGTAGGCTAATGTCAGCGCACTTGAGTGCTTTATCAAAAGTCTGTAATATATAATAAATATAATGGAAAATTGATTTTTCCATAACTTGCAGCATTTCCCCTTGTCTCCTTCTTCACACCCACTTACGTCATGAAATAAAGTATTATGAAATTAACCATTCAAACATCGGCTATTACAGAAAAACTGTAGAAAAATGAGTAAGGAAATTGCCAAAATAACACAGTCCTACAAAAGAGCAGAACAAAGTCCCAGCACATATAAGAACCTGAGCCCTTCCCCTGCTTTTTAATCAAGTTAGATCAAAGCAACTGACACCAACTGAAAACTGTTCCATCATGGACTGATCGAGAGATCAATGGCCTGTTACTTGGCAAAAGGAGAAAGAGATGGCAAGAATAGCAAGGGGATTAGACTGACAGATAGATGGACAGAGACACAGCCAACAGCCACACAGTATTACCACACATTAACCCATAAAACACACATATTGGTCTTTTAATCACAAAGAATATGAAACTGCATTGTGTTAAAAAAAAAAAGTGAGAGATGTAATATTAAACACTACTGGAAAATACCTACGTTTGTGTATTAGTTAGGTCTTGATTAAGACAAACAGAAGAAGAATTAAGGCTCATTTTAACTTAGTGTGGCTATACCATCAGTACAGCTCATGTTGTCTGCCTGGTAACAGGTAAGTGATAAAACTGAGATACTGTGATAAAAGAACAGATTTAAGCAAATAAACAGACTTACAGCCAGTGTGGAGCTGCTGCTGCTGATGCGGTTTTCACAACTCAGCCTCTGGTTTTTCTCATCTGGAGTACTATTGGCCATGAACGCCCTCTGGATCACACGCTTTGGGGTCTTAGTGAAAGAAAATGCCCTCGTCACCTAGCACACACATACCAAGAGAATGTCAGTAATTAATATTTTGGTTTTGTTTTGCAGTATCCGTCACTGCTGAGGACAGATACACATCCTGTTGTTCTTTACTTGTTCCAAACACACAGTAACATAACACACTCACAGCACTTTTTGGCAGAGAACCATTACAACAACAAAGGTAAAAGCTTTCAATAAAAAAGTATAGTTTGTTAAATTGTTGCTGCTATATTTTTAAAAAAGTTTAAAAAAAAAAAAAGTAAGAGCTGCATGATGTCTAAATTGTCTATTTTGTGGAAACTGACTTATTCCAACGTGCACAAAAAGGTTATTTTAAGTTAAAAAGTAACATCGATGATAAAGGGCTATATCAGCCAAATTCAGTCAGGACAGTCACGTTAATGGTGAAATTAATAATTGTAGCCCATGCTGACTTGCCGCAGTTTGCAGGACCATCGTGACTCATCGTGCCTTCTCTGGATAAGCAGGAAAGAGCGCGTAAAAAAAATCTAAGGCAGACTTAAATTCAGGCACATTGTTTTATGACTGCACAATCACATCAAAGACCAAAGCCTACAACTAGATGTCTTAGTGCATAATACATTGACATTTTTGTGTGATTCAACATTATACCTCATGATCTAGACTACAATTTATAAACACTATTGGCCTGAACTAGGGCTGTGCCCAAATAAGGGCACTCTAAGTCAGCAGAGTAGCCACTCGTGTTTTTTTCTTAACTTGTCACGTGCTTGCGATTCTGTTTATTTTTGTTTTTATAAATACTATTACTGATGTTTTTGATCTTTCCTATGTCTCTCCTGGGTGGCAGCTCTGTCAGCTGATGAGTCAATCATACTGGACAGCAGGAGAGGAGGTTGTAACAGCACCTGGTGTAAAAGGTTAGCTGCCTTTGCTCTATTCAGCGCTCGAGTTGAAAGTATGGCAGCAGTGAATGAAACAAAAAACAAGTCGTACTGTTGTGTGTCATTTTGTCCTCCATTTCAGTCACCCTCTTTATTTCCATCAGTTTAAAGAATGTCAGAATGACAGAGGCTAAAAAAAATGAAAATAAAATCAGGTAACACACAAGTGTGTGAGTTGACTTGGGGGCTTTTCAGCTGATGATTTGTCAACTTTTATGGGGGCAGCACTATTTGGCTCCCTACCATGTACAGTATATTATATAATGACTCACACCTAGAAGAGGTGTAGTTGCGAAGGTTAATCATGTGAAATTGATTGTTCTTCCTTTACCTTTTTAGAGGTCTTCTTAATGGCCCTGGAGGCTTTGCTCAAGGTGCTGTCCATATCCTTGGTGTTGATCTGTAGTGAGTCTGGGTCTGTACACTGAATCATGTCCTCCTGGTTATAAAACAGATATAGCCTCAAACTCTGTATCATAAATCAATACCTAAAGTCTGTAACTCACAGTCAATGACAATACATACATTATGCTTTTCCTGTCAAAACAGTTGCAAGAAGGGATGAGAAATAGGATTCACACACACACACACACACACACACACACACACACACACACACACACACACACACACACACACACACACACACAGAGTCTTTATTTCTCTCTCCCCTCATCCTGCAGTTCTTTTTAACAAGCAGAGCTCTGTCTCATTGGTATTCACACGGCAACACTGACCCAGTGAAAACAGCATTAGGAATGCAGCTGTGAGGCAGGCAGACCAGAGGTCTACATCGCCCCCTCCTGCTTACACTGCTAAATACAGCTGATAGCCTCACCTCCATATCTTCCAATGAACTCAATAATCATTAAACTTAATCAACTCATAACAAGATGATTTTCCATAATTTCCCCAAACTATTAAAAGGTTGGCAATATTCTGGTAATCATGCTCTCAAAAAGATCCCATGAAAAGACCAAAACCAATAACGAATAGGCACAACTAAAAGGTATTATATTCCCCTGTGCTATAGAACTCTGTTTTTGGAAAGAAAGAAAAGGAGAAGAAAAAAAATCAACATACACGCTTTAGTTTCTTTTGCCTAATTTCTAAATTTCAAACTTAATTTACAGCAGCTGTAAATTACAATAGTAAACAATAATTTAATTCAGTGTCAAATCAGACAGAATCCAGAAGAGTGGGGGCAGCATAATCTCAGATTTTGTTCAGAGTTTGCCAATATAATGTTTAAGTCCCAAAACAAAGGCCTGTTAAATATTTTTGTTCAATTTTAGTTCCAATATCATTCTTGTTTAGGAATTTTACACATTTGTCTTCCATCTTACAAAGTTTGGTGATGATGGGAATAACAAGATATTAATGCCCAAACAAGGCTTCCCTGCATAGGTGTTTTTGAGATTATAAAAATGAAATAATATCAAGGACTGAAAAATGTGAAAACATAGGATTTAAGTAGAGATATTTTTACAAGTCTTGGTTTTGGGACCAATTTATGATATAGACTAGGTTTGAACAAAATTATCTGTTTGACAGGGAATGGTCCATGTAGACTTTCTAGTACTGTGGTGAGTCTTTTGTGTTCACTGGAAGAGTATCTTTTTCTTATCTGCCTCTTTCCAAAAACATAACCCATCACATCTCTCACACACATACCACAAATCCAACAAATTAATACAGAGATAAACTTTATATCTAATAGTTATTTGAAAAGACATTGAGAGAATGAGTGTATGTGATTGGACTACTATTGTAGTAGCTTAATTGTTACCATGTTTGGGGCTTGATGATGAAACCAAGATTAGACCAATTTATTTAAGGTGAGGGGAAAAAATAAATAAATAAAAAAATTTGATCCTCCAGTTTAGAGTGAAGGAAGCTGAGCTATCACAGCATCCTTCGCTGCCTGACGATCTGTCAAACTACCTACTTTGTTTGTGTGCAAGTGTGTGGCTTCTCACCGCATCAGCCCTGCAGATGGTGTTGGCAACATGGCGGCAAAGTGTTCGCAGCCAGGCGCTTTTAACTGTTTCCTCTCCAGCCAGTTGGAAGCTAAACAACAAGTTCTCCTGTTCAGTCGGAGGGCGAACCACCAAGGCAAATGCATTCATACACTCTGAAAGGAGGAAGTGAAAGAGCGAAAGGGACAGACAGTGATACAGTGAGAGAGAGAAGATAATGTAGAGATTGAAGAGAAACAGATGGAAAAAACGAAAACATGGAAGACAAAATTTATTGAAACTCCTTAAACATCAAACATTACTGTTCCCTATGTAAATACTCCATTTGTCTCTAACAATGATACTAAAGGGGTGGACAAAATAAAGGATACACCAAACTACAGGACTCCGCAGAGTAAAAGAGGGAGATACCCATGTCACAGAACTGTTTAAATATTTAACTTTGCTGATTAGGAAGGCCATAAAAATGGTATGTAGTAGTATGTATGGTGCAGTCATCTCTCTGTGTACCTTTCTGCAGCCCCAAATACCTTCCCACTTATCATCAGCATTTGTATTTGTATTTCTGTTGTTGGTTATTATAAAGTGTGGCAGGGTCCAAAAAGACAACATTGAAAATCAGAGGCTTGTTCAAGTACCCCAATAGTGCTCCTCCTCTGTTGTAAATAAGGCTGTGCCTCAAGTTTACAGCAGATCACTGCTTACTAAGTGGATTGTGATAGTGGAAAAATTGGCATCAGAACGGAGTGGAAGTGGAAGAGTCAGAAGTCTCTAAATTGTTACTCTAAGCAAAGAGGGCCTGGCTAGACTTAGTTTCTGAGCGGGCAGAGCATGGAACTCCAAAATACTCTAAAGAAAAGACCAAAAGTGACTGCACCATCAGAAGATCAGCAGAGCAAGTTTAGTTCCCTGAGAGATAGAAAAACAACTTCGTGACAGATACAGAATTTGATAAACAAGACTCTCGGAAAAAAGTACTATCAAAAGAAGGCTGTCTCAGAGGATGAGTAGCAGTTTCTAAACCACTTCTCAGGAGGGGAAACAAAATCTCTTGGGATGGGCTAAGAAATACCAGTATTTCACAGCTGATGACTTAAGTTCTTTATGCTGATTAATTGAAGTTTGAGATTTATGGCATTTATGATACCTGCACTGAACTCACTAAACTCTGACCAACCCTCCACCCTCTGGTGGAGAGGGATTCATATTGCAGCAGGATAACAACCCTCAACACTTCTCAAAGCTTGCAAAAACTATTTGAATGACATCTATGACACTATGACATCAGAAGAAACTCTTTGGAGCACTGCCAGATCATACTAAATAACATGGGTTATCAGATTTTACAAAAACTTGTGGAGTCCAAACGAACTCAAGTACATGCTGTAATTAAAGCAAATTGAGAACATACCAAATGCTAAGATATTCTGAAATTAACATACATTGTCAAAGATTCAACTTTTCACTCAAATTGTTACGGTGATGTTATCATCTGTGATGAAAACATCAGTATTATGTTAGATTAGACTGTAAAATAGAAGTATCTTTACTAGCGATCTCAGACTTTTGGTTATGTTCCAAAGTTACTGTTTTAAGTATGAAATTCCATCTGTGAGAGACTGGGTTTACTTGTTGAGCTGCACTAGAAGAGTAGAGACAAAAATTCTACTAAAACACTTGAATTAACAAGAGGAATTCGTGGAGCTGCTTTGTTATTGTACTGTATTACAGGGACACTCCAAAAAGGTGTAACCACCTTTCTTCATTAGTTTCCAATGTACATGCTGTCACTGTATTACCCTCGGTGTCCTGCAGGTCCAACACTCTTCGAATCTGGGATAGCGGCATCAGTGCAATGTGTTTGAGTGGTGGCGGTGGTCTTGTCTGTCCCAGTGGACTCTTAAAGTCATGGGGGTTCCAAACTTATTTAATTTCATAAATGATGATGTGCTCCTGATGACACTTGAAGATTTAGAGATGGTTGTAGACCCTTGCCCTGATCTATATCTCATCACACATTTTTTATATCAATAAAGGAGTGATAGTGATAGCTTGGTCTCTGTCTTGACATGTAGTGTGAACTGCAGCACCGAATATACAAAGGTGTGTGTCTAAACTATGTCCAATCAATTCAGTTTGCTACAGGTGTATTTCAATCAAGTTCTATCACATCTCAAGGAAAATTAAGGCAAAGAGGATGCAACTGACCACAATTTGGGATACCACAGTAAAGGGTCTGAATACTTTTGTAAAAAGGAGATTCCAGTTTCCAACTATGGCTAGACTAATCAGTTAAAGAGTCTATAATAGGTCTAATTAAAGTGACAATGTGCAGGGCTTCAAAATTTCAGTTTGTGTGTCATGTGGGAACACATGACTGAAAAAAAAAGTAATAATAACAATTGCACTTGGTCTACACAACCACAGACACGCAAACAATATTAATCATCAAACTTACAGGACAGCCATCGACTTCATAAACAACATCAAAGATCTGCTTCTGGCCTTCAGTCTTCCTCTTGTCCTCATTGATGTGACTGGTTGGGAGGAGAGGGGAAGTCAGTGAATGGGAGAAAATAATATTACTGTTCATCTCACACGTGCTGAAACAATTAGCCCATAAATAAATTAGTTGGCCATCAAAAAATAAACAAATACAATAAACAACCATTTAAATTAGGGATGGGCATAATTAATCAACTATCAGTTATTGATCGCTATGAATTTTGAAGATCACATGGAATTTAATCCATACATTCGCATCGGTGAGGTTGTATAGTGTGTCTTGAAGCAATATCATGATTTTCACTACATGGCAGCAACCAGCAGGAGGCACAATTAAAATTTAACAGAGAAAACTGAGCTGCCTTCAACCTGCTGTAGAAGTTTTGGGGAAATTGTTTGTGCTAAATAGCCTAATATTTTTAATGAACAAATTTTATGTGATGTGATTGATAACTTCTTTATTATACCTAATGGTCAAGTTTTAGGATGATAGCAGAGTGTTCACATGAGGAATTGGAAATGATAAAAGGCTAGCTGTGTGATCACAACAAAAGAATCATGCCAACTCACGTCATGACTTCTTTCAGAGAATCAATTGCTTTTTCCAGTGTTATCTTGTCGGGGTTGTCATCTGACGTATGTTTCTTTATGTCTGCAAAGGTGGAAGAAAGGGAAAGTTTTGAAGGAAGAAGACAGGTAGGAAAAGATGAAAATCATGTGTAGAAAGGAGAGTAGAAAAGAATGGGAAGGGAAATTACAGACAGGTATCAACAGGAGATAGGAGGCAGGTATGGAAGAAGACAGATAAAAAGAAGATAAGGTGCGATGTAATTAGCACAAGATTATTTTTTCTTAACGTTTTATCAAAGCAATGTGCATGAGAGTGCATGTGCTTGTGGGTTACCATTGAGAAGAAGGGCCACACTAGGTAGTCTCTGTACAGGTCTGATGAGCAACTCCACCAGTGTTTGCCTGCCACACTCTGGTTTGGCTTGATTGATCTGTAAAATCAAAGCATTAGGGTGAAATGTTTGTGTAAACCTATGTGACACAAATGGGAAATGAAGATTTTCACTACATGCCCACCACTTAACTTGCTATCACTGCTTGCAATTTTACATGAACAACCACATGAACAAGTGACCTAGCCAGGGGTGGTCTGATCATGTCATAGCATGTCTGAATACTTATGTCAATATGATATTTCAGTTTCAGTTTCTAATAAATTTGCAGTATCATCACATATCAAAAGATTTTCCTTTCTTTCTTTCTTTGAAAAATCTATCTGTGCCTGAAGTCTACCAGTCAGGTAAAAACCCATATGTAGGACAAATTAAAGGTCATACCTTGAGAAAAGCATGAAAGCGTGGCTTCTGTTTCTCACAGCGAACAATAGTCTCCTTGCTCATTTCAAAAAAGTTGACAAAGGGTGGGTAGGTCCTCACCAACTCTTTAGACTAGAAAGAAAAGACGAGGACTAGTCAGAAGCATCAAGAGGATGATTCACAAAATACAAGAATGAAGTTTCACAGAGGGGAGAACATTTTTGTTGTTTTTTTGTTAAAAAAACAATTTTAGCTATTTTCCTCAAAGTTTTATTTTTTCAAACTAGTCTTGTGTAATAATTCACAATTCCACCACATCTACAGTATATCCCTCTCTGTAACTGGAAGACCATTCTCAATCATTAACTCATACCTGTCACTGCTTTAACTTGTCTTTTGAGTAACTAGAAATGGTCCACGATCGTATACATTAAGGATTATTAAAAGCTATACCCTATGATGTTATTCAATACAGCATCGGGCAAAACATGCCTGAAAAGTGTTCATGAACCATTCAGGCATGGTTTTGGTCCAACACATGAAGTCCATTTTAGTAATTTATCAGAGCCAGAATAAATATTCCAAGCAGAATCACAGTTCAGTCCATGTAAGCATGTGGTGGTCTACTCAGGTAGAGACAGTGATACATGGGGCTGAACGATGTACAAAAAAAATCATGTTGTGATTATTGTGACAGATATTGCAATTGCAATGGGTCACTAATTAGTATTGACTCTACTTAAAAGTGGAGTGTAGTAGTGTAGGAGTACTAATTGACTCCACTTTTTACACAAATTTTATTTCAGCAAAGATTCATAACTCCTGAATTACATACTGAACAACAGTATTGCATTAAAGTCTCCTACAGTTTAAGTAACCTTATGAATGATAATGTACTTTCTTGTATAAACATGTACGTATGCAAAGAAACATTCAACAACTGCATATTAACAGATGTTTGAACTCACATATTTGAGAATGATGTCTCCTACACTTCTGTCCTCTAACCAGTGTGTCAGGAGCTCCTCAAGGTCACTCTGATGAACAAACCATCATACATAGAAAATAACATCAACAATGCAAGGTCAAAAATGACAACATCACAATAATTTGGTCATTTAGACATACTACCTTTATTCTGGTATGAACGGCATAGATGTCTGGGATGCTGCCAAATATCGTCTTAATTTCTTCTTGGGCCAGGATGGGTCCACCGACCTGCCCCTCTTTTTCCAATGGATGTTTGAAAAGCTTGAAATAAAAGCAGAAATGAAAGACGTGCACAAACACACATTAACAGAAATAAAATGTTTCACAAAGCTGCACAAAAAGCAAAATATCATTGACCAATACTCTCGTAATCTTTTCAAAGCCTTGGCATCAGTAATACAATATGTTCCATCAGAACAGTCAAAAATAGTACGTTCTTTTCTATAGTGCACCATTTGTTACGTGGAGCACCCACAATTTTGTTGTACTTAACTGTACAGTGACAATAAAAGCCTATTCTATTCTAAATTGTCTATGCACTGTACTTTTTATATACAGTACATTCCCTTAAAATGTAACCTAACAAGTTTCAAGATTTCTTAAGTTTGCCTCTCGGGTTACATTTCAGTCAACAGGTTATTAGCATTTGAGATCAGCTACACAACTGTAGGTGTAATTGTATCTGTAGGTCCAGACCAAGAAAAAAAATGACACATTGTTGGCTATTAATTCAAGTTAATTTTATGCTCACACTGACTTATTAAAAAACAAATCAAGAGCAGTAAACCTGATGTTCTAGACTTTCAGATTCAAACACACATACTAACAGAGATTTTGGTGACTGTAATCTATACAAAAATCTAATTATGTAGACTGACAGCAAGTTATGCATTGCTTTACTGCACTTGTGTTTAATTTAAGTTTATTTGGGTAAATTTAAGTTTTACCATGGTTGCTAAATTAATTTGCATAAATATAGGCTATACATTAAATAGCACCTGGATTTCACAGTATTTAAACTCTTGAATTCATGCTAAAATCATGTAGCTCCTATGATGGTCGATTTTGCTTTCACACCAGAAACCAACTGTGCTACAGTTCACTTAGTAAAACTGACTGAAAAGGTGGGTTTCTGTCCGGTACTTTAAGCTGAACCAAAATTCAAATGACCGCTTTATACCACATGTGCTGGTATTTGTTTAAAGCAAACCAAACAGGTTAGGTAGAGTAAAATGTTTTGACAGGGCCGTGGAGCAAAACTGAGACCATGACCTTAAACAACATACAGAGGTCTTCACAGGTCCTTTTGGTTAGTATTAGTAAGTGATCCCACTGGGGCCACGTCCAATTTCTAGTCAAGCCTCATTTAGTGAGGTAGGGTCCTGTTGTTGCCCTGGATCCAAAGCTTGTGTGTCAATATGAGTAACTCCTGAGTGGACCCAAGTGGACATGCTATCAGCTCTGAACACACGGATATATCATATATATTCCAAGGAAAAAATTTGAGAGGTACATTTTTTCAGACAAGATTGGACATCCATGTAACTGTGAAGTCAAAACGTAGCATGTCTGTGAAAAAGGCAGTAATCAGCAGTACTACAACTCATTTCTAGCTTGTGGTGATCACATAATGTTTGGGTTACGGGGCCAACCTCAGCTGTGTTTCCCTTTGATAAATGGCACGTTAATGGACCTAGAGCAGAATTATGAAGGTGATTTTAGCAGCATGTGGTGAATTCGTTTCAGATGTAAGGCAGAAAACACCAAGGAGCTAACCTTATATTTGTGGATTTAGTTAACTAGTCAGCTTTTTAAGAGGAGAAGAACAGTTCAAGACAGAGAGACAGGGAAAGAAAGAGGGAATGAAAAAGAAGCAACAACAAAATGGAGGAAGCCTACAAAGGATGTTAAAGAAAAGAAGCAAGAAACGGAGAGACTTTGAAGGGGAGAGAGACAGAGAGAAAAATGGACAGGCAGTTCATTTTCTCCCTCACTGGTCAGCTGTCTGACTCTGCTGGGACCAACTGATAAGACAGGTCAAATAGGAGCGAGCATACATGCACACATGCAAACACGCCTTTAATGGTTGTAGCTTAGCCTGAAACTGATGTCAGGGGTGACCAACACGCCAAACTGTGAGGGAGTGTTAGAATTGTGCACATTGTGCAAACACACAGACACACAGCTACCTGTAAGATGGTGCTTAAAATGTCAACATAGTTGCTCTCAGTCTGGTAGAGCTCCTTGGAAACCTGCCACCTGGCTGACTGCTTGGACACAACTGGAGTCGAACTCCTGGATGGCTTCGAATTCTCTGGAGAAACAAGATGATGAGGAGAGAAAGTTTTTAATACTGCATTGAAGCACAAGCCTCAGAGATCCCACTGTAACTTAACTTAATTAACTGCTATTAAGACCCTTTGCTTGTTTACACTGAATCTAAGGTGTGTTGACTCACTTTATACACTCTAAAAACTCTACTACTACTAATACTACTACTACTACTTTCTTTTTGTGATATATTTTATATTTCTGGAGATAAATATACACCAGACATCTAATGGGCCATCTGTCCATTTCATAGGTAGATTGCAGTAGAACTCAAAATGTGTTCCTTTCAGAGTTCAAATTCATAGCACAGTATTTATCATTGTTAGGAAATAAGTGAAAAATTATTTTGTCCCTTAATTAATACACCAAGAGTATAAGCAACACTTGGTTGAATTTGAAAGTTTATATTATCTTCATACATTGAAAAACTTTCATTACTATGATAAAAGGTTATGCAGGATAACCTTGTTTTAATGTTGTTTTAAAGTTTCAAATTTTTCAAACAAAAAAAAAAAAAAAAAATTAAAAAGCAGAGGTTAAGTCATAACATTCAGTACTTAGATTTGGTTGCATTTGTTTCCTCCACCTTCATGTTTTTAAATGATGTGTTTGAGTTGGTGGTTGTGTGGTCAGTCTTCGTTCCAAGTATCCATGGTGGACAGGAGGTCTTGTGACCCTGGTCTTAGCTGGAAGTTACTTGACATCCTTCTGAATCATATTCTTTATATATGCATATGATCTATAATTTTGTCACTGATTGTCCATACTCTATTATGTGCTCTCTTCTGTATGCACAGTATCTATTACGTGTCTGTCCTTTGGGGGGTTTTCCTTATCCAACTGAGCTGTACAGACTGTGAAGCCCCTCAAGGCAAATTAGAAATTTGTGATATTGGGCTATATAAAAGATTTAACTGATGAACTGGTTTGATATTGGTGAATGGACTCAATAAATGTCACCGATAAATCTGCCTTGTAAAAAGCAGCACCGATCTGAATTAATAATTTGCTGAAAAAAAAGCCAAAGCCAAATCTAGCTAGTTTGCTTTAATTTTTGGTGCTTTATTTTCAGCATATTTCCATCAAGCCAGATGATATTCTAGTCAGTGGGAGGTCATGTTCATGCTTGTACTACACTACGCTCAGCTGGTCTGGGTATAATAAAGTACTCACAAAAAACCTAAATTTAGAAATTTTTCCACTGGATGTGTGACTTATTTGTCATTATCTCAGAGTTCTTTCATCTTTCCAACAGCTACTTCATATTGGCCTCAAAATGGCCTGTCTGCTCATTCCTACTCTTGAAGCAAAACCTGACCTGCAGAAGTTCTTGGCTGCTGTTGCTCCTCCTCTGGTTGTTGAAGAGTACTTGTACTGAGGTAGGACCTTTTCCTCCACTCATCCCTGTCTGTCCTAACACTCGTTTTCCAGTTTTTCCTTCTTCTCATCCTATTCCTGGTCACAGTATTGTCTCCTTTGCACTTTGAACCATTTCCTACTCTGCCTGCTAGAATGAAGAGGGGTTAATCTTGCTACTGGGCTCTCATGAATAACAGAGAATCAACCACAATCACAAAAGAGAATATCCTTTAAGGTATTGCATTTTTGCATTAGTATATTCCAGAAATGGTATAACTAGAGTTGGGTCGCTTTTCAGTTTTGCAGGTCCAGTGAAGGAGCTTAAAACAGTTTGATTTTAATGCGATCAAATTTCAATTGAGGGAGAAAGGAAGATGCACAAAGTGTGTATTTTCTCCATTTATGAGAAATTTAATTTGTGTTTTTGGGGTGATGACAACATCAGACAGACTTTGCCTCTATGGAAACTTAGATCGTGCTAATATGGCAACACTTCAGATTTGAAGACGACAAATCAGATGGGCTGAAAAACGTAAACGACGCAACACAAACACTGCAGGAAAAAAGTCATAGCAGGTTGTACTACATTGAATTTGTATGCTCACCTATGAAAGCTTGCTTGCATGCTGCACAGATGGGCCCCAAAAGGGGGACAATCTTTGAGACCTTCTACTTCTACGTAACTATCGAAAAAGTTAAGGTAAATGGTTGTGAGAAATATTTATTGGAAGACGGCAAACCAGCTTAGAGGCGCATTACTGCCACCAATTGGACTGAAGTCACCACATGGTCATCAGTCTCATTATGTTCCACTTGGGAGTGTCTGCTGAGTCAAGTGCAACACCTAGTGGTAAAAATTGGTACACCAGTCCAATGTTCAGCTTGATATCAAACTGGTATGTTTTTTGTTTTTTTGTTTTTACACCGGCCCAACACTAGGTATAACCATAGTCCAGAGAAAGAAAAGGGGCTTCAGGGTTGCATCAAGAAGGTGTTTTCCAGTCCCTTATCATTTTCCTCTTACCTATTAAGGCCTTGCATGTCTCAGGGGTGTTAGAGATGTCTAGCAGAGAACCCATGGACAGAGAGTGCTCTGCTGACGGCCTTTTGCGTGGTGGCGGGAAAGGGGAGATCTCTGTCTCCTTGGTGAGCTGAGCCAGCGTGTCCCTCAGACGCCGACGCTTCCTGTTACTGTTGGGTGTTGTGAGGGACAGGAGGGACACTGCCTTCTTCATTGCTGGACTGTCATTCTGAAGTACAGATGGACAAAAAGAAAAAGGACAAGATTGATACGAGTGTTAAAAAAAAAAAAAAAAGTTGGTAAGCTGCATGTCTTGCAAATTATGATATGGAAAAATATAAGAAAAAAAAAGAAAATATTTTAAAGCAAAAACCTTTTGTAATTAACATAATTATCACACCAACAGTGAGGTCATTATCTTAATATATCTTGATTCCTGGTTGTATGATGCTGTTGTTCTGAGTAAACTAGATCTTGAGCTCAGTTGTGATATGTGGTAACTTCATAAAGATAGCAACTAGGAAACTCCCATGGACTTGTTGTCTAAAGATGCGTTTAAACTGTACAACAATGATCACCAAAGTTTATAACATGTCACACTGTGTGAGATGGGTTTAATAAAATCCTGGCATCCATCTGTGTCAGACTGTACAATCAGTAAGGGCTGTCAGACTGTGTGATGAATGCATGTTGAATTGTAAAGTGCACACAGAAGAATGTATGTGAGGGCAAAGATGCATCATCAGCTAGTGTCTGTCTGTGCTGCATACGTGCTGAAAATGCATCTCTGCAAATTTTTCTTCTTTGCCTTTTGCTTGACACAAACTTTTTGTTTTTCTTCCCAACGCTTCCATCAGTTTGGTTTGTGTGCTTTATTGAGAAATGGTATATATGACATGTCGCACAGGCCAGTGTATTCGGTGTAATTTTTTCATAGGTCCCCAAAACTCTAAATCGACATTCCCTGACAGGAGACAAAGAGGAAACTACAAGAGAAAAGGATCTCAGGTTTCCTCATCAAATAAACACAAATCAGCTGTGACATCATCTCAGGGATGAAGCATTTTTCAGTTTTCATGTATTTCATGGATGGCAAAAAGGTAGTGATGGCCACCAACTAAACTCTGTGGATCATGATTAAGTGGACCATGCCAACTTCACACTCTCCACCTCCACTCTTTGTTGTGAGGGATTACAATACGTGTGTGCCCTACCAACAATAACCACTAGTACCTGACTGTACTTCTGGATGCACTATGAGCATAAACTACAATGGTAGCTGAAAGAAAACGTTGCAGCTATCGTAGATATATATGCCTATGTAGAAAATGCCCAAAATAAAAAGAATGAGACATCTGAGAGTAGTGTTATGCAGAGAGATCAGGTCAGCTACCGTGTTGCACTGGATATGGATCCCTAAAAGTCAGAGTAATGGATGTACCCCGAGTATAATTTCTGTGTTTACTTTCAGTAAAACTTGGCTTTGTTTGAAATCAGTCACGTAAAATCATGTTTATTTGGAAAGCTGTAGGAAGAGCACACTGATTGTGCAGATATATGCTATTTTGCATGAGTCATGGAGCCTCAATGGCCACATTCATGAGAAATATGCAAAGTTGAAAAAAAAAATAATTATCCTTTCAAAATTGAAAAAGTATTTCAAATGTAAGCACTTAGTAGTAAAATAGGATTCATGTGTGATTCAATACTCAAGTGGTTAGGGCACATATCACAGCCCCCGGTGCGACTCCCATTTGCTGCATGTAACTCCCCTACTCACTCTCCCTGCATGTCCTGTCTGTCTCCACTATCACTGATACAAATAAAGGCATAAAATTCCAAAAGAAATAACGTAAAAAAAAAAAAAAAGAAGATTAATGTAAGGACATGGGTAATTAAGAACTTTTGTTTGCATACAAAACAAAGGAATTTTTAAAAAAATTGTGTATTTCTGTATTGTATACACATACTTGAACATTATCCGTAATACACTCACCTTCTCGTAGAGGTACATGGACTCTCCTGCCCGAGCATCCATTTGAATGCTTCCCCAGAACCACTGTAACAGAAAAGAGAAATGTTTTTACTAACCCCTGAATTAGGACAGAGGTGGGTGGAGAAAAAATTCTGACCATATAATAACATAAAAACAATAAAACAGGCAGAGTAAAGAGGGGCTGTATTGATTGTGGGGTTATAACTCCAGCTAAACAACCTCTCCACCTTGATTGAAATTATTATTCATATACTGGAGGGGGAAATCTATTATTGACAGCCCTCCCTGACAGCCAGCAAAAGAGAGAGGGAGAGCAGAGACTGTCCTGATTGAGGTTTAACCTAAAATAAATCCTGATCATATGATCATGATTAGGAGGAAAAACAGAAGATTATTTCCTCTTGTCCCCATTATGTGTGTATCCTCTTATTGCAAATCCTCAGAGTATTATTCTCTTATGTCAAGATACTTGATACTTGTCTAGTATCACAAAGGTATCAAACTTTTGCGTTTAGAAGCAGCACTGAAACAAACTCTGTGTACTGCATAAGCAGAAGTCTGCTGTTCCATTGTGTAAAGATATTTCATGCCAGTGCTGATGCCTAAAAAACCTAAAGGCCTACCTCCTGTTTGACTACGAAGAGTTTCTTGGAGGGAGAAAATGGCAACTCCTTTACTGAGTGCTCTTCCACCACTATGTGTGTACAGCTCTCATCTCCAACCTCAAGATAGCGACCACCTTAGACAGAGGAAAACAGGAAGATTATTTATATATATATATATATATATATATACACACACACACACACATATGCATACACATGCAATCTTATTGCATGGACAATATTTTCTATACTTCAGTTTCTGTGTTTCAGCACATTCAATTTGAAACAAAATAATGGATGCCACATTCAAGTGCCAAGTCTCAGATTGATTTGATTGAATTGAGTGGGTGGACATCAATACAGAAAGTGTCTGGGAGACATAGAACCTTTTAAAGTTATGGGGTTCAACAGTAATTGGACAGATACACGTGAAGTCAAACAAAATCATCACATTTAATATTTTGTGGAAAATCCTTTGTTACATGTCTACAACTGTTAAAAAAAGGAGTATCCAGTGAGAAATTATCTGCTGCACCTTTGTTTTCTTTGAAACATGTTTATACAACATTTTGGACATGGCCATTAAGTAGGACAAGCTACTCGCTACTCCCTACAACAGGGAATCAGTGCTGTCTGCTGGGACTCATGGTGGTAGACTGTTGAATGTTAAAAAATCATTCAGTGCCACGCATATCTGCTGAAGGAGTTGTTATTGTAGCAGTCTACCTGCAAGAGCTATACCGCTGTTGTTGCTAATGTAAGAGTGCTCACTCATACCCTTAAAGGTACTGTATGGAAGAATTTGAAGCACTTCACATGTAATAACTGCTTTTTTTATTGCCAATGTGTGAAAAGATTGTAAAGTGACACAAAAAAATTATTAATTCCCCAACTTCCTCCACTGCCTATAACACCCTGTAGACTGATTTCTATATAAGAGGACTTGGGACGAGTTTTCAGGATGGTCGCTCCCAAGTGTTTTGCCAATAAGAGTCTCTCTTCTGTGCTGCTACAGCACTGGTAATGTACTGACATTAACCTTGGAATGGAGTCTGCTGCAATTATGAAACAACCGACCCCCAACACAAGAAATGCTCCAAATTCCACAGAAGAAGAAAAACAAAAAACAGAAAACAGAAAACTTTATCTCATGAAGCCCTCTTGGCCAAACATGAATTGGACTGACAACAGGGGAAACCTAGGGTCAACATCGGCACAAAAGTGCAAGCAACAGAGCGCAGGCTGCAGTTTACTTAAAGGCCACAGGTGTCAGTAATAAAAAGTGTTTGGATTTCTCCATACAGGACCTCTGTGTGGTATTTGAAACATAGAGCCTGAAGGGGAAAAAAACTGTCCAAATACTTAAGGTCTGAATCCCTTAATTGCAATTGTCCAATAACAGCTTAGCAATTGTAAATATGTGCAGCAGTTCTGTCAAACTTTGGGAACAACAAGAAGAAAAAAAAAGTGAGTTTAACCCACAGAAAGACAACTGCTGAAGAGATACTAGGATAGATCCCTGTGTGTTGTAGCACTGACCATGTTTAAGAGTCCTCTCCTCCATGTTGGCCTTCTCTTCCTCTGAGAAACCCAAAAAACTGAGGATGCAGTCCTGGAAGGGGGGGACTTTAAACTCTGTTCGAAACTCCTCTTCTCCTGCATGGAAGAACCTTAAAACACAAGGGTTGGAAAAACAAGGTGATCTCACACCATGCCATCATTTAATCTGAGTTCAAGTGCTAAAAATTTAATCAAAAAGCACTGGTGAATGTGCAAGTTCATAAGACTCATCTCTGATAGTCATTTGATTGTTTTGCTTCTCAAGGGAGAATCAACTCAAAAGGGCTACAATTATCACTAAAGTGTGAAACTTTCCTCATGCCATGAGCTCCATGCTGCCATCTAGTGACTACCATACAGGCCCACGCTGAATGCAGATCAACAATTAATTTTGTTTTTCTGACTGATCCAGGTAATATTGTTTATCTCAATTCATTCATTAGTATTGATAGAAATTATCTATTCTTTTGTTTGGTCAATTAATCATTTGACCAATGTTTAAGGTTTGAATGATTTGCTGATGTGAAATCCAAGTTTGTATCGTTTAGTTCTGTCATCAACAGCACCATTAATCTCATACATCACTTTGTTTGATGTTTGAGTGAGTCATGGTGAAAGACAAATATTTGTGTGTGAACTCCAAATTAAACAATTCTGAGTTTCATAAGCACAATTATTTCTCTTCCCAATGGAGACAAAGAACAGAGCCACAATTACCATGCCCCTGATGAAACTGCATTCCCCTTAAGAATTAAACAGACGGACCTGTTAGGGGTGTTGTATTTAGCCATGTTGGCCTCATTTTTGTAGTTTTGCACTTAATCCCGGTCATTTTGTCCATGTGTCATGTTCCTTCCCCACATGCTTCCCAAATAACTTTTCTATATACATGTGACTTGTTTTCAAGTCATCAACAAACTGAATCAGAAGAACAGAAGTGATCAGCCTACATCTCTATTTATGTGTTGTTTGCTCTTTGAGTTAGGTATGTGGTTGTGGGACAGACAGCAATGTAAGAAGTACAGATATACTGTTTTCTGTTATGTTTTCTTGAACATGAGATACACATTTGAATAAAACGTTTAGAGGAGTGCTGGGGTTGGCACAAGCCTATCGGTGGTAGAAAATAGTGTCCAACTGCTCCATAGTTTGTCTCAGTTTTGTTTCTATTGGCCTCCTCTGCCTGACACTGACATCTTGGATATCTTCATTTGTCCAACAGGAGTTTCCATTGTAATTACTATTACCTTGAAAGTCTCTGAAACAATTCATATCACCTCCTTAGCAGTGCCAGAATTTGGCTCTCAGGAACTGGCCAAGAGACCACTGGGGGGGGGGGGGGACTGTGCCAAAGAGTTACATGTCTGCTGCCACAGAGTTTGATCCAATACTTGCAGGTACATAGCAACAGAATATATGTAATGTTAACTAGATCTGTATCTGGTACATGGAAATAATAGATGAGGCCTACTAAATTTGGCACACCTTATATTTCCAGAGCCACTTAATCCATCTGAATGAAAGTTCAATTCAGAAGTTCCAACCCTGAAACTGACTTGACACAATCAGCTAGAGAGAAGACGTCTCACACTGTTGGAGCCGTTGGAAGCTTCTTCTTCACAGACAATATTTCACTAAATACTCATGCTGGCTTGCAGAGACTACACGTGGCATACAACTGCTAAGTTTCACTTTGGCCCTCAGCAGCAATTGATATAACCTACTGCTGCTTGTCATTTCAACCAGTTAGAAAATGACAACCAATAAGAAGCTGCTACCTGAATGCTTTGTACACTGCCCTGTGCTGAAGGCAAATAGAGTTTAAGTCAGTGCCTAGTGATTCTGTGTATTTAATTGCCTAACTGGACATCAGAATTCCACACACCATTTTTTCATATTCACACAAGCTAATTTTCATTTGTGCATAAAACACAAGTTTTAACAACAAAATGGTTCACAGGCTTTCTTCAAGGATTTTCAACTCACACATCATCTCTCCTCTCCCAGGCCTTAAGAATCCATGAAGGAGTGAGAATGGGTGTCCCCAGGCACACTGCCAGCTTAAAGCATAAGAGATAGTAAAGAGAGAGGAGAGGGAAAAACACAAATGAGTAAATGTGTAACCAAGAGATGAGTAGATAGAGAGAGGTATAACACAGTTATTTTGGCTCCTTCATTTCAGTTTCACATTGATCGTGGTTCTCATACATGTTTCTGTGTCAGTACTACTCTGCTTTTCTGACTTTGCCATTATTTTTAATGTGCTGATCCATTATGAACAAATGAATAGAGAAACACAACAAGAGTTAAACAAACATTTATGGAGGTATTTTCTCATGTCTCAAGATATTCAGTAAAAGCTCTTTTGAATAATGATGGCAAAAGAGAAAGGGCTTAATTATATAACATTCACTGAACATCAGACTATTCATATTTAGCAGTCTTGCACATTAGATTTGCCATACAAAGCGGAGAACATTGAAATTACCTTAGTATGGTGTAATGTGTATTTCAGGTTATTTTGTCTTTATTTCTTCATTTGTCCAAACATTTGTGAAGTTTTAACAATTCAAAAACACACATCTGATGGTATTTATTTAAAGCTGGGCTATACATTGTATGTAAAAGGTTTAAATGCATATATGATATTGCCCAGCCCTGCTGCAGAGTGGTATTAATATCAGATACAGACAACAAAAAAGTAAACAGAGTAAACACACCCTGTATTTCTCCCCATGAGTGGAGTAGGCGATGAGATGGGTGACCTTGGTGCTGAAATCTTTACGGATGGTCCCACCCATGTGATGAACCAGATTCACCAAGTTCTTCTACATGGACAAAACAAAAATACAACACACAGGCTTAGATGGAGGGAAGAGGGAAAATAACTACCAAGATGGAATATGCCAAACATTTTGCTATGCCAGTGGGTTATTTCCATTGCTATTATTAAATTCTACAGATTATCAAAGTCATTGCATACCTGAGAGTATTATGGTGCTTGTTCAGATGACATCAGCAAGCATGGTACATGATTTCATGAAGCATCCTATGCTATATTATATTATACAGTAATAAGCAGCAACTTGACCTGATCTGACCTGACCTATGACCTGATTCTTAATACGATCAGTGTTTCCCCTACCATTGTCTGGGGGTGGGGGGTGGGGGGTAAACAAGTTTGCCTTGCTCTGCCATGGAAGGAGACTTTCACCACCTTAGTAAGCGTTTCACTCTACTATGCATACTAAATTAAACACCATGTCAGTATAAGTGGAATGATGTTTCCCAAAAGACTAGTGTTGTTTAGAAAAGCCTGAGTGATATTAACAAAACACATCTTTCCACAAGGAAGGATTAAGAACAAATATAATAGCTAGTAAGTAAATGGTAAGTTAATAAACTCACCATTTCCTCTTTGTTCCTGAAGCCAGTGAAACACAGTGACAGGTTAAGCATGGTGGTGGAGTAGAGAGGACGGCATGAAAACTGTAGAGGCTATGGGGAAGGAAAAGCAAAATTCAGTGCAATGCAAATGTTGAAATAAGTACAAACTGACATTTTAATATTTCTGATATCCTTTGATGTACCTTTAACAATATGATTAACAGTTCCCTAAATTTTTGATCCGGTACCAGACATAAATGATGATTCCAAAACCTAATACTTTTCTGGTCAGATAAATACCAGACAAGGGTGAAACTGAAAAATGGCCTAATACCATTTCTCCTGTTATTAATAGATATGCTCTGCAATGCAGTTTAAACCTGCATGTATGTGTGTACAGTCTTCAGCTGACAAATGTGCACAGCAATGCCTTGTTGATAGCAGCCACAGCGAGGACATATTGTTCACATTCAACATGAGTGTCCTATGTGAAATCTGTCCGTTTATCATCCTGTTCAGAGCCATTATGCATTTTCCGTATCTTGCTCTCTGAAATCAAGATTCATCTTAGACCTGTCTCCAGTTGGTTCTCTCAAATGACAAACAAACAACATATTTCCCTGAGCTATAAATTTCAGAGTGAAGCTGTATATTTTTCATTTGAATTCCAGGTTAACATGGTTGAAGAATCCATACTTTGGACAAAGGTGGGGCAATGCTGTATTTGAGCACTTCTTACTTACTTCTTCCTTTGCAGCACAGTACAGCACAACAGGAGGCCCAATAATGCGGTTGTCGCGTTTGTAGAGGAAGCTGTAGTCAGGAGAATCAAAGTCTGTGAGGACAAACACTGTCTCAAAATCAGTGTTGTCTTCATCTCCAAACTCCTGAACATTGTCTGTCATTATGCATGGGGTGCTGATGTCCTGAAAAGGAAGAATCACAATACAGAGTAATGGAGCAGTGTAACATTTAGAAGTGCACAATTAATCTGCAAATTACCAGAGAGAGGCTTGGTTAGCCTTATTGGTGGGGCTGTAGGATGCTGGTAATTTATTAATAAGTAAGTCGATTTTTCTGCCCGGCAACAAAACTCATCAAGTCAAAACCAACAATGTTAGTTCATCTCTCATCTTCCAACTTCCCTACCCAGACTCACAAATGTGTAGTTAAAATTTTTCATTTTTAAAGCTGTATTAGGCAGCGACTTTGAGAGACAACTCCACAAATTAAACATCATATGGGTTTGATATATTAGTGAATTGTGAAAGCCTCAGTGAATTGTTATGCTGGTGAACGTGAGAATATTCACTTTCCATTTGGCTCCATTTTGATCTCCACTAAGTCCTGTGAAAAATATTTGCTTTAGCTGCTAAATACTTGACTATATTCACCACCTGGTCGCTAAGTTTGTTTTGCTGCTTGGTGCTGGACAGGTACAGTGGGTTTAGTAGAGATTTTTTTCTAATGTGGATTAGTGCAGCTCAGTATTGTCCTAAAACAGATGGGCACTGTAGTTCAGGAAATACTGCATTTGTTGGTGAATATTTTCATGCATGGAATAGGCAGCATGTTGGAGCGTGTTGGTTACTCAGTTAATATGTTTTGAAACAATGCAGCTCCCTGGAACCAAAGAATAAGATATATCAAGCTCTGAATGTGCAGTCAGTGCTTTTAAGTATAACTAGTTCATTGTTGGGTTTGATGTTTTTATAAGCTCACTGTCAATAAGAAAAATACAGAATCACCAAGCTTTTATGGTCTTCAAAACTACTGAGACAAAATAATTGTCTTGTTTCAATGACCTAGTTCCTCACTGAAATGTAAACCTGTATATACCATGAAAACCCACAGCGGACACAATCATATTCTCTCTCTCTCTGGACCACATAACAAGAAAAATGCTCAGTGCAGAGTGAAAACAATCAATTCTAACCTCTAAAATGAGAAAATGTGTTACTCCAAAATCAGAATACACTTGTTTAAATCAATGGCTTTGATACCAGAAAGCAAAAATTAAATCACAAACTAGCTCTTAGGCTCCTTATAGGCAGAGCTGGTAGTGCATGAGAGGTAAAATTACATGCACCACAAGTAAACCTGCCCATAAAACAAGCCTCTGAGAAATTTGTTCTAGCAGGTGACACAGGACAAAGGCAGAAGAAGGTGAGAGGCATCGGTGAAGTGACACACACACAGAGCTAGAAACCACATTTGTTAATACAGATTGCTTTGGACACATGTGCATTAGAGGAATGGTTTAACATGAAGGGAAATACATATGTTTGCATTCTTTATAAAGACGATAGGAGCAGATCAATAACAATAAAATGTGTGTGTCTTACATTCAGAGCTGGAATCAGACATGTATTAGGGCTCAAAAGGGCTCAAAACATGATCAAACTCAAAATATGGCCAATTGCAATATTGAAATCACAGGAGCTACAATTTATTGATGAAGATAAAATGTGTCACAATGTACCATTATAAATGAAGCTTTGCTGTGTTACAGAGATGCCGTGGCCTACAAATCATATTCTCCAGATGTAGGGGAACATGCTTATTTGGTACAGATCCCAGTAAAAATAATATCATAATTATGTTTTCAGTGAAAATGATAGACAACCATTCTCACTAAAAGCATTACTCATACTGCAATTGCAGTATTCAAATAATCAGTAGTCAAAATAATCACAATATGAATTTTATTGCATATTGTTCAGCCCTAGCTTAGAGTAAAGACCTGAGGAAGGCTCAGGCCAAAATAAAAAATAAAGACCATTTGGTATGGCCCAAGACTGAATGCATTAAATCTCTGTATTCTATATATGTAAACGGAATGTTCCAAGACTAAGTTTACAGCCATGCTACAGGCTCTAGGAGGTTGCATTTAGGTGCATCAGGGGTTTTAGCTAAAAGTCAAAAGCATGCTGAATGTTTAGCATGTTCACTATCTTGGTTTAACGTGTTTGTATGATAATATTAGCCAATTTGCACAAAATACACAAACACAAAACACAAAATACAGCTGATGCTGATGGAAGTGTCATTATTTTTGCAGGTATTTGATCATAAAAACAATGGTCAAAAATTTTACCTTATGATTACCTTCATGATTACATGAAAAGTCAGGAGATTACCAAAATGATTCCAGTTCATATTAAATTGGACTCAAATTTCATGACAATCCATCAAACAGTTGTTGAGACTTTATTCAAAACCTTAAATGGTGTTGTATGTACTTCCAGTGTTGCCAAATTAAGCCAAAACATCCTGACTCTAACTCTGTAAAGACATGAGATTGTTATTGATCTTCTCCTCTCACTCTCAGAAAGAAGGCAAATGTACATAATTTGCAAAATACTAAACTATTTCTTTAAGAGGACATGACACTCAAAAATCATCTGTTAGACACATTGCTGTCGATCACTCCTCAAGGTCTGACTGTTGAAATCTTTTGTGTGTAAATAGCTTTTCATGGGACTGCTTGAGAGTCTAACTTTGGTTTTAACAAATGGATACCGGACAGTTTTAAATGCCATGATGCAAAATTAAAAGAGTTTCAAATGACTTATAATATTATTCCTCAGCCTAGCAAATTGCCCCAACATTTGAGTGTGAAGCTCTGTTAGAGTAATCCAGATATCAAGTATGACGTTACTTATATTCAAATATTTACCCACAAATCAATTCACCAAAAGTGAGTCGGCCATGCACAATGATTAAGTGAGCACCCTATGTGAATTAAAACTCATGCAGTACTTCCCCAAGTTCCCATCAAAGTGTTAAACAAAGAGGCAGACACTATACTGTACCATATTAACTATAGATTTTATCATCATTTTCTCCTCTGCACCCGCCTCGCCTTCTCTTATCTTTACCACTGGTACCTCCATTACTCTGATGGCCTGTAAAAATCAACCAGCAGGACGTGGATGTGAGTGTGAAGCTCTGTTAGAGTAATCCAGATATCAGAGTATGGCGTTACTTATATTCAAATATTTACCCTACGTCAATTCACCAAAAGTGAGTCGGCCATGCTGATTAAGTGAGCACCCTGTGAATTGAGCTCATGCAGTACTTCTGATTCATCAAAGTGTTAAACAAAGAAGGCAGACACTATACTGTACCATAATAACTATGATTTTATCGCTGTTTCTCCTCTGCCGCCTGGCGGCTTCTCTTGTCACCACTAATTGCCCTCCGTACTCTGATGGCCTGTAAAATCATGTGGGGCGTGGATGTTAAACAGCATTTGAAAAGCAGGATAACAGAAAAAAAGAGGAGGAACAAATTCATACAAATAAACCTCACATTAGGACAGAGGAGAGGAGGGCTGGGTTTGGGGATGAAGAAAGGCTGAGGTAAGGAGGAGAAGGGTGGAGCCCATGTCCTTGCAAAGTCAAAAGACAGTGACTTCAAAAAACTATCAGACTCCAGAGGGGGTAGGCTGGGGAAGAAAAGAGTTTCCGTTAAAAATTAATATAAAAGTTCAAAGCTATCGGGAAGGAGGAGAGGAGGAAAAAAACAGGACAGAAAAAGAGCAGGATGTGATGAAATGGATGGGGGGGGGGCTCTTTTTCTGTTGGTTGCCTGAGCGATGGCAGTGGGCGGTCAGGCAGACAATCGGGAACGCTCTGATGGAGCTGTCGACAGATGTCTTTGAATGTGGCTGTGCTGCAGATTGGCAGGGAGAAATAGATGATTTAAGCAAGAAGCCTTCTAAAGTGACGGGGCTCCGGAGACCTGGGAAGGAAGTAATTCTAGCAGCACTTAGTCTGCTGCCACGCCTCTAAATCACCTTCACATGGCACTACTCAAAGACACAAAACTATGCTGGAGCAGACACAAACACGCCCTGATAGACACATAAATATCCTCATGAAAAACTTGGCACATTTTGTTATGGTGTAGGTTTCAACTGCATGATCAGGTACATTTTTGTTTTATTAAAAGGAAATTTGAAATTATTTTCTTGGTTCTGTAGGTAACTGAGAGCTGGGTGATAAAATTATAATGGTAACTATTGCAAAATAACTTTTCCTCAAAAGAAAATATAATACATGGTCGATACAATGTCAATAGAACTTATTCCCATCCATGTTTTGTCAGACAACACAAAAAGCCAATGATAATGAGAACAGCACAGCGCTGAACCAATCATGAGGCTGAAATGGAGTTACAGCCATGTCAGGCCATGTTGATGCACACAGCACAGAGCATAGGAGTAGCCAGCAGCAGTGCACATGCTTGTTTGGGCTACTTCAGCCATGACCACCAGTACGCCAGGAGTGGGAGCGAGATAAAAAAGAAAATGACAGAAAAAGTTTTGTTAAAAGAAAATGTTTACAAAAACTCGAACAACAGTGTTACCAAAGAAGACACCCCAACAGACACAGCCCAAGGCTCAAAAGACAAGAAGATTGTTGAAAAGAAGGGTCTGAGAAATTCAGTGGTGTCAGACGTTGGCTATTTAAAGTCTGACAAGAAGCAGAGTAGTGCGCTCTGCAAATTGTGTCTAAAGCATGTTCTCACAAAGACAGGTAAAAGCACTAATCTTTATTACCATCTGGGGCAGACTTCACAGCTCCAGACTCAAGTAAATGCTGATGGTCCCCCTAAAACAACCAGTGTGATACCTGTACAACAACAGCCCATAATGTCCACATTCTCCAGCGCCATGTCTTAGCACAAAAAAAAACTGACCTTATAAAGTAAAAAGGAACCTTTAATCTTGACAGAAATATTGATTTGATTTATATCATGATATATATGGATATATACTGACTGAAAAATGTATTGTGAGAAGATTTTTTTTCCATATCACCCAGCCCTAAGGTAACTACAAAAAAATGTGAAGAAAATACACAAATTTGGATTTGGGCTGACGATGATCTTGAAAATAGTTCGAAATAAAACAATCATGGTGGAGTTTAAAAAAAAAACTGTATCTAGATCTAGGAGTCCACCGATGTGCATTTTAAAGCTTTGGAGAGGGAAGACAGCCTGTGTCAAAATTCTGACTGTCAGAAATTTAGGACAAAATCCTTCAATGTGACTACTGCTATAACCCACATCTACCCACCACTCAGTTAGAGGAAGAACTTAGAGGACACATACACTAGCAAGCTAGCTACGACCTAAACTATATTTAGTTCAGATTCAACAGCTAAAAAGTACAGAGGTGAGTGCACTGAGTCCAAGGGGGCTGGTGGTTCAATCCCGGGTCCCTCTTGTCCAAAGTCATTTTTACACATAGACTGCACTATATTGGCGTTAGACCTGTGATTACATTACCTTGGCTGGTTTACACTTAACCACACAAATACACATAAACAGATGTTGATTCGGCTCTGTGACTACCTCTGCTTAAAGGTGGAACAACATTGCACCCCATTACACCTTCACATCTTTTACACAGAACAGAAAGGCAGAATAATGGTACAATATTTCCACCTTGAGCAGGCTTTATAAAAGGGGGTTCAGTGGTCAGGCCAGTAGGCCACCAGTATTTGGATCAAATAGCTCATGAAAAATGAGGTGTATCAGACTAACAGGTCTCCCGCAAAAAGGAGATGCATTAACATTAAGTACATTGAGTGTTTCTCACCAAAAAGCATTACATGTATCCATGAGCTCTAACAAATGTGTTGCTAACATTTCTTTCTGGTAAAACATCTGCAAAGCCAATTTTTAAATTTTTTAAAATCCAGCATTGGATCCAATCATGTTTGTTTGCTACTCATTGGCTTTGCTAGCGCATCGGCTGCATATGTTGGCATGTTACACCCACCTGTATACCAGTGGAGTAGTGTGAAACCATTGGCAAGAATATGGTTTACATCACCCATGATGCCTGCACTTGCATAGACAAAATTTTATTATCCATTCAGCAGCCCTCAGCTTCTTTTGCCTCTCAGTTGTTATGCACACGCAAACACATGTCATGAAAAGCCCTTTATGCTTTGTGGAGTTATGTGGTGGCTGATATGATAGTCAGGAAGGGGAGAAAGGTTGGGATGTAAACACACCAGTCACAGCCAGCAGCTGTTAACAAAAATCACAAGTTGCTCATTTATATGCAGAAGCTACACATATTGTAGGCTGTGAGGGCTCTGCAAACTGCCAAATATTATACCTGGACGCCCCTGTATTAGCATGCCTTATCTCCAGACAAGCAGGTGTGTGTGAGAGAGGGAGGAAGAGATCAGAAGTAAGTGTGCCCACTTCTAAAGTAAATACACACACTCTAACACGCATCTTGATAATGTTACTAAATTAAGGAATAAAGCACTGTTTCTTCTGTAGGCCAAAGAAGCAGTGCAGAAATCGTATTTGATGGGCCATTAACAGATTAATATATGTACACTATATTAAAAACAATATAGCATAATATAGCATAGACATAAAAAAATATGTCTATGATGTTGGGTAAAAACACCAGAAAAGAAAAGCCTATCATTACAAATGGGAATCATTGTTTTGCATCTGCCTCTTCACTAGCAACTATCCATTAAATGTGAAAATGCCCCAAAGGGAATCTTTAAATACAAAAGTGGCTTCATCATAACAATAATTTCCAATTCTGAAAATTACAAAATATTCCTGCGACTGCTGCTTTGGACCAAACAGCTTAACTGACAACATAATTTATGTAACCATCCACCTCATTTCAAACATTGTAGCTACCCGATAGATCATTGTTCCTCTAATAAAAATACAGTGCTAAGTGCCAAGTTGTATTTCTATATGTAAAATATGTAGAAGCAAAACTGTTGAAAATATCACTTTTCTTCAGTTTGTTGAACAGGTGGTTTGATTAAGGCCTTTGGCCTTTTACTTTTTGTTGCACATCAACTCAAATTCACTCAACTTGACGTGATTCACTACAACCTGCTCTGCTGATTCCTCCATGAGTGTGTTGTGGCAGGCTAATAAATCAGTGTTTGGGAAACACTGGACCTGACTAGCCCCGGGAATGGCAGGCATATTTGCAAGTCGCACTGGTTCTCCTAGTTCTAAAATTTTGTCGCACTATCTCCAAAAATGGTTGCAAGATGTCCCAGGTCATGCTTTCAGATGGATTTCCCACCTGAGACAATCCGTGGGAAACACTGAAAATTAAACAATGAACACTGGCAGAAAGTTTTTATCTATCAACAGCTTTAAACAGTTTTGTCCTTGTAAACAGAGTTTCCATGTCTGACTTAACAAATCAAGAAAAGCAGTGACATTGACTCAGATTCAGCCTTCTACATTAATAGAAGTGAGTGGACCACACTGGGCCTTCAGGGTTAACAGAGTAATGATGTACCTGCAGTGCTTTGACCAGTGCTCCATTTCTCCCCGCTTCTCCCACCAGAACAACCCTCGTCTCCACTTTTGGCAGGATATCTGAAAGCAACAGAGAGACAGAGTGGACAAGGAGGAAATGACATGTGTGCACACACACACTGGGAGACAGACAGATCAAGAAGTAGGTCATGTATGCTAGGTGATGCAAGTTTTCTCATTTTGACTGAGAGCCATGGGTACCAGTCAGACAATGCACTTTTATCATTGATTACAAGAGAAGAGAAAAAAAGGGTCCTTATTGTATTTGGAAACATTATTACAGTATTAAAGCACCCTTCAGCTCTGCAAATATATTTTCATTATTTTATACTGACAATAGAGACAAAAAACTACTTTAGAGTCAATGTAGTTAGTATTATGAGAAAGACAAAAATGAAAAATAGCCTTAAAAATTAACTTATTTGCCAGTTTATTAGCAGGCTTTGACCCTCCCATAAAGGTAAAAATCTTTTTGCCTGCATAGCTTCCATGATTAGAGTTGTACTTGATTAATGTTGAAAGACTTGACCAAAAAGCAAGCCATAATAAGAATGCTGAACACCTTCTTCTGCAAGTACTCATCAAGCGCCTAAATTAAATATATTACAAAAATGCACAAATTAATTTCCTTGTACATTTTCTTGAGTGACCTTATTGCGGGGTGGCTGTGGCTCAGGAAGTAAAGCGGGTCGCCCACTAATCGGAAGGTCAGTGGTTCGATCCCCGGCTTCTCCAGATACTGAACCCCACGTTGCCCCCAGTGTGTGTGTGAATGGGTGTGCATGTAGAATAGAGCGAGCGCTGTATGAATGTGTGTGTGAATGGGTGAATGTGACACGTAGTGTAAAGCGCTTTGAGTGGTCGATACAACTAGAAAAGCGCTATATAAGTACAAGTTCATTTACCATTGCTGTTATCAAGCGAAATTCAACTGTTGGCTGGTATGGTTAATGTGTGTAACAGGCAGAACGACCATCACTTAACAGCAGTTGTCCATAAATATTTTTCAACTTAAATGAAATGACTGTTTTCGTCATTTTAATTATCCCAATAATGTAGCTATCACTGCTCCATGTGAACTCATTGGTACAAAATTCTAGATTCTAGTATGAAAATACAGTGTTTTCAGAGCGCATTCAGACCCCTTCACTTTATTCATATTTTGTTATGTTGCAGGAAAAACTAAAATATCACATTGACTTAAGTATTCAGAACCTTTGCTAGGGCACATGAAACTCAGTTCAGGTTCATTTCTAAAATTCTGGTTTCACTTCATAATTATAGGCTTGGCCAGCTGATTTAAATGGTTTACTTTACTTATCGAACTCTTTTTCAATATTACAATTTGTTCATGTGCAACAAATTCAGATTTCTTTACTGTAATCACATTTGGTAGCCCTCACTGGGTGTACAGTTTTACAGTACTGTTTATTGTCCCCACTGGACAGAGCAGTGAAGCCCCAAAGAATTAACCCATGGACTTGATTGGCTCCCCTTCCTTCAAGATAATCCTGGATCACAGACTATATAAATTCCACCCCAGATTTAATGAAGGTAGGACTTGCTTTAGCTTGATGCACCAAATAACTGGCAACTGAGTGTAGGAGTAAGCAAGATTGTGCTGTCAGGCGTTAGTTTACAGTGCAAATGCATGTTTCAGGTTTTAATACACCATTTCTGTGTACTAAAACCCGCTGTGTTTGTCTTCTGATACAGTAAGATCTTTGGGCTTGCACAATTTGATACACTTGTAGGTTTTATCTACAATGAAACTAAAGGTCACATATGGGGAATCTGCATTTGCTGTTGTTCTTGTTTTTAGCAGGAGTTTATTTTGTGAATTGAGAGGTTAGAGAGAGATTTAGAGAAAGGAGAAGGAAGGAGAGAACAAACAACAGTAATCCTTGCAGACTGACCTTCCCCATCTTCACATGCCATGCCCAGAAATAC
Organism: Lates japonicus; assembly: GCA_033238685.1. Taxonomy (NCBI): domain Eukaryota; kingdom Metazoa; phylum Chordata; class Actinopteri; family Centropomidae; genus Lates; species Lates japonicus. The sequence goes on along the minus strand of BRZM01000079.1, from coordinate 1,131,589 downwards.
ATGGTCCTTGGTGGTTTCGGCGATCCTTGAATCATAGACAGAGGAATCCACCAACAGACTCCGAGCTGTCCCTAAAGTCACTATGCTGCTGTCAGCCATAGCAGGAACCTTAGGAGGCACCAAACTGTCCAAACTATCAAAAGTTAGAGGGAATGAGCAGAAATACACACAGAGGGAGAACACAGTAAGGCAGAGAGAGAAAGTATAGGAACAAAGAAAAAAAGGAAAATTGTGACAACTGTCAAAAACTAAAGGCAAGAGACAACACTTGGCATGACTTAAAACAAAAATACTGCCTGAGTCTGACAATCCAACTGGAGAGAAAGCTACGTATTTGGTAAGTGTGATAACTTTGTAAAAAATAGGCAAGGTGTATAAAATGTTGTACTGAAACTTTCAAAATTTGTTGGGCTGTTTACATTAAATACAGTCTCCGCCAGGCTTTATGAGAAGTAGTTGTCAGTGCAGTTGGTTACGTTAAATAAAATAAATATCAATGTTGACATACAAAAAAAACAACACAGTAATATTGATGGTTTACGTTTAGGACAAAAAGTGTGGTAAACATGGCAAAGAAGACAACGTATTGATATGAAATAATAGGTAACGTTACTTTTCTTTCTCCTATATTCTACAACAAGAGAATTAGCTTAAACCCACTAGGTCAGTTAACATTAGCTGCTTTCACCATGGCACCAAATTCTCCTTACGTAACATCACCAGAGGTTAACTAACGTTAGGTGTTCAGTTGGGTACCAAAACTTACCGTCTGTTCTGCCAGAACGACAAAAAGGGAGTTATCGGAAATAAACTGGCTGCTGAGCCAGTAAAATTCCGTATGCTCTCTAGCTAACTTAGCTAGCTACCGAGCTAGTAAGTCAACAATACGACGAAGAATTGCTGGTAATTCCTTTTCAGTCCAAAACACTCTTCAAAAAATACGCAACATGTCTCCGTTGAATCTCAAGTCTGATATCATTGCATTTTGCCTTTCATACGTAAAACAGCCCAAATTCTCGAAATGTGGCAGCTTCTGAGTTTTGATAGCAAACTACTTCAAAACAGCCCGGAGAAGGTGTCAGCCTGCTGTTACAACTCAATTCAAAAAGCAAGGAAAACTACTAGGCCGCGCGCTGATTGGGCAAGAATGACGGAAAGCCAGTGGCTTCCGTTCGACGAGGCCGCTGATTGGTCGGTTCATTCAAATCTCGATGCGCATTGCTTGTGCTGCCTAGACATGCGACCTTCAGGTACTGTCGGAAATATTACATTTCTTTTCGTAACAATTAATTGATATTTTGAAATCACTTTTTACTTCATTTCAATTCTGCCAGAAATATTCAGCAGAATAGTCAAGTTAATGAAAAAGAAATACAGGCGGTTATTTTTTCAGCTTCATCACTTCGTTTATATTGCAACCTGACGATATACATGATTCTATTTTGAAATGTATATATTTCGTTATAAAATAAATGAAAAGAAAACTGCCAAACCAAAAAAACAATAAAAGTAATATTTTCCAAAAATAGTTCTAGGTCTCTTTTCTCTGACAAAAACACCTGATCTGAATAGGCTTGGTAAGTGGCATTTAGAAATATTGAGGTCACATGGTATAGTTCAAAAGGAGCAGGATATGAAAGCATCAAAGATATATGCAACCTGGGTTTAGGCTACTTTACAGAGAAGAATTGTTAACATAGATAGTACAACCACAGAATTGACCTATTGGTATTGTTTATCATTAGCAAAGGGCAGATTCCTGAGCCATCTGTGATATTGCTGACACTCAAAAATCTATATAATCTTTAAAACTATTGCTTAATGCCTGATGATAATGCTTCTCAGAAGTGGGTTTATCTCTACATGTAATATTTATTAGCATAATGGACAAATATATAGCATGAACAGTGCCATATACAACAGCGTTTATAGCCTAAGATAGCCTGTAATGCCTATGCTCAGAATTAGGATTTGTGATACTGATACCATAACTCAGGGTATCTGCTGATACCAACTCTCAGTGCAGATACCAGTGCTCTCTTCTCCCTAAAATCTGAATATATCACAAATAAAAGATAACAGGAGGTCAGGGATTGCTGCAGCAATAGGTCAGTAACCAACCATGGCTGAATGAATGTAAGTGATTGAGGAAGTAATGATTTTTTATAATGACATTGACAAAGAAACTGTATTTAATGTGGGTACGCCATGTGGCGGCTGATACCTGATTCACTTAATAAGGTCAGTATCAGTACCGATACCAATCTGGCATATTAGCTCATAACCTCCTTCACTGTTCTCAGGAGGACCTTCTATTTACCACATTCGTTTTTACATTCCTCTCTACTATCATTTCACACATATGCAACCATGCACACAACAAAATGAAATGTTGTTCCCAATGAACCAAGGTGCAACATAGAACAGACATTGAGTACATGTGCAATACAGTAAAATTCTTACATAATTGTAAAGTACAACAAAAAACAGTAAAATAAGAATTATTATAAGTGACTCAAACTCCACACGGTCTTAAGGGTAAGAGTGAACACTGTAAAAAGGGGGATTGGCCAAGTGATGGAGGAAGGACATTTGAAGACAGGATTTTTTTGTGTGTGTTTGTAAGAAATTAATATGTGGTTATTTCAGTAACACTTGTAAATGACCATGTATACATACTAAATGATTGAAACTGGAATTTGTTTAGTATGGTAACCACTATACCATGTACACTTGGTGCTTGGCATGGTAAATGGGTGAATGAACTAGGCCTCAAAGTGCCAAAGTATTCTTAGGCAAGATACCAAACCAAAATTGCCCATGATGTATCATTTGTGTGTGTTTGGGTGCTTTATATGTAGAACAAGTGTTGTGTGAATGTGTGTGAATGGGTGAATAAACTGAATGGTTCATATGACTAAAAAAGTGCTATATAAGTGCAGTCAATTTACAATAAATTACTGGTATTCTTATTCTGCACAGTGTAGTGTGCAATGCCTCTGTAGAACACGGTGTGAATGTGCATGAGTGAGCATTATGAGATGTGCAGTGTTGTACATGTAAACAAAACAAATGACAAACATAAAGGAAATCGTGCCAAAGCTGGCTGATGAGGGCTGTGGAGGGAAAGAAGGTGAGAGAAAGAGTAACGCTGGGCTGGGCTTTTATTCCCTGGGTACACCCAGCCAAGGTGCTGCAAATCTGGCTGGCTGCACCAACCACAGCTCTCCATTACCTTTAAAGGTAAAACACACTCTAAGCCCAGATAAGTTGAATTTACTTTAAAAATTTGAGGAAACCGGTTGCCTTAAAAAAATTTAAGTAATGTAAGATGAAAACTTAAGTACATCTAACTTAAAAGCTTGAGGGTACTGGAATTTTTATTTTTAGTTCAATACACTAAATGCCAAGTTGATTCAACTATTTCTTTGTTTTTTGCAAGGTCAGCTGCTTTGCACAGTTATTGCACTTAACCCACTTAAGTTAAATGCACTAAATTCCAAGTTGATTTAACTTTAAAAAGTTTACAAGGTCACTTGTTTTGCATAGTTTTTAGTTAATATCTTTAAGTTCAATGCACTTAAGTCCAAGTTGATTTAATTCAAACTCACTTGTAATGTTCATTTATTTCCCCAGATAGTCCATGAGGACTTGATCCATGCATTGAACCATGAAAGTGGTCGCGGTCATGAGCATTCACTTCCCATCATGCATCATGCCACAACAAATCGTCACGCATCAAAATTGCAGTACTCGCAGTACTTTATTTTTCTTTTTCTTTGCACTTTACAAAGTGGCATTGTTAAATGTAAAAGTAGATGGTTTTTGTTTGATGTTGTCTTCTTTCTCTCTTTTTATTTTTATTATCTATCTGGTTGTACATGTGTATGAATGAGTATGTGTAAGTTATAATATAGAAAGTGAAAAAAAAAAAAAAAAACGTACCTATAGTTTTAAAAGTAGATGGTCCAGTACTCTGCACCTGCGAGGGCTTCACATAACTCAGTGGATTTGAAAAAGAGGTGTGGCGTGACAAAAACTGTAAGGTCATTTGACTTCAAATTGTTCATACATTCGCCATTGTCTATAGATTAGTAGAATTTACTCAGGATTGTATAGTAATAGCATCTAACTTCGATTGTTTAAGTGTATTGCAATTACATCTTTCAGGGAGAGATCTATCAGGGCAAAATTAAGATATGAAAAATGATTTATTATTAATCATATTGCACATTCAGACACACGCAGAAGCATGTAGATACATGCACAATGATGCAATCAGACAGACACAAAGTTGGGTAGCAGCATGTGGTCTGGAGGATGGTGAAGACATTCACTTCCAGCTGTTCAGTTTTCTCCTTGTTCTGTGTTGACTTTTGTTGTATTCCTGGGGCTGTTGGACAGCTCCCCTATCCCCTATCTATCTATCTGTCACACACACACACACAATCTCTGTCTTTCTGTATTCTGCCCTCAGAAGGTTCACTGTGCTGAACAAAGCTTTGTCAAGACCATATCTTCTCTCCAGATCATAGCTTCTATCAAACCATTATATTTCTAGCTCAGTCCACTGCTCTCTGACGCTCAGTCACTAAACACAAATATGAATAGACACTAAAATAGTGGGAGACCACACATTCTTGAGATACAAGCAGACCACTGTACAGATTATACAACCAGGTAAAACTCTTACCAACTCTCTTTTGCCGAATAGTCATATGGCATTTTAGAGGATGTGTAAAATTTAAATAAAAAAATAAAAAAATGAATTGACAAATAGTACAAATTTCAGCATGAACATGTCCATCTCATAACTTCCATCTTGAAACTGTTGAATTGTCATCAGATCAGGGTGAGAAAGTGAGGAAATATTTTGCTCATGTTTCACAAAATCCAAACAAAGTTTTTCAGAAATAATAGGTAACTGACGAAAAAAGAAAAGGAAATGTATTGATAATCATTAAAACAGTAATGATTGGTGCTAATGTTGACAAAAGAGATTGGTCAAGTCTTCATATATACACACAGACACTCCTTTGGGGGTTATTGCAATATGTTTTTCTCCACCTGAGACCTTTTGTGAAGGAAACCTTGTGAGCTCATGGAGACCTTTTTGGGAGACTTCAAGATGTCTTAAGCAGAAGCATCTAGTAAAGCTCGATGAAACCATGCACATCACTTACATACATGTGTGAAGATTCTACTGGGTACCTAATCATAAACATTAACAGGCATTCATTTAAGTCATGTTGCTTCTTAATACTGTCACAGCTCCGGCTGTAACTTTAGGGGTCCCAAGTGTTTTCTGTGTGTTTTTGTTGTTTCCCCAGTCTCCTCCTTGTGTCTCCTTCCCCTTGTGTGTTTCTCTGTTTTTACCTTTGCAGCTGGTGTGGAGGTCTGATGCACCTGTTCCACACTCACTAATCAACTGCTTTACTAGTTAGTTGGCCAGACCTCCACTCAACACCAGAAAGTACACTCATTCAACGTGATAACTTGTAGCCAGCTCTCTAGTGTTTCTAGTGTAGTTCTAGACAAGATTCTTACCAGTGTTCTTGTTTTTTCATCGCTAATTCCACTCTCTTGTGCCGTAGTTCACCTGGGTTCTCCTCCTGCTGCACTCTGCCTCTGCCTTCCTCACCTGCCTGGGAATCAAGTCTCAAGCCTCCAGTCTATGGCTGTTCAACCGCCTGGTGTTACCCTCCTGAAGCCAGGAGAAGAACCTGACTGACCACCTTCTACCTTCTATGTTCTATCCACAGCTATGTCAGAGATAAACAGTGAACCACTGCATACACTAATAGACATGTGTGAAACAGGTGGATCTAATAATAAAAGGAAAATACCTAAAGAAGTGCCTCCCAACTTCACACTACAGTAAATATTCATCACATTACCCCTCAGCCTCCTTCTTTGCTCCTGGGCAAGACTGGTAACAAACTGGCTTCTATAAATACTGGACTGACTAATGTGCACTATAGTTTGTGTTTGAATGTGTCTAAAACACTTTATCAGTGTGTTAATGTGTGGTAATATCAGGTATTTATTAAATTAATGACATCAGTGCAAAAGTAAAATAAAAAAAGATTTTGATGCTGATTGATTATTTTAGTGTATTGGTGTTTCAGAGTTCTGATGAATTAGAATTACCTGAAATACATTGGTATAACTAATGTCCTTTTTCTGAAAAAATGTAATGACACTTGATGGAAATGTATTCCGGTTATGCAGAGGCCCAGCTTGTTTTTTATTCAAACCATTTCTGCCTAAAAATCCATGTGTCATCTGTTTCAAGAGTCTTCCTGTAAAACGACCCCTGTAAGTTGTCTGGGCCTTAGGCAACCTCTTGCAGCTGTAGCACTTGCAGTGAACAAAGAGAAACGGTGAGATACTATGTCTGCATTTGGGAGCAGGATAACTTGGTGATGGGGTCAAGGAAACACAGGACTTTCTCACACAGGACACTGCTTTCTGTTGCGAAACTGATGTCAGTGTTGCTTCTTATATCTATGAGCTTTCCACAACCATAACCACATGTTTATTGTCGCACCATAATGATGAAATTAGGAATAAGGAAGTTCTTATTGTTCCCAAACATCACCTTTGCTAAACCTAATCAAGTAGTTGTTGTGCTATACCCAAGCAAACTCAGTTATCTGAAAATGGCTTTTATTGTGTAATCATCAATTATTTTTAAATTATATTATCAAGCCAGACAGAGGATTTACACTCTATACACACACCTGTTTCCTTTAATTACAGTTTCATCTGGGGCAGGGAGCAGATAAAACAGCCCCAGTCACAGACTGAGAAAATACATTATACGGTGTTTGAGACACAGCTCGTCTTCTCCTGATGGGGAGCAGCAGCCTGACTGAATGGTAATGACGCAGGAGGTGCTGGCCCATCACACCTCAGATCCATTATCAAGGTAACAACAGAAATAACACCAGGTTTTCTATGATGCCTGTATCTTTCATCAACATAAGGGAAAATCAAAGCCATTAAAGAGTAAAATCTACCCAATTTGGTTAGTAACTACATTTCATCATTCATTTCAACTCTTAAATGAAAAATAAATGTTGCAATAACACACAGAGAGGATTCTCTCAGACAGCACATGACGCCAGAGCCTGGTTGGCATCGACTTAACAATATCTTGTTTGAACACCCATCACCACAAGTCTGGTTTGGGAGCTGGAGAACACAAGGGTGCGCGGGAAAGAATCATTCTCTATTCTCACTATGCTTTATTCTCTCTCAGTTTCAGGCTTGCGCTTGTTTTGTGCTGTTACAAATAAGTGAAATGTTGCTTTTGTCTTTGTCCATGGTCTCACAATGACAGACGACATAGAATGTCAAGGATGGTGTAAAGAAATTATTGTATGATTGCACAAATGCTAAATGATTTAGCAGTACTTCTCCTCAACTTTTATTTTTCTCACAGCAAATGGATGGCTGAATAGATGAATAGAAATGGATAGATGAGGCTTTCAGTAATATGTCCAAGCAGGGATACTGACAAATGCTGCAAGGCCTTGGAACAGTTCTAGCCCTAAGTTTAAGAAACCATGATACCTGTTCTGTGCTGAACGTGATCTCCGCCAGCCACCAACAAGATGACAGAGCCTGAGATCTGAGTCAAAAAGGCTGGCACTCTGTACCTTGAATTATCCTTGTATTTGTGTTAAGGGAAAGAAATGTTTATTAAGACTTAGGTGTCATTTTCTGTCCTGACTATTTGTTGTATTACAATAACACTGAACTCATCAAAGGACCTGCAAAGATTCTAATGATATTGAATGTCCAGTAAGGCTAGAAACACAACCGGTCAGATGATCAGGCAGGATGTCAACTAGCTATTTTGCCAGACTGATGCTACTTTATCTGAGGGTAAATCCAAAAGTAAGCACACCAGTGTTAACAATAATAATCTTTACCGTTATACGTACAACTATGGCAAACTGGAATAGTTAAAGCAGGAAATAATCAGAACTGTAATGGAAATTTGCAGCTGACAGTTTGGGTAATACTTAATGACTACCTTGAATGATAGTCAGACCCATGAAATAAAACCTGCTACATTACTAGTATTGTCAGCTGTTATCAGCTCAGCACAGATACCACTTTGTGCAGTGCAAAAAATAGTGAAAGTTTTAAGTCATGGACAATCTAATGAACTACTTTGGTTTACTTCAGTTTTGTTTTAAATATATTTAACAGGGTGAGATTATTTATGCTTTGTTGGTCTTATGATGATTTTTAGTCGAATTTGATTATATTTAAATCAATTTGTGTGTATGATTCAGGCAATTCAGAGCCATTAATTGCACACACAGTATCACATTTTTTATTTATATCACAGACTAAACTTCAAGTAAACTATTAAATTATTTTTGAGTCCATAAACAAACAAAACCTCACTGAGAAAGAACACTAAAGTCACGAGAATTTAGAAACAGTTTGATTACTTATGGCACTGTTACAGAGGATAAACGTCCTCCAGCGCAAATGGTGAAAAAATGTTTTAAGATACTGAAAAGACAAACACTGTTTCTATAAAGCCACAAAAAGTTAACAAAACAATTTTATTTTTTTTTCCTGTTTAGAGATCTTATTTTGTGTGAGTATAATCTAAATCATCCATCAACAACCTGGTTATTGCACGCTTACACATCTCAGCGTATCTTGTTGCTTTGTAGAAATATTCTCAAGTTACACGTCTTTAGAAATAAAGTTTAAGTGCTACATCCAGCACTTCTATTTATATGACCAATCTGAGTATTCTGCATTTTTTGGGCTTTGAATAATGTTAAAATATTTTTTTTTTAAACAAAATGACAAAAATTTATAATGTTAATTTAATAATATCACAAATGAGCAATATGTATTACTACAATGACATGCATACACACTTGATACATTCTATAATATTGTTAAATGCCAATTAAATTGCAGTGATGTTCAAATATTTCACAATGACAATATTTTATTTCATACAAGCATGTCTAAGAGAACTGTTTTTACATTCAGACTAATACAGTGGGGAAATAAGTAATGCTGCTGAAATGTATCAGTATTTTTTCATCAAACATATTTCCAAATGCAGCTATTCGCATGAAATTTAGACCAGATAGTTGTTATTAACTCAATAAACTACATATGTAAAGAAATTGTAAAATTCCAATCTAAAAAGTTATGTGCAATAAAGAAATGACAAAGGAAAAAAATAGTATAGAAAAGTAGTATAAAAAATCACGGAAAACAGCTGACTGCACTGATTAGTTCTCCTATCTGTCTAATTAGAATCAGTTAGGGGTTAGTATTGAAGGTTAGTATCAGAGGGGTCACCAACACCTGAATGCTAGTAAAATCATTTGTTACCACGCTGTCAGAAGAATCATCTCATGATGGTGGAGGCAAAGAGCTTTCCCAAGACCTTCGCGTGTGATTGCTGAGCAGCATGGCAAAGGTATTGGTTACAGACAGACACATTTCTGAACTACTGAAGAAAAGGCATGTTGAAGCTCATCTGAAGTCTGCTACACAACATTTGGAGAAGCCTGTAGATTACTTGGAGAATGTTGTGTGGTCAGACGAGACAAAAATGAACTTTTTGGAAACAAGACGACACGCCATGTTTGGATGAGAAATGGCTCTGCATATGACCCTATAAATACTGTACCTACAGTGAAGTTTGGATGTGGAAGCATCATGTTATGGGGTTTGTTCTTGGTACTGGCAATATCCAAATTACTGAATGGAAGATACTGAATGGAGCCATGAACAGGGAAAGCCTTGAGAAGAATCTGTTGCCATCCAGGAGGACAATGAGGCTGAGATGCTGGTGGACCAATCACCTAGGACAACAATCAAAACATACTGCAAAGAGACAGTTGGTTCCAGGGAAGAAAATAAGGTACGTGGAATAGCCCCACTTTGAAAAGTGGGAAATGTTAACGGACATGTACCAGAGACCACACTAGGTTAAAGTAAGTTCCTTACAAAAATCTTGGCCTAAACCCCCATTTGGTCCTACTTTCCTATTCAGTGGACGGAAACAGAGACCAAGCCATTCTTAAACCAGAGTAACTACGGGACACAAGGCCAACAAGGAATAAACAATCAGAAACTCCCAGAATGACACGTAGTTGATTTTAAACAAGACTTGACATGAAAAGAACCTATACCCGATCCAACAGAGATGGGACTCTTACAGATCTTCGGACCTTTAACTAAGCAAATGTTTCAGGTAAACTGGTGAAAGTCAAGGATATGTCGACATTCATGACTGAAATGTTTGATAACAGAATTAATTCAATATCTGTCATGAACCATACTGCCATCTAGCGATCACTTCGCGTACCCATGCAATAGTGTCCAGGCAGCATTATTCATTTTATCCCATTATTCTATCCTTTTCAGTAACCAAAGAATTTCTCTGTATTGCTAATCATTTACTGTAATTCTTTTTGTCTGATTAATTAATCACCTGTATTTTGATTAAGATTTATAATTGATGTGCTGACACATGATCCATAATCAATGTAGAGTAAAGTGTCTGTTGTGCTCTTTTTCACCTGTAACCACACCTAACAGCGATGTCATCCTATCTGTGTGTCACTGCAGCAAGGCAAGAACTAGGAAAAAGACACACACACACACACACACACACACACAGCTGTTATTGCTGTAAGCTGCACAGTCAGAATGAGTTGCATCACCAGACCACTATTATCATCTGTGACTGCACCAAAACACAAATTCAGGGTCTTACAAGATCTTAAGATACAATTTGATTTGATTCTCCAGTGCTAAAATGTGGCGCAATTGTGGCAGGAAAGATCTGGACAAACCACATTATAAAACAGTTTGACTGCTTTCCATTTTTCCCAAAAGCACACAATTACAATTTAAACATGGGGCATTAAAATGGGACAATTCCCCAAAACTACAGATCACATTCTGTGATAACATTTTGTAATGTTCAGTAAGGATAAGAATGGGGAGAGTTGTTTGTCATCTCTGGTAATTTTTTTAGTTTTGTGGTTCAGTCATTTTAAGATGAGACTTGATTTGTAAAGTTTACAGCCTACAACAATGTTGCTCCTGCGTTGCTCAGTGCACTGGCGTGGCTAAAGAAACTGCAGGGACTCACAAAACACAGGGCAACATGGGGTTTTCTCAACTGATGCAATGACTTGTTGACTTTTAGTCATATTACCTTTTGCATTTGCAATGAACATTGGTACTGGATCTAAACCATGACCTGAGGAATATAACTCTAAAGCTGGTCTAGTTTTATTTCTTAACTTTGTCAGCAGCAACTTGCCCAGATTGGAATGGGCTCTGTCCAACTCTGTCTGATCAGTCAGGATTCCCAAACCTTAACTGTAATCTGTGTTTTTCTCCAGCTGTGTAGCAAGCTTGACTCTACCTTCTGAAAACTTTTTTATTCTGTGCATAGGAGGTCAGATCTCGGCCCTTATACAAATATACCACTTGTTGCCAACAGATAGCCCACAGGGGCTGGGACAAAGACGAAATGAAATGAAAGCCTAAATTTCATATAGAGCAGGTCTAGACCATACTCTTTAGTTACCACTTTTGTTGGGAAAAAGTGACAATCAACAGTGTACAAACATACTTACACAGACACACACACATATATTTGTCTCAGAAGTTGATCTATACACCTAAACCCACAAAGACATATGCAAATGCACGAGCATACACCCATGCACATGCATACAGCATACATGTGGGCATACAGTATATGACATACACAGCAGCACACAGATCATCAGTTATATTTGGTAAAGTTCCATATGGTTGCACATTAACTTTGATCCAAAGAAAAAGAGAGAGGACTCATGAATTCTTCATTTACTTAAAGTGAGGAGAGACAAGTGAGAGCGACTTTTTAGCTGCAAAAACCCATTGATGCAGTTGACAGGAGACTTTTTTAAGGGCTGAGATATGCATGAGCTGATGAAAAATGAAAATATTCAAGCTTACTGCTGTAAGTTAGATAAATATTCAGTATTAGTCACTTCCAAATGCAGAGGGCATTGCAAGAGATGAAAACATTCTTTCAGCAGTGGATTCCAGAGGCTGTCTCTCCATAAAGCCAGAAGCCACTGTTTTTCTGGCAACCCAAAAGGATAAATGGTGGTGGTGTGGGAAATGAAGCCTCCTTGTTTGATTTGATTTCACATGTTTTATTGTATCTAGCTTTGCTTCATCAGGGTAATGTTACAATGATTTTTTTAAATTCGAAATGAGCCACACCTTTCATTCTTGTAGAGAAAGGACAGGGCATCAGAGGAGCAGCTGAGCAGAGCAGCACTTTTCTTGTAATTTCTCACTTGCTGCAGTACATTCACCCCACATCCTTCATATTCCAGACAAATGAACGAGTGCATATGTGGCGTGCACCAAGAGAACCCAAGACAACAGTACATGCTTGAATGCTTGACCCCTACAGTGATGGGATCCAGTGGTTCTGTTATGCCGTGAGGGGCATTTAGCTGGCATGGTTTGGGTCCATTTGTCCCCTTCGAGGGAAGAGTCACTGCAAATCAATACAAAGTTGTTCTGGGGGATCAGCATTATCCTATGATGAAAAATTTCCATCCTGATGGGAGAGGTCTCTTCCAAAATGACAATGTGCCCATCTATAGGGCATGAAGTGTCACTGAATGGTTTGATGAGTATGAGAATGATGTGAATCATATGCTATGGTCTTCACAGTTATCAGATCTCTACACATTTGAACACCGATGTGAGATTTTGGACTAAGGTGTTCGACAGTGCTCTCCTCCACCATCATCAAAACACCAAATGAGCTATGCTAAATCAGCTACGATTGGTGGTTAGTGCAAAATACCATGTATAATGAAGAATGGTAAAGATTATGGGCCTTACTGAAAATATCTGGGACTTAAGGCTCATAAAGCCTGCCTCTGGCATCACCTATGCCTTCCAGGTGTTATGTCCAAAACTGCAGAGATACAACTGGATGATATTGGGGCATTTGTGGATGTAGTTAGGATATAGCTGGTCTCTGAACCTCACTCATTCCATTTTCAGGACAAGCTATGGCCAATCATAAAAATAAAGTATGCAGGCATTAACAATCTGAGTTTTTAATAATGCAATGCTGAGTATACAGGGTTTTAGGAAGAAATCTTTAAGTAAGCAGAAAACATAATAAAAAGACTCAGTAATAGGCAAACTGTGGTCCTTTTGTTGTACGGAGAATGTGCTTCAACAATAGATGTCTTCTGCAAAGAATGCTGAGCCAAAATAAATGTACATTTTAAAAAGAATCCACACAGTTGTAGAAACAAAGGATCTACACTGCAGTTATAGTTTATTGAGGGCACACAGCGTGAATGAGATGCTCAACACGAGCGCCCTAAATAAAATATAATGCAACATCAGTCTATCTTTGCCTTATTTGTGACATGCTTGTTCTTGCACTGGGAACAGGCTGGTATGTTTCTTTTCTCACACCTTTATTTAGGAATGTGTTTGAGCTGGCAAATGGGGACCCACTTAGTTTTCAAATACAGTGATTTCAAATACAGTTCTAAGTCAGAGGGAGTGGCAACCAAACCAGGGAAACAATGAGTGAGCAGGAACAAGCTGACTTGTTTCCCACAATGGCAACAACTGTAACTCACCAATGTCTGTTCTCTGCTTCCTCCAGAAACTGGACCAGGTCACCTGTCTCCAGAGACGGGTTCCGTGCTTCATGGGACTCATAAGTCAGCTGCACCCGGAAACGACTGCTGTCACCCTGCAGTATAGAGTTTGAAATATGTCAAACTCTGAATTTAGCTACATTTAGTTTAATTAAAAGCTAAATCTGAATAAATTTGTTAAATATGCATTAGTTAGGTTTTGGGTGTGGGGAGAACTCCACAATAAGCTGACCATCCCAAACATTTGAGTCCACTTGATTCATGTAAGTGCATGTTTTTTTCTTTGTTTATATTAAAATAATGATCAGTGCAACTTTGAGGGATTCAAAAGGATTCATATTCTCTAGGTCAACTGCAAACTGACTGACGATTTTGGACTGCATTGCTTTCTACTGTACACGTTATAATGACTGATGAATCTGTAAATCCCTTCTACTACCCGGTAGAGCTGTGCAGCTATAATCCTCCCCGTCTTTCATCTCTCATCCCTCGTTCCTTAAAGTCAGTGTAAAGCAAATTCGGAGATTTTTTATGTTAGAAAATAGTTCCTGAAAACATGTATAAAGTCTGTAAACTCTGTATCACTGCATTGTGAAGTTAGTTTCACAGTTTCATTTTCAGGATTTCATGAGCAGGTGCTTAGATGGTGGCTTGATGACGCACTGGAGCCACCACTTTTTCTGTGGTGTGACTGACTCAGAATGCATAACTATTTCGACTTTACACAGACTTTAAATGTCAAGTTGTCAGTGCTAACAATAATTAAGCAGTGGAGGGGTACTCTATACGGGGAAACAGATGGGGCAGAAGAGAGGGAAAGTGAAGAATGAGAGGAATCAAAAGGTGAGAGGAGAGCTGTCAAGGGTGATTGTAGGCTACAATGATTTCTGCTGAAAACTGACATGACCTAGCAGGACTGGAATGGGTTGGGTCAAGCTACTTTGACTAAAGTTTGACAATGTTGAGTGGTACTGGTACTGATATCATGTCTTCTTTTAAATCAAAATTCAATTATTTGCAACTTTGGGTTTCTTCAACTTCACTATTAAAGACATTTTATAAAGTAAGCCCAGTAATGTTCCAAGGCATATCCAGGTTAAACATTTTTACATTTACCAGCAAAAATGAGCTGCAATCTTGAGTGATACTTACATTTTTATTGTTGCCTTCTTCTTCTGAAGAGTTGGAGGATTCCTCTGCACTGGAGGGGATTGTCTCAAAGTCCTCTGTGTCCATGGAAGGGAGACGTCGCTGTGTCCAGCCTGAGGAGAATTTATTGTACATTATTAACCACTGAAATGTACTGAAAGAACAGGGGGGTACTGCACTTGGCAGTTGACGGTGCTTTAGTGACAGGAAAGTAACTCTGTGCAATTATGGAATTTGTCTTATATCATCATGAAAGCTTGATGAGTCTCTTAGCAATAATCAAACCTCTAGCCAAGCTTTTCACACACAGAATGTAAAATAGCATGTAGAATGATTATTTTCTTAACACACAACTGATCCTGGCAGAGATGTGGTCAGAGACACATTATAGAATATTTAATTATTGTTCCTAACTTTGAAGGAAGAGTTAATGTCATAATGGATTATTAATTAATTAATTGATATTTAGCATTGACAATTTGCTGGTCTTCAAAAACACTTTTGGAAAACTTTGTTTGCTACAGGAAATAATTAATGAAAGCTTGATGAGTGCATGCAGAAATTTTGACACAGTCAAGGCAGTCCAGTGTGCGTTGCAGATGGTGCTTGACGCACTTACAGAATGGGACTTCCAAGGAGCCAGACTTCAAAGCGTGGCAGGAGTGCTGGGAGCAGTACAAGCCAAATTTATATCAGGTACAGTTTTTGCTTGTTATAGGTGCAGTCTCTGAGCTTTTTGATCGTGCTGGAATCCCTACTGAGAACATGAACATAACTCTCACTCCAGTTTTATGAGGACCAGGTTGCTCGTAGTAATGGTGCCTTGTACTCCTGCAGCACCCCCCACAAGAACCCGGAGAGACACAATCATAAGCCTTCTCCAGGTCCACCAAAAATATCTAGACTGGGTGGGGACTGAGCAGTGTGACACTCTGATAATTGAAGCATACCCTTTGGTTCCCCTTTCAAATATGGGAACCACTACCCAGTCTGCCAGTCCACAGGCACGATGTGTCAGTCAAGACAGCCCAACAATGTCCAGAGACATCAACATCTCAAGGTGAATCTCATATTCACACCTGGCACCTTGTCACTGAGGCTTCCCCCCAGTCTTCAACAGTGCCTCCTCCTCAGAGGAGGAAAAAGTGTCCTTTCCTCCACTCAATAATATCCCCAGTCAGAGTCAGCATTTCTCCTCCCCAACTGAACACAGCTTGGGCCAAGCCTTGCTTTCCATTCCTGAGCCATCTGATGGTTTGCCAGAACATTCTGGAAGCCAACCAATAGTCCTCTCAAACCCCTGGGGTCCGCTGCAGCCACTACCCCTCTGGCCCTCCAATACTCCTCTGCTGCTTCAGGAAACCCACCTGAAAGGCCTCCTGACTACAAGTTTGGGTTTACCAGGTCTGTCCAGCATTCTCCTCCACCATCAACCACAGCTCTGCTCCACTCTTCATCATCAAGTGTCCAAGACATATGCAGATCTGATGTAACTAAACATAACAGTCTTCTTTAGTTGAAGACAAAGCTTAGCGCACCTTACAAGAAAACAACATTGCTAGCCCTCAGTGCCTGTAGCCTTACTCAGGTAAATAAACATCAACTTGTAACAGTCCTATGGTTACAAAGGTATAAGGACTTGTAAACCAAAGCACACTAATTTGGCCACATAACACTTGGACTGTGCTGCTCAGGCTGTTTGGAGCTCTTTGATGGATTAGGCTGGTGGAAGGCTGAAGGTAACTACAGATTACATTCCAGCTGAGATTTTGGAGAACTATTTCTTTAAGACCAATCTGAGGGTAGAAATCAATGTGCTACAGAGAGAAGATAAAGTTATACATTAGAAGCGCTAGTATAATAAAACGAACCAAATAAAAGACTGCCTAAAACCAAATAATTAACCAAAACAAAGTACATTTTCTCACCAACTTATCAACACATAAAATAGAAATCAATTCCACCAAGAAGATAACCATACAAATCACTGTTGGAAATGAGTCTTCCTCTGTTACCTGGTTGGGAGGTGGATCTGGGAACAGCTGAGGTGCCACCAACAGCAGTAGCAGTGCTGCTAGTCATGCTCTGACGTTTCCCAGCTGCAGCCATAGCACCACGCAAAGTATCTGGAGGGAAGCCAAAAGCTTTATACCTTGCTTTCCATTATGATCACTTATGACCTCCCAAATTCAAAACATGAGGGTTTTAAATAGAACAAAATTCAGTCTATCTACTCAACAGTGCAACTCTACTCATGCAGAAATCAACTAAGTAGTGAACAGGTCCAAACACCAAGAAATCCCTCACAATACCAAAACTACAAACACAACAAAATATTTTATCTGATACTCTTTCTGATTCTCATGCATTTTGAAATGTAATTTCACAACACAAGTCAACACACCAGGCAAGAAATGGAAATACAGACAATGAACAAGCATAAAAATGCGTGCACACATAGATCATCCAGAAATAATAACAATGATAAAATAAAAGTCAGGCCAAAAGGTCAAACAACAGGCTCAGAGCCTATACATTACGTACAGTGGCTTCAGAAAACAGTCAAACTAATTTTAGCACACTTTGTTGTCTTGTAGATTGAATTTTAGCTGGACAAAATTACTATTTTTGCCCATCAATCCCAATCTTTGTGACACATCCCCCCAGGCTCTGTCAGATTGGATGTGAAGTGTTTGTAGACTGACAAACAAGAATGGCAATTTCAGCCATTTAAAATTTAATCTAAAGCACGGTAAAAAGTGCAAAAAGTGAAGGCGTCTTAATACTTTATGAAGCCACTGTAAATGACACATCTTTTTCATGTACCTTCATAACCAAAAGGAGTGGGATCACTCTTTATTTCATGTCTCTTGCTCTTTATGCTAGCAGAGAGGGGACCTGGTTAGGGGAAACAACATGCAACCAGAGGTTTAATTAGATTAGAGCATTTCAAAAAGCAATCCTGTCTCCTAAAAGTAACATTTTAATACAACTGTACAAAATGTTTTGCATGAGGTATGAAAACAAATGTACCAAAACATGAAAGTGGATTGCTATTTAGAAGGTGTAATGTACTCTTCATCTTTGTTGGTGTACAGAACAACAATACTAATGTGTAAGCTGACTGGTGGGGGAGTGGGGCAGCAATGGTATTCTGGCACTCTATGCAGCAATTGTACCTGATATGAAAATGCCCCATAGGTTAGGGAGAAATTGGACTGATTTAACAGAAAAAGGTTTACAGTGAATTAAGACACAACATGTTTATTTACATCTAATCAAAATTACGATCTTTCCTAATCTTAAATAAAATGCTTTTGTTGCATAAACCTAAGTACAGACGGGACTCTAAATGTGAACCTCAGCCTCTAGAGTGACAGTCATGCATTTTGTCTGACTGTCATCCACTCCAACTCTGCTGTAACATTGCTTCATTCATTCAAAAAATATGTTACCTCTGAACATAATAAGGATTGCATGTAAAATTACAGAGATTAGTCATCAGTAATGTTTTCCTTAAAACTGCAGATCAAGCCATGTGATAAAAGTGATTTTATGTTTTTTTAAGGTTAATTAATACTATTTGTACAGACACAAAAATATTTTTAATTACTACAGAGAGACACCCAAAAAAGATAATATGTTACACAAAGTACTGTATTGTTTTTCAGATTTCTTAGTATTCAAAGAAAGATTTGTGAACTTTGGTATCATTATTCAGATTTTATAAATTCCTTCATAAATCAATTAAAAATTCAAACTTTTAATCAACAACTTTCAGTGTGTGTGTGTGTGTGTGCCTATCATGCAATCAGATGGTGCAGATTCAAATTTGCCACCAATTTCCAGTCTGCTTCATCCTACCCACAACAACCAGCGTTGGATGCAAAGTTGAAGTTCATGGTACTCTAAAATTAAAAGAAGTCACAAACTTGCAGTTTTGATTGCAGTTTGACAGCCACAAAAGCAGAGTTAGCGTCAAGCTGCTAACACTGCAAGGAGAACAAAGGAGCAACAGCTGATTTCTTCAACAACACTGAAGCCACACAGTGGTTTACTGGAACTTAAACACAACAACTGGAACTCAAACACAACAACGGGACTTTGCAAAGCAGCACACCAAAAAGGCATCTTCTTTTCTTTTTCCCATGGACTTGGTAATGTAACAGGTTTGATTCTCAGCGAAGGCTTGACTTTCTCTATGCATCTCATAAATTTCAAGCGAGCTGTAAATGGGGAGAGGGTAATAAGATAATGGCTTTTTTTGCCACCATTCTATACATGTGCAAATGTACATCCTCACTACAGATTTGAGTCTGTGTTATGGTCATTACTGACCTGATGATGGATGAAAATATTTTTAAAAAATGTAATCTGCAAACTGATATAACAGTGCCCCCCCCCCCCCCCCAAGTGGATGCTTGATTTGTAGCTAATTTAGCAAGCTATGGTGCTGGACAAGAAAGCTAATATAGGTTGGCTGAAAACCCACATTAACTGCTGCTTTTTTTGGTGTCTGTTGAATGTTGCTGTCTGGTTGTCTGGGTCAGTGTCCGTAGTATTGTCTGTGTATTTATATGACAATTTAGCCTTATGCAGATACAGCCACTGTCGCCCCTCACAATTTTTCACAGCAACTGCAGTTCACAGCTGTGGTTTTCATATGGTTTAAAATGTCAAATCATTTTGTTTGCATGTACTGTATGTCCTCATATTGTATTTATTTACAAAAATGCCATACCTGCAAACAGGTTGTACCTGTCACTTATTGTCTTACATGCTAAATGCTGGCCTGTAATTGGAGCCTACAGCATATTCAGCTCTGGGGGTGCTGCAGTAAGGTTTGAATGTATGATAGTTTGCATTTAACTACAATATTTTTGGAAATGTTGGTAATGGACATTGAATGTTGTCAAGAAACTACATAAATTATTAAATTATTGAATTTTGAATACAGATTTTTATGTTAAAAGAGAGTGCAGGGCATGTAGTTTACAGAGATGTGAATGATGTAGCAGAAAAAACCCATGCAATTCAATTCCAGTTGGAATGATGGCCTTAATTTAACAATTTTTTCAATTAACTTGTCCCTGCAGAGCTGCACAACTCTGTATTCGTGTACATTTATTAGTTTTCTGCTTGTGTGACTGTTTAAGAGTAGTGAATGTGAACAGAGGAGAAGAAGACCGTGTAAAGGCAAGAAAATATTGAAAGAGCAGAATGTGGAGGCATGAAGACCTCAGACAGCCGATCAGGTACCTTTTGTGCGTCGTGTTGCGAAGGAGGAGGAAGAAGAAGAGGCGAGAGAGGAGGTGAGAGAGAAGCGGCGGGGGACCTCTGCCTCCTTAGCCGCAGGCTCTACAGCCACAGAAGGGTCAGGAAGCGTGAGAAAAGACAAGTTAGGAAAGACAAAAAGTGCAAAATGAAGTTAAGGGCAGGAAGGGGATAAAAAAAATTAAGAAGCAGAGGAGGATGAATAGAGAGATGGGCATGTTACATATAAGGTAAACAAAAAAAAACAGGGTGACAGTGAGAATAGAATAAGAGAAGAAGTTATTGGTTTCATAGTTTACACCCAGTTTCCTGGTACATGAAAACACATGGCTCTTAACCTCTTAAAAATTAGATGATACTAACACCACTAACCATAAGTAGTGGAAGTATCAATTACTTACAACAATTACTCAGCGAGTTAGCAGTTATCAAATGTTGCTGTAAAAGAGACTTACAAATGAAATCCATTGAAAATAACAACAATTCACGCAAATGGAAAGAGGGAGAAGAAAGATAAACCACAAACAAACACAAACTGACAACAAACTCAGTGCTGCTTTCAACAGAGCTTTTCACCTCATCCTCAATGTATGTTTAGGTGATGACAACTTAGTCACCTTCGGGTGGGGGCTGTTGAAAGAGGTTAAAGTTGCCTCAAATTCTGTGATGAAACAAACATCACATATCTTATGAATTCAGTACATTCAGTCATATTATTATGTTGACTTTTAGTCACAGCGTGTCTTTTACCTTTACTAGCCATCACAAATTGAATAAATGTGTCTTTTCAACATGGATGTCTCATTATACCTGATGCAACAATCGAACAGCTTTCATTCATTTTAAAGACTTTTCCATTGATTGACAGGCCTTGATGTTAATACAGATGACTGAGGTTAACTCCAACTCTTTTTCACTGCTGAGTTGGAATGCTGTGACAAAGGGTAATAAAACAGTCAAGACATGGTGTGACTGTCAGTGTTTGCACGACATGGTAGACAGAATGGCCCTTGATTTCAGTCCATTCTTCAGTGATCTAACACATTTGACTCACTGAGCAGACATATGAAGCAGTGAAGCACAGGAAGCTGCAGAGAGCTCTCCTGTTAATGGTGAGTCTATTCAGCAAGAGGACACTGGCTATTGATTCAGCATTGATTTCCATCTCATAGAGCAGATGGTGCATTCATCGCTAAGGGTAGTGCTCAGGACTGTGTATATATCTTGCATGACTGTGTTTGTGGCTATTGTACTTACTGTGTGCTGACTAAACATAAATCCATTTTTTTTTTTTGTTTTTTTTTTTTTTGTTACAAGGGATGAGTTCATTCTTAAAGTTTGGGCACGAGCAATGTACAGTTCTGACATAGCACAATAACACCAGTGGATGGCAGTGTCATTCATTAATTCTATATGAACCAAAAGGACAATTCTTTTCTAGATGATAAAGATTAATTTAAGCCAGTATAAAAGAGGAGGCAGGTAAAATCAGCCTAGAAGACTACATTGAGAGATGTGCCAAAAATGTTTATATGCTTCCAAATATGAGAGGAGCTTGACTGTTAAAGGGTGACATTTAGTGCAACATTGCCCCAGAGAATTTAGCCTTGACAGTCTGTTTATCACCTGCTGTCTCCCTGTCTTCAGATCCTGTCTCTTCAACAGTACCCTCACTCTCGTTCCCAAATCACAGTTTCCTTGTTGTTGTGGTTTACAGATGCAGATGATACTGACCAGAGCAGATAAAAGCAGAGAAAGGGGGTAGAGGGAGATGTGGCCTTTATTATGCTGAGACACCGCTGGCACTGAGAGATCTACCTGACAACAGCATACACACTGACACAGAAATTTCACATCACATTTGAGAGGAAAAAAAGGAAGAAAGGACAACAGCAGCTGTGAGACAGGAGAATGGAGACTAGGACTACAGCAGGATAGATGCTGCTGCTGTTCAGGATAATTGTCATGATGAAGATTATCACTACAGCAGTAACTGATAAAGAGAACAAAGAACAGACAATGAGGACGTTGATGACGACGACGATGCCAGAAATGAAGGTGGCATAAGCAAGCACTCCACTGTTACCTGCTGGAAGAGACCTCCTGTTGGAAAGTCCCTGCAACGTGAAGCGTTTCCTAGTGTTAGCAACCGATTGGCCTGATTGGCTGGCAGAAGCATCAACTGAGTGGGAGAGCAAGAGGGAGCTGGAGTTAGTAGAGCAGGGAAAGATGATTCAGAGTAGGCTGCGAGTGTTTTTTGAATATGTTCTGTTATATTCTATATGTAAACAAATAAATGCTGTAGTTAATGTATTGTTGATATGTAGTTGTTTCAAAACTTTATTTAACAAAATATGCCAAACAGCTCAGTGGATGAGTGATAAAAGAACTTTGTCTGAATATGGTTTGATGTTATGGCTAACAATTATTACTATTATTAATTATTAATCACAGTAATTCTGTTCTTATCAGTCAATATTGTTATAAAAATTAAGTCACTATTTCTGTTGAAGCTCATTTATTCATACAAGCTCATACAAATCTATTTAAATAAATCAAATTTATTTAAATAAATAAATTACACAAAAATAAACATAAGGCTTCATCCTGTCAGATTAAATAGTTTTAAAGCTCACACTGAAATGTTTACTGCCACTGAGCTTCAACTCAGTAATCCCCCATTTTTGACTGTGCATACTAGCACCATGTCTTTTTAAATTTTATTTGTTAGGGACCATGTACAATTTTAAACATAAATGTTGCCATTTGATGTATTCTACTAGAGTTAGCCTCAGGCTAATATACATCTGCATTGCCCTGGCAGGTTACAATTAGACAACAAACGATATTAATATTCAACAAACAACCAAACAAGCAGATAAATCATAAACAATGCTGTATCACACATGGTAATACACACTCACTCTCTCCCTCTCTCTCTCACACACACACACACTGTCAGTACCATGAGAAGAAACCAAGAATAAAGAGCAATAGGAATAAAAGTAAGCACCACGCCTTGCATGTGTAATATATATTTTACACTGGAAATAGCATTTAGTAATGTTGTTTGTTGCAGGAACGTTCCTCTGAGTGCCTCACTGCTTGTTCCACTGGATCGACCTGATTACTGCTGTCTGAAATTGTGCACATGGACTCTGCATGTTTTACTGGCTGAGGAGGTGAACTTAGTTTGTGGTATTCCAGATCTTTGCCAGTGCATGTCTTCATCAGAGTTAAAGATACATGACACCATTTTGCCCCATCTCATCCACTTCCTAGCCTAACAGGGATTTAAAGAGCCATTTGTCACACCACCAAAGTTTTGTTACCTTGTTTATGTATATGTCAGGGATTGGGTGAAAAAAAAACGTGCACACACACACGCACGCACACACATAGATGCACACACATACACACACACACTATATATGAGGAGATGTAGGAGTAGCAGTCTGTCAGCAGAAAAACTCAGCATCACAGAAGAGACATATGAACTCAAATCACTCATCCATTTTAACCCTACATTCACAGATGAAAAAGTTATTTAATATGGAGCCACTATAAAACACTTTCTGAGCCTCCAGTATTACAACCTGTACATCACACTTGTCTGTTCCTTCTCCATCTATTTATTATTTCAGTGCTTTCAGAAAGTATTCTTCACTTTCTGCACACTTAATTGTGATATTAATTTATTTTAAAATGGATACAATTTATATTTTCCCCATCAAGCTACACTCAATAACCAACAATGACAATGACAATGACAATGACATGCTCAGTGCTCAATAATACTAAAAAGGAAGATGTTTGGAACCACCAGGACTCTTCCTGGAGTAACCAAGCAAGAAAGACCTTGGTCAGGGGTGGTGACCAAGAACCCAGAGGTCACTCTATCAGAGTTTCAGAAGTCCTGGGAGAACCTGCTGGGAGGACAACCACCTCAGCCCCACTCACTGCTCATCTGGCTACCATCCCTGCAAGGAAGCATGGTGGTGGCAGCATCATGTTATGAAGGGCTTCCCAGCAGCAGGGACAGGTAGACTGCTCCCTTATTCCAGACACCAAACTGTGACATTAGGTGCAACTTCTGCTTTAATCAAACTCGACTGCAGCAGTAGTGGAAATATGTCAACATCATTGTTTATGTTTAGTAACTCATAAGCAGGATTAAAAAGAATTCTTAGAGCTCTGATGAATGAATGAACCAAGCTGCAGAAACGACAATGCAATGCTGCAATGCATCATATTTGCATGATTTTCTGTTTGAGTGGGACAACATACTGTGTCTTAATGAGAGGTTGGTTTGTCATGGACAACTCTCAGTCTCTGCCCCACAGCCAGATTAGTGTCACTTATCACTGCTGTCATCATTATCACACTAACACAGACATGAATGTGTGTGTGTGTGTGTGTGTGTGTGTGTGTGTGTGTGTGTAAAATATATAATATTAACCTTTTATGTCACACTAATAATAATTTTGAAAAAGCAGATTTTTTAAGAAAAGGAGAGAATGGCAGAGAGGAGAAATAGAATGCCAGAAAGGAAAACACAGAGCAGTGGGTTAAGTAGAGATAGAGGGTGGGAAGAAAAAAGTGGCAGAGGGGGTGACAGAAGGAGAGATAAGTACAGGTGAAAGAGACAGAGGAAGAAGAGATAGAGAGAGAGCAGTAAGTGTAAAACGGGATAAATGTGAATCGTCCCTGCAAAAATGCTGGTGCCCAAACTACAATGAGAGAAGATACTGGAGCAATATCCTTTCTTCTGGCACAACACAATTAAAAAAACACTGTCCAGAGTCAAACCCCCCTGTACAAGCAAAAAGGATAGTGGGCAAATCCAGTTAAATGTTAATAATCACCCCAGTCTTTAAGCATGCTTTCTACTATCTGTGTGTTTTGCTGGGTCACTGTGTGTCTTGGTATCTGTTCTGATAAATGTTGCTGAAGAACTACACTGGTTGGCAGAAGAATGATGATTTGTTATGAATAACCTATTGCATTTTTTATTTGTTGATGTGTTTATTCTATGAAACCATGCCACATACAGTATGTAGTAACCTCCTCACAGCATGCCTAAGTATGCACCTTAACTCACTGTGAACCACAGCCTCTTAGGGCTTATTGCTTTCATATCAAACAGCTGTTGTCTAACTTGTATTTATATTGATTTTGATGTCACAACCATAATATAATAATTTTGTCAGGTGGGCTGTCTGTGCCACGCATTATGAGATGATAGCTGATTTGCAGTTTTGTTGTATGCCAACTGCCAAGAAGACGCCATTTAGCTGTTGTATGTATGTATCTGTTGCTCAGGTGTTCAACTGTGGACAGAGGTCTCTAGTAAAATGACCTGGAAACACTGTGTACAGAGGTCATTTTCACACAGAAATGGCACTTTAAAATTTGGATGCAGTCTGAAAGATAAGCATGTGACATCTCAAATCATACACATCACACAGCTTGTTGCTGTGTCACATAGCATCTGACTAGCTTAGCTGTGGTTTCGTACCTTTTCAGCAAGTTTTTAAGATAAGCCTCTTTCTTGAGTCAAAAATCAATGAATGCCTTTACCTTTAAATGTTATTACACAATTACAGTTGGTTTGATACTGTTGGTTTCATAAAGTTTGGAACTATTAGAATGTATAATGATCTGAGCTGTAGAGCTCCTCCCTTCAACAGGACTGTATGACCTTGAAACTCTCTTTAACCAGGCGTACAACACTTGTAAGTTTCTGTTCAGATACAGGGCAGCTGGGTTAGTACTAAACAAATTATAGCCTCTGATTCAGATTTGTGAACCCAGTTAACATTTAACTGTGGACTTTTCTGCTTTCTGTCAGTTTAGTTGCCCATCTCTTTCATTCTCATTTTCTGCATATCCTCTCCACTGTCACTATTCAGTAAAGGCACAAAGTGTCCACCCTATAAAATTGCAGCTTAAGTACTTGGGACTGAGAATTAGCCAGTTGATGTCTCTATGGCTGTGGTATTAAATCTATAATGAACTTATATCTATAATGACTGGTCAAGCTCCAGTTTAACAGAAAGTTTCACTGTTGGCATCAAGTCATATTTTATCTCTACAGCTCAATCTCACAGATCACAAATTTGCCTCAGTTGGTGTTACAATCTCTACAGCACATGCCACCCTGTTTGTTTGTTTTTTTTATTTTATTATTTTTTGGGGGCTTCTTGCCTTAGTTTAGATAGGACAGTGGAGAGGAGACAGGAAACAGGGAGAGAGGAAGGGAATGACATGCAGTAAAGGTCCAGCTGGACCAGGAGTCAATCCGGGGACCAGCTGCTCAAGGCACTCAGGCCCATGTGGTATGCGCCCCAACCATTTGGCTATGGTGTGCCCATGCCACCCTCTGTCTAATAAGGTCTCTTAAAGGAATGATGGAGAACTCTCCCAGAGATTCTCTTTCCCAATTCTTCTTTGTGCATGTGTGTGTGTTTGTGCTGTCTCACGTGGCCTTTTATTTCTATTTACCCTGTATCTCCACAGTAAACTCATCACTCAACAACTTAAGGCTTCACACCTCACTCCCCATTTAGAGATTATTTCACTAACTCAGAACTCAGAGGAAATGAGAGATAAGATGTTTGCTTTTGCAGGTCAAAAATCAATTTACATGATAATACATTTATTTTGGTTAAAGTTAGTTCTAAGCCAAAAAGTGACCTCTCACCTCTTTTCTGTCTCATATTAGGGCTGGGGTTGGCCCGCCTGAAGCCTGACTCTGGACTTGATGAATCAGACTGTTTCAGCGCCAGCTTCCGTTGTTGAACATTCCTGTTGAAGTAGAGATACCAGTCAAATTGGTGTAAGTCAATGAAACAGGTCGTGCAGAATGTCAGCAACTTAATTTCCCACTATCTCCACCATCAGGCATTCTAATATGGAATATCCTGACAACAACGTGCAAGGTTTCAGATCTTTTGCAAAATCTGTATTATGGCAGGTGTTTACATTTTTAGCTTTTATTTCTTTTTTATGTTTCTTTTTTTATTTCTTATTTCTGTGCTGAGAGAAGACACCATGCTACTTTGTAGTTTGAGTATAATGAAGTTGGTTGCTCACCTCATGGGGGCTCCATAGATGTTGAGCTGGCTGGCTTCTGTGAACACAACAGAGAAATGACATTTTACTGTCAAATGACAAATATGTGTGTGTGTGAATTGTCTATCCTTTTCCTCGGTTGGTGCTCGCAGTGGATCTAATATAAATTGAATCCTATTACTTAATGTAATTATTGATCATTTCTGATTTCTGATCATTTCTCCCTCTCTCTCTGTCTCTTCAGGACACAGAGCTGAAATGGTGGCTGTTCCTCTGTCACCTTTTTCTCCACCCCTCTTTCTACTCACACTTTCCCCTCCCTCCTTTCATGCCAATTCCATCAAGTCTGCCTTCATTCCCTCTGCACTGTCTCTCAGCCTCCATCTCCACCCTGAAAATCTAGTCTCTGTTCTCAGTCAGTCTTTTTCTCTCTAAGCATTATTCCACTGCTCTCCTCTATACCCATCTCCCTCTGCTGCTCTGTGTCCAAATCCATCCCCTCTCCATTCATCTGGTAGACCAGGATATATATATATATACATATATATATATCTCACATCATTCTTACAGTACATACAATATGCATGGCATGTACATATTACAACATTGTATTTCTACTGACACTCACACATCCATCCATACACTGTTTTACTTTTTTATTTCCAAGCTGTATTTTCTGCTGTAACCACTCAAATGTGTTACTCGAAGCATACACTCAGTGGTTACATAGTTGTATGGATACACAAATGCACAAACCTAGCACACACACTTCTCTAATATTGTCTGTAACCCTCTCTCCCTGTATTCTCTCTCAGCCTACTATAAGTTACAGTCATCTAGCTCCACTTTCCAGACTGACAGGAAAACCACCCTCTGTGTGCCACACTGCCTGACCAACAACCCTATCTGTGTTTGGGGAAAGGTGTGTGTGTGTGTGTGCATGCCTCCAAGCTGGCCTGTAGAACTTTACGAATCGGCACCACATATTTTTCATCCATGCAGGAGCCTGGGAAGACAAGGCGTTATTGGAAAAATATGCTAAAAAAATCAAACTCAGTGTTCATGGCGAGAGTTTCACTTAAATGACACAATGTGTGACATATTATGAAAGATTAAATCAAATTTGAAACTTGAAGAATTTTGC